>CM018697.1:4744776-5374776 GCA_009363875.1 Mikania micrantha | reverse complement strand
TCAACAATTGATAGATTGCGTTATATTGTCCGCTTCGTTCTATTTGCCGCTAAAAGCATTATGTCCTGATGGTTTTGAAAAGAGGTGAACTTGGTTTACGAGAATCATATATAAGATCTCGTCTAAAGGCAGGGGTGAGCTTTCTCACTATACAATGTAAAAAAAAAGGACCAACGACGATGAAGGATAGGCGGAATATAGTATCCTTCATCGGAATCAGAACAAACTGAAGGAACGAGACAGCACCATATCAGCTTTAAAGAGCAAGCAAGAACCACTGAAAGAGGCCGGTACCTTTCGTATGGCTTAATGGTGCCAAATCAAAAAAAATCACAGAGTGGCTTTCTTAGGATCATGCTAGTGAGTTGTGCTTGCTGGGAAAGGAAATTTTTCTTTATTGAAATTCTCTCATGTCTTTAGGGGGGGCAACAAAGCTGCAGATTGTTTGGCTGATCCCCTCACTGGAAAAATGAAAGAATAGGTCCCAAGTCGATGATTCATTCAAAGATATAGCCTATGTGCCGCGAGTAGGTCTTTTTGTTGGAGATTCCGCTACAATAGAGAAAAGAATTAGCTCAGGTTCACAGCCGGGGTGCAATGAATTCTTTCCTTTTTTTCGGTATGCCGCTCCGCGAGCTAGGATAAAATGATCAGATGTCCCTTTCGTTTACAACAACCTTAACCGCACAAGCCTGGGCTGGGCCTACCTCCATCCCTAGAGGAGCCGTATGAGGCGGAAGCTCCACGTACGGTTTTGAAGCCGACTGTCCTGATAGGCGAAAGCAACCTCCTTGACAGATTACTACGCTACCCTCTTTTCATGCCAAGTAGTAGAAAAATAGCTTCCCGAGCTGGCTGGATGATTACTATGGAAGAGTTGGTGAACATTGTTCTGACTCATAGCTCTAAGATGACAATGACTCCCAGTCTCTGGTCAATCCATGCTGATGCTAGAATCGCTTTTCCCCCCACCCATACCTCATTGAACCCCACCGCTCCGTGGGGTGCTGAGTGGTGTCCTCCCCTCCCTAATACTTAATACATAGTTCCGTCTATGGAGCCTAAAGCTTCAACCATGGCATAGCAGTAAGCAGTAAGTAAGTTGGCCTAGTCTCTCGCCCAGTGCTGACCACACCGAGAGACACGAAAGCGCAGGTAACTCCAGTTGGCGAAGTGGCGTTAAGCATCAGTAGCGGTACGAAAAGAGAGGTCGTGATGATATCATCTACGTCCGTACCGCTCCTCGTGGAGTAGATCCCGCATCCAACCAAGTCTTTGAACAGGGAACGGGATAATTCTCACTACCGCTGGCAGGCCAGCCGGGCCGTGAGCACGGTGGGGACGGGCTTCCCAAAAAGCCAGCCCGGGCCGGGGTCAGTATAGTATAATGAAGGGGACGGCCCTAATGTTGTGTTGGCAAAGCCAACTTCTTGGGTTTCGGGCGGAGAAAAGCGGACGTGGGGACTCGGGTCGGGGCGCAATGTAACTAAGGGATTCCATTTAGGACGATCAAAAATGGGCGGGCACGGCGGGCGGGTGGTGTCCGAGCCGATTGGTCAGACGACGACTACTTTTTTGGTTTTCGTCTCACGGATCTTGGTTCGCACTTTATGGCATTTCCAAAAAGAAAAAAATCCAATCCCGCAAAGGATTGTTCATGGAACTACTATCGAGATTCTTCGGACCATATTTCCTAGTATCATCCCGATGTTCATTGCTATACCATCATTTGCTCTCTTATACTCAATGGACGAGGTAGTAGTAAATCCAGCGTTTGAGAAGGGCCTGATGGTTTCCCGAACTTCTTCTTTCATTTTATATTAATAAGGGGCTAGTTGGGGGGAAATCTCGATGGCAATCAAGGATGGATTTCTATTTCGGAAGGGGTGCTTACTGAAAGAGTTCAACACTACGCTCATTGCTCTTCTTCTAAAGTCCCTTGGAGCCAATCGCTTGCCTGAAGCTTGACATGATGAAGGCACACTAAATCAAATTTTCTTTCTTCTCTTAGTCATGCATTTATAGTTCTTTTTTAGTTCTTAAACAAGCCAATTGCAGAAGAAATAAACCATGTTGTTTCTGGGTTGGACGTTCATCGTTTCTGACACCACTACCGGCAGAGAAGATGGCGGGCTGACGAAAACTCCCGAGGAGAGAACGTCAACCATAAGGGAGACAGCAGTTACTTCGATGTGAGCAGAGTGCCCATTTCCTTACTTAGACTAACCTTCGTTTAGAAAGTCTCTCCCCTCGCTCTGACTTTAGGGTAGATATAATTTAAACCCATCACAAATACAAGTTGAGGCGTTAGCTTGATGGTATAATAATCACAATTAAACCAAAAATATACTCGATGCATATCCTGTTATGCCTAGATTTTTTTTATTATTATATTTTGTAAACTTATTTTAAAAATGCTTTTTATTTTTCTTAAAAATAACTTTTTTTAACTTTATACAAACATTTATTAGTAGCTAAGTTTTTATATAGTAAACTAGGTTATTACCCATGCATTACACGTAATAGATGCAATGTACCATTTAAAATAGATAACGATTGGCATTATTACATATTTAATTATTTACTTTTGATCAATTATTTTTTTTTTCATTAGTTTGTGTTCGATCAATTAACTTATTAATTATCCATTTTTAAACATGTTTGCATATTCAATATTGGGTGTGATAAAAAAAAGTAAAAAAGACCGAAAAAACCGTAAACCAAACCGAAACAAACAAAAAAAAAACCGAACAACCGAATGGCTCCCAATAACTAAAAACCGCCTATTTCGGTTTCGGTTTTAGCCAAAAACATAACCGAGCACACCCCTAGTATAAGTGTGTCTCTATCAAGGGTGTTAAAATGGCCGAATCTGAACAGAATCAGAATTATCTGAAAGTTCGGATTCGAGTAGTGATTTTCAAAATTTTCGAATATTTCGATCTGAAATATTTTCCTAAGGTTTAAATATAATAACTAAATAACAAATATTTTTTAGATTTCGAACCGAATTTCGGATACGCAAAATTTCTGTCGGATACAAATTTGGATTGTAAATTCACTATCTGAATTTTTCAGATTCCCAAATTCAAACACCCCTGATGGGCCTGTTACGATGTTATTAGTACAGGGTTATAATAGTCATTAGTAATAATGCAGGGCTTAATTATAAATATGTTAAGTGGTTGTTAATGTTGTTAGTTAGTTGTAATGACTGTATAAGAGCTGTTAATGATGCTAATAACAGATCAGCTTAGTCGTGAATAATCTTCTTTTCTCTTTAGTTTCTCTATTCAATTCTAATCTCTATCAGGGCCTGACCTGTGATCGAGAAAATTGAGACCGTTTTTAACATGTTCTCGGTTCTCCTTAGGCAAGATTAAGTAGCCAAATTTAACAGCCCAAATTGATTATTTGGAAGCCTAACATAATATTAGAGTTGCACAAACCAGTTTTTTCTCCAAACCGGTTCGGTTTGAAAAACCGGTTTCGGGGTGTGTGTTGTGTATGGGTAGTGGAAACCGGTTTGTTGTTGTAAACCGGTTTGGTGGATTGAAAACCCAAACCTATTGAAACCGATTCGTATTATGGGAAAACCGGTTTGGGCCAAACCTAATTTTTTTTTTTTTTTCCGAAAACCTTAAACTTAATAAAACATAAATCTTAACTTTAATAAAAAAACCTTAAACTAAACCTTAAACTTAATAAAACCTAAACCGGAAACTAATAAAACCTCGAACTAGTAAAACCTAAACCTTAAACTTAATAAAACCTTAAACTAATAAAACCTTAAGCAAATAAAACCTAAACCTTAAACTTAATAAAACCTGAAACTAATAAAACTTAAGCGAATAAAACTTAAACTAATAAAACCTAAATTTTAATAAAACCTTAAACTAATAAAACATTAAACTTTAATAAAACCTAAACTAATAAAACCTAAACCTAAACTTAATAAAACCTTAAACTAATAAAACTTAAACCTTAAATTAATAAAACCTTAAACTAATAAAGCCTAAACCTTAAACTTAATAAAACCCTAAACTAATAAACCCTTAAACTAGAAAACCTTAAACTAAATCGTAACAAATTTTTCAAGTAAAGTAAAGTTTCAACCCCCGCAACATTTACGCAAGGGTTTAAAGCGGCGACACTAGTAATAACCGGTGGCACTTCTTTGAAATATTTTAAAAGTTTTGATTTAATGGTGGTGGAATCATATCACTTAAAGGTTTTGGTTTAAAAGACAAATGACACAATTTTGAACTCATTAAATAAATTGGTTAAGTACCAAAAGACTTGTTGGATAATAAACACCGGATAAAAATGTTGTTGCGGTATTAAAAACATGAAGCATTTTCGCTATTTGTTCAATAACATCCTAACCCAACGGAATTAAATGCTTCAACCCGACCCTTTTGCGCTAAAAGATTATGGAAAAACCATTAAATTAAACATCCTTTTGTTTTGAAGCTTTCTCAAACATGTTACATGTCGAATCCCATCTAGTAGTAGTTACATCCCAATTTAGACCTAGATATCTAGTACTCGATTCTTTACAAAAACGACGATAACTAGTATGTCATTTTGTTGAGCTAAAAATGTCATGTAACATGTGTTTAAAATGTTCCTTTGTTTGTTCAATAGTTTTATACCGTCTTGAACCGCCAAATTAATTATTTGTGCAACACATCGACCATGGAAAAAAAACACCTTCGCAAATAGGTTTATATTTCAAAATTAGTTGTTGGACCGACCGAACACTATTATTCGACGCGTTATCAAATGAGATTAAAAATATTTTGTTTTCCAATTTAAATTTTTATATAACTTTTTCTAAAACACAAAATAAATTATCACCCGTGTGAGGATAGTCAAATACATCAAAAGCGACCGTACATATCATTAATTGCCACGTATCGGGTTGTACCCAATGAGTGGTAACACAAATGTACGAGTCGGGTTAACCATGTGGAGCGGACCAAAGATCACAAGTTAAACTAACGCCGGTTTGTAAGTTTTCAAAACAAAAAATAAGTTCATTTTTAGCTTTTTCCACGTTTTTAAACAATCTCTTCTAATGGTAGTAGAACGACTTACGTGTGTGTAATATTGAGGTTGAAGAGTTTGTTGAATAAGTCGAGTTAGACGAGGGTTGTCAAAGTGATTAAATGGTAAACTTTGTTGAATCACGAATTGAGTCATTTGCTCCCGAACCGCATCGACACTATAAGCAAAAATACTCTCATCGTTGGACATCGTAGGTTGACCTCGTGCGGCTTCGTTTTTCAAAGCTTTGCAATATTTGTACTCATGGTGGTTTTTCAAAGTACTATTTGTGTTGTGTTTGAAAAAACTACCACAAAGCTTGCACCGAGCTTTATTCGGACCGCTCGACATTTTACGTAAGTCGTAATTTTTCCATATTTCGGGATTTCTCTTTGTAGGAATAACTTCAAGGTTAGCTGAAGCACCACAACCAACCGAGGGTTGAGCACTTGATGAAGCCATTTGTGAGCGGGTTTGCGTTTTGAGAGTTTAGAGAGTGTTTGAGAAATGTGTGATTCACCCTAAACAACCAATACATATTTATAGTAAACTTATGGGGGCTAAAATGCAAAACAAAAAAGGTCAAAAAAAAGCCTCAAACGATAAAAAAAAAAAAAAGTGGTAACGTCAAAAAAGCCGTTTGAAACCGGTTTGGGAACCGGTTCCTAAACCGGTTCGGTTCAAAACTGGTTCAAACGATAAAATATCCAACCTATCACAAACCTATGGGTCGGTTCGGTTTGAAAACCGGTTAGGGTGAAACCGCTTTTTGATTGGGCTGAAAACGGTTTATAACCCGGTTTTTCAAGCCATCCCAGTTTTTTTGTGCAAATATAAACATATACATGTTTTCCATTAGCAAAACACTAAGAACCCATAATTAATAATTAAAAACCCAATTAACTAGTTTTGTACCCATCCGGCAGCCGAGTAGTAGTTGTTTATAATATTTTTTAGTGTTGTATAAATCGCTAGTCGGTCGGTGGGGTGGGGACTAGGGACTAATCGGATAGTCGGCCTTCCTTAACGACTAATATCGGCCTAGTCGGTGATTTTTACAACCATGATATTTTGTTAATTAATCAATTAATTTTCAGTTTTAATCGTAGTTCAATTTCATTATGTGTATTTTAACACAAGACATGTGACATATGACAAAACATGGGACATGTGTCAATGATCAGTAGGCAACCGAAAAAAACGTTATACACTGCTGAAAAGCACCACATAATTAATGTAACCCTCTAATTTTATTTAATCTTGATAAATTTCAACGGACGAGAACTTATTTGAAGTCAGTTGAGTTCAACAGTGTCGTATATATATATATATATATATTATATATAATATATATATTATATATATATATATATAGACACACACACCAGTAAGGACCAATTAATTAATTATGTAACAAACCCAAATAACATGCATTAAAATTAAATCAAGTCCACACTCTTACGTCATCTAACTCGTTTAATCTCTATGTTATTTCTCGATCAACAAATTAATCTGGTTTACTAAAGAGGCATTGATAACACTAAAATTACCAACACAATGGACAGGCATGAAGCAAAATGCATCAAAGAGATTGTTCGTGCAATTTCGAGTAGGTTGTCTAGCTTATTTTCTAATGATGATGAAGACCTTATTGGAATGGAGACTCGCTTGGAAGATTTGGAATCAAAGCTAAAAATTGGGTCAGGTGGAGTACGCTTTGTTGGATTATGGGGCGTTGGGGGTAGTGGTAAGTAAGACTACTCTAGCTTCTTTTGCATGCAAAAAATTTTCTCCCGACTTTGATGATCATTTTATTCTTAGTAATATTCGAGAAGAATCAAGCAAGCATGATTTGAAATACTTGCAAGAAAAACTCTTGTCGCGTATTTTAAAAACAAATGTGAATCTAGATAGCGAAGAAGAAGGAAGACACATGATATAAAAAAGGTTTGGTTACAAAAATCTTTTAATTGTTCTCGATGATGTAGATGATCTTAAGCAACTAGACGAACTGGCTGGGTCACATGATTGGTTTGGGAAAGGTAGTCGAATAATAATCACAACTAGGGATGAACATGTGGTAACCCGCGATGCTGACGAAATCTATAATATGAGTTTGTTATCAAAAGACGAGGCTATCAAGCTCTTCAATAGACATGCTTACCGGAAATTTAAACCTGTAGAAGAATATGAGTCTCTTTCACTAGATGTGGTTTCTTATGCTGGTGGACTCCCATTAGCACTTAAAGTTCTAGGATCTTCTCTTTATGACAAAGATAAGAATGAGTGGATTAGTTATTTGGCTAAGTTAAGAGATATCCCAGAACCAAAGATTATGGATAAGCTCAAAATAAGTTATGATGCACTTCAATCTCATGAGAAAGACTTATTCTTAGATATTGCATGTGTCTTGAGGAGATGGCCCCAAGAAAATGCAAAGATGGTCCTCGACGCTTGTAATTTTCACACGGTTATAGGGGTAAGAGAGTTGGTGCAAAAGTCTCTCATAAATGTTTCAAATGGAATTTTTGATATGCATGACTTGATAGAAGAAATGGCACACTACATTGTTATAGGGGACACCCTAAACATCCTGAAAGACTTAGTCGGGTTTGGCGGGTAAAAGATGTTTCAGACATTTGTTCTATTGACAAAAAAATGGTAATAGTTATGTTATCTTTGAAAGATATGTTTTAAATGTGCATTGAATGATACACTTTTGTTTCTTTATCATAGGAAAATGATGAGACTGAAGTCATAGTTTTGCCACCACGTCTTCCTCATGATCTTGAAAATATGAACGGACTTTGGAAGCTTAATTATCCAACTTCGTTGCCAAGTCATGTGACGAGTCCACATCTTCCTCCTATTGTTGCAAACATGAAAAAACTTAGATGGATTTATTGGAAGGATATCCTGAGTCTTCATTGCCAAAAAATTTCAACCAACTAATCTTGGTTGTCTAATGCTGACAATGGGTCGGCAAAAAGTACTTTGGCAAGGATACAAGGTAATTCATATATATTCTTTATATGCATGGTAAAATGGGCGGGTTGGGTTGGGTAACGGGTCAGAACGGGTGCGGGGCAAGACATGTTTTAAGCAAAATCTGTTTGGGTTTAACAGGTCTTTTAAAAAAAAAGAAAACAATTTCGCTCAAGGTAAAATGAGGTTGTAACTAAACAAATAGTTTATTTGAATAATTTTTAATGATTTGCTCATTAAATATATTATTGATTATTCTTACCCATTGAAATCCATTATGTTCGCATGATTTTTATTTTTAAGTTGTCCATCTTGACCCGCATTGTGTTAAGGTGTTACCAATCTCAACTCATACTATGTCATAAAGTTACCCATTTCAACCCAACATGTAATAATTGTTTCAATTCTATCCATTTATCTTGATATGGGTTAAGATTGCTAAGTATAATTCTTCATATTAACCAAATAGGGTAAATTATGCAAATGGATTTTATTTCATAATATTAAATATAACAATCAGTTCATTTCTTGTCTTAAAACAGCATCTACCATATTTGAGAATCCTTGATCTTCGTTATTCAAAATACCTAGAAAGAACACCCGATTTCAATGGACTTCCACTTCTTGAAAGATTGAATTTGAAAGCTTGTGTAGAATTAATAGAGATTCATTCATCAATTGGATATCTCGAAAGGCTTGTTTTCATAGACATGGAAGGATGTTCAAAAGTTCAAATGTTTCCACCCATCATGCGAATGAAAAAGTTGGAGACTCTTAAGCTATTTGGTTGTCACGGACTAAAAAAGTTTCCCATAATCCAAACGAACATGGATAGTTTGAAATATCTTTGTCTAGAAGGAACATGCATAGAAATCGTCCCAACGTCAGTTGGACAATTTTGTACCAATCTTGAATCTTTTAGTTTACAGAGATGTCAAAAACTAAAGACTATAGAGGGCAACTTCCGTCTCTTAAAGCATTTGAAATGTCTCAATCTCAAATTTTGTAAACAGCTTGAGAAGTTGGATGAGAATTTTTTTGATGAGGAATGTTGTTTAGATGAGCTTTGGTTAACTGCCAAGGGTCAAGACTCAACATCCTTCATTAAGAGTTTCATGAATTGTATTGGATTGCATATTTTTCACAAAGAAAGTTACATCAAGTTTCCTAAATTTCCATTTTTTTAAGAAAGTTAGATCTTAGTTGGAGCAATCTTGAAGATGGAGACATCTCGAGTGATATTTTTGGTCAATTATTAAACCTACAAAATTAGACCTAGGCGTAAACAAATTTTCTCGATTAGATTCCAGCCTCTCAGGGCTTCTGCATCTTAAAAGCCTTGATATTTCAGACTGCTGTAACCTTGTAGAATTGCCGGATCTCCCATCAAGCATATGTATTCTTAAAGCAACTGGTTGTGACTCGCTTGAAAACGTAGGAGATCTGTCAAAGTATAAATACCTGTGGAAAGTCTCACTTTGGAGGGAGCATAAGTTGATTGGTGGTGAGAGGGTGCTACATTCCATACTTCAGGTTTGCCTCCGTCTTGTTTTTGTCTTTCAATATGTCATAACACTAATTAAGTTATTGTGAGAATAAACAGAATAAACTAAATCTTATAATTTTTTGATCTATGGTTTAAAATTTTAAAATTTTATACTTCCTAACATACAAATACGTATGTATATGAACATAAAAACCATCAAACTTTTTTTCATATTGTTTTATACATTTAAAGTTCCTACACATGTGTGTAGTTGGAATAAACTACACATGAATTACAAATGTGAATGTGTTTATAAAAAACACAGTTTTCAGTTTTATTTGTTTGTATTCTTGAAAAACAAACAAACATCGCATTTATATAGTTTTCTTGTGTTTTTTAAAAAATAAATTTGTAAAAATGGAAGATTCAAGTTGTTCTGCTTGTTCATATAATATTTTGTCTTCTACATAGAACCTTCCAACACACACACACACACACACACACACATATATATATATATTGTTGGTTATCAGAACACACTCAAATTTCAAGTAATCAAAGAAAGCAACAACAACATTTTACATGCAACTCATGTAATCGGATTAATGAATCAACCAAACTTCAGAATACAGGAAACAAAACAAATACTCGAAAAATGAAAAACTGCATGCACACGTTCGTTACCACTACTAACTAGTTACTACCACTACCAAAACATAACAATAGAGAAAACTGACAAGAAAAACTAAACCACGTTCCTGTGCAGATTAACCACAGTCCACCTCAGCAACTTAGTCAAAATTAATTTCAACAATCTCCCCTTTAATGTTGACCTGTATCTCCAAATCTTATACACCCATCAGTGCTCTCATCTCCAAAAATTTTATCCTTGGCAACACCTTGGTTAAAATGTCTGCTTTCTGAAGATCCCCACTCACATTTTCCACACACACCTTGTTACCTTCAATACATTCTCTGATGAAGTGGAATTTTGTGTCTATATGTTTGCTCCTCCCATGAAAAATTGGATTTTTCATTCATGCTATTGCAGACTCATTATCGACCAACAGCTTCACAATTTTCGGATCTTCTCCTGTCAGCTCACTAATGAAACTTCTAAGCCAAAGTGCTTGACACACAACCTCAGTGGCTGCCATGAATTCCGCCTCACACGACGACAACGCCACGGTATGCTGCTTTTGAGAGGACCAAGTTACCAGACTACCACAAAAATAAAATGTTGTACCCGTTGTTCCTCGTCTATCATCGAAATCTGACCTGTGGCTACTATCACTATAACCCAATATAAGACCACTTCCGCCTGGCTTATACCTCATACCAAAATTCACCGTACCTTTAACATACTGAAGGACCTGTTTTGAAGCCATTCCATGAATCGGCTTAAACTTCCAACCGTATAACCAAGGTCAGGTCTAGTGTGGACCAAATATCTCAGGCTGCCTATTATACTTCGATACATGGTTGCGTTTACCGGTTCTCCTTCTCCTGCTTTAGTCAACACCAACTTTGGATCCATGGGATACTTCGAAGGATTACAATCAGCCATCCCCATAAGTTGCAAAATCTTCAAAGCATAACCTGTCTGTTTCAGATCCACGCAGCCTTCCTTTTGAGACACTTCCAATCCAAGGTAGTAACTTAAGTTGCCCAAATCACTCATCTCAAAAACATTTTTCATCTTTTCTTTGAACGACCCAACATCAATTGCATTACTTCCGGTTACTATCATATCATCCACGTAGACACCAACTATAATGACTTCGGATCCTTTCTTCATGATATAAACCGCCTGTTCCTTCGTGCACTTACTAAATCCCATACTTTGAAGCACTTGATCAAGCTTTGTATTCCAAGCACGTGGAGCTTGTCGTAGGCCATACAACGCCTTGCTCAACTTATAAACCATATGCTCTTTTCCTTTCACTTTATATCCTTCCGGTTGTGAAACGTATACTTCCTCGACCAAATCACCATTTAGAAACGCTGACTTGACATCTAAATGATGTACAAGCCAGCCCTTATTAACTGCCAAAGCCAGAATTAGTCTGATAGACTCAATCCTTGCTACTGGTGCAAAAGATTCTTCAAAATCTTCACCCTTCTTTTGAACAAACCCACGTGCAACAAGTCTAGCTTTATGTTTTACCACATTTCCATTTGCATCTCTCTTGATCTTATATACCCACTTCAAACCAATCACCTTTTTTCCTTTTGGTAACTCCACCAATCTCCATGTTTGATTATGTTGGATTGACAGTATCTCGGAATTCATTGCCACCTTCCAGTTAGGATCAGCTTTTGCTTCATCAAACGAGTTTGGCTCTCCATCCAGCACCAGTAGAGTTTCATTGATTTTTATGGGTACCGTAGAGGCGTATATATCATCCAACGAACGAAGAATTTTCGGAGTTGACTCAGCTGAACTCTGAGCCTCTTGAGGTGATTCAGGTACCTGAAATGATTCAGAACTCGAAGGAGATTCTGGTGTATGTGCTTCTTGTGGCAAGCCGAAAACCGGACCACTGTTGCCACTGTTTTGTTCTTCTTCTTGTACGGCCTCTACATTAGGAAGTGACTCTTGTGGAGCATTATCAACTAACTGTTTTTCATCACTTTGTACTGGTACTTGAGCCCACACCATTGGTACTTCTTTATCATTCTTACCTGGGTTGCTCCAATTCCACCTTCTGTCTTCAAAAAAATCAGCATCACGACTAACTACAATTCGCTTTGTAATGGGATTATACAACCTGTAAGCTTTACTTCCTTCCTCAATACCAAAGTGAACAAGAGCTTCACTACGATCACTCAACTTCTGTTGTTGAGTTCCAAGCTTCTTGGCATATGCCATACACCCAAAAACTCTAAGGAAATGTAGTTGAGGCTTAGTCTCCTCCACATCTCATGAGGAGTTTTGTACTTTTGTCCTTGACAGCTTTCGTTCCAGTTCGGTTCAACAAGTAGACCGAATGTCTCACAGCCTCCGCCCAAAATTGGTCAGGAACACACATCCCCTTCGACAAGGACCTGGTCATCCCCATGATTGTACGGTTTCGACGCTCCACCACACCATTTTGTTGAGGTGTGTGTGGAGCTGTCAAGTGTCTTTGAATTCCATTCATACTGCAAAACTTCTTAAACTCCTCAGAATTGAATTCTCCTCCCCTGTCGGTACGCAAGGTTCCAACCTTGGTTTTCGCTTGTAATTCAACCATTTCTTTAAACGACTTGAAACAATCAAATGCCTCATCCTTTGTTTTCAAGAAATACACCCACTCTAGCAATAGAAAATACCTTCTACCGGCGAGTGTGGAAGGTGTGATAGGTCCACATAAATCGGCATGCACCAACTCTAACTTCCGATTTGCTCTCCACTTTGCTTCTTGTGGAAATGTCTTCCTGGATTGTTTTGCGATGACACATCCTTCACACAACCTTTTAGGATTTGAAATCTTGGGCATCCCAGTCACCATGTCTTTCTTGGTCATCTCCTCCAACACACCAAAATTTGTGTGGCCCATGCGTGCGTGCCAGGCCCAAGCCTCATCCCCCATATTCAGAGTCAAACACTCTTGCTTACCCACCATGAGAGAGATCCTATACAATTTGTTAATCGACCTCTGCACTTTCATCACCAGTTTTCCCTTCTCATCATGCAACTTAAGAAATTCGCCCTTCATTGCTATCTCATAGCCATCTTCGGTTAACTGACCCAAACTTATCACATTGCTTCTTAAGGCTGGAATGTAGTACACACTGTGCATCACAAATTGGTCACCATTTTTACAGTTGAACAAAATGGTTCCCTTTCCTTGAATGGCTACCTTCGACCCATCACCAAACCGTACCTCGCCAACAATGGTTTGATTCAACTCGGCAAACATCGCTTTATGGTCAGTCATATGATTACTAGCCCCGTTATCAAGGTACCACAAATCTCTTCTGTTGTCTCCGGAGTAATTGTTTGGAAAGAACTTATCTTTGTTGAGCAACACCATCGAGGACTCTTCTTGATCCTCACCTTGTACACTCAGAAGCAATGTGGGTTCTTCGTCTTGTCCTTGCACCAAATTTACTTTGTGTTCCTGCTTCTTTGGTTGATCACATTCTGTAGCATAGTGACCTAATTGATCACAATTGTAACATTTAACAAATCTCTTATCCCTTGGCCTGCGATTATTTCCACCCAGGTCATGGGATTGTTGAACATTCCAACGGCCCGCTCTGCCTCGACCACGGCCACCTCTAAACCCATGTCTTCCTCCTCTTTCATTCACCGAACTTCGGCCACGCCCCCTCGGTGCTGTGAACCTACTCGGACCCTTAGAGTCTTGTCTACCATCCGCTTTGGTAAACAATAAAGTATTTTCTGATCCGGTTGTATTCTTCCTTGCCTTCAACCGGTCTTCATAAGCCTTCAACCGTCCAATTGCCTCATCAAATGGCATGTCATCCAAATCCGAGTACTGTTCGATTGATGCTATCAACTGTAGAAACTTGTCAGGTACCGTGTCCAGTAGCTTCCAGACCAGTTTACTATCCTCCAATGTTTCTCCAAGGCTGTTGTGCTTGGAGATCATGCAAGACAATCTACCAGCGTAATCGTCTATCGATTCACTGTCCTTCATCCTCATAGCATCAAATTCACTTCTAAGGGTATGAAGACGAGCTCTCTGGACTCGATCAGCACCAAGGTATCGCAACTTCAGAGACTCCCATACCTCACGTGCGGTTTTCTTCTTCGCTACGTGCAACAGAACTTCTTCCGGGATTGCCTAAAACAGAAAAGCAAGGGCAAGCTTGCTTTTCTTCTCATCAACCCCGTCAGCATCGGAGTCGTCAATCGTCTCCCATAATCCTTGAGCATCAAGTATTGCCTCCATTTTGATTGCCCAAGTTTTGTAATTCTGGGAGGTTAGAACCGGACATTGCAGAGACATCATCGACGGTTCCTTTGGAGCATTCGGTACAGCCGTTGAGGAGCTTGTGCCTGTTGTAGTCGACATCGGCTTGAATCGGAAATACTTTGGCATACACGGGCAGAACCAGATCACAACCTCGCTCTGATACCAATTGTTGGTTATCTGAACACACTTAAATTGCAAGTAATCAAAGAAAGCAACAACAACGTTTTACATGCAACTCATGTAATCGGATTAATGAATCAACCAAACTAAACAAATACTCGAAAAATAAAAAACTGCATGCACACGTTCGTTACCACTACTAACTAGTTACTACCACTACCAAAACATAACAATAGAGAAAACTGACAAGAAAACTAAACCACGTTCCTGTGCAGATTAACCACAGTCCACCTCAGCAACTTAGTCAACATTAATTTCAACATATATATATAATTGTTTACATGAATTTGTGGCAGCGAAATGTCGATGAAGATCGGTTTATGAGTGTGACGCTACCAGGTGGACCACAAGTGACTAATAAATTTCCTTATAGAAGGATAATAACATTGCAGCTTCCACAAAATTGGAAAAATAACTTCAGTGGATTTTTTGTTTGTGCTGATAATCTGCAGAACGATTCGTATACCATCTTTATCAACACGGATACGTCAAAGTTCATGGAATATTCTCAACCTGATCACTGGGAGGAGTTTGATAAGAATCCTGAATCTTATGATTATGCATTGGGGGGTTATATACCCTTTGGTTCATTGCAGGACACCCCATGGTGGAATTCAGCATACACTCGGATTTCATTTGATATAGAAGGAATTTCTAATCCTAAAGTAGCACTGGTTCCTAGAAAAGGAAAAGGAGATTTAAAATCAAGGGAAAAAATGTTTGACGATGAAGAAGTTGAAGGTGAAAACACATTTACGATCATAGGTGATTCAAAGGTCTTTGGTATGATTACATGGTCTCATGGACTTATTGGTAGCGGCTTTATACCAACAAAAATGCAAGTGATTGATGGAGTTGTGGTACCACCACTAAATGATCAAGAGCCTGATGAAGTTACAGAAGCAGCAGAGAGGATGTATTACGATTACGTCAAGTTTTTCAACAAAGCAATACGTGATGATATGAAAAGGTCAAACTTAAAACGGCGATAATAAAATTTCAAATTCTCCTAATTTTCAAGACTTTTCAACTTTGTATTTAGTTTTCAAATATATGTGTATTGTGTGAAATAAATATGGTCTACCTTGTAAATCTTTGTCACACCTCCACCTACCTATTTATCTTCCTTTGCTTCTTATAAGAAAAACAAAAATAATTGTTTCAAATATGTTGTTGTGTAGGTTTGTTTATCTTAGGGAAAATGTTATAGAAACATAATCAAGTTTCAATTTTGTTTTAATTAAATCACTCAAACTTTTTTGTGTTCCAATCACATAACTTAACGTTATTTTATGTTCTAATCATAGATGAAAAACCTGTATAGCAGGTTAAATTAAATCTTATAATCCAAAACCTAATTAAAAAACCTTACAAGCGGTTCCTCTTCCTAGACGGCAGACGAACGCATAGCTTCTTCTCCACTGGTAAGCACTAACCGGAAACGCTGCTAGGCACAGGGGAAGGGCCACGTTGGTTTTTTTTTGTTTCTATTGCATCGTCTTTAATCATCACATTGGTTTGTTTTTTTTTTTGTTTCTATTGCATCGGCTTTAATCATAATAGCACATGGGCTCCTCGATTTTTTATTTGTGCAGTATGTTGAGATTGATGATGTATGTTGTAATTGATGATGGCAATATGCTAAGTCATCTTTTTTTATCTCCAGAAATCACATGGGCGCCATCTATCTCATCCATGTTTTATTATCCTATTTACACACTTATGATATGCATTTGTTTATTTTTTTCCCTTCATGCAGTGATTAATAATATGATGATGAACGATGAACAAGAACAACCTTCCATGATAAATAGCACACAAAAACACAACCTTTTAAAAAATTGAAATTGTGGTTAAAATAAAAAAAAATTACAATTTTTTTACAAATTAAAATTATGGTTAAAATATAAAATATAAAAAAAATTTACAATTTTTTTTAAAAATCCATGTTTTTACGATGTTATCATACAATTAAAATATAAAGAAGATTATGCTTAAAAGTTGATATAGGTCGCATATCTAGGATTGAAACATAAAATTAAGTTAAGTTATCTAATTAGAACAAAAAAAAGTTTAAGTGACTTAATTGAAACAAAATTGAAACTTGGTTATGTTTCTACAAAATTACCCCTTTATCTTATTAATTTGTTATGGTTTCTATTACATGTTTCGCATTTGTTTTAGAAGAAAATAACATGAAATCAACAACCTGATAAAGTAAAAGTAATTAAGTATAACCTTTTAATAGTTAATACTATTCCAACACTTCATTAAAATATGTAGATCGTATCAACATTTGTATGATTTTTCATTCACAACCACTTGGGGAAAATAAAAGGCTAAAAAAAGAGAATTCATACAAACGTTTAAAGTTTATTTTATTTTTGAAAAACATTATGAATATTTGTTTTATAAAACTTTTGTTTACTAAAGTACCAACTTTAAAATATTTTGTAATTTTCAACTTGTGGCGCCTCGACTCGCGGGTTACACCACTGATGGTTGTACAATAGCTCACATGAAATATACAGAGATTTACAGCGGAAATTTTAAACATTTAAAATTACAGAAAGTGTTGATTACATGCAGTCATGGCATAGTCATAAACTATTACAATTCCAGTTTTTACACATACAAAATTCTCAAAACAAAAGTCCAAATCTCCATATCAATTGACTGGTGAAGCCGGTTTCCTGACGAGTTGTCTCCCCCAATTCCACTACCAACCTACACCTTGACCTTTCCTTTTGTAACACCCCGACCGGCGGCGGAATCGTCGGGATGCCACGAGGGATGTGTAGATTGTTCAAAAGCTCGTGGGCATCTAAATTCAATCATCATATATCAATCAATCAACCAAAATAATTACACAAAAATCATGTTCATCATGAAATAGTTACAACAATTACACAAAAGAATTAGCTAAACTAACTAAACTCTAATCGCCAGAATTTTAGTTAATTAGCTAAGTCCAAGACCCTATATGATGATGTCCAAAATAGAAGAGATCACCCTCTTCATCCTACTTGTCTCCATCACCTGAAACATGTAAGAAATCAAGTGTCAACTACAAAATAGTTGGTGAGTAATCATAAGTTTTTATACTTAAAAAGGTTTTATAAAATGGATTTAAGAGTTTAAGTTTAAAAATGGTTTTATAAAAGGTTTAGATAAACTGAGTATAAAGGCTTATGATTTCCTGAGAAAATCCACAATAGTAATACCTGTATGAGATAATCCACCAATTCCCCTAACTCAACAAACAAACACATACACAAACATATAATCACATAACCAATCAGTCATAATCAACATTAAATAATCATAGTCAATAATAGATAATCAAACCACAACCAATCAACCAATCTCAGCATCAATATTCTCAAATAATGTTCGTGACTATACATGGTCATTATGTAATTAACATAAGTTAAAAACATGATCCATGGAGTGGTCGCTAACCACGTGACAATACATGAATCCAAAGCAATTAACCGAAGTCAAAGGCAATGATTCACGGATGTGGAAAACATCCACGTGACAATACATGAAGTCAAAACAGTTAACCGAAGTTAAAAGTAATGATTCACGGAGTATGTGACAATACATGTAATCTTTGTTATTGACCGAAATCAATGACAATGTTTACACGGATATAAGTTAATAAGAGATAATCCATAATAAGTGGTAATTTTATATTGTGATTATCATATTGATAAACAGGTATTATCCTTGTGTTATCAAAATAATATTTAAATTGGTATACATGTTTCACCTCCGAGTTTTAAAAACAAAACAGTTTAAAGAAAGGGAGGTTATGAGAACTCACCTGAAGTCCTTAGTATCTGTGTTCTCGTATTATGCGCGCTCACCGTTGTCGTACTGATGCTGTATTCACAGTCCTGCGTTTGATTAAATGTTTTCTAAAGTTATGATCCCTTATTTGATTGTTTTTTTTTGAAATCTAAGTTGTTAATTGAGTTGGTGTAGTGAAAATGGCTCATTCTTGTGATTTTCATAAGAATGGCTCATGCTAATGAGTTTTCACCCGAATGAGTCATTCTCCTGAATGAGTCCCGAATGAGTCAGTCGCCGAATGAGTCTCCCGAATGAGTCCCGAATGAGTCATTCTCCGAATGAGTCTCCCGAATGAGTCCTCCGAATGAGTCTCCCGAATGAGTCCCGAATGAGTCATTCGCCGAATAAGTCACCCGAATGACTCATTCTCCCGACTCATACTCCACTCATTCTCCCGACTCATACACCACTCATTCTCCCGACTCATACTCCACTCATTCTCCCGACTCATACTCCACTCATTCTCCCGACTCATTCGGCCGAATGGCTCATACTCATGGGCCATTCGCCGGAACGGGTTTTCAGCCATGGGAGAAGATGATTTCGAGGTATAGTCGTATATATAGTCGTTTTGAGTGGGTTTAGATGAGTAAACTCATTTAGAAGGTGTATGGGTCGAAAAAGTGATGTTTTGAACCGGTTAAAGTTTGGTTTTGTCGGGTTTGTAGAAAACCCTAAAAACCGAAACTTCTCTCTAAGATTTCGAGAGTTTGAGATGGAGATAGGGCCGATCCTTGGTACCTTTGTGTAGGGAATGTCGAGAGCTTCAATTTGGCGCAAGAATGAGATGATTTGGTTGAGTTTTGAGTGAGTTATGGTAGAGAGAAGGTAGAGAGAGAAAGTGGTGACGGGTTGGGTTATTTAGAGAGAGAAAGTGTGTGTGTAAAGTGAAGAAGAAGAAGGCTTCTTCTTCTTTAATAACCCGCGTATTTCCCGCGGGTTCGGTCTCGTTTTTATCGCGATAAAATATAATAAATGATCGGTTATGCTCGGTTTTTAACGAAAACATATTTAAACATAAAATGTTTAAATAATTGGATTTCATTAATTAAAATGATTTAAATACGTTTATTTCGTAAAACGATTTCGTTTTATTTTTACTAAATTAATTATTTTAAATAACAGATTTATTCGGTTTTGCTTTAGGTTGTGATTCCTAATAAACGTTTTCAGTTTTCATTTATTAATTTTAATATCGTTTGATATTATTTAATTATTTCGTCGAAACGCGTCACTCGCGTACGTATTCGTAAAGATCGTCACCTTTGCGAATTCGTCGCTCGTATCGTATCTCGATTCGATTTACGATTTATTGAATATCGTTGCAGAATATTATTCCTAATAATTATATTCGTGTGAATCGTCACTCACGCGAATACATTTATTAAGTTAATATTTCTGAATTAATATTCGTGTTTAAATAACGTTCGTAACCTCACCATCGCGTAATCAGTTCCATTATTTTATAAATTTTAATATTAAAATTCCCAAACCAAAACCCATATTCATTTTTATTCCGAACCATCATTATTTGCAATAATATAACTGCGATAAACTCTCTGGTTCTGTTTAGTTGGGTTACAACTAAACTTCCCATGGTTTACGCGTATAATATGTGTTAGAATCATGTATACCAGTAACAGTGATAATAATCAATAATATCAATAAATAATCCATTATCATTAATAATAATAAATCTCAGGTCGTAACAGTACAATCGTACGGATGTACGGACAACCTGAATTACAGTGGTGTTACAGTCTCCCCTAGTTAAAGGAATTTCGTCCCGAAATTCAACTTGGAGTGACCGTGGTAAATAATTGTGGGTACTTAAGCTTCATCTAATCTTCTCGCTCCCACGTGAATTCTGGACCTCGCTTCGATTCCCAACGTACTTTGACAATTGGAATTCTACTGCGTTTGAGTTGTTTAACCTCACGATCCATTATCTCCACTGGTTTTTCAACAAAATGCATGGTATCATCGATGCGAATGTCATCGAGTGATACCTGAAGATCCTGATCAGCTAAGCACTTTCTTAGATTGGACACGTGAAACGTCGGGTGCACATTACAAAGTTCAGGAGGAAGTTCCAATTTGTAGGCAACCTTCCCGATCCGTTCGAGGATCTTAAAAGGGCCAACGTAACGTGGAGCAAGCTTCCCTTTCTTTCCGAATCGAACAATACCCTTCCAAGGCGACACTTTAAGCAATACCATATCTCCAACTTCAAACTCTAAAGGTTTCCTTCGTTTATCCGCGTAGCTCTTCTGTCGACTGCGAGAAGCTAACAGATTGTCGCGGATCTGGCGGATCTTGTCAGTCGTTTCCTGAATAATCTCAGGACCAGTAATCTGCGAATCGCCGACTTCGGTCCAACAAATAGGTGACCGACATTTCCTGCCATAAAGAGCTTCAAACGGCGCCATACCAATGCTCGCGTGATAACTGTTGTTATACGAGAACTCGACCAATGGTAAATGGCTATCCCAGTTGCCACCAAAATCGATGACACACGCTCTCAACATGTCTTCCAATGTCTGGATCGTTCGCTCCGTTTGACCATCCGTTTGAGGATGATAAGCAGTGCTAAGATCCAGTCTTGTTCCAAATGCTTCATGAAGTGATTCCCAAAATCGTGCCGTGAAACGAGCATCACGATCCGATATTATGCTTAGAGGAATACCATGTCGGCTAATGATTTCATCTATGTAGATACGAGCTAACTTCCGCACAGGGTAAGTTTCGCGTATCGGTAAAAAATGAGCCGACTTGGTCAATCTATCAACAATTACCCAAATGCTATCTTTACCGTTTGCGGTTCGTGGGAGTTTGGTAACAAAATCCATGGAGATATTCTCCCACTTCCACATTGGTATTTCAGGTTGTATTAACAATCCCGAAGGTCGCTGGTGTTCTGCCTTGACTTTAGCACAGTTAAGGCATTTAGACACATACTCAGCAATGTCTTTCTCCATTCCAGGCCACCAGTACAAGCCCCTAAGGTCTTGATACATCTTGTCAGAACCTGGATGGATTGAGTAACGGGACTTATGTGCTTCATCCATAATCACCAACCTAAGATCACCCCTGTTCGGTATCCACAACCGACTCAAGTAATACATTAATCCATCATCTTTAGTTTCCAATAAAATTTCAGCCCCGCAAGACATCTCATTTTTCAGGTCATCTTGAGCTAATGAGTGTTGTTGGGCTGTGAGAACATCATTACGGAGGTTAGTGTGCACTCGAACACTATGAATCTGAACCTGACTTTTGCGACTAAGCGCATCTGCTACTACATTCGCTTTACCAGGATGGTAGCGAATTTCACAGTCATAATCATTTAACAGTTCAACCCATCTCCGTTGTCTCATATTAAGTTCCTTTTGATTGAGAATATGTTGCAAACTTTTATGATCAGTAAAAACTACACACTTAGTGCCATAAAGATAATGTCTCCATATCTTCAAGGCAAACACGACTACACCAAGTTCCAAGTCGTGTGTAGAGTAATTCTTCTCGTGAATCTTCAGCTGCCTGGATGCATAAGCCACAACCTTTCCCCGTTGCATGAGAACACAACCGAGACCTAGGTTAGACGCATCACAATAGACTACAAAATCATCATTTCCATCAGGCAGTGTCAAGACAGGAGCATCACAAAGTTTCTGCTTCAGAGTCTGAAATGCCTCTTCTTGCTTTGGTCCCCACTCATACGGCTTATTTTTCTGAGTTAAAGAAGTGAGAGGGACAGCAATCCGGGAGAAATTTGAAATGAACCGCCGATAGTAGCCGGCAAGTCCGAGAAACGATCGAATCTCCGTCGGTGTCTTCGGTGTACTCCAATTCTTCACCGCATCAATCTTTGCGGGATCCACGTGAACACCATATTCGTTGACAATGTGCCCCAAAAATTGAACTTCCTTAAGCCAAAATTCACATTTAGAGAACTTGGCGTACAGTCGCTCTTCTCTTAGGATCTCCAAAACCAACTTAAGGTGTTTCTCGTGTTCTTCCTTGGTCTTTGAGTAGATCAGAATATCATCAATGAATACAATCACAAATTTATCCAAGTATGGCCTGCAAACACGGTTCATGAGATCGATGAAAACCGCAGGTGCATTGGTAAGGCCGAAAGGCATTACCAGAAATTCATAATGGCCATATCTTGTTCTGAAAGCAGTCTTGGGAATATCATCATCATGTACTCGAAGCTGATGATACCCAGACCTAAGATCTATGTTTGAAAACCATGCCGAGCCTTGAAGCTGATCGAAGAGATCATCGATGCGCGGCAGTGGATATCGATTCTTAATTGTGAGCTTGTTTAATTCGCGATAATCGATGCACATTCGGAATGACCCGTCCTTCTTCTTGACAAACAGGACCGGTGCACCCCATGGTGAATGGCTCGGGCGAATAAATCCTTTATCAGTCAGTTCTTGCAACTGGCTCGCCAATTCTTGCAACTCCGAAGGCGCAAGTCTATAAGGAGCTTTGGCAACTGGGTTCGCTCCAGGTACTAAGTCAATTCGAAACTCTACTTGACGTTCTGGTGGAAGACCCGGCAAATCGTCTGGGAATACTTCTGGAAAATCTCGTATCACTGGAACATCTTCTTTTCTCTTACCTTTCTCTTTCTTCTCCACAATGTGAGCTAAGAATGCTATACATTTCTTCCTAAGGTACTTGTGTGCTTTAGTGCATGACATCAGTTTAAGACCTTTACTATCAGTTTCTCCAAAAACTCGTAACATTTCACCCGAAGGTAATGGAATACGTATGTATTTCTCATGGCAAACTATCTCCGCTTTATGGGTGGCTAACCAATCCATGCCTATGATAACAACATCAAAGCTACCAAGATGCATATGTATAAGATCAATCGGGAAAACGTGATCATCTAAGTTCACAGTACATCCGATAATAACAGTGTCAATATCAATAGTGTTTCCATCAGCCACTTCCACGTTAAACGGTTTATCTAAATATGTACGTGTTCTACCAAGTAAGCATTCAAAATCATATGAAACGAAACTCCTATCGGCACCAGAATCAAATAAGACAGATGCATAAGAGTTGTTGATCAAAAATGTACCGTTGACGACGTCCTGGTTGGCTTGAGCAGCTGGAGCATTCAGTTGAAATGCCCGACCTCTTGCCATCCTTTGATTGTTTCCAGTCAACTTTGGGCACAAATTCCTGAAATGTCCCACTTCACCACACTCATAACAGGTTCTCGCCTGTGCAGGAGGTACCTGGCGAACGGGTACAGCTGGTATTGGTTGTGCGTGTGGAGCAGGCAGTGCAAGCGGTGCTTGTTACATCCTTTGTGCTTGCGGTGCACTCCTACAGACATTTGCATAGTGACCAAACTTGCCGCAGTTGTTGCAGACGCGACATGGCAAGTTCGGTGCGTGATGATATCTGCAGGTATTACATTGGGGAGTATTCCCAGTGTAGTTCCTGGCAGTTGTGTTGTTTGAGGATTGCTGCGCAGATTTGGCAGCAGGAGCAGTAATCGCAAAATTTCTAGTCTTCCTCTTCTTGTTGTTGCTCTTTGATGAGCTGCCCTGTTCAGTCTTGACTTCAGTTGAAGTCCCCTTGGCAGCAGCTTTGGTGTCAGTCTTCTTGTATCCTTTCCGAGTAAGTGTCTCATTCTTCACATGATTGTCAGTAAGAGTTGCAGATAAACGGATAGCAGCTTCCAGTGTTTTGGGGTTACTTCCGTAGACTGTATCCTGAATCTGCACGGGCAGACCACCTATGTATTTTTCAATAGCCCTTTCCAAAGGTGTCACAAGATGAGGCACAAGCAGACTATACTCGTGGAAACGAGTATTGTAGATGACTTCTCTCCGCTGTCTTGCTTGAGTTCCCAGAATTCAGTCTCAAGCTTCCTCATCTCGCTACGCGGACAGAATTCAGTGGTCATCAGATTCTTGACCTCTGTCCATGTCAAAGCTAAGGCAGCATCAACTCCCCTAGTTCGTTTTTCCCCATTCCACCAAGTTAGTTCTCTCTTTTGAAAAACACTAGTGGCATAACGAACCTTCAGATTATCGGGGCAATCGCTGTTGATGAATGTATTCTCCATGCTCTCAAACCACTGCAGTAGCCCAGTGGCAGTCTCAGACCCCGTAAACTTTAGTGGATTACAGGAGTTGAAGTGTTTGAATGTGCAAATTGGTGGGTTTGCACCACCTCGGTTCTGAGTGAGAGATTGATTGGCTTGTGTTAGTTGATTCACCAATCCAGAGATGAGTGTTGCTAACTCTTGTATGCCGGAGTTGGCATTACCGTTGTTAGCATCCCCACTGTTTGAGTCATCTTCGTTGTGACGGCGAGGCGGCATGTTTCTGAGAAATTAGAAACATGTTACTACCGTTTACAACGTAAGCCATACAAACAATGGTCTATTAAGTTCATTTTAAACAGTTAGGATTACATATTGGAACTATATTTCTCTCCTATCTGTCATTAAACTCATAATATTTATAAATTTCCTATTATTATACTAAGTGTCCTAGTTGGTCATAACTAATATTAGCTAACTATTCCTAAGTTCCATACATTCCCCACCCTATACCAACACTGACAACCTCCCGATGCAATGCAACAAGCTTATATATAGGGCATATGCAGAGGTAGATCGCAATCTCCCCTACACCGTCCCACCACCGTTCCATTGCACCACGATTATGCCCTTGTTAGCATTTAGGGTGTATCATGTATATTACCATAGTCTCACTTCACAAACCTTATCCTAGGCAGGATAATTTAGAGTGAAGTGGTCTCTAGTTCCCTTGGACAATTAGGTTCGCCTAATGTCTAAGTTCACCTGACATGTAGGTTTACCTATTTCTAAGTTCACCTAATGTCTAAGTTCACCTGACATTAAAGTTCCCCTAGTGTCTAAGTTCACTAAATTTCATACCAAATCCCAATGTCCATAATCATAAATAAGGGTTCATATCATCACTGAGTGCTCTTATTGTCACTAAGTGTTCATATCCTCCCTATAATTTATTCTCATCAAGTGTCCATACCATCACTAAGTGTTAGTATCGTCACTATGTATTTATATGTTTACTAAGTGTCTATATCATCACCCAAGTCATCAATCTATCACTAAGCGTTCATATCGTTCGTTGATCCTATGCACCCTACGTGTCCAATGAGTGTGTTTATAAATGAGTTTATATGTGTCCATCAAATGTGATCATCCAAAGTGTCAATCCAAACCAATCCAACCAGCATACCATCAACAATCCATCAATCATAACCTTACAGCAATTCCTAATATTATCCTAAGTTCCTGACACTGACAGACCCCCAATATACTACAAATGGTATATGTATAGGGCATATGTAAGGGTCAGTCGCAACTGCCCTAGCCAACATCCCACCACCTTTGTAGTATACTACGAGTGTGTCCTTGTCTGGAGATCAAGAGATCTAGCAGATAATTCCTAAAGCAAATAAATTCCTAAGCAGTTAAGTTCTTAAACAGATAAGTGTCCCAAACGGGTAGTTCCCTTATTCCTCAATACTGACATCCACCCGATGTACTGTAAATGGTATATATATAGGGCATATGATAAGGGTAGGTCGCAACCGCCCAAACCACCGTCCCACCACCTTTACAATACACCACGAGTATGTCCTTACCGAGTCATTAGGGCACAGGTAAGCAATCAATTAGTAGCAGCATATATAATCAAATGTATAACAGGAGTTCAGTTAACATGTAATAAACACATAAGCATGAAATCCTGAATATACTAACTAGTGTATGAAATTAATTCATACTAGGATATCCAACGGTTATAGACTAGGTCAACCATTTCTAGTAACCTAATTTCCTATAACCCAGGCTCTGATACCAATCTGTAACACCCCGACCGGCGGCGGAATCGTCGGGATGCCACGAGGGATGTGTAGATTGTTCAAAAGCTCGTGGGCATCTAAATTCAATCATCATATATCAATCAATCAACCAAAATAATTACACAAAAATCATGTTCATCATGAAATAGTTACAACAATTACACAAAAGAATTAGCTAAACTAACTAAACTCTAATCGCCAGAATTTTAGTTAATTAGCTAAGTCCAAGACCCTATATGATGATGTCCAAAATAGAAGAGATCACCCTCTTCATCCTACTTGTCTCCATCACCTGAAACATGTAAGAAATCAAGTGTCAACTACAAAATAGTTGGTGAGTAATCATAAGTTTTTATACTTAAAAAGGTTTTATAAAATGGATTTAAGAGTTTAAGTTTAAAAATGGTTTTATAAAAGGTTTAGATAAACTGAGTATAAAGGCTTATGATTTCCTGAGAAAATCCACAATAGTAATACCTGTATGAGATAATCCACCAATTCCCCTAACTCAACAAACAAACACATACACAAACATATAATCACATAACCAATCAGTCATAATCAACATTAAATAATCATAGTCAATAATAGATAATCAAACCACAACCAATCAACCAATCTCAGCATCAATATTCTCAAATAATGTTCGTGACTATACATGGTCATTATGTAATTAACATAAGTTAAAAACATGATCCATGGAGTGGTCGCTAACCACGTGACAATACATGAATCCAAAGCAATTAACCGAAGTCAAAGGCAATGATTCACGGATGTGGAAAACATCCACGTGACAATACATGAAGTCAAAACAGTTAACCGAAGTTAAAAGTAATGATTCACGGAGTATGTGACAATACATGTAATCTTTGTTATTGACCGAAATCAATGACAATGTTTACACGGATATAAGTTAATAAGAGATAATCCATAATAAGTGGTAATTTTATATTGTGATTATCATATTGATAAACAGGTATTATCCTTGTGTTATCAAAATAATATTTAAATTGGTATACATGTTTCACCTCCGAGTTTTAAAAACAAAACAGTTTAAAGAAAGGGAGGTTATGAGAACTCACCTGAAGTCCTTAGTATCTGTGTTCTCGTATTATGCGCGCTCACCGTTGTCGTACTGATGCTGTATTCACAGTCCTGCGTTTGATTAAATGTTTTCTAAAGTTATGATCCCTTATTTGATTGTTTTTTTTTGAAATCTAAGTTGTTAATTGAGTTGGTGTAGTGAAAATGGCTCATTCTTGTGATTTTCATAAGAATGGCTCATGCTAATGAGTTTTCACCCGAATGAGTCATTCTCCTGAATGAGTCCCGAATGAGTCAGTCGCCGAATGAGTCTCCCGAATGAGTCCCGAATGAGTCATTCTCCGAATGAGTCTCCCGAATGAGTCCTCCGAATGAGTCTCCCGAATGAGTCCCGAATGAGTCATTCGCCGAATAAGTCACCCGAATGACTCATTCTCCCGACTCATACTCCACTCATTCTCCCGACTCATACACCACTCATTCTCCCGACTCATACTCCACTCATTCTCCCGACTCATACTCCACTCATTCTCCCGACTCATTCGGCCGAATGGCTCATACTCATGGGCCATTCGCCGGAACGGGTTTTCAGCCATGGGAGAAGATGATTTCGAGGTATAGTCGTATATATAGTCGTTTTGAGTGGGTTTAGATGAGTAAACTCATTTAGAAGGTGTATGGGTCGAAAAAGTGATGTTTTGAACCGGTTAAAGTTTGGTTTTGTCGGTAGAAAACCCTAAAAACCGAAACTTCTCTCTAAGATTTCGAGAGTTTGAGATGGAGATAGGGCCGATCCTTGGTACCTTTGTGTAGGGAATGTCGAGAGCTTCAATTTGGCGCAAGAATGAGATGATTTGGTTGAGTTTTGAGTGAGTTATGGTAGAGAGAAGGTAGAGAGAGAAAGTGGTGACGGGTTGGGTTATTTAGAGAGAGAAAGTGTGTGTGTAAAGTGAAGAAGAAGAAGGCTTCTTCTTCTTTAATAACCCGCGTATTTCCCGCGGGTTCGGTCTCGTTTTTATCGCGATAAAATATAATAAATGATCGGTTATGCTCGGTTTTTAACGAAAACATATTTAAACATAAAATGTTTAAATAATTGGATTTCATTAATTAAAATGATTTAAATACGTTTATTTCGTAAAACGATTTCGTTTTATTTTACTAAATTAATTATTTTAAATAACAGATTTATTCGGTTTTGCTTTAGGTTGTGATTCCTAATAAACGTTTTCAGTTTTCATTTATTAATTTTAATATCGTTTGATATTATTTAATTATTTCGTCGAAACGCGTCACTCGCGTACGTATTCGTAAAGATCGTCACCTTTGCGAATTCGTCGCTCGTATCGTATCTCGATTCGATTTACGATTTATTGAATATCGTTGCAGAATATTATTCCTAATAATTATATTCGTGTGAATCGTCACTCACGCGAATACATTTATTAAGTTAATATTTCTGAATTAATATTCGTGTTTAAATAACGTTCGTAACCTCACCATCGCGTAATCAGTTCCATTATTTTATAAATTTTAATATTAAAATTCCCAAACCAAAACCCATATTCATTTTTATTCCGAACCATCATTATTTGCAATAATATAACTGCGATAAACTCTCTGGTTCTGTTTAGTTGGGTTACAACTAAACTTCCCATGGTTTACGCGTATAATATGTGTTATAATCATGTATACCCGTAACAGTGATAATAATCAATAATATCAATAAATAATCCATTATCATTAATAATAATAAATCTCAGGTCGTAACAGTACAATCGTACGGATGTACGGACAACCTGAATTACAGTGGTGTTACACCTTTATCCTTACCTCGTGAGGTGTTACCTGGCACATAACCAAAACATGTTCAATTTACACACTTGAGTTCTAAGTTTGTACATATTAGAATACATCTGAACTATTATTATATTCACACAAATATCATTATAATTAATGAAACCAAACAAAACATAACAAATAAGTCACTGTCTTATGGTCACGTTCACCCCCTACCAGCCTTGCCGTCACCTGCCAAATATAGTTAATTAATCAATCAATCCCCCTACAATCAACACACATGCGAGGGCTATCACTATCCGAGAGATAGGTGAAATCTTAACACTATGAGATCAACAATGTACAACTCTATCCATCTGTTGCAAAGTTCATAATCACAATTAAAATTATATTTTTACTTGTTTAAACAAAATTTAATATAGGGAATATGTGCGAGCTCAAATACATTTAAAAACAGAGGATTATAGAACTCACCTAATTGTCTTATCAACTTATCCCTTTCTAAGTTGATAACTAAGCTTCAATATCCTATATATATATATATATATAGGGGGAGGTTCCCCTAAAAAGTCTATTTTGCCTAAGAAGGCTAAGAAGGGTTTTTAAAAACTCGAAAACCGAACCAAACAAACTCCGATTGAGTTCATTTTAGCATCATTTGAACCGTTTTATCGAACTTTAAAACCTAAACCTTAAATCATAAACAATAAACCCAAATACTAAAACCAAAACTTTAAAAACAAACCCTAAACATAAAGAGAAAACCTAAAAGCTAAAAATCAAGCCCTAAAATCTAATTTTTAAAACTACTCGTTAAAGCTAAAACCTAAAAGCTAATATTGTAAGGTTCGATTAGACGATTCCAATGCCATCGAAATGAGTTCAATCGGAGTTCGTTTGAGTCGGTTTTGAAGGTTTTAAAAATCCTTTTTAGCCTTCTTAGGCAAAAAAGACTTTTTATTTGATCTTTCCCCTATATATATATATATATATAGGGAAGTGTTCAAATAATAATCCACTCTTAAAGCAATAACCCAGATAACTTTGCCAAGATGAAGCCAAATCTTGTATTATTTTTTTTAACATCATTGTAACACATTTAGAACACTATATTCTTTTATGAGTTTGCGAAAATTCATCACCGTTTAAGAGATATCATCGTTGTAAGTTTTTGATTTACAGCACTGTAACTGTTTTAGGCACAAAACTTACAATGATGTAAACTCTCAAACGGTGATAAATTTTTGCAAACTCGTAAAAGAACATAGTGTTCTAAATGTGTTATAATGATGTTCAAAAAAAAAAATTTCAAGATTTGGCTTCATCTTGGCAAAGTTATATGGGTTATTGTTTTAAAAGTGGGTTATTATTTGATCCCAATCATATATATATATATATTCATTCTTAATTAGTTTTTACGAATGTTATCTTTCTTCATTCACAAATAATCCTTTACTTATTTGCGAACAAGTTTTGCTCATTCGCAAGCAAATGTACTAAGTATAGTTTGTTCATTAGCAAATGTGTGTGTTAATTCATTCTTGATTATACCAAGTATAGTTTGTACATTCGCAAATGTCTGTGTTTGCTCATTTGCAAATGTCAATGTATGTTTATTCGTAATTGTACTCAGGATAGTTTGCTCATTCGCAATTGTCAGTGTTTGCTTGTTCGTAAATATACCAGGTCTATTTACTATCATATATGTAAGGTAGCCTTTTAATTATTTTTGTAGTGTACTAATACAATTTCTCTTGAACTCATTCTAACCCTTTCTCTTATAATTTTATTATTTTCAATTCTTTTCCCTTGTTTGTTATTTGCATCTTATCAAATTTCCCATTTTTCTCAGTTTTCTAAAACTTTTTTTAAAATTTATTATTTATAATAAATTAACATTATTAACATAAATTTCTTGATTTCTTACCCCTGTTTTAGTACAACTGTCTTCCCTAATAATTTGCATAGTTTGTATACAATACACCTTTTCTTTAACAAATTTCCCAAATCACACACACACACACATATATATATATATACATTTTGGGTTTTCTCTTCCTGTCTTTACCCTTCTTTGAACTAACCCTTGTTTCTGATTGGAAGTACATTGTTCATTCCCCTTGTCCATGAGTCAAGCCAACATTCAGTTTCAACCCCCAGTTGCTCCTCCATACCTACATCTTGAGTGATGGACGTATGAAAAAAATTTCGTAGAACATTTATCTTCCGACTCCCATCGCCAAACTCTTCTTAGATTGGGCGATCTCCCAATCCTTTAAAAATCTTAACTCCAGATTATTATTCTTTTAATGGTGGAGTTAGATCAAGAAGAAGAAAGTGACATGCAATAACAAACCATCAACCCTATACGTATAATCTTGACACACAACAGCAACACGGAAAGGATCCTAGGAGTATAGGCAGAAACTTTGACATACAGCAGCAAACCATATTGATCGGTGAAGATCGAAGCTACGTCACGGATCCGTGATTGGAGAAAATAGAGTTTTATCTGTTTTTGAAATTTGCCAAAGAAGAAAGGGAGAAAGGTGAAGTCCAAATATAAATTGGTTTGATATGAATGAACAGTTGGGGAAGTGGTTCCCTTTTTATACTAATTTTAGTAACTGGGGCGGATCTTTGCAAGAATCTGAGTGTTTGTCCTTTTACCCCAAATAATATGACTTTAATTACCATTTTACCCCAAAATCTTATACATTCTCGGATTTTCTTATTTATCAATGTTGCACCTATCCCCTTTTTACTCTACTTTAATTTTAATTCATTATATGCATTCGAATCTTACTATTTATATCAGCATTAGCATTATTCTGATGTCTTATCTATATCTCTTACTTTATTCACTATTTGTTATTATTATCATTCACATATATGGACATTACCACCGTATACCAAGTTAAAAAAGTTGTTTTTAAGAAAAAAATATGTTTTATAAACTTTATTTAAGTGGATTTTTGAGTTAATTTTTTATTTTCAAGTAATTAAAATACTACTTTTAATATGAAAATACTAATAATATCATTAATTATTAAAACTATAATTAATTAAATATTTAGTCCTTTTAGGAATTTTTATATTATTATTATTTAATATTAAATTGATTAGCTGTTTCACAACTTATATGTTATTATATTAACTACGTTTTAGTTTTTTTTAACTTATTGTGTGATACATCGACTTTTAACTAGTTTAATAGTTTAGTTTAATATAAAGAATTGAAAGTTTGTTGATGTGAGATTTTAGATGAGAACATGGGAATTTGGGATTGCGAATTTATTATTGAGCTAGGCAAACTCATTTAAGTATGAGTAAGCTTAGTAAACTCATTTATATATGAGTGATTTGTAAGCAAATGATACAATTAGTTGAACATTTTAGTGGTAATGCATCGTTGCCACTATCTCTGAGGAGGTAAAGAGCCATGTTGTGTAATTAGTTGGTTAAGTGGACGTATGAATTGCACCAAGAGCGAAATGTCACGTGTTCGAACAGTTAAGTTAGTCTGATTTACCTCTCACATGATGGGTTGGTAATGCATCGGTAACCGTTTATGTCCAAAATTTACATAAACATTCGTAAAGTAATTACGATCAAAAGGATATAAACGATAAAAATATCTGATTATGTATGGACACGTTATAAAGCCTATTTATAATGTGCAAAATTTCTGTGACCGTTTGGGTTCGAAATTTTTATTAACGTTCCCGAAGTAATTACGATCAAATTAATATAAGCGGGGCCGTTATACGATAAAATATGAACACGAAATAAGCTCGTGAATATTAAAATATGTGAGCAAAGTAGAAGGGGGTTTTAAAAATAAGTGCTCAAAGTTTAAGGGGCGTAAATGAAACTTTAAATTAATTCATGTACTTAAAAGACATGCATGTGTCTTTTTTTAGGAATCTAACGAAATAAAGAGATTAGAACGAGTCTAAGAGTCGGTGTAATCTTCGGTTGGATCGGGTTGTTTAATCTAAACAACACTTCATAAGTATTTCTCTAATACAATCTAACAGATGCGGAAGGTCTGTTAGAAGGATCTCACAAACACTCAAATAATGAACAAATAATCTTTGAATAACAACAAGAACACAAGAGTAAATTCAAGCTCAAATATATATTTCTCTCAAAGTATTGCAAGTGTTAAAACAGACAAGCACACTAAACTAGTTACAATGAGAGATTATATAGCCAAGGCTACAACCGTATACTCTTAGGAATACAAGTTGGGTATACTAGACAATACATGAAGTAAAGTTTATTCTAGTATGTAGAGTGTCTTAACAGGCTAAGACACTCAATTCCCCGGTGGGTTGTGGACCTGTCTCCTCAGTTGTTGAGGCCTTTCTCCTCCCCTCATTAACTGATGTTTGTTGTTTTCTTGCAATATGTTTGCCCTTCTTTATCTTGAACATTGAAGAGATGGGCATTTGATCTATACAGGGACTGGATGGAGGAGAGGCTTGTTCTTCCTTAGGGTTTTGGGGGAACATGTTGGGGAACATGGCTTTAGTGACTTCCCCACACATGACTTCTTCTCCCTCTCTGAGGGGAAACTCTATCCTTGCTCCTCCCTCTAAACCTAAGCCTAAGTTTAGGCTTGCCCTTTGAACATGTATTTGCTCAATAGAAGGTAACTCACCTCTGGCTATCTTAGCCTTGATATCTCTGACATGCATATCCATGGTTGAGTTCTTTATAGGGCCTAGCTGCCGAGCATGGAAGCCATGTTCTAGTAGGAAGGCTTTCAACTTGTCTCTGTAAGCCTTATCCCTCTGTGTTTTTGTCAGCTTCTTTTGGGCTTTGGATGCAACAGCTGCCTGTTCCTGCTGCTGCACCTTATCCAGCTCGGCAGCCATCTGAGGTACCGACCAGAGCAATACTTCATCGAAATCATATCCCTTCTCCTCAAGTAGAGCAGAGAGTCTGATCCGCTCTTCATCTTGTGCAGTGTCTGGTCAGCCTTTCATTTTCTTTGGTCTCCTCTCCTCCTGTTCTGCTTCCTCCTCTGGGGTTAATTTTCTTTTACCTTTGTCATTTACTGTTAGTTTTACCCCAGAGGAGATGAATCATGTTGCCTCACCAGCTGGTTCTGTAACTTCACCAGCTGGTTCATTGGCAAGTAGTTCCTCTGTCGAGGAATCATCAATAATGATTGGGCCTTCGGAAGCAGCTGCAGCTTCGGAGTTAACCTTAGCATTCACTGCACCCTCCGGTTGACCAACCATCTTGGTTGATTCCTTATTAGTATCATCAGTTTGGTCAGGAAGGGAGGAGAGCAGCTGCTGTCCCAGGAGGAGACACAGGTTCCATGCAGATAGGCTGTTCCTCAGTAGGTTCTTCCATGGTAGCCTGAGCTGTGGTCTCAGAAGGAGACTTAGTCCCAGCAGGGGACTGTTGAGTCCAATCAGGGGACTGAGGTTCCTAGGAGACATTTGTTGTATCTTGCTCGATCTCTTAGGCAACCTCCATGGTAGCCTCGGAAGGAGAAGAAGAGGAAGTAGTAGAGTCATGAAAGTAAGTGCTCAAGAATTCATCCCATTCATTAGTCAGAGTGACTAATGATGGGTTGGATTCTTGTGCAACTTCCTCTTCTCTTGCTTCTGGTCCTGACCCTGCCAATGTCACCTTCTCCCCTTTTTTGGTAGCATCAGGGGAAACATAGGTAGTTGTAGCAGTATCAGGATGAAAGGGTGTGAGAATCACTGGGGGGCGCCTATTGAGGTCCAGAATAGTAGCATCTTTGTTCTGGACCTCAAGCTGCAGGGTAGCAACCTCAGCTTCCAGGTAAGCTACCCTTGCTTGAAGATTTGTGATGATGGCCATCAATTCATGTGCTTTGTTGCCCTCATCCACATGAGTGGAATCACTAGGCGATGGAGTCCTGAGCCCAGCTCCTGCACCTCCACCACCAGCTGTGGTTTCTTGGAACCCTGGATTCCCTTCATTAAGAAGGGCTTCAAAGAAGTCCACCCCAACATAGGTTGTCGCAGGTGAGGTCCTAGTACCTGTACCATTGTCCTGTAGATCCTGAGTAGGATCAACAGTAGTGGCAGCCTCACCTGCATTGACCCCTTCAGAACTACTAGAGTCAACCTCTGAAATAATAGGCTCTGGTTTAGGAAATCTAGCTTCTAACTGTGTCACTGTAACATCACTGTACTTCCGGTCGTCCGTACATTCGTACATCCGTACGATTGTACTGTTACGACCTGAGATTATTAAATTATTAAAGATTATGAATTATTGATTTTCATTACTGATATTATCAAGATTTGGTATACATACTTAGAACATATTATTATAAGCGTAAACCATGGGAAGTTTAGTTGTAACTCAACTAAACAGAACCAAAGAGTTTATCGCAGAAGTTTATACGGATTATGGATTATTGGTTGAAATGGAAAGGAATGTAGAGTTGGTTATGTTGTGGGTGCTAAACATAGTCAAGGACACATGGTCATGGTTTATCGAAACAGCGGTGGGACGGTGTAGGGGAGGTTGCGATCTACCTCTGCATATGCCCTATACATATGCATATTTCGGTCTATCATGGATGTGTCAGTGACTTAGGTTTAGTGGGTTTTGGATTGGGTTTGATAATATTAAAGTTAATAAAATAATGAAAGTATAATGGGAATTAATTACGCGATGGGGAGGTTATGAACATAACTTAAATTTGAATATTAATTCAGAAATGTTAACTTAATAAATGTATTCGTGTGGGTGACAATTCACACGAATATAATTATTAAGAATAATATTCTGAAATGATATTCCATAAATCGTAAATCAAATCGAAATACGATACGAGCGTTGGATTCGCAAAGGTGACGATCTTTACAAATACGTACGTAAGTAACGCGTTTCGACGAGATAATTAAATAATATCTAACGATGTTAAATTAATAAATGAAAACTAAAAACGTTTATTAGGAATCACAACCAAAAACGAAAACGAAGGAATTATTTTATTAAATAATTAATGTAACGAGAATAAACGAAAACATTTTATTTAAACGATCTTTAGTTAAAATCAACCTATTATGACAAAACATATTATTTAAAAGAAATTATGTTTTAAATATGTTTTTACGTTAAAACCGGGCATTTCATTATTTTTACGCGATATAAACGAGACCGAGCACACGGGATATACGCGGGGTACAAAAGGTGGAACCTACTTCATCTTCTTCATTTTCCACCAAGCTTCTCTCTCTCTACATCTCATTTCCGCCACTTCTTTCTCTCTCTAACTTCTCTCTAGCCTAACTTATTTATTTCTTGATGAAATCACGAAATCTTGGAGCCTAATCGACCCGGTGATCGAGGGGAACAAAAGGATACGAAGAAAACCGAGAATTATCACGAATTGAAGGTAGAGTATTCATTTTACTTTTCGGTTTTTACTCATACATATAATCGGTTATATCTAGGTGTTTTAAACAAGCTTCACACTTTGAAAACCCTAAATTACTTGTGCGTGAGTTTAGGGAAGCTATGTTCGGTCTTAGATCCGAAGAAAACTGGAGTTAGTGCTGGAAAACGATACAGGTTCGCGACTAGGGAGCCTGGCCGAACCTCCTGGGGACGGGTTAGGTCGGGCGAACCTTATGGGGACCGGCCGAACCTTTCTTTTATTAGCCGAACCCTACTAATGGACAGCGAACCTATCTCCCACGCGAACCCTAGTTCAGGCGAACCTGTTGAGCCGAACCTCTACATGGTGCTGACTCACGAGCCTTCGGCTGTCATACACTCACGAACCCTAGTAGGCGAACCATGTCTAGCAAACCCTCAGCCGAACCCTTGGGTCGAAACATCCACGAACCTCCACTTGATTTAGCCGAACCAAGAGGGACGAAGCCTGCTTGTCACTTGGGCCGAACCATGGACAACGAACCTTGTATAATAAGAGCCGAACCTTAGGTCATAACCCTAAAAGGTTCGCTGCCCCTAAGGGGATGAAACTTAAGTTTGGGTTAACAGTGGGATTAAGGATAGCCATGCATGCACGAAAGACCATAGTCATCACCTTTTCGTTTAAACGCATAAGTTTAAGTGTGAGATTTTAATCGATAAAAGTAATTGATAGGAGTAATTCAAACATGGCTTATTTAAACTAAGAAAATGGATTTTAATAACTTAATTTGTGATGATTATAATGACCTACATGCATGAAACTATGACAACGTTATTATAGGTTTATAAGGAATCAATCTTTTACAACTTATATAACTTTGATATCTTATTTAAATGATCATCATATATAAGAAAAATCAACACTAACAAGTTTGAATTATTCTTGTGAGATGATAAAGATTAAAAATCTTAAGTGTAACAACCTAACTTGGGATAAAAGGGCTAAGTTACGGAAACACTAGTGATTTAAAAGTAAACACTTAAGATCGCTTAACTAAATTAAGACACGAATACTTATGAGCACGGGCACATGTTATTTACAGATCCTTGAGTTGATTTGAGTTACATACGCGAGCGCGCATAATACGAGAACACATATCCTAAGGACTTCAGGTGAGTACTCATAACCTCCCTTTCTTTAAACTGTTTTGTTTTAAAACTCGGAGGTGAAACATGTATACCAGATTAAATATTATTTTGATAACACAAGGATAATACCTGTTTATCAATATGATATTCATATTATAAAATGATCATTATTTATGGATTATCTCTTACATATATATATATCCGTGTAAACATTGTCATTAACTTCGGTTAATAACAAAGATTACATGTATTGTCACATACTCCGTGAATCATTGCCTTTAACTTCGGTTAATTGCTTTGACTTCATGTATTGTCACGTGGATTGTTTCCACTCCGTGAATCATCGCCTTTAACTTCGGTTAATTGCCTTGACTTCATGTATAGCCACGTGGTTAGCTACCACTCCATGGATCATGTCTTTAACTTATGTTAATTACATAATGTCCATGTATAGTCACAGATATTATTTGAGAATAATGATGTTGAGATTGGTTGAATGGTTATGTGATTGATTATCTATTATTGACTACGATTATCTAAGATTAACTATGATTTAATTGATATGTGATTATGTGTTTGATTGGATATTTGATTGTTGAATTGGTGGATGTGTGTTGGATTATCTCATACGGGTATTCTTGTGGAAGTTCTCAGATAAACTATAAGTTTTTATACTCATTTCATCTAAACTTTTTATAAAACCCCTTTCAAACACAAACTTTTAAATTCATTTTACTAAAACACTTTTAAGTATAAAAACTTATGATTACTCACCAACTACTTCGTAGTTGACACTTGATTTTCTTACATGTTTCCGGTGATGGAGACAAGTAGGATGAAGAGGATGATCTCTTCTATTTTGGACATCATCACATAGGATTCTTGGACTTAGCTAATTAACTAAAATTCTGGCGATTAGAGTTTAGTTAGTTTAGCTAATTCTTTTGTGTAATTGATGTATGTAATTCATGATAGACATGATTTTTGTGTAAACATTTATTTGGTTTGATTGATATGTGATGTGACAACTAGTACCAAACCGTTCGGCAAGTCCGTACGGTGTGTACTTTCACCATTTACTGTGTGTAAATACTGTACGTAAACAGTTGTGTGACAACAGAACTCGGAAAACAAATCACAGTTGTATGTGTTTAAGTGAAAACTTAAATACAGTAATTACAACAACTCAAGAAAAACAACAGTGTTCAAACGAATAACAATAACAAATCGGTTGCCATCTGATATCCATAGATGACAGGAATCAGATGACCGACAATTCAACGTGACAGCAAAGTGATAACAGGATGTTCAATTGAGTCCGACAGTTAGGAAACACAATTCAAATCATATTGCAGTGTCGCTTTAAGAATAATAAACTGACAGTGTGTTTGCGAGGGTGACGATTCACACAAACATATCTGTGAGTTTAACGTTCTGAACGATAACTGATAATTAGAAAACCAAATCAAAAAGTGAAACGTACGATCGTGTTCGTACAGTTAGCGCTCTGTACGAAGACGCGCGTATGTGACGCGATCTGACGAAACGAAAACGAAACACGACACGAACGAAATTAAATTAATAAAATAAAATAAATAACTTTTTACAATTTTGAAACTCATCAAATAAACAAAATAAACTCTCTGGTGTTAATAACATTTAAATTACGCGTATTTTTCCGGATACGCGACCGAATTACGAACCGAGCAACAAAAACGAACCCGAACTCACTAGGGGTATAAATACCCACCATGAGTTCATTTTTACACATTTAACACATCTTCTTCCCCCCACTAAACCCTAAATCCGGCCACCACCACACCACCACCACCAAAAACCACCTTCTCTCTTCCATATCTCCCTCATTTCTTAACCAAATCGCTCCATCTTTGGACCTACACGAAGCTCTCATCAAGCTCTACAAGAAAGTACAACCGATCTGGAACGAAAACCATCTGATTCGAGGTAACCTGAGATGATAAGTTCCGAAAATTAGGGTTTTCTTCCTTGTCGTTCAACCTCAAACCCTAGCCGGCCATGTACCATCTCCTCCAAACCCTTCGCATCTGAGAACCTTTGGGTGCACATCACCATCGTAGAACATCACCACACCACACCTTGCAGTCGTGGGAACCCACCTGGGCGACGGCCGAATCACCCCTAGGGCCGAATGGCCTAATGCCGAAGGAACCCAACCAGAAACAGCTTGGCCGAATGAGCCACCTGACCACCGAATGAGCTCTATCATCCAGATGGCCGAATGGTCCCATTCGACAGACCACATTCATTCGCTCCTTCCAGTCGCCCGACATTCGCCAGCCACACCCTTCATTCGACCAACACACCTCCCATTCGGTTGAGACCATGTCATTCGGTCAGCACTCGCTCACCTGATGTCATTCGGCCAAAGACATTCGGCCAATGGCCATGTCTTCATTCGGTCTAGGTTCATACAACCATCATTCGGCCTAAGCCAGGGTTCATTCGCTATTACAACATTCAGCCGCCTCATATGCATCCCAATCAGCCTCATGCGACCAACATTTCTCAACTGGACCCATCCGTTCAGTCCAAGGAGTTGCTTCGGCCCAGAACACTTGTCAGGCCCAATACAGCTACTAGTTTAGCCACACACCCATTCGGCCCAAGTCATTCATCCGGCCCATGCTATTTTATTTGGCCCAATTTCATTTATTCAGGCCCAATAACCTTAGCCAACCAATTTCAATTTAATCGGCCCAACAGTTTACTTCTCAGGCCATCTACTGATTTGGCCCATGTGTTTAATCAACCGGGCCCAACAACACTCTTTGGCCCAAAGGGCTGTTTCGGCCCAATGCAATGATTCGGCCCATTTGACTCAAATGCAAACAAAAACATAAACTCGTTCTAAGAATGATATACATTGGAACTTGGCACTTAACTACAAGGTTAATGAGGAGCTTGGGCTAATACATTCACAAAACCTAAAACATTTAAGTTTAAGTTATAATCATAGTTTAATGGTTATTTACTAACTATGTAATAAACTATTTTCAACTTAACAAGGACAACAAGGGAAGTCTTAAACTTTAGATCTAAGTTGAACACTTAGATTGGTTTACAAAGATCCAAGTAATGCAAATAACTAACATATTATGTAAAAGTGTTGAGATTTCAAGAATGGGCTAAGAACAGTGAAACATAAGAATCAAAACACCACATACTAAACTTAACTTAAAGTAGTTATGTGCTAGTATGATCTATGACCAAAGATCAAGGGCCGAATGATGACCAAGACCGGGACTTGCGAGTGTTAGCCAAATTTGATGGCTAACACATACACACACACGAATTCATACGAACTTATACTTACGACTTACAAGTTACAACAACGTGAAATCAATACTGAGAGACCCCGAGCCCCACAGTTGGCAAATCCTCAAACCCATAATGCTTAAACCATAATTACATTATGGTAGCAGCGGAATGTAGGGTAAAAACATAAAATATCATACAGATCTAAACAAACTTTTACACATTAAACATAACCCACTTTTCTAACAGTCATATAATACAGCCAGTCTATGCCAGGGGTAGTCTTCAGTATATGCCATGAGCCTTCCTGGTCTCCTTTCTCAACCATTCAACCTGATATGCATGCTAAACAAGTCAGCTTTCGCTGGTGAGTTCTAAGTTAACTTTTCATAAAAATAAAATCTTTAATATACATAAAACATTAGCCTTCACTGCCGACCGAAGTCGACAGTCTCTATCATATTGAACATAAAGTATTTCATAAACATAACATACATTTTCTCGTTACATCAATCATACAATGCATAAAATTTAGCCTCAACTGTTGACCCGAAGTCAACAGACTTGTGCAGCACAAGACACCTCAACTGACGACCCGAAGTCGACAGGCTTGTATAAATACAAGACTTACTCAACTGAAAACCCGAAGTTGACACGCTCATACATGTATAAGACTTACTCAACTGGCGACACATAGTCGACAGGCCTGTTCTTTTACAGGACTTTCTCAACCTTCAACCGAAGTTGACGGCTCATACCGGTACAAGACTTCGTTACATACTTCATTCATACATAACATGGTTTAAATAGTTTAAACCATCATAATCATAAACACTTTATCGCACCGCAGTGCTCAAATTCTGCCCAACCGCAGCCGGGACTTCAAAACCATATTTCCTACTCAATCACAATTGAGACTTCAAACATTATTTACTTTAAAACATTCTTTACTTGAAAACATTCTTTACCTGACCTTAATCAGGTTAATGTCACTTTCATACAGTAACTTTACAACTTGAAACATTCTTTACTTTAACACATTCTCTTATCTGACCGTAGCCAGATAAAACAATCATTTACCTAAAATAACTTTATAACATGCATATCAGCCCTAAAACGTTAAAATAGTAAAAGAGGGCTCATAGAACTCACCTGATGTCTTATTGTAGCAAGATAACTCGCAACCTGGTACTAATGGTGTAATTCTGCATTCGTTTACACTTAATAAGTCATTTATGTTTTAACCTACTGATTAGATCTTTCTGAACGTTCAATGTCAAAGACATTGCCTTGAAAGTCATCAAATAGTTAATGTTGTTGATTATAATGCTAAAACAGTTCCTAAACAGATTAATGGCTTAGAAATGATAATCCTTATCATTGATTACCCAGATATCATGAAATATCACAACATAGTCTTAGAATAGGTTTAATAACCATGTTTAACATACTAATCTGACTGTTATCACAAACATCAGATAATCGTTCCAATAAGTATGTTAACGATTGTGATTAGTTTGAAACACTCGGATTTAACCTTTGCATTTCAAAGATTAACCAAACTAATCATCTACATTATCATAATCAAATGGATTAACCCATTATAATCATAGTTGTGATTTCATGCAAACCGGGCATTACAACGGCTCAAAACAAGGATTTAACCGTTAGAACATCGTGTTCTTCATTTCTAATCAATCCTAGCCATCATCTAGGCAATAATCAACAATCCTAACTATCTCATTACGTTCAAAATCAAGATCTAATCAATCAAAATCAAACTAGAAGGTTAAAACGAACCGTTACCTGATCTGACGAATTTCTGCGGTTAAAACATCGATCAGGACTTGTATATATAATCCCTGGGATGATCTGGATGTTCAGGAGGCTTTGATTTGAAGTTTGGAGGTTTAAGAATGAAGATTTTTCGTCTGGAGGTCGAGCTAGATCGAGAGAATATGATTTTTGAAGTTTCCGATGCGTTCTGATCACTTTAACAAAGTTTTTGCCGACATATGGTCTGGGGCGCATCGCCCCAACTGGGTGCACCGCGCCAGGCGTACCGCCCCACGTCACCAGCGTCATCATTTTTTATTTTTAAACTTCTTTTCGCGATTCCGGGAGCATACGAACTCCGTTTTGCGCACGGTTTTCGCCCACGTTCATCATTTTTCACATACTATCAATCCCCAATAACAAAAGTTGCTAAATCCTCGTGGATTTCAAGCACGACCAAATGTGCTCATGTCATAAATGCCGAATTTTCCGTATGCAATCGTCACAGTTTCAACAGTAACCGAAATCTCGTACGTTTATTATTAAATTACTAAAATTTCGGTTGTTACAAATCTACCCTCCTTACAATAGGTTTCGTCCTCGAAACCTGTTACATTTCAAACAAATGTGGGTAGAGTCGTTTCATTTCGTCTTCAGTCTCCCATGTCGCCTCAGATCCTTTTCGGTGTTTCCATTGAACCTTAACTTGCCTAATCACTTTGTTACGTAACTGTTTCTCTTTCGTATCAACAATTGCAACTGGTTCTTCTATGTAATTCAACCTTTCATCCACTTCAATATCATTTAAAGGCACATATGCTACATCATCCGCTAGACATTTTCTCAGATGTGAAACGTGAAATGTCGGATGAATTCCACTCAGTTCATCTGGCAGATCTAATCGGTAAGCTACCTTTCCAACCCGAGCCATTATTCGAAAAGGTCCAATAAATATCGAACTTAGCTTTCCTCTTTTCCTGAATCGAATAACTCCCTTCCATGGTGAAACTTTTAACAATACTTGATCACCTACTTCAAATTCTATTGGCCTCCGTCTTTTATCGGCATAAGACTTCTGTCGATCCTGTGCAAATTTCATTCGCGCTTTAACTAATTGAAACTCTTCAATTAATCTTACTATTACCATTAATAGTAAATGATCCTTTAAAGGAACATGTGCCTGCTCGTCTACCAGACACTTCCTAATCATCATACAACTACTACTACCAAGCGTAACCATGGGCTTATGCCGGCACAAGGCTCCATAACCGTTGATCTGACCCGCCGAAGCGTTCTGCAGATCCATAATTACCCAGTAACAAGTACTGGAGCAACCATCCTTTATCATAACATGATATACTAGCACTATATCATCATTTAACATAACATCGTACATTATCCTAATAACATAGGATTACTCATAACATGCTTTGCTAGTATCATATCATCATAAAATCCCAGCATCATACCCTGTCATGCTAGCATGTAACCATCATAGCATCATACTTTCATCCTAGCAACCTAGGATTTCATCCTAACACCTATAATTGTCATCCTGCTATGTTATCAGACAATTCATCCTCAGAATTTACTAACATGCATTCATCATACTTAACATACTTTCATGCATAAACCGTGCTACCACCTAAACGTGTATACATAGTCATGACATATCATCTTTCGTTCATCAGCATCATAAACACAGAACAACATAAACATAACCATAAGCATGCTTTAATCACACCTTGACGATCATATGGTAACAAGTCGTCTTCCCTTTTATGTCATACTTTAGCTGTAGCAGGTAGCTTATTATGGTACTTAATCCTTGCACCCTTATCTTTTCCTAACTTGTATACTACAACATGTCATATTTTGTAGCTACAACATACGTTATTCTTTAATTTGAGGCTTGTGCTAAATCCTTACACTTAGTCTCTACAAACAGTTATCTCTCTTGGCATTAAACCATTTATAGAACACTCGTTGGAAAATTGGTCCTTAATAAATTTTCTCAACATAACTTAAATACATATCTTAACACATAAGGTTGTCAATGCATAAGGCCAACCAAATTTTTCATTACATGCAACAGATCAACCCAAGTCTTGGGGTTGTTATAAGATTTCATTAGTCACCTTATAATGAGAACTTTCTTGTTTCCCCTCAATAAGAAGGCTTCATCATTCACCTTATCATTGGTCTCATTATGAGAACTTCATCTTTTTCCCTTGTTAAGAGGACTTTATCATTGGCCTCCATAAGGGCTACATCATTCGATCTATTTTATGCATGACAATCTTATTATAAAACTTTCCTTTGTTAACATACGTATGCACACTATCACATAACAATACCATGAATTTTCTTATACATAAGACAGTGGCAATTCTCCTTTATCATTAAACTTGTACTAATACAAAGTTCCTTAAGTAATTTCTTGCAACAAATGCAAGACTGCCTTAACACCTGTAACCGTATTGAACCCACATCGTTTAATCTATACTTTAAGCTCTATACATATTCTAGGCATATTCAATATCCATCATCTCGTGGAAACAACATAGTTCATTAAACGATAACAATGTTGCAACACTTATGTATTCTCTTCTAACTTAAATAACTTCCAATTAGAGTTATTAAAATCATTTCTAACATCTTTAGCATACTAATTCTTAGTCTGATCTATCTTCACGTCACTATTTGTCACACCCCGGGCCGGCGGGAACGGATCGGGTTTTCCCGTCGGGCGGAAGGTTCCCGGGGCGCGATATCTTGAATGATAATCGAAATGATCAGATTGTTTACATGGCACATGATAAATAATGAGAAATGCTAACATGACATATGATGTAGAATTACAAAGTTAAATTACAATGTTACGTTCATAATTTAACTAAGTAAATCTATCCAAAAGAATCGTGTAGTTTCTATCTTGTAACTGTACAAGATATGCAAAATAGATTCACAATGTCATCAAAATGTATGCATCCAAAAGTAGCTAGGTCTTCTAAGAGTCCTCTAGCTTAATCGCTGATGCTTGTTATCTAGACCTGTCCGTCACCTGAGAAAACATGCGTTTAAACAAGTCAACACTAGGTTGGTGAGTTCATAAGTTTAGTATTTGAAAACCATTGAATTTAGTCTATCATGTTCACAACGTTTCACACAAGTTGTATTGATAATTGAATTCCATGTTTCACCCAATGTCCTCTCCATGGTTGGATGTACAGATAATGTCTCATCCAGTCAAGCATGCTTATATATAGGGGCATACGAAAGGGTCAAGCCCAGACGCCACCCCACCACATGCTTAACTGCACTCAACACTACCTGTAATACAACGATGGATACCCATTTCCTTTCACCCATGATTTCCCAGTATGTTTATCCACTAAGTAAAGAGAAAAGAGACAAAATCGTCTCGATTGACCATTCCTAACGTAATAGCCAATATGCAAAATAACTCAGTGAACAAAGTAAGAGATGAAATTATCTCTGTTAACTAATTCTCACAAATTAGTCGGTATGTCAAAATAACCAATAGTTGAATAAAGAGACATAATCTCTGTTAGCTAATCCTTACGGATTAGCTCGGCATGTAATACCACCCAATGAACAAATAAGAAACAAAGTTGTTTCTGTTATCTATTCCTTACGGATTATCTCGGCATGTAAGATACCATACTCGATATCTAGAACGAAACCCTACGGTTTCTGTAACTAATCATTACTGATTAGTTCGGCATGTAGAATAACCCAATGAACAATTTAGAAACGAAATCGTTTCTGTTAGCTATTCCTTACGGATTAGCCCGGCATGTAAGATATCATACTCGATATCTAGAACGAAACCTAAAGGTTTCTGTAACTAATCATTTCTGATTAGTCCGGCATGTAGAATACCCAACTATTGAATAAAGAAACATAATAGTCTCTGTTAGCCATTCCCTACGGATTAGCCCGGCATGTAAGATATCATACTCGATATCTAGAGCGAAACTTAGTAGTTTCTGTAACTGTCAGTACTAACCAGTCCGGTGTGTAAGATATCATACTAAATATCTAGATAGGAACATAATAGTTCCAGTAGCTGTTTCCCCCTGTTCAGCCCGGCGTGTAAAGTGTCCAACTCATGATCTCTAGTTAGAGACATAATAGTCTCAGTAGCTGTCCTTTCTGAACAGCCCGGTGTGTAAGATATCCTCCCACGATATCTATTGGAATGAACATGTTTCCTAACTTTTATGAGTGTTATCTATATGATGGATAGCACCTCTCGTGCATGGTGTGATTTCATTTGATTTCCCCAAGTCCCGGTTACTAGTTTTAATGATTTACCCAACTGATCTACCATTGTATAACCGACACACTCTGACGGTTAGGGAATGTGCTCTAAATAGAGTCTTAGTAATTAATGATGGTATATGTATAATATGCCATCCCAAAAGTGTATGTATGTAATATCCTCCTCGATATCACAAATAAATGTTTCAACTGTTATTTCCAAGTTTGCGTGTTCTAGCGGTCTTAACAAAGTGTCATAAGAACATGTCTTATACACAATGTTAGTGATGTGTGAATGATCTTGCTATCATGAAATTATCTTATCATGATGATCATTCTTGTCATTAATAGTTGTTAATGGCATGTTATCCCATGGTTTTCCCCCGTTGTTCTATCATGTAGGAATAATATGCACGGTTGTAAGATATGTTCTTAACAACTCACATTATCCTATGTGTTAATGTGCCTTGTTTCTAGGTTAGCATGTAGCATCCTAGTTAATTCAGGTATGATAAGGTCAAACAAGCAAGCATGTAGTGATTAACGATAATAATAAAGATAAACAATTATTATCTAAATCATGAAATAAACAACATGTTAATGTAAACTTTTAAATAATTAAAAGTTAAGCATGTTTCTCAGCCCCGAGCTTTGAAATCAGTAAAGATTAAGAAAAGGGGCATATGAACTCACCTTGTAGTTGTTGTAGTTGGCTTAGCCTAACCAAGGATTTCACGCGCTCTTTGATGTTCTGTTGTTGTATTCACGATCCTGTATTGATTTCACGTTGTTGTAACTTATAAGTATAAGTTATAATTGAGTTGCGTGCGTGTTCGTGTTAGCCCTAAAGTTGGCTAACACGCGTAAGTCTCGGTCATTATTCGGCCCTGTTTACTTGTTATTGACTTTAGTAACACTTAACCCGATTAGTTTAAGGTTAGTATGCTTTATCCTTTATTTTCTACTCAACTTGATTCAATGCCATTTCATTAATGGTTTTGAGTATAAAGTATAGGTTCTTTGATTAAGGGTTAATAACCCTTAACATATTGTAAGATGGCTATTTAATGTCATTGGTCCATTTGTATTAATACTTTGAACCCACCTGTTAACATGTTCAAACAAAACCAACTAGGTTTTAGGTTTCTTTTATGAATATGCTTTGTTAAATCCACCACCTTTGTAGTATCATTAAAGCATTCCATGCGTAATATCAAAAGTCTTTCCTTATGTGATTGTTTATAACCCTTGGGTCATGTGGGCCGAATAGTCAAACTATGGGCCGGAACAAGGTGTATGGGCCGAATGTATTGTCTTGGGCCAAGCTATTGGGTCTAAAGGGGTTCGTGGACTACATCAAATGAACTTGGGCTAGTATAGTTCTTGGGCTAACTGATCAGACTCTTTGTATATATATGGCCGAATAATTGGGCACAATTATACATAGTGAGCCAAGAGAGACAGTTGGGTCAAAGGGTTATGTTGGGCCTAGCTGTTGGGCTGGACCAGCTTCTTTGGGCCAATTAGTTGTGTGGTCAATTCAATCAATGGGCCTAACAGTCCCTGGGCCGGGCCCATAGCAACTGGACTGAATTATTGGCCAAATGGATTAGGATGGGCCGAACTGGTGGGCCTAAGCCGAACCGGTGGGCCGAAGGAATTTCTGTTGGGCCTGAGAAGCACTATTGGGCCAAATCTAAGTCCTTGGGCTAGAATAATACTCATGGGCCGTGAGTTTACTGGGCCAACAATTCGAATTGATCAAACAGTGGTCAAAGGGTCTTCTAGGCCAAGACATGTTGTTGGGCCTACGGGTTGCTACTGGCTAACACATTCAGTTGGGTTGAATGGGGTGTTGCTCCAAGCCTAGATGACATGTCGAATGAGAGCTGGGAAATGGTGATGGCCGATTGAAGGCAAGCTCCGAATGAGAACAAAAATGGCGAATGAAGAGAAGTATGGGTCTAGGTCGAATGGGCTCATTCTGGGTGATGGCCGAATGTACCTGGCGAATGAGAATTCCCGAATGAAGGGGATGGTGTTGTCGAATGGAAATAGCAGCGAATGACCAGGTGGTGGTCGAATGAATGTCGAAAGGGTGGCCATTCGGCCCTATTCTTTCGGCCATCTGGGTGCCCCCATTCGACCGCGAAGTGGCCAGCTCCGAACCACCCCATTTCGAGGTTATATGGTGTGTTAGGATTTGGTATATGCAAAGGTTAGTTCTTGTGAGCATCGGGTTCAAGGTAGAAGGTGGCTAACCGGCTAGGGTTGGTGGCCGAAGTAGGAGGGTGAAAACCCTAGTTTTCGTGTTCTTTGCAGCTAAATACCTCGAATTTGGTTGGGTTTTGCTCCAGATCGGTTGTACTTCTAAGTAGAGGATGTCGAGATCTTCGTTTAGACACCAAGAACACTCAAATCCATCAAGAAATGAGGGAGATCTATGGATTTGAAGTTTGAATTTCTAGTGAGAGAGTGAAACCGGATTTAGGGTTTTAGAGAGAGAAAGTGGGGTGTTTTATGAGGAAGATGAACTCATTTCATCTTTATATACCCCGCGTGGTATCCGGGTTCGTTTCGGTTGCTCGGTTCGCATTTTCGTCGCGTAACCGGAAATTACGCGTAACTAATATCTTTTGAATAAAAAGACTTTAATTTGGTTATTTTGATGAGTTTCAAAATTGTAAAAGGTTAAATATTTTATTTTTATTAATTTTACTTCGTTCGTGTCGCGTTTTCGTTTCCGTTTCGTCAGATCGCGTCACTTACGCGCGTCTTCGTACAGAGCGCTAACTGTACGAACACGATCGTAAGTTTCACTTTCTGATTTGGTTTTCTAGTTATCAGTTATCGTTCAAAACGTTAAACTCACAGATATGTTTGTGTGAATCGTCACCCACGCAAACACGCTGTCAGTTTAATTATTCTAAAACGACACTGCAAATTCTGTTTTGGATTGTGTTTTCCTCACTGTCGGACTCATTTGAACATCCTGTTATCACTTTGTTGTGTACGATGAAGTGTCGGTCATCTGATTCCTGTCATCTAGGGATATCAGATCGCAACCGATTCGTTATTGTTATTCTTTTGCACACTGTTGTTTCTCTTGAGTTGTTGTATTTAATGCATTTAAGTTTTCACTTAAACACATACAACTGTGATTTGTTTTCCGAGTTCTGTTGCCTCACAACTGTTTACGTACTGTATTTACACACAGTTAGCGTGAAAGTACACACACCGTACGGACTTACCGTACAGTTTAGTACTGGTTGTCACACTATTTGTCAAAAGTATATCATATTATTTCAACCTCTTATGCCCTTCAACTTTCTTGCTGGTTTAACATTTCTTGTCATTCGCATTTGACAATAGACTCACCATATACATTGCATTCACTTATATCTAATGCTAGGCATACATTTATTTATCTTTGCTTACTCATATCTAATCACACCTCTATCACACATATCCGTATAGTTGACTTTTCTATCTCACTTTCACGTTTAGTAAACACAGGTTCCATTCTCGATTCCCAATGTCAACATATGTTTCTCAACCTAGTGAGACCTTGTCAGTATTTATGATACTAACAAAATATTATTATAATCACAGAGAATAATCTCCTCAAATCTAGATCAAATTTTAACTCACATTAACCAAGAATGTACCTGTCACCACATCAGGGTCGTTGTCTACCTTATCTTTCGTCATGGTAAAGGCATGAGCTTTTGCCTCGTGCTTCTTACCCTCCTTGCTACTTTCAGGTTTGTTGGCTTCAGTAGTTATTGTCTTTGGTTTAAAACAATTATTGCTAACGTGACCAAATTTATCACAATTGTAACACTTTGGCCTAGTTGGACAATTATACGAAAAATGTCCAGCTTGTCCACAACGGTAACACAAATTAGTCCCCAGACGACATTCTCCCCAATGTTTCCTTCCGCACTTAATGCATGTTTCAACTTCTCCTACCTTACGCCTTTTCCTAGGGAGTCCCGGTTTATCCTTTCTATTTCTTTTTAATCCAGATGCCCACTTTTGATTCGGTCCATCTTTGGTGCTATCCTTAGTCCCTTCAGACTCGTCTCCCAACGTATCCTTTAGTGCTTTTGCAATAAAGACGGGTAACTTTTCCTCCATGACTTTGCAGACCACATCTGAAATAGCCTTCGCTACCCTAGGCTCTAGAGTAAGCTCATCTTCATTCTCCGGTTTCTCGTTATGCTCGTGATCATCTTCGTTGATGGGTTCTTCATTCTCGATACGTAATTCTTCATGTTCATGTGGTAACTTACATAGTCTACCCTTTTGTTCAGCCATCTAACTACCTACAGGATGCACAATTGATGAGTCAGTACAGGATCAGTTTAGCACGAAATAAGCTTTGTAAATCGTTAATGACGTTGATCAGGTGTTATTAACCATTTACCCAACTCATAGGCTCTAAACATTTCCCATCCCATCATCCCAACGTGCATGATTCTAACTACCTTTCTAACCTTACCCTATGTCTTAACTCCTACATAATATTCAGCTCATGGCATCAAACTACCCTTGACTGGCATTCTTATCATTCTGTCCCATTTTCAGTTTAAGTCCAGTCATTAGGGATGACCGGATCTCTCAAACTATGGCTCTGATACCAACTTGAGAGACCCCGAGCCCCTTAGTTGGCAAATCCTCAAACCCATAATACTTAAACCATAATTACATTATGGTAGCAGCGGAATGTAGGGTAAAAACATAAAATATCATACAGATCTAAACAAACTTTTACACATTAAACATAACCCACTTTTCTAACAGTCATATAATACAGCCAGTCTATGCCAGGGGTAGTCTTCAGTATATGCCATGAGCCTTCCTGGTCTCCTTTCTCAACCATTCAACCTGATATGCATGCTAAACAAGTCAGCTTTCGCTGGTGAGTTCTAAGTTAACTTTTCATAAAAATAAAATCTTTAATATACATAAAACATTAGCCTTCACTGCCGACCGAAGTCGACAGCCTCTATCATATTGAACATAAAGTATTTCATAAACATAACATACATTTTCTCGTTACATCAATCATACAATGCATAAAATTTCAACTGTTGACCCGAAGTCAACAGACTTGTGCAGCACAAGACACCTCAACTGACGACCCGAAGTCGACAGGCTTGTATAAATACAAGACTTACTCAACTGAAAACCCGAAGTTGACAGGCTCATACATGTATAAGACTTACTCAACTGGCGACACATAGTCGACAGGCCTGTTCTTTTACAGGACTTTCTCAACCTTCAACCGAAGTTGACGGCTCATACCGGTACAAGACTTCGTTACATACTTCATTCATACATAACATGGTTTAAATAGTTTAAACCATCATAATCATAAACACTTTATCGCACCGCAGTGCTCAAATTCTGCCCAACCGCAGCCGGGACTTCAAAACCATATTTCCTACTCAATCACAATTGAGACTTCAAACATTATTTACTTTAAAACATTCTTTACTTGAAAACATTCTTTACCTGACCTTAATCAGGTTAATGTCACTTTCATACAGTAACTTTACAACTTGAAACATTCTTTACTTTAACACATTCTCTTATCTGACCGTAGCCAGATAAAACAATCATTTACCTAAAATAACTTTATAACATGCATATCAGCCCTAAAATGTTAAAATAGTAAAAGAGGGCTCATAGAACTCACCTGATGTCTTATTGTAGCAAGATAACTCGCAACCTGGTACTAATGGTGTAATTCTGCATTCGTTTACACTTAATAAGTCATTTATGTTTTAACCAACTGATTAGATCTTTCTGAACGTTCAATGTCAAAGACATTGCCTTGAAAGTCATCAAATAGTTAATGTTGTTGATTATAATGCTAAAACAGTTCCTAAACAGATTAATGGCTTAGAAATGATAATCCTTATCATTGATTACCCAGATATCATGAAATATCACAACATAGTCTTAGAATAGGTTTAATAACCATGTTTAACATACTAATCTGACTGTTATCACAAACATCAGATAATCGTTCCAATAAGTATGTTAACGATTGTGATTAGTTTGAAACACTCGGATTTAACCTTTGCATTTCAAAGATTAACCAAACTAATCATCTACATTATCATAATCAAATGGATTAACCCATTATAATCATAGTTGTGATTTCATGCAAACCGGGCATTACAACGGCTCAAAACAAGGATTTAACCGTTAGAACATCGTGTTCTTCATTTCTAATCAATCCTAGCCATCATCTAGGCAATAATCAACAATCCTAACTATCTCATTACGTTCAAAATCAAGATCTAATCAATCAAAATCAAACTAGAAGGTTAAAACGAACCGTTACCTGATCTGACGAATTTCTGCGGTTAAAACATCGATCAGGACTTGTATATATAATCCCTGGGATGATCTGGATGTTCAGGAGGCTTTGATTTGAAGTTTGGAGGTTTAAGAATGAAGATTTTTCGTCTGGAGGTCGAGCTAGATCGAGAGAATATGATTTTTGAAGTTTCCGATGCGTTCTGATCACTTTAACAAAGTTTTTGCCGACATATGGTCTGGGGCGCATCGCCCCAACTGGGTGCACCGCGCCAGGCGTACCGCCCCACGTCACCAGCGTCATCATTTTTTATTTTAAACTTCTTTTCGCGATTCCGGGAGCATACGAACTACGTTTTGCGCACGGTTTTCGCCCACGTTCATCATTTTTCACATACTATCAATCCCCAATAACAAAAGTTGCTAAATCCTCGTGGATTTCAAGCACGACCAAATGTGCTCATGTCATAAATGCCGAATTTTCCGTATGCAATCGTCACAGTTTCAACAGTAACCGAAATCTCGTACGTTTATTATTAAATTACTAAAATTTCGGTTGTTACAAATACAGGATCGTGAACACAATTACAAGAACAATCAAGAGCGCGTGCATTCTTTCTTTTAAGCTAAGTCAACCCTACTACAACAAGGTGAGTTCATATGCCCCTTTTCCTAAACTTTACTGTTTTCATAGCTCGAGGCTGAGAAACATGCTAAACTTTTATTTATTTAAAAGTGCTTATTGACATGTTACTTATATTATGATTTAGATAATAATTGCTTATTATTATTTTTATCATTAATCATTACATGATAGATTGTTTGACTTATCATACCTGAATTAGCTAGGATGCTACATGTTAACCTAGCATCATGACACATTAAAACCATAGAATAATGTAAGTTGCTAAGAATATATCTTACAACTGTGCAAAATTCTTACACGATAGAACAACGGGGGAAAAACCATGGGATAATATGCCAATAACAATTACTAATGACAAGAATGATCATCATGATAAGGTAATTTCATGATAACAAGATCATTCACACATCACTAACATCGTGTATAAGACATGTTCTTATGACACTTTGTTCAAGATCGCTAGAACACGCAACCTTGAGATAACAGTTGGGATATTTACTTGTGATATCGAGGATGATATCGCATGCACACGCTTTTGGGATGGCATTTCCCACAAATACTATCATTACTTACTAAGACTCTATTTAGAGCACATCTTATAACCGTCAGAGAATGTCGGTTACACAACCATAGATCAGTCGGGTAATCACTAACATTATTCATTAGAACTTGAGGGCAGTCAAATTAAATCATACCGGGCACGAGAGGTGCTATCAATCTAATTGATAACCTACCTAAATCTTAGAGAACACATATATTACAATAGATATCGTGGGAGGATATCTTACACACCGGGCTGATCAGAAATGACAGCTACTGAGACTATTACGTCTCTAACTAGGAACCATGAGCAGGACACTTTACACACGGGGCTGGATATGGGTGACAGCTACTGGGACTATTATGTCCCTACCTAGGTATCGAGTATGATATCTTACACACCGGACTGGTTAGTACTGACAGTCACAGAAACTATTAAGTTTCGCTCTAGATATCGAGTATGATATCTTACATGCCGGGCTAATCTGTAAGGAATAGCTAACAGAGACTATTATGTTTCTTTATTCAATTGTTTGGGTATTCTACACACCGGATTAATCAGTAATGATTAGTTACAGAAACTATTAAGTTTCGTTCTAGATATCGAGTATGATATCTTACATGCCGGGCTAATCCGTAAGGAATAGCTAACAGAAACGATTTCGTTTCTTACTTGTTCATTTGGGTTATATTACATGCCGGGCTAATCCGTAAGGAATAGCTAACAGAGATATTATGTCTCCTTATTCAATTATTGGTTTATTTTGCATGCCGGCCATTCCATCAGGAATGGTTAACAGAGATAATTATGTCTCTAGCTCTTTTCATTATTGGGATCAACATACCGGGAAATCATGGGTGAAAGGAAATGGGTATCCATCGTTGTATTACAGGTAGGGTCGTATGCAGTTAAGCATGTGGTGGGGTGGCGTCTGGGCTTGACCCTTTCGTATGCCCCTATATATAAGCATGCTTGACTGGATGAGACATTATCTGTGCATCCAGCCATGGAGAGGACATTGTGTGGACATGGGATTCAATTAATAATACAACTTGTGTGAAATGCTGTGAACACGATTGACAAGAATTCAATGGTTTTCAATTACTAAACTTATGAACTCACCAACCTAGTGTTGACTTTGTTTAAATGCATGTTTTCTCAGGTGACGGACAGGTCTAGTTAACAAGCATCAGTGTTAAAGCTAGAGGACTTTTAGAAGGCCTAGCTTACTTATGGATGCACATATTTTGATGACATTGTGAATCTATTTTGCATATCTTGTACAGCTACAAGATAGAAACTACACGATTCTTTTGGATTAGATTTACTTAGTTAAATTATGAACACGTACTGTGTAATTTAACTTTGTAATTCTATGTTATATGTCATGATTAGCATTTCTCATTATACATCATGTGCCATGCAAACAATCTGATCATTCCGATTATCATTCAAGATATCGTGACGGGAAAACCCGATCCGTTCCCGCCGGCCGGGGGTGTGACAGATTGGTATCAGAGCCATGGTTATAGAGAAATATAGGTCATATTACTTAAACGGTTTGGCCTAGACTATAACTTAGGGACCCTCATGTAGAGATCATGTGACTTAGGATTCTATTTGCATATGTCTTCTGATTCTGATCACTGCACTAACCGATTTCTTTTCGGTTATGATCAGAATGCCGCCTAGGAGACAACCACCTCTACTACCGCTGACTCAAGGTTCAGCTCCACACTCATCTACCCCTTCACCTACTGACTCTCCTACACAACCACCTCCACCTCCTCCTCCACCACCGCCACCGCATCTTCAGCTGGACCCTGCTACTGTGGCACTGGCCACTCTTTTGACTAGCCAACTGAGAGATGTAATTCCAGAAATGATGAATCGGATTAACAGTAACAACGCTGCCAACTCAACTGGAGAAGGCAGTGGTAACACACGGCAAGGTCAGGACTACTCCTACAAGAATTTTGTAGGATGCAAGCCACCAACATTCAGTGGCACTGAGGGAGCCGTCGGCTTGATTCAATGGATCGAGAAGATGGAAACAACTCTCGACATTAGCGGTTGTCCTGACCAACACCGCGTGAGGTATGCTGCTGGATCGTTCGAGAAACGAGCACTAACCTGGTGGAACGCCCAGGTTCAAACCCGAGGACGAGACGAGGCATTGGCGATGCCTTGGGAGGATTTCAAGACTTTGTTAAGGGGTGAGTTCTGCCCGAGGAATGAACTCAAGAAGGTTGAGACTGAACTACTCAACCATATGATGATTGGTGCTGAGAATCTGGCTTTCACCACCAGATTTCATGAACTAGCAACATTGGCACCGGATATCGTGCCAACACTCGAGAAAAGCATTGAACGGTATGTCGGGGGACTACCGCCATGCATTCGGGGGCATGTGATTGCCGCCCACCCAACCACACTGGAGATGGCTGTTACACTATCAGCGTCATTGACTGATGTAATGGTTGCCTCTGGTGCACTCAAGAGAGAATCTGGAACTACCGAGGGACTGGAGCAACCCTCCAACAAGAAGCGAAAGGTCGTTAAGAATTTCGCAACGACCACCACTACCAAACAAGCTGTGCTCAACCAACCACCGCAGAATCGTGGATCTTATTCTGGCACGGCTCCATTCTGCAATAAGTGCAACTATCATCATCAACCTGACACAGGGTGCAGGCAATGCACTTATTGTGGGAAAATGGGGCACTGGGTCAAATTCTGCAAGGAACAAAAGACCCAACACAAGGCAAACCAAGCAGTGGCACAGACCGCTGCACATCTTGATCGAATTTCCTGTTACACCTGGGGGAACCAGGACATTATGCGAAAGACTGCCCAAAAAGGGTGCTACCGAGAGGGCAAGCACCGAGAAGACGTGCATTTCAAATGGGAGCAGCAGCAGTTCGCCAAGACACTGACACCAACACTGGTACACTTCTTATTCAGAATCTTTGCAGTTGTATATTTTATACTAGCATGGATTATCATTAACCTCATTAGAGTTAGTTCATAACTTACTCGCAATTGGGGTAACACTCGGATATCTCTTACACTGAATGACATGAACTTAGTGTTCACTTACCTTAGTGAACAAACACATGCCATGAAATTCAAAGTGATGGACACGAGTGGTGTCAATACCATCATTGGAACAGATGCTTTGTCCTTGATAGGGACGGAGTCATCTAATCCAATAAAACCTTTTCATGTCATTACAATGAACGATAGAGATACATTCATAAGTCTCAGTATTGGGTCCGTCAACGTTGTCTTATTTGACAATATACGAATCCATTCTAACAAGGGGAGAAACGAGAGGCTCCTCCTGACAAGAATAACACATGAGCATAAGAATCATAGTGAACATTATAGATCATGAAACTATGTAACACCAGGAGATACTACTATGGGAGTGTATACAAACAGCTATGGAACATGATGCCAAGCTACCCTACACTTCCAGTAGACTTGATGTTCTTGGATTGACAAGAATAATGAAATCAAGTCTGCTCATATCATAACCATACACAAAAGCCTAGGTTCCCTAAGGAAGACTAGGTCGCATACGAGCAATGTTCTCCTAAGGAACATAAACATTTCGGATCGTACGGTCGAGAGACTGAAAACGAATCCGTATCACATCGAACAGACTTGGGGGGGGACTCTAAATACAACTTCGCATAAACATGAGAACATGAGAAATACATGATATCAAAGCATCTCCACCTATGTAAAGAAAAAGTGGCACTCGACAATGACGCTTAAATTTCGGGACGAAATTTCTTTAACAAGGGGAGACTTTGACAACTAGTACCAAACCGTTCGGCAAGTCTGTACGGTGTGTACTTTCACCATTTATAGTGTGTAAATACAGTACGTAAACAGTTGTGTGACAACAGAACTTGGAAAACAAATCACAGTTGTATGTGTTTAAGTGAAAACTTAAATACAGTAATTACAACAACTCAAGAGAAACAACAGTGTTCAAACGAATAACAATAACAAATCGGTAGCGATCTGATATCCATAGATGACAGGAATCAGATGACCGACAATTCAACGTGACAGCAAAGTGATAACAGGATGTTCAGTTGAGTCCGACAGTGAGGAAACACAATTCAAATCATATTGCAGTGTCGTTTTAAGAATAATAAACTGACAGTGTGTTTGCGTGGGTGACGATTCACACAAACATATCTGTGAGTTTAACGTTCTGAACGATAACTGATAATTAGAAAACCAAATCAGAAAGTGAAACGTACGATCGTGTTCGTACAGTTAGCGCTCTGTACGAAGACGCGCGTATGTGACGCGATCTGACGAAACGAAAACGAAACACGACACGAACGAAATTAAATTAATAAAATAAAATAAATAACTTTTTACAATTTTGAAACTCATCAAATAAACAAAATAAACTCTCTGGTGTTAATAACATTTAAATTACGCGTATTTTTCCGGATACGCGACCGAATTACGAACCGAGCAACAAAAACGAACCCGAACTCACTAGGGGTATAAATACCCACCATGAGTTCATTTTTACACATTTAACACATCTTCTTCCCCCCACTAAACCCTAAATCCGGCCACCACCACACCACCACCACCAAAAACCACCTTCTCTCTTCCATATCTCCCTCATTTCTTAACCAAATCGCTCCATCTTTGGACCTACACGAAGCTCTCATCAAGCTCTACAAGAAAGTACAACCGATCTGGAACGAAAACCATCTGATTCGAGGTAACCTGAGATGATAAGTTCCGAAAATTAGGGTTTTCTTCCTTGTCGTTCAACCTCAAACCCTAGCCGGCCATGTACCATCTCCTCCAAACCCTTCGCATCTGAGAACCTTTGGGTGCACATCACCATCGTAGAACATCACCACACCACACCTTGCAGTCGTGGGAACCCACCTGGGCGACGGCCGAATCACCCCTAGGGCCGAATGGCCTAATGCCGAAGGAACCCAACCAGAAACAGCTTGGCCGAATGAGCCACCTGACCACCGAATGAGCTCTATCATCCAGATGGCCGAATGGTCCCATTCGACAGACCACATTCATTCGCTCCTTCCAGTCGCCCGACATTCGCCAGCCACACCCTTCATTCGACCAACACACCTCCCATTCGGTTGAGACCATGTCATTCGGTCAGCACTCGCTCACCTGATGTCATTCGGCCAAAGACATTCGGCCAATGGCCATGTCTTCATTCGGTCTAGGTTCATACAACCATCATTCGGCCTAAGCCAGGGTTCATTCGCTATTACAACATTCGGCCGCCTCATATGCATCCCAATCAGCCTCATGCGACCAACATTTCTCAACTGGACCCATCCGTTCAGTCCAAGGAGTTGCTTCGGCCCAGAACACTTGTCAGGCCCAATACAGCTACTAGTTTAGCCACACACCCATTCGGCCCAAGTCATTCATCCGGCCCATGCTATTTTATTTGGCCCAATTTCATTTATTCAGGCCCAATAACCTTAGCCAACCAATTTCAATTTAATCGGCCCAACAGTTTACTTCTCAGGCCATCTACTGATTTGGCCCATGTGTTTAATCAACCGGGCCCAACAGCACTCTTTGGCCCAAAGGGCTGTTTCGGCCCAATGCAATGATTCGGCCCATTTGACTCAAATGCAAACAAAAACATAAACTCGTTCTAAGAATGATATACATTGGAACTTGGCACTTAACTACAAGGTTAATTAGGAGCTTGGGCTAATACATTCACAAAACCTAAAACATTTAAGTTTAAGTTATAATCATAGTTTAATGGTTATTTACTAACTATGTAATAAACTATTTTCAACTTAACAAGGACAACAAGGGAAGTCTTAAACTTTAGATCTAAGTTGAACACTTAGATTGGTTTACAAAGATCCAAGTAATGCAAATAACTAACATATTATGTAAAAGTGTTGAGATTTCAAAAATGGGCTAAGAACAGTGAAACATAAGAATCAAAACACCACATACTAAACTTAACTTAAAGTAGTTATGTGCTAGTATGATCTATGACCAAAGATCAAGGGCCGAATGATGACCAAGACCGGGACTTGCGAGTGTTAGCCAAATTTGATGGCTAACACACACACACACGAATTCATACGAACTTATACTTACGACTTACAAGTTACAACAACGTGAAATCAATACAGGATCGTGAACACAATTACAAGAACAATCAAGAGCGCGTGCATTCTTTCTTTTAAGCTAAGTCAACCCTACTACAACAAGGTGAGTTCATATGCCCCTTTTCCTAAACTTTACTGTTTTCATAGCTCGGGGCTGAGAAACATGCTAAACTTTTATTTATTTAAAAGTGCTTATTGACATGTTACTTATATTATGATTTAGATAATAATTGCTTATTATTATTTTTATCATTAATCATTACATGATAGATTGTTTGACTTATCATACCTGAATTAGCTAGGATGCTACATGTTAACCTAGCATCATGACACATTAAAACCATAGAATAATGTAAGTTGCTAAGAATATATCTTACAACTGTGCAAAATTCTTACACGATAGAACAACGGGGGAAAAACCATGGGATAATATGCCAATAACAATTACTAATGACAAGAATGATCATCATGATAAGGTAATTTCATGATAACAAGATCATTCACACATCACTAACATCGTGTATAAGACATGTTCTTATGACACTTTGTTCAAGATCGCTAAAACACGCAACCTTGAGATAACAGTTGGGATATTTACTTGTGATATCGAGGATGATATCGCATGCACACGCTTTTGGGATGGCATTTCCCACAAATACTATCATTACTTACTAAGACTCTATTTAGAGCACATCTTATAACCGTCAGAGAATGTCGGTTACACAACCATAGATCAGTCGGGTAATCACTAACATTATTCATTAGAACTTGAGGGCAGTCAAATTAAATCATACCGGGCACGAGAGGTGCTATCAATCTAATTGATAACCTACCTAAATCTTAGAGAACACATATATTACAATAGATATCGTGGGAGGATATCTTACACACCGGGCTGATCAGAAATGACAGCTACTGAGACTATTACGTCTCTAACTAGGAACCATGAGCAGGACACTTTACACACGGGGCTGGATATGGGTGACAGCTACTGGGACTATTATGTCCCTACCTAGGTATCGAGTATGATATCTTACACACCGGACTGGTTAGTACTGACAGTCACAGAAACTATTAAGTTTCGCTCTAGATATCGAGTATGATATCTTACATGCCGAGCTAATCCGTAAGGAATAGCTAACAGAGACTATTATGTTTCTTTATTCAATTGTTTGGGTATTCTACACACCGGACTAATCAGTAATGATTAGTTACAGAAACTATTAAGTTTCGTTCTAGATATCGAGTATGATATCTTACATGCCGGGCTAATCCGTAAGGAATAGCTAACAGAAACGATTTCGTTTCTTACTTGTTCATTTGGGTTATATTACATGCCGGGCTAATCCGTAAGGAATAGCTAACAGAGATATTATGTCTCTTTATTCAGTTATTGGTTTATTTTGCATGCCGGCCATTCCATCAGGAATGGTTAACAGAGATAATTATGTCTCTAGCTCTTTTCATTATTGGGATCAACATACCGGGAAATCATGGGTGAAAGGAAATGGGTATCCATCTTGTATTACAGGTAGGGTCGTATGCAGTTAAGCATGTGGTGGGGTGGCGTCTGGGCTTGACCCTTTCGTATGCCCCTATATATAAGCATGCTTGACTGGATGAGACATTATCTGTGCATCCAGCCATGGAGAGGACATTGTGTGGACATGGGATTCAATTAATAATACAACTTGTGTGAAATGCTGTGAACACGATTGACAAGAATTCAATGGTTTTCAATTACTAAACTTATGAACTCACCAACCTAGTGTTGACTTTGTTTAAATGCATGTTTTCTCAGGTGACGGACAGGTCTAGTTAACAAGCATCAGTGTTTAAGCTAGAGGACTTTTAGAAGGCCTAGCTTACTTATGGATGCACATATTTTGATGACATTGTGAATCTATTTTGCATATCTTGTACAGCTACAAGATAGAAACTACACGATTCTTTTGGATTAGATTTACTTAGTTAAATTATGAACACGTACTGTGTAATTTAACTTTGTAATTCTATGTTATATGTCATGATTAGCATTTCTCATTATACATCATGTGCCATGCAAACAATCTGATCATTCCGATTATCATTCAAGATATCGTGCCCCGGGAACCTTCCGCCTGACGGGAAAACCCGATCCGTTCCCGCCGGCCCGGGGTGTGACATGTGATGATTTAAATTAGATGCCCACGAGCTTTTGAACAATCTACACATCCCTCGTGGCATCCCGACGTTTCCGCCATCGGTCGGGGTGTTACAGTCACCACTCTCATAAGTGTTTGGGAGGTGGGAGAGAGTGATTCCTCCACAGCTATAGCAGGTGTTCCTTGAGCCTGGGTAGTAATATGGGTGGGGGGCATTTCTGGGTGATAGGATCCTAGAGACTTGGGAGACAGTCTCTGTTTTAAGGGAGTTGCTTCAGCATAAGCAGACTCAATAATTGGAGCATCCCTTTGGATAGTCTCATATATGTTTTGTGACATACTTTGAGAGCTATGAGGCTGGTTAAGAGCAGCCACAGGTTCCAAAGGAAGAACCTGTGGGTTAACAGTAGGTGTGGCTTTCACCTTAGGTGGAACTATGCCCTTGGCAGTTCTTTTCACCTTTTTCTTAATGGGTTCTGAAGAAGGTGCCTGAACAGCTGTAGAAAGCTGTTCAGGGGTTCGGCGGCGTTTGTAGGTAAGTGTGATGGGATGTGGAACTGAAATGGAAGGTGTGGGTTCAGCATCTGTGGGTGCAACAAAACTGTCACATGCTAGAGTTGGTAACTCCATGGAAGGAAGAAGAGGAGTAAAGTTCCTAGAGAACTGGTTACTCGTCTTCTTTAACTGGACAAAAATCTTGGAAGTGACCAAGGGGATTTTGTATGTATTCCCAGTTAGTGAGAGGACATAACCCAACTCACCATAAAATATAAGCTGCAAAAACCTGGGATACATACATAATTTCTTTGGTGACGAAAGATTGTCAACCAAATTATTAAAAATAAAAGCAGAAAAATTAAACAGTTGGTTGGAAATCAAGCCATGAATAGCGAAGCTAAATCAGATGGAACTTGATCCCATCCTCCAGTCTTATTAGAAAGACAGTGCAAAAACAAATGTATGAGGTACTTGTAATTATAGGACACTCTACCCTTCAAATAAGTTGTTGAAGGAAGAGGACCTTCGTACCCCATTGACCTAAAGGTCAATGCTACCTCATCCTTAGTGAATGAGACCCTTCCCCCGACATCAAGAAGTTGAAGATGCCGACAGATGGTCTCCACTGTAATAGATATGGGATGAGCATCAATGGTGGCATTTAGAATCCGACCATTTGGAGATGAAGAGACTGAACAGGAAGCCCAAAATTATTGGTGATCAGATTCATACACCATGGGCTGACCAGTGAGAGCAAAATTATACATGCTCCTTTGAAGAAAGAAAATGATCGGTGCGAAGTCAGCATCATGTTCTGCTGATAACTCCGCCGGCAGGTTATGAGCAGGTTTGAAGGGAAGAAGAGCCATGGTAATCAACGGTTTTTAGGTTAGATTTGAAGATGAAAGCAATTCGAAATAAAACGGTGAGAGAAGATGAATGAGCGGGAGACCTTTTATACCTTCGGATGTCAGCATTTAATATAGAAGCACATTAAATTTTGAGATCCGAATGTCAGAAAAAGGTCTTCCGAATACAGCTCATTTATTATTCAAAATTTTCTACGTACAACGTTCTTCTGAGAGGTTATGTATCGAAAGAGGTTCATGAGACCAAGAATGTTCTTCGGAAGAGACTTACTTCCGAAGAATATACAATTATATCATCCGAAGTGTATCTTCTGATGACTTAGATAAATTCATCAGAATTGTTCTTCGGAAGACACTTTCTTCTGAATACAAGATTCAGAAGATTTTGCTTCCGAAGTTATAATGTGTCGGAAGTTTAATACTTCAGAAGGAAAGTTATCTTCTGAAGTGTGACATCTTCCGACATAAGGAAGGAATAATGCTTTCCGAAGACTTAAACTATCTTCGGAAGAGTAATTACTCATCAGAAGATACTTTAAGTTTATCTTCCGAAGAATTATTCATTCCTTATTAATTCATTTACTCAAAGTTAATCATGCCAATGGTTGTTATTAAATACCTGAATCTTCCTTCATCAAATGCCTTGGTGAAAAGATCAGCCAGATTGTGTAGTATCCACTTTGACTAGATGAATCAGCTTCTTCTCTGCACAATCTCTGATAAAATGATATCTGATGTCAATGTGCTTGGTCTTTGAGTGCTTGACAGGATTATTGGTGATGGAGATTGCACTGGAATTGTCTATCTGTATAGAAGTATTGAACAACTCTACTCCATAATCCTTCATTTGATTTTGAATCCATATAACTTGTGCACAACAACTTGAAGCAACTATGTATTCTGCCTCTGCAGTAGAGTTAGAAACACATGATTGTTTCTTGCATTGCCAAGACACAATTCTGGATACAAGAAATTGACATCCTCCTGATGTGGATTTCTTGCTGATGTTACAACCTCCATAATCACTGTCAGTATAAGCCATGAACTAAAGATCTTCATTTCTTGGATACCATAAACCTAAACCAGGTGCTCCTTTGAGGTATATAAAAATTCTTTTCACAGCAAGCATATGTGAAATTTTGGGTTTAGCCTGAAATCTTGCACACAAGCATGTTGCAAACATTATATCAATCCTGCTTGCTGTGAGATACATCAAGGAACCAATCATTGCTCTGTATTGATGTTGATCAACATCCTCCCCCTCAAGGTCAGGGCTAAGAGATATTGTCTTATACATTGAAGTACCTAAAGCCTTGCAATCAGTGAGTTTGAATCTTTCAAGAATGTCCTTGACATATTTTGATTGACTAATGAAAATCCCTGTATGAGTTTGTTTCACCTGGAGTCCAAGAAAGAAGGTAAGTTCACCCATTGAACTCATTTCAAACTGAGACTGCATTAATGATTCAAATTCCTTGCAGAGAGATTCATCAGTTGAACCACAGATAATGTCATCAACATAGATTTGTACTAACATGATATGTTGATTTGACTTCTTGAAGAAGAGAGTCTTATCAATTGTTCCTCTCTTGAAGTGGTTAGCCAATAGAAATGAAGACAAAGTTTCATACCATTTTCTGGGAGCTTGATGCAGCCTGTATAGAGCCTTATTAAGTTTACAGACATGATCAGGAAACTTTGGATCTTCAAAACCAGGAGGTTGACACACATACACCTCCTCATCAATCCTTCCATACAAGAAGGCACTCTTCACATCCATTTGAAAAACCTTGAAATTTTTGGCAGCTGCAAAGGCTAAAAATATTCTGATTGCTTCAATTCTTGCAACTAGAGCAAAAACTTCATCATAATCAATGCCTTCTTCCTGTGTATAACCCTGAACAACTAACCTTGCCTTATTCTTGATAACCACTCCCTTATCATCCTTCTTGTTTCTGAAAACCCATTTTGTTCCAATTGGATACTTACCCTTAGGTAAAGAGCAAAGCTTCCAAACACCTTGTCTTTCAAATTGAAGAAGCTCCTCCTGCATGGCTTCTACCCAACTGTTGTCTTTCAATGCCTCAGCAACTTTCTTTGGTTCTACTTGGAATAGAAAGCAAGAAAACAAACATAAGTTTTCTTCATGCATAGAGCTTCTAGTTCTGACTCCTTCTTCAGCATTACCAATGATGTTCTCAACTGGATGAGTATTGTGAATTCGAGTTCTTGGAACTACATCCAGTGGAGAAGCCAAATTCAGAGTATTTGACTCAAGGTTAGGAAGTACCACCTCAAGTTGAATTTCTAGCATATCTTGTGGCCTTTGAGATTGGACTATTGTGGGATCACTTTCTCTGGAAGAAGTTTCCAGAGTGTTTGGTACATCTGTAGGACTTACATTGTCTCCATGACTCAATGGAACTGAAGTAGATTCACTCAAAGGAACAGCATGAGATGTGTTCACTGTCTCAGACTGAGACACATCATTATGTGCTGAAGTGGATTCTGCCAAGATTTGTCTTGAAGCTATTGGCAGTTCAACACGAAAGTCTTCTTCTCTTGTGTACTGGGAAGAACCTATGGTAATTGACTGTAACTCTGGAACAAACTCTTTCACACGATTAAATGCAGATGTAAAGCTATCAAGATCAAATAGCCAATCCGGACCAGTTCCAGGCTTATTGATAGTATGTTCATTGAACTGAACATTTGCAGACTCTTCAATAATTCTGGAGGCTTTAATGTATACTCTATATTCTTTTGCATGTGAAGAGTACCCAACAAAGTAGCCCTCTTTAGATTTCTCAGCAAACTTGGCTAAGTGATCTTTGGTATTCAAGATGGTGTACTGACATCCAAATGGTTTGAGAAATCCAATGAATGGCTTTCTCTTATGCCAAATTTCATAAGGAGTCATACCATGTGTCTTAACTACCAATACTCTATTTTGGACATAACAGGCAGTATTGATTGCTTCTGCCCAAAAGGTTATTGGGAGTTTGGCATCAGACAACATGGTTCTTGCAGCCTCAATTAGTGTCATATTCCTTCTCTCAGCAACACCATTTTGTTGTGGTGTCCTAGGAGCACTAAATTGTCTTGTGATACCTTTAGATTCACAAAAAGAATTTAAAACATGATTTTTGAATTCTGTTTCTTGATCTGATCTGATTATTTTTACATGGTGATCACTTTCATTCTCTACCCTTAGTATGAATGACTTTAGGGTCTCAGCAGTTTCATCTTTGTTACTTAAGAAAAATACCCAGGTATACCGAGAGAAATCATCAGTAATCACCAAGCAATATGACTTTCTACCAAGACTTTTCACACTTGTGGGGCCAAACAAGTCCATATGAAGCAGATGCAGGACTGTTGTTATAGAATTTATCTCTTTGGCATGGTGAGATGACTTATGCTGCTTGCCTTTTAAACAAGCAACACATTTATCAACACAAATGAATTCCTTTGAAGGTAAACCAGTTTTCATATTGTGCGTTTTGAACTGCCTGCCAGTTCTCTGATAGAACTTCTTCGCTCGATAGGAGATCATGGCCATCTGATAATTGATGTCCATCTCCTCTAAATCATCTGCAGGAATACCATCTAAGTCTTCTTGGCAAAGATGAAAGTAGTTAGTTTCCTCAGCCATGAAAGTCTTTGTCCAGAGGTTAAAGGTGGAATTGGGTTTGTGAAGGAATTTAAGTGTGTAGATGATTGAGTTGAGGTTTCAGTAAAGGTGGCAAGGGGTGTGTAAGTAGGGTGGTATATGGGTGGATAACTCTGGTAATGAGAGCTGTTGATGGGTGCATAGAGTGCGGCTGAACCAGAATTTACATGTAACGATTTAGGTTCCTGAGCATCTATCTCCATCTGGTATGCACTGAATATACCAAACAACTCACTAAGTTTCAAGGTCCTTAGATTTTTTGTTCTTCTGATGGCAACAGAATAGATATTCCAAGCATGTGGAAGTGATCTAAGAAATTTCCTGATCACATCCTGGTTTTCCATTTTGACACCTGCAGCAACCAACTCATCAACAAGTTGGACATACCTTAGATATTGAGAAGTCATCTTCTCATTATTCTGTTGACAGAAGTTTTCAAACTTCTGTTTCAGCATGTCTTTCTTGTTTTCCTTGACATCTTCAGAATCTTCATACATCTGCTGTACTGAGTTCCACAACTCTTGAGCATATTTTCATTTCTTGAATGCATGTATGATTGAGTTTGGAATGGCCATTTGGATAAGCCACAATGCTTTCGAATCCACTTCCATTCTTTTGTAGTCTTCATCAGAATAGAGAGCCGGATCTTTAGGCACAGGAGCTCCACCAGTACCAGCAGCAGGAACAGTCGGGATAAAAGTTCCTTCAAGAACTGACTTCCAAAGTTTGAAGTCCTGGTTCTTGATGAAACCTTCCATTCTAACCTTCCAAGTGTCGTAGTCTTCTGGAGTGAACATTGGTGGCTTGTTGAGAGTACCATTTTCTGTATCGTGTTTGTTAAGTGCAGCCATTTGAACAAATACACAGAATATGGGTTCTTGTAGTAGTGAGATTTAAGAAGAAATGAAACTGGTAACTTAAGGATGGTTATTCACTTAAGTTCAAGAGCCAATGCTCTGATACCACTTGTTGTATCGGGTTGTTTAATCTAAACAACACTTCACAAGTATTTCTCTAATACGATCTAACAGATGCGGAAGGTCTGTTAGAAGGATCTCACAAACACTCAAATAATGAAAAAATAATCTTTGAATAACAACAAGAACACAAGAGTAAATTCAAGCTCAAATATATATTTCTCTCAAAGTATTACAAGTGTTAAAACAGACAAGCACACTAAACTAGTTACAATGAGAGATTATATAGCCAAGGCTACAACCGTATACTCTTAGGAATACAAGTTGGGTATACTAGACAATACATGAAGTAAAGCTTATTCTAGTATGTAGAGTGTCTTAACAGGCTAAGACACTCGATTACAATTATTACAAATATAGACATTGACTTAACAAAAGACTAGCTAAATACAAAAGGCATTTAATGTTGTTGATCTTCAAGGTTTCAGATGATCTTTTGCATTTAATGCTGATAAGGAAAGTAAGGTGTTGTGTCTGACTATCGGTATGTTCCTTTAGTTTTACTCAAACCAGCATGTCTTGTGTCAGTCCCTTTTGTACTATGAAAGTGATCAGCTACAGTCTTTGTCAGAGGATAAACCTAGGAAGTCTTTGTCTTGTCTTTGGAGGAGAAGAGAATCTTCGAAAGCTGTCCCTCTTCGGAAGTCTTTAGTTCTTCAGAAGCTTTAAGTCTTCAGAAGTTCTGAAGTTTTATCACCAAGTATTGACCTTCCGAAGTGTTTGTCTTGTATAGCCTTCAGTAGGAGTGAGTTACCCTTCGGAAGGAAGGTTGCTTCCGAAGAGGAACTCCTTCCTTCCAAAGGCTATTTGTCTGTGTAATCTCTTATACTTAGACAAAAAATGAAGTTTGGTGAGCATCAGCCTTTATTAGTCTTTACATCTTCTGTATGAAATCTGATCTAGATTCACTCGAACAACAATCAACTTCAACCTCCAAGCAACGATCTGTTAAACCCTCAAATCAGTATGATTAAGCTATGAGATTATCATATTCAAGTTGGAGATCATCTATACAACTCCAAATCATCTATTTTCGATTGAAAATCCGTCTGAACAGGTATTGATTCGATTTCTCCTACTAGTTTGCTACTATATGGATTAGATTTAATATTGGGAAGTTATTTAGTGGTTAGAACTGTTGATTAAGAACACTAAACAAGAACGAACATGCGGGTTTGTTGACATGATCAAGATTCTCTTAATATGTATGAAATCAGTTAAGAGAATCTTAACGCATGTGAATGGATTAATGAGTTGTATGGGTGTGTATGTTGAATTAGAGTACACAAAAGACAAAGGCAAACTATTCATGACTTAAATCAAGTCACGTATCCATTAGAAATTATATTGGTATCATTTGATTCTATGTAAGTACTTGCATAGAATCAGGATTTGATTTCATTGATTTTGAAGGGTTATGTGGTTATACATATGACATAATACTACGATGGTTGTATGACATAACACTTTGGATCTGTCTAACTTTAGTTGTTTTAGCTACATTACTACACTGATATGCTGTTTTATTCATGTTATTCGGATTTAATGTGATGTTGTCTTTATACCTCTATGTGTTAAAAAAAAGAAAAAAAAAACCTTTTTTCGAGCCGGGGGTCTCCTACGAAGCAGTCTCTCTACCTCTTTGGGGTAGGGGTAAGGTTTGTTTTCATCTCACCCCTCAGACCCTACAAAAAGTGAGATTACACCGGGTACGTGTTGTTATTGTTGTTGATTTTCAAGGGTTAAATTTGGTTGATTAGACAGTTAAATACACTGGGGTCTATATATATAATTAAGCATGGTCGTAGCGGATGCAATTAATAACAAACAAAATTTACCTATTTATATAAGTAAGGGGTTAAAATATGATGGGAATTAAAAATGCTGGATTGTTGTCGACGGCAAGGTCTGTATGGGATAGCTTTGACTTTGTATATATACATGTATGTAGGTTACGTATATGTGATCATTTTTGCATAGAACTGACTTATATACTGTTGGTATATGTAGCTTATTTCGTTATAGTTGTGATTTTTGGATGTTTATTGTATGTTTGACATTAGATGATTCTAAAAGGATTTATGTATGGAGTTTGAGTAGACACGGGCATCCACTGTCAGAATTTTACGGTTTTTAGGTGTAATCGTAAACCAAACCGTTAATTGGGGATGTAGGTTGTGGGGTGTGACTTCACGGGAACCCACCGCGCTTTGACTCGTTAGTAGGAAAAAAAATCGAAAGAGTTAAACAATAGGGTGAACTCATTGATATTTTATGGGTGAATCCTGAGGTGAACCCATTAAGATTTTTAAGAGTGAATCCTTAATGTAATTTTCACAGCAATTTATCAGCTTCATTGAGGTAAGTGATTTTTGTTAGAGAAATCTTGATAATCAATGATTTGATTTCTATATAATCGTGTTAAAATCACTTTCCGGTCATGTAAACTTAGAAAGCAAAATGGTAGTTATTAGTGGCCAAACCCTCAAGTCAAGTTAATTTTGGTCAGACAAAATTAGCAAATTTCGTTTAGGTTTCGGGGCATTGCCCCGAACACTACAACGGGTGTTGCCCCTTTGACCCATGCCTGCAAAGGGCCAACGGGACCGCCACCTTGGACCCAGCATGGGCGCATGACCCCCTTGACTCTTGCTTGATATGGAGCTCAAAAATCTTAAACGAAAATGCACCATGTATCTTCGAACTCTTTAATGATGATGTTTTTTAATTTTAATCATTGACTTAATATATCGCATTGTTATTACGTGAAGAACATTACAAGACCCAAACCGTCAACCCGATCCGAAAATTTTTATGTCTTGTTGTATTTAATTAAAATGACGGAAAATGGTGAACCCACTTAAAAAAATTCATGGATCCGCCACTGCCGTTAATAACGATTTTTTAATAATAAAAACCAAAACGAACCAATTAAAATAAAAATTGTACCAAATTGAACTTGTTACGGTTTGATATGGCTAATTGCATTAAGCCAAAATGCTTTTTTTTTAATAAATGATGCATGAATCGTTAACTAAATTCATACACACACACATATATATATCTAGAACTATACATAAACACACACATGTATACACATACAACGGTCCGGTCATGTTTTTTCGACAAACCGTTTACTACGGTTTCAAACTTTTGAAATCGATCGACTATATGTTTGGAAAAAACCGATCGTGAAACCAAACTGGTAACCGGTTCGGGCGGTTTTGTGGTTTGAAACCGGACCATGAACACCACTGCTGTTATATCTCAATTTGAATGTTGAATTAGACACTGATAATTCATAATAGGAAGTTACTGCATGTTTTTAATTGTATATGCAATGTATAAAAATTAGGGAGGATAAAGAGTAATAACCATTAAACAATGAATTATAACATTTATCAGATGTTGAGCTAGTTAATCACTAAATGGGTTCATTCATCAGTACAAACTAATAGATAACATGAATAGATCTTTATGTCTAATTACATAAATGGTTTTGCAAAATGAAGTAGAATTAGCTAAATAGTTAAATGTCACATATTATGAGCTTCTGAGTTCTGAAAGTGAAGTAACGTTGGCAGGTGTATGATGTGTCATCATATCTTGAAGAACACCCAGGTGGTTATGATGTCCTCCTACAGGTTACAGGTAATTCCTTGTACTTCCTCAATCAAATGAAAGTAGCAACAAATAACAATTACTAATTTCCATTACTATTTGTTCCCAGTTAAGCTAAAATTTCTCATCTGGTCTGGTACAAAAGTTTGACAACCTAATTTTTCTTTTCACAAGATATTTTGTTTCGTTATTATTTTAGTGGTTTTCCTACTTAAAAGTGAAATTTCACTGGGTATGTTTGTTTGTTATTTTAGCGGTAATTACGTAATGGACAGTTGATCCACTCAACAGCCTTCTTTTGTCCTTTGTTTTCCTGGTCATATAGGTGATTACTGTTGAAAAATAATTAAAATTAGAGTTATTTACATGGATAGGTCTAGTGATAAGTCCAATAAGAATTTGGTCCCTAACCTTTTGCCACGCTGTAATACGTTTTGTCCCCAGCACCAACAGACGTTAAGTTGTTGTCATGGTTGTAGAAATCGCTAGTCGATAATCGGACGGTGGGGTAGGGACTAGGATCAATCAAATTGGAAACTTTATATATAATTTTTCAAAATTATATATATACATCAAAATTTTCTATATAATTTTTATAAAAATATTAAATTATATGTTTATATATAAAGTTTTACCAAAACATAGCCTGAAATTTAAAAAATCGCCTGACAAAATATCAATAGTCAAAACGCGCTTGAATTCTAAAACTCACCGTTAAATCGTTGGAATTTAAAAAGTCACCGGAAAAGTCGACAGAATTTCAAAATTCGCCGAAAACAATCGCTGGAATTTCATAAGTCACTCGAATTTCCTTGAATTCCGGCCGATTTTCGACCGATTTTAAGCCGACTATACCGATTTTTCCAACTAGACCCGATTTGGACCGACTTTGACCGATTACTGAATTTTTGACCTGAAAATTAATCGGCGCCTAGCCGACTACCAAGTAATCGTTCAACTTGGCTGATTTTTACAACAGTGGTTGATATGAAGTGGCCATTTTACTCAAATAATTTAAAACTAAGATAACCCCCAACCATTGACATGTTTGGGACTTTATTTTCTTAAATGAATTACATTCCTTGTATATTTTTTAACTTGCACGCCCCATTTGCGATGCACGTATATAATGTACAGATGTGTGGGCCCTCAAAGGTCAAAAGTAAAATTGCACTAATTTTAACGTTATTTTACTTATTTTGTGAAAAATAACGTTAAAAGCGTTGAGATGATTAACTTCAAACAATAACTTTGAGCCGATACTCCTCTCTATCCCAACTGTGATATGGGTAAGATTTGTGTCCATCCTTCCCCCAGAACCTACTGAAGAAGGAGAATATAGTGAGTAAGTTTTTGTTTGTTTGCTTCTAAGGCTTAACACCAGCTTTATATTTTGAAGGAAAAGATGCCACAGATGAATTTGAAGACGCTGGTCATAGCAAGACTCCTCGGGAACTTATGGAGACGTTCTGCGTGGGGGAGTTGGATACGTCAAACATCCCTCGACTTGAAGTTGTGTCCGAAGAACATAGGAATTACATCCCTGAAAAGCTGCTTGACATGAGCAAACAATACTGGGCGGCTCCGGTGGCGGCTGTCGGCTTATCGGTGTTGGCTTTAATCTTGACTTTAGTTAATATTTAGTTTGTTTTAATTTAGTGTTTAAATAAAGAAAAAGAAAATCGTGGATTTGACCGGATGATTTGGGAAGACCGAGTTTGTGGTGAAAGTGTACGTTAAGATTCAATATAGGTCAAATCTTTTGGAGGTTTTCTAGGTAGAGTTAGTTTTATATTGTTTGGTTGTAAGGCTATAAATAGCCACCTGCTTTATCAATAAAAGTGTGTCGGTTTACTATTTCCTTTCTTCTTCATATTGATCATAAAATACTAAGCTATCTTTCTTCAAATACGTGAGTGTGTAAACTGCTTTCTTTAGGTTTTAACCTTTAATCGGTAGTAATCACCTTCTTGTATCTGCGCAACAAGTAGCATGAAATTTTGAGTATTCAGGTGGTCTTAGAACCATAAATTGGCTTGCATTGTCATAGAGTTTTGAAACTATGATTTGGGTAAAGATATTAGATTATATGATATACATTTAAGATATGGAATCAAAACACCGCCAATCTAACTGTTGGCTGTATAACGTTCTTATTTTTTTTTTTGCTTTTACAAGCATGTCGGTGTATACATACAATTATGATTAACATGTGATTGTTCAATTTTCTATTATAAAATGCTTTATTTTGGATTTTAATGAAACAATATGATGTTACTACTTTTATTATTTGGATAAAATGAGGAAAGATACCCAAGTGTTATGACGAGTGGTACAATTAAAACTCGTATGTTATGCCATGTCAATATGATTGAAAAGCATATGAAGTCATCAAGGCTGATTCTTCCTTTTATGAAGTGAGTAGGGCTTGGGGCCAATCGAAAATTAAAGAATTTATTTTTAAATAAAAAATTATGTATAATTAGGTTAATTTTGATAATATGCTACCATGAAAGAAACGCTTATCATTTTCTCTTAATTCAAGACTCATATTTCTTTTTTAACATTTTTGTATGCATGCGTACATCTTTTTCACGCTTTGTCTAAAAATAACCCAAAGAAATCAGATGCAAAAAGGTCTCAAAAATAATGACGATGACAAGTGTATCATGTTTCAAAGAAACCTGGTATTTACGCACATACATCTCTCGTATTATTCAAACTCTGCTTCCCTTACATTAGCGCCATTGTTACTTCACTCAAAAGTAACGAATACCCATAATCCTAATCAATATTTGCCATCAAATTTTCCTTCGAATCGCACGGGTTTCTTCTTCTGTTCTGGAAAATTATGAATCGCTTGCTAATTGATATCAATACTCTTGTTCCCATGAAGAATTTGATAACAATAAAACGGTCATAGAAAACTGAAGAGTAACGGCAACAAGTATGATTCCCAGCAACTCCATTTACAAATCTTCAATAATGGGTTTACTTGCGACTTGTTCTTACTCAATACCCTTGTTAAAATCTATTCTAGAATTGGTGAAATGCTATCTGCAGGTAAGGTATTACCTCTTAGGAACCCGGTTTCATATTCATGTTTGATATCAGCCTATCAAGGTCAGGGGCGGATCTACATACATGCTTGTGGGTTCACCGGAACCCATCGCAGTTCGAATCGTTAGTAGGAAACTTTTTTTAAAAGAGTTAAATAATAGGGTGAACCGATTAATATTTTAGAGATGCATCTAAAAAATATGATTTTATATGTAGGGCCTGTTTGGGATTGCTTATTTAACTTGAAAATGACTTTTTGTTAAAAGTGTTTATCAACTTATGCCTTTTTGAAATGGAGTTTTTAAATAAGTGTTTGGATTAATTTATGACATTCTGTCAAAAAGTTAAAAGGAATTTCCAAAATCTAGAATTTTTAGCTTCTTGAAAACAGCTTTTCAAGACTAATCAAAAAGTTAAAATGAAAAGTGCTTTTGAGATTAACAAACACTATTTTAACTTATTAACTTCTTTAAAAAGTCAATAAGTTAATAAGTTATTTTTGAATAGAATCCCAAACAAGCCCGTAGTTTAGTGGTAAGGAATCCATATTTCAACCAAAAGATCGTGGGTTTGACCCCGTATACGTGTTTTTTTAGTTGCCTAAAATACAATGGATGGACTTAAGGTTTTAAATTTACATAATCATGTTCACCACTCACCCAGACACAGGTCACAGGTGTCTCCCGCATCCCGCCCTCCCCGGCAGGCGACGACACCACTGCAGCTTCCAGCGATCGGCGACGACATCCCTATAGCTTCCAGCGTGTCAGCGGCTGCCCAAGCGACGCCCTGCTTCTCCGCCTCCCTGCGGCTGCGCCCCTGCACGACTCACCTCCTTCGGAAAATGGAAATCTCCCCTCTGCAGCCGATTTAGCCTCCTGGACGCTGGACCATCTGGTAATCATCATCAGACTTCAGTCCTTTGCTTTATTTGACTAGTTATATACTAATTTTGTGAAATTAGCGTTGATTTATTTAGGTATTATGTATTTATGTGAAAGTAGTATTGATTTATTTAGGTATTCTGTGAAATATAATAATACCGATAACCAACATCATAATCAAGTTAAGGTAAGAAAAAAGGATGTGATGTGTGTAATCGAAAATATTGTAAACTAGAGGTGATCACAAAGCTTTGTGGTTGTCGGTGAATGTGTTGCTACCATTGACGATGTAGTAGGAAAAGGGATGGAGAAGGTAGATAAAGGTGAAGTTCCTGAAGCCGTAAAAGATGCTATGTTTATAAAACTTCCTCTATTTTCTTTTGCTCAACTATTTAGAGGAGACGTTAAACAAAAACTTGAGGATTTAAGAAATTTAGTTAAAGGGTTTGTGCAAAGAGGGGTTATACTTTACATAGGGGATCTTAAGTGGATTGTTGAGTTTAGGACTACTTCTTTGAGTCATGGAAGGGGATACCATTATTGAACACTTGATTATCGAGTTAGGATGATTAGTTTCTACTATAAACCGTGAGATTAGCGTGAAGCTTTGGGTAATGGCAATATCATCTTTTCAGACTTACATGAAGTTTAGAAATAAAAACCCTTCTCTAGATACAAACCTTACTCCTATCCTAATTGGGATAGAGATGTTGCTCCGAAAGAGTCCCCGACTCGAAGCTATTGTTTGAAGTTGATACTCCCAATGATTTTAATGTTATTTTCACAAAATAATTGAAATAACATTAAAATTAGTGCACTTTACTTTTGCCCCTTAAGAGCCCACACATATATACATTATATGCATACACCACAAATGGGGCGTATGAGAAAATATATATAAAATATATTAAATTTGTAATTTCTACGCGCTGCCTTAAGAAACCAACAATTTTTGCATTATTGTGAGGAAATTTCATGTGTCACTTTCTTTTAAGAAAAATGAGCACTTCTATAAACTATATATATGATACATAATATGGTATGGTATGGTATGGTATGGTACGAAGTCGCTTATGAAGATTGGAACGTATATTACACTATAAGAAGTTTCAAAAATTAATTAAATGGAAAAATATATATAAAAGTCCAAAGAAAAAAAAAGCCAAATACGAAACTTAGCCGATTAGAATTGAAACATTCGAAGACTAGAATTGTAAAACATGTTTTTTATAAACAAGTTCTTAGTGACTTTCGTCATTCACACTTCTAAATTCTAATGAGAAGGTACCACACACCTCCTAAAGTTGAAGATAAAAAATATGTCCTGATGAAACAAGGTCTCGTTGACTCTTTTAACTTATTCCATTTATTTATTTTATTAGGATAAAATATATATAAAGTTTATTAAATTTGTAATTTCTATGTGCTGCCTTAAGAAAATGACAATTTTAGCATTATTGCAAGGAAATTTCCTGTGTCACTTTCTTTTAAGAAAAATGAGCACTTCTATAAACTATATATATGATACATAATAATACTTAGTAATTATATTATTTCTGCATCTTTTTTGAGCTTATTCAATACACTGATTCCAAACAAATCTTCATATATAGATCAATGGCATCTACATCATTCCACTTGATATCCACCTTTTCCTTTAAATCATGGGATTATGATGTTTTTTTAAGTTTCAGAGGAGAAGACACTCGCAAGACCTTTGTGGACCATCTATACACCGCTCTTGAAAATCATGGAATTAATACTTACAAGGATGACGAAACACTTCCTCGGGGCGAATCCATTGACTCGTCGCTCGTGCAAGCTATTCGAGGATCACGAATTGCCATTATTGTATTCTCCGAAAACTATGCAAATTCATGTTGGTGCTTAGATGAACTTGCATATATTATGGAATGTATGGATACAAGAGGGCAAATAGTTTATCCCGTATTTTATGGCGTGGATCCATCGGATGTGAGAAAACAAACAGGGAAATATGGAGAAGTATTTGCAAAGAAACATGAGTTGGAGAATAATCACAAAGTTGAGTCATGGAAAAAAGCTCTAGCAAATGCAGGCAAACTTTCTGGATGGGTTCCTAAAGACATTGCAAACGGGTAATTTTGTTGATTTGTTTTAGTTAATACTAACATTTTAAGCATTATAATCAAGTCACCAACTATTTAAAATAAATATATTACATAAAACCAACGTTTTCAGAACCGGACCGGACATTGTACCTGTCTCTTTACCAGTTAGAGGTCCAACCGGTCGAACCAGATTTAAGGACCTGATGATTTTATAGGCATTTTATAAATAGATATATCAAAAAAAAAAAAAAAAAAGGGTTCAACCTCTGGTTTGCCCAAAACGACCCAGAACCCCTAACTGGACCGGTTCACCCCCGGTTGCCGGTCCGACCGGCCGGTACGGTTTTCAAAACAGTGCATAAAACATTCCTTTATTATTTATAGAGTTGTGTACGCTTAGTATATGAAGATGTTTATAATTCTTTTCACATACGTAAATATGTAATTCAGATTAACCAAAAAAGAGACTAATGAAATACAACATTTAGAAGTACGTTAAGTTTCATCCTTTGTTTTTAAAATGCATCGATTTTATCGTTTATCTAATCAAATTGTTGCTATTTACATTTTTTAGACTAACATGGTTACTTTTTTGTCAACTTTTTTAAAAATACCAAAATGCCCCTAATAGAAAAGGATCAACATGAAACTTTTAAAACAAAAAGAATGTTTTTCGTAACTTTGTTAAAAGATATAATGTTAATGTATTACTTTGTTGTTAATGTTATTAATGGCTTGTAAAAAAAGTTACTTTAAAAAATGTTTTTGATTCTTAAAAAAATATTAATAAAAAAACAATTTAAAAAAAAAAATTTCCCAATCTTTTTATAAACTTATTTTAAAATGCTTTCTATTTTCTTAAAAATAACTTTTTTTAACTTTACGGTCAAATGAATGAACTGTCGGGAGCTCGTATGAGAGTTGGTTTGACTGCCCTAACTATGGCGGAATATTTCCGAGATGTTATACAAACATTTATTAGTGGCTAAGTTTTTATATATTTAACTAGGTTATTACCTATGCATTACACGTAATAGTACAAAAATATTAAGTAGTTAATAAGTAATTTAAAACATAAAAAAGTATTATTATGAGACACATTTTTAATTAAATTACATTTTAATAAGTAATTTAAACAATAAAAAAAATAACATCATTTTTATAAATTTTATTTTTTTAACATTTTGTTTTGAAAACTCCATTTGTTTATAGAAATATAGTTGTTTATAGTTAAATATTTTTAAAAATTTTATTTTAATGAAATATAATTATAAGAATTATAATTATTCAATAATAGATAAAATATTAAAATGTAATTATTTGAGAAGAGAGAGAATTTGGTTAGAGGTTGAGAGACTAACAAGTGGTAAAAAAAGATATTTGTTTATTAAAATACTAGGTTAGTGACATGTGTACTACACGAGCTGATTAAAAAACTATATTAAATAATACGAATTACTAGTCAAGATTTAATAATTGTAATATGATTATGTGAGAAACATTTTAGTTTGTTAAGTTATAAAATGAAGTTAATTGAGAAAATACAGTTAATTTTATTGAGATTGAATAAAAAATTTTTGTAAGTTTCACTTTAAAAATTTTAAAAATTTCATACGTTTTATAAATAGAAAAAAATTATAATTTTGTCAAATATTTGATACCTTTCAAAATATATTCAAAAATTTACACATAAAATTGTATTTCATGTTAACCATTAAAAATCAAAAAATGTTGTGATGTAGTATTGTTGATATATTGATATGAAATTATATTTTTTAGTGTACTATTTAAAATATATTTTCACTTAAAGACAAAGAAAACGTTATATATTTTCACTTAAAGACAAAGAAAACATTTAAAAATAATGAAACATACTTTATGTTATAATTTTTATCAACAATAAACTTAAGATAAACTAACCATAAAATCAAGTGAACCATCACAAAGGTAAACTAAATATTAGTATAAAACAAATTTTTTAAATGATTTACTGAAATTTGTTTATTCTCTTTCAACTCAAGATTTCACAAAGTTATAAAAAATAGTATTAAATTCACTCTTTCTTTTAAACGCATTTACACACATAGATAAGAGACAAACAAATACATATTCAAGAATCGAAGTTGATTTCCTTTATAAAAAGAAGATCTCAATGAATTTCTATAAAAAAATTTCACGGGATTCAGCCAATTCTAATGATCGTGGAATATCATTGAGAAATAGGAATCCGTGTTATCAAAGGATTTCCAGTGATTCTTTCTAGTATGGAATGAGTCAATCATCCACTTTCGTATCTTATTGAACAAAAATGGTGATATTGTTCCTCCATTGATCAAGAATTTCGATTTTTAAATAGTTTTACTTTAATTGAATAAATTTTACTTTTTCAAAATTGATAGTTTTGGTAAAAATTTATGTATTTGATATTATATTAATGATTACAAAATTATATTATAAATAATAAATAATAAAAACTATAAATAATAAATAGTGAATATTTAAACATTACAAAATTAAAATTTTAAAATAAGATGGTTGAAATCTTTATAATTTATTAAGTTTTAATAATTTATGAAAATAAAAAGATTTATATTTTTTGTAGTTAGTTATATAATTTAATTATTTAAAATCATTAGTATTAGAGTAAATTACTGATTGTGTCCTTTCAAAATGTAGCAATTTGCTGGTTTCGTCCTTTAAATTCAAAAATTACTAGGAGTGTCCCTATTTTGAAAATTTTGCATTGGTTATGTCCTATATCACTAGCCCCGTTAAAAGTCTCCGTTAAAAATCCCATGTGCCAGTCACATGAGAGGTAAATTCGTCAGTTCATCCCCCTTCTTCTTCCTTACCTAGGGTTTCCACCACAATCCACTCCACCATCACCACAAGCCACCACCGGTTGCTTACAAAGAATGTATGAAGAATCACGCCGCCGGCATGGCCTCCTCCACCGCCGTTGCCGCCTCCACGGGTGCTTCCCTGTATCGGACCAGTTACATCGGCAGCTTTGGTCCGACCATTGGACCCTTCCTCAACAACGTACTCAACAGTTTCACCTTCATACATTCTTTGTAAGCAACGGTGGTGGCGGGTGGTGATGGTGGATTGTGGTGAAAACCCTAGTTAAGGAAGAAGAATGGGGATGAAATGACGAATTTACCCCTCATGTGACTGGCACATGGGATTTTTAACGGAGACTTTTAACGTGGTTAGTGATAAAGGACATAACCAGTGCAAAATTTTCAAAATAGGGACACGTACCCCTGGTAATTTTTGAATTTAAAGGACGAAACCAGCAAATTGCTACATTTTGAAAGGACACAATCAGTAATTTACTCTTAGTATTAAATGAGAGAGAGAGTATTTAATATATTAAATAAAAAAGGGGAAAGAAATGAGAGATTGATTATAAGAGCGACATACCTTTGATCCGTTGAGCGAGAGCCCTTCCACACGGGACTCCCGGATCACTATGGCCGACTTTCGTCTCTGTTCGACCAGTCGGTCTCACAGTCCCATAAATTCCTTTCCTGAATCTTAGCTCTTATCTTTCTTATTTATTCTGACTACTATCACTTTATAAACCGGGCCTGGATAATTCAACCTTAACGTAGCAAGTCGACCATTGAATCTATTAAACTGGACCATTTCTTCCCCCTCCGCAGGAAGACTTCCTTCTTTCCCTTGCCTGGCTGGTTATCTCAAACCGGCATTCAAACCCACAAAGCCTAGCCGCACCGCCATTGTGCTATTAGCCCTACGCCTAGAAAGCCTCAGTTACAGAAAATTTCTACAATAAATTGGGGTAGGTCACTAATGGAGTTTCCTATCCACGATTCTGTTATTTACTGGAATAATTTGACTCCTCAGTAGCGGAAGTAACTGAAAAATAGTAGAATAATCCACTCCAGCTAAGCTATAAAGACCCCTCGGAATCATAAACTCCACTTCGGCTGTTCCAGGAGCTGCAGAAAGGGATGCTTTAGCTGTTGAGGCGAAGAAGGGAATTGAGGTAAGGCTGGCATAAGAGAATGGAGTGACTGAGCTAATATTCAAACGTCTATTTATGTGAGAACTTCAGTCGGGAAGATCAGGGCAGATATGCCCCGGAAAGCAAGAAATCCCTAAATCCAGTTAATTGGAAATCTTTTTTAGGGTAAAAGGTTGGTTTAGCTCAACAATTGATAGATTGCGTTATATTGTCCGCTTCGTTCTATTTGCCGCTAAAAGCATTATGTCCTGGTGAACTTGGTTTACGAGAATCATATATAAGATCTCGTCTAAAGGCAGGGGTGAGCTTTCTCACTATACAATGTAAAAAAAAGGACCAACGACGATGAAGGATAGGCGGAATATAGTATCCTTCATCGGAATCAGAACAAACTGAAGGAACGAGACAGCACCATATCAGCTTTAAAGAGCAAGCAAGAACCACTGAAAGAGGCCGGTACCTTTCGTATGGCTTAATGGTGCCAAATCAAAAAAAAATCACAGAGTGGCTTTCTTAGGATCATGCTAGTGAGTTGTGCTTGCTGGGAAAGGAAATTTTTCTTTATTGAAATTCTCTCATGTCTTTAGGGGGGGCAACAAAGCTGCAGATTGTTTGGCTGATCCCCTCACTGGAAAAATGAAAGAATAGGTCCCAAGTCGATGATTCATTCAAAGATATAGCCTATGTGCCGCGAGTAGGTCTTTTTGTTGGAGATTCCGCTACAATAGAGAAAAGAATTAGCTCAGGTTCACAGCCGGGGTGCAATGAATTCTTTCCTTTTTTTCGGTATGCCGCTCCGCGAGCTAGGATAAAATGATCAGATGTCCCTTTCGTTTACAACAACCTTAACCGCACAAGCCTGGGCTGGGCCTACCTCCATCCCTAGAGGAGCCGTATGAGGCGGAAGCTCCACGTACGGTTTTGAAGCCGACTGTCCTGATAGGCGAAAGCAACCTCCTTGACAGATTACTACGCTACCCTCTTTTCATGCCAAGTAGTAGAAAAATAGCTTCCCGAGCTGGCTGGATGATTACTATGGAAGAGTTGGTGAACATTGTTCTGACTCATAGCTCTAAGATGACAATGACTCCCAGTCTCTGGTCAATCCATGCTGATGCTAGAATCGCTTTTCCCCCACCCATACCTCATTGAACCCCACCGCTCCGTGGGGTGCTGAGTGGTGTCCTCCCCTCCCTAATACTTAATACATAGTTCCGTCTATGGAGCCTAAAGCTTCAACCATGGCATAGCAGTAAGCAGTAAGTTGGCCTAGTCTCTCGCCCAGTGCTGACCACACCGAGAGACACGAAAGCGCAGGTAACTCCAGTTGGCGAAGTGGCGTTAAGCATCCCTAGCGGTACGAAAAGAGAGGTCGTGATGATATCATCTACGTCCGTACCGCTCCTCGTGGAGTAGATCCCGCATCCAACCAAGTCTTTGAACAGGGAACGGGATAATTCTCACTACCGCTGGCAGGCCAGCCGGGCCGTGAGCACGGTGGGGACGGGCTTCCCAAAAAGCCAGCCCGGGCCGGGGTCAGTATAGAATGAAGGGGACGGCCCTAATGTTGTGTTGGCAAAGCCAACTTCTTGGGTTTCGGGCGGAGAAAAGCGGACGTGGGGACTCGGGTCGGGGCGCAATGTAACTAAGGGATTCCATTTAGGACGATCAAAAATGGGCGGGCACGGGCGGTCTGGTGTCCGAGCCGATTGGTCAGACGACGACTACTTTTTTGGTTTTCGTCTCACGGATCTTGGTTCGCACTTTATGGCATTTCCAAAAAGAAAAAAATCCAATCCCGCAAAGGATTGTTCATGGAACTACTATCGAGATTCTTCGGACCATATTTCCTAGTATCATCCCGATGTTCATTGCTATACCATCATTTGCTCTCTTATACTCAATGGACGAGGTAGTAGTAAATCCAGCGTTTGAGAAGGGCCTGATGGTTTCCCGAACTTCTTCTTTCATTTTATATTAATAAGGGGCTAGTTGGGGGGGAAATCTCGATGGCAATCAAGGATGGATTTCTATTTCGGAAGGGGTGCTTACTGAAAGAGTTCAACACTACGCTCATTGCTCTTCTTCTAAAGTCCCTTGGAGCCAATCGCTTGCCTGAAGCTTGACATGATGAAGGCACACTAAATCAAATTTTCTTTCTTCTCTTAGTCATGCATTTATAGTTCTTTTTTAGTTCTTAAACAAGCCCAATTGCAGAAGAAATAAACCATGTTGTTTCTGGGTTGGACGTTCATCGTTTCTGACACCACTACCGGCAGAGAAGATGGCGGGCTGACGAAAACTCCCGAGGAGAGAACGTCAACCATAAGGGAGACAGCAGTTACTTCGATGTGAGCAGAGTGCCCATTTCCTTACTTAGACTAACCTTCGTTTAGAAAGTCTCTCCCCTCGCTCTGACTTTAGGGTAGATATAATTTAAACCCATCACAAATACAAGTTGAGGCGTTAGCTTGATGGTATAATAATCACAATTAAACCAAAAATATACTCGATCCATATCCTGTTATGCCTAGATTTTTTTTATTATTATATTTTGTAAACTTATTTTAAAAATGCTTTTTATTTTTCTTAAAAATAACTTTTTTTAACTTTATACAAACATTTATTAGTAGCTAAGTTTTTATATAGTAAACTAGGTTATTACCTATGCATTACACGTAATAGATGCAATGTACCATTTAAAATAGATAACGATTGGCATTATTACATATTTAATTATTTACTTTTGATCAATTATTTTTATTTTCATTAGTTTGTGTTCGATCAATTAACTTATTAATTATCCATTTTTAAACATGTTTGCATATTCAATATTGGGTGTGATAAAAAAAAGTAAAAAAGACCGAAAAACCGTAAACCAAACCGAAACAAACAAAAAAACCGAACAACCGAATGGCTCCCAATAACTAAAAACCGCCTATTTCGGTTTCGGTTTTAGCCAAAAACATAACCGAGCACACCCCTAGTATAAGTGTGTCTCTATCAGGGGTGTTAAAATGGCCGAATCTGAACAGAATCAGAATTATCTGAAAGTTCGGATTCGAGTAGTGATTTTCAAAATTTTCGAATATTTCGATCTGAAATATTTTCCTAAGGTTTAAATATAATAACTAAATAACAAATATTTTTTAGATTTCGAACCGAATTTCGGATACGCAAAATTTCTGTCGGATACAAATTTGGATTGTAAATTCACTATCTGAATTTTTCAGATTCCCAAATTCAAACACCCCTGATGGGCCTGTTACGATGTTATTAGTACAGGGTTATAATAGTCATTAGTAATAATGCAGGGCTTAATTATAAATATGTTAAGTGGTTGTTAATGTTGTTAGTTAGTTGTAATGACTGTATAAGAGCTGTTAATGATGCTAATAACAGATCAGCTTAGTCGTGAATAATCTTCTTTTCTCTTTAGTTTCTCTATTCAATTCTAATCTCTATCAGGGCCTGACCTGTGATCGAGAAAATTGAGACCGTTTTTAACATGTTCTCGGTTCTCCTTAGGCAAGATTAAGTAGCCAAATTTAACAGCCCAAATTGATTATTTGGAAGCCTAACATAATATTAGAGTTGCACAAACCAGTTTTTTCTCCAAACCGGTTCGGTTTGAAAACCGATTCGGTTTGTGCATGGTGTAGTGGAAACCGGTTCTGGTTGTAAACCGGTTTGGTGGATTGAAAACCCAAACCTATTGAAACCGATTCGTATTATGGGAAAACCGGTTTGGGCCAAACCTAATTTTTTTTTTTTTTCCGAAAACCTTAAACTTAATAAAACATAAATCTTAACTTTAATAAAACCTTAAACTAAAACCTTAAACTTTAATAAAACCTAAACCGGAAACTAATAAAACCTCGAACTAGTAAAACCTAAACCTTAAACTTAATAAAACCTTAAACTAATAAAACCTTAAGCAAATAAAACCTAAACCTTAAACTTAATAAAACCTGAAACTAATAAAACTTAAGCTAATAAAACTTAAACTAATAAAACCTTAAATTTTAATAAAACCTTAAACTAATAAAACATTAAACTTTAATAAAACCTTAAACTAATAAAACCTAAACCTTAAACTTAATAAAACCTTAAACTAATAAAACTTAAACCTTAAATTTAATAAAACCTTAAACTAATAAAGCCTAAACCTTAAACTTAATAAAACCCTAAACTAATAAACCCTTAAACTAGAAAACCTTAAACTAAATCGTAACAAATTTTTTCAAGTAAAGTTTCAACCCCCGCAACATTTACGCAAGGGTTTAAAGCGGCGACACTAGTAATAACCGGTGGCACTTCTTTGAAATATTTTAAAAGTTTTGATTTAATTGGTGGAATCATATCACTTAAAGGTTTTGGTTTAAAAGACAAATGACACAATTTTGAACTCATTAAATAAATTTGGTTAAGTACCAAAAGACTTGTTGGATAATAAACACCGGATAAAAATGTTGTTGCGGTATTAAAAACATGAAGCATTTTCACTATTTGTTCAATAACATCCTAACCCAACGGATTAAATGCTTCAACCCGACCCTTTTGCGCTAAAAGATTATGGAAAAACCATTAAACTATCCTTTTGTTTTGAAGCTTTCTCAAACATGTTACATGTTGAATCCCATCTAGTAGTTACATCCCAATTTAGACCTAGATATCTAGTACTCGATTCTTTACAAAAACGACGATAACTAGTATGTCATTTTGTTGAGCTAAAAATGTCATGTAACATGTGTTTAAAATGTTCCTTTGTTTGTTCAATAGTTTTATACCGTCTTGAACCGCCAAATTAATTATTTGTGCAACACATCGACCATGGAAAAAAAACACCTTCGCAAATAGGTTTATATTTCAAAATTAGTTGTTGGACCGAACACGTATTATTCGACGCGTTATCAAATGAGATTAAAAATATTTTGTTTTCCAATTTAAATTTTTATATAACTTTTTCTAAAACACAAAATAAATTATCACCCGTGTGAGGATAGTCAAATACATCAAAAGCGACCGTACATATCATTAATTGCCACGTATCGGGTTGTACCCAATGAGTGGTAACACAAATGTACGAGTCGGGTTAACCATGTGGAGCGGACCAAAGATCACAAGTTAAACTAACGCCGGTTTGTAAGTTTTCAAAACACAAAATAAGTTCATTTTTAGCTTTTTTCCACGTTTTTAAACAATCTCTTCTAATGGTAGAACGACTTACGTGTGTGTAATATTGAGGTTGAAGAGTTTGTTGAATAAGTCGAGTTAGACGAGGGTTGTCAAAGTGATTAAATGGTAAACTTTGTTGAATCACGAATTGAGTCATTTGCTCCCGAACCGCATCGACACTATAAGCAAAAATACTCTCATCGTTGGACATCGTAGGTTGACCTCGTGCGGCTTCGTTTTTCAAAGCTTTGCAATATTTGTACTCATGGTGGTTTTTCAAAGTACTATTTGTGTTGTGTTTGAAAAAACTACCACAAAGCTTGCACCGAGCTTTATTCGGACCGCTCGACATTTTACGTAAGTCGTAATTTTTCCATATTTCGGGATTTCTCTTTGTAGGAATAACTTCAAGGTTAGCTGAAGCACCACAACCAACCGAGGGTTGAGCACTTGATGAAGCCATTTGTGAGCGGGTTTGCGTTTTGAGAGTTTAGAGAGTGTTTGAGAAATGTGTGATTCACCCTAAACAACCAATACATATTTATAGTAAACTTATGGGGGCTAAAATGCAAAACAAAAAAGGTCAAAAAAAGCCTCAAACGATAAAAAAAAAGGTAACGTCAAAAATAGCCGTTGAAACCGGTTTGGGAACCGGTTCCTAAACCGGTTTGGGAACCGGTTCCTAAACCGGTTCGGTTCAAAACTGGTTCAAACGATAAAATATCCAAACCTATCACAAACCTATGGGTCGGTTCGGTTTGAAAACCGGTTAGGGTGAAACCGCTTTTTGATTGGGCTGAAAACGGTTTATAACCCGGTTTTTCAAGCCATCCCAGTTTTTTTGTGCAAATATAAACATATACATGTTTTCCATTAGCAAAACACTAAGAACCCATAATTAATAATTAAAAACCCAATTAACTAGTTTTGTACCCATCCGGCAGCCGAGTAGTTTGTTATAATATTTTTTAGTGTTGTATAAATCGCTAGTCGGTCGGTGGGGTGGGGACTAGGGACTAATCGGATAGTCGGCCTTAACGATTAATCGGCCTAGTCGGTGATTTTTACAACCATGATATTTTTGTTAATTAATCAATTAATTTTTCAGTTTTAATCGTAGTTCAATTTCATTATGTGTATTTTAACACAAGACATGTGACATATGACAAAACATGGGACATGTGTCAATGATCAGTAGGCAACCGAAAAAACGTTATACACTGCTGAAAAGCACCACATAATTAATGTAACCCTCTAATTTTATTTAATCTTGATAAATTTCAACGGACGAGAACTTATTTGAAGTCAGTTGAGTTCAACAGTGTTCGTATATATATATATATATATATATATATATATATATATATAGACACACACACCAGTAAGGACCAATTAATTAATTATGTAACAAACCCAAATAACATGCATTAAAATTAAATCAAGTCCACACTCTTACGTCATCTAACTCGTTTAATCTCTATGTTATTTTCTCGATCAACAAATTAATCTGGTTTACTAAAGAGGCATTGATAACACTAAAATTACCAACACAATGGACAGGCATGAAGCAAAATGCATCAAAGAGATTGTTCGTGCAATTTCGAGTAGGTTGTCTAGCTTATTTTCTAATGATGATGAAGACCTTATTGGAATGGAGACTCGCTTGGAAGATTTGGAATCAAAGCTAAAAATTGGGTCAGGTGGAGTACGCTTTGTTGGATTATGGGGCGTTGGGGGTAGTGGTAAGACTACTCTAGCTTCTTTTGCATGCAAAAAATTTTCTCCCGACTTTGATGATCATTTTATTCTTAGTAATATTCGAGAAGAATCAAGCAAGCATGATTTGAAATACTTGCAAGAAAAACTCTTGTCGCGTATTTTAAAAACAAATGTGAATCTAGATAGCGAAGAAGAAGGAAGACACATGATAAAAAAAAGGTTTGGTTACAAAAATCTTTTAATTGTTCTCGATGATGTAGATGATCTTAAGCAACTAGACGAACTGGCTGGGTCACATGATTGGTTTGGGAAAGGTAGTCGAATAATAATCACAACTAGGGATGAACATGTGGTAACCCGCGATGCTGACGAAATCTATAATATGAGTTTGTTATCAAAAGACGAGGCTATCAAGCTCTTCAATAGACATGCTTACCGGAAATTTAAACCTGTAGAAGAATATGAGTCTCTTTCACTAGATGTGGTTTCTTATGCTGGTGGACTCCCATTAGCACTTAAAGTTCTAGGATCTTCTCTTTATGACAAAGATAAGAATGAGTGGATTAGTTATTTGGCTAAGTTAAGAGATATCCCAGAACCAAAGATTATGGATAAGCTCAAAATAAGTTATGATGCACTTCAATCTCATGAGAAAGACTTATTCTTAGATATTGCATGTGTCTTGAGGAGATGGCCCCAAGAAAATGCAAAGATGGTCCTCGACGCTTGTAATTTTCACACGGTTATAGGGGTAAGAGAGTTGGTGCAAAAGTCTCTCATAAATGTTTCAAATGGAATTTTTGATATGCATGACTTGATAGAAGAAATGGCACACTACATTGTTATAGGGGAACACCCTAAACATCCTGAAAGACTTAGTCGGGTTTGGCGGGTAAAAGATGTTTCAGACATTTGTTCTATTGACAAAAAAATGGTAATAGTTATGTTATCTTTGAAAGATATGTTTTAAATGTGCATTGAATGATACACTTTTGTTTCTTTATCATAGGAAAATGATGAGACTGAAGTCATAGTTTTGCCACCACGTCTTCCTCATGATCTTGAAAATATGAACGGACTTTGGAAGCTTAATTATCCAACTTCGTTGCCAAGTCATGTGACGAGTCCACATCTTCCTCCTATTGTTGCAAACATGAAAAAACTTAGATGGATTTATTGGGAAGGATATCCTGAGTCTTCATTGCCAAAAAATTTTCAACCAACTAATCTTGGTTGTCTAATGCTGACAATGGGTCGGCAAAAAGTACTTTGGCAAGGATACAAGGTAATTCATATATATTCTTTATATGCATGGTAAAATGGGCGGGTTGGGTTGGGTAACGGGTCAGAACGGGTGCGGGGCAAGACATGTTTTAAGCAAAATCTGTTTGGGTTTAAACAGGTCTTTTAAAAAAAAAGAAAACAATTTCGCTCAAGGTAAAATGAGTTGTAACTAAACAAATAGTTTATTTGAATAATTTTTAATGATTTGCTCATTAAATATATTATTGATTATTCTTACCCATTGAAATCCATTATGTTCGCATGATTTTTATTTTTAAGTTGTCCATCTTGACCCGCATTGTGTTAAGGTGTTACCAATCTCAACTCATACTATGTCATAAAGTTACCCATTTCAACCCAACATGTAATAATTGTTTCAATTCTATCCATTTATCTTGATATGGGTTAAGATTGCTAAGTATAATTCTTCATATTAACCAAATAGGGTAAATTATGCAAATGGATTTTATTTCATAATATTAAATATAACAATCAGTTCATTTCTTGTCTTAAAACAGCATCTACCATATTTGAGAATCCTTGATCTTCGTTATTCAAAATACCTAGAAAGAACACCCGATTTCAATGGACTTCCACTTCTTGAAAGATTGAATTTGAAAGCTTGTGTAGAATTAATAGAGATTCATTCATCAATTGGATATCTCGAAAGGCTTGTTTTCATAGACATGGAAGGATGTTCAAAAGTTCAAATGTTTCCACCCATCATGCGAATGAAAAAGTTGGAGACTCTTAAGCTATTTGGTTGTCACGGACTAAAAAAGTTTCCCATAATCCAAACGAACATGGATAGTTTGAAATATCTTTGTCTAGAAGGAACAGGCATAGAAATCGTCCCAACGTCAGTTGGACAATTTTGTACCAATCTTGAATCTTTTAGTTTACAGAGATGTCAAAAACTAAAGACTATAGAGGGCAACTTCCGTCTCTTAAAGCATTTGAAATGTCTCAATCTCAAATTTTGTAAACAGCTTGAGAAGTTGGATGAGAATTTTTTTGATGAGGAATGTTGTTTAGATGAGCTTTGGTTAACTGCCAAGGGTCAAGACTCAACATCCTTCATTAAGAGTTTCATGAATTGTATTGGATTGCATATTTTTCACAAAGAAAGTTACATCAAGTTTCCTAAATTTCCATTTTTTTTAAGAAAGTTAGATCTTAGTTGGAGCAATCTTGAAGATGGAGACATCTCGAGTGATATTTTTGGTCAATTATTAAACCTACAAATATTAGACCTAGGCGTAAACAAATTTTCTCGATTAGATTCCAGCCTCTCAGGGCTTCTGCATCTTAAAAGCCTTGATATTTCAGACTGCTGTAACCTTGTAGAATTGCCGGATCTCCCATCAAGCATATGTATTCTTAAAGCAACTGGTTGTGACTCGCTTGAAAACGTAGGAGATCTGTCAAAGTATAAATACCTGTGGAAAGTCTCACTTTGGAGGGAGCATAAGTTGATTGGTGGTGAGAGGGTACTACATTCCATACTTCAGGTTTGCCTCCGTCTTGTTTTTGTCCTTCAATCTGTCAGAAAACTAAGCTATTGTAAGAATAACAGAAGAAACTCAAACCATATAATTTTTTGATATATGGTTTAAATTTTTAAAATTTAATACTTCATACATACAAATACGTATGTATATGAACATAAAAACCATCAAACTTTTTTTTCATATGTTTTTATACGTTTAAAAGTTTACTACACATGTGTAGCTGGAATAAACTACACATGAATTACAAATGTGAATGTGTTTATAAAAACACGTTTTTCAGTTTTATTTGTTTGTATTCTTGAAAAACAAACAAACATCGCATTTATATATAGTTTTCTTGTGTTATATATATACATATATATATACATATATATATATATATATGAATGAGAAGGTTTCTAAGAAAACCATCATTTTTTAAAAAACTCAATCAATCAACGTACTCAGTATATCCCGCCATTAGCATGCTAAGGCAGGGTCTGAGGAGGGTAAGATGTAGACAGCCTTACCCCTACCCCGTAGGGGTAGAGAGGCTGCTTCCAGTGAGACCCTCGGCTCATGATGCTTGATCAACCGTCCGAAACGATTTTAACGTTATTTTCACTTAATAAATAAAATAACGCTAAAATTAGTGCAATTTTACTTTTGCCCCTCAAAAGCTGTCGACACATATATACATTTTTTAGAAAACTAAGAAAACTAATCACAATCATCACCACTTAATTTTTTTTTTCAGTTTTTCTTTTTTATTTCCTTTTTATTATAAGATATAAAAAATAAGAAAAGAAAAAAAAAATAAAAATATATGCATTTTAGGTTATTACATATATGTAACTTGTATGAAACACAAATTGATTACATATATGTCACTTTACGTAACTTTGTGAGTTACATATTTTTTTCAAAAATTCTTTTTTATTATAACATTTCTAACCTTATAATAAAAATTATGAAAAAAAAAATTAAAAATCTATTGGTTAATACGAGTTCTCTTGGTTTTCTCCAAAATGAGGAGGTTTCTCATGAACCTTCCTCTATATATATATAGACACACACACACACACACACTAGTATGGTACCCTCGCGATGCAGCGGGAAATGAAACATATAAGTTGGGTGATTTCAAAGATTTGTGTGGTTCTGTTTTGAGCCATAACTATAACAAAAACTTTTTTTTTTAAATGGTAGTTAACGAAAAATGACTTTAACTCTAAACATAAAAAGTCAAATGGACCAAAAATGCCAAGAATTGATTCAATTGTTTTCAGTGGTTTTTTCTTTTATAATCACCCTATCTCACTTAAAATTTTAAAGACTACCAATGTGGGACAAAGTGAAAAGAGAAACAAAACATTTAGGTTAGATTTAAAAATTGTACAATGAGCTTTAAGAGTTGTAAAACTCTTAATTTTAAGAGATTTAGTTAAATTACTATTTTATCCTTCTAATATGTATTATGTAGTAGTATAGATTTATAATAGTTGAAATGAATTTACGACAGCGAAATATCGACGAAGATCGGTTTATGAGTGTGACGCTACCAGGTGGACCACAAGTGACTAATAAATTTCCCTATAGAAGGATAATAACATTGCAGCTTCCACAAAATTGGAAAAAAGACTTCATTGGATTTCTTGTTTGTGCTGATAATCTACAGAACGATCCGTATATCATCTTTATCAACACGAATACGTCGATGGCCATGGAATATTCTCAACCTGATCACTGGGAGGAGTTTGATAAGAATCCTGAATCTTATGATTATGCATTGGTGGGTTATATACCCTTTGGTTCATTGCAGGACACCCCAGGGTGGAATTCAGCATACATTGATCAGATTTCATTTGATATAGCTGGGATTTCTAATCCTAAAATAGCACTTGTTCCTAGAAAAAATAAAAGAGATTTAAAATCAAGGGAAAAAATGTTTGACGACATAGAATTTGAAGGTCAAAACACATTTACGATCAAAGGTGATTCAAAGGTCTTTGGTATGATTACATGGTCTCATGGATATATTGGTAGGGGCTTTATACCAACAAAAATGCAAGTGATTGATGGAGATGCGGAACCACCACTAATTGATCAAGAGCATGATGAAGTTAAAGAAGAATCAGAGAGGATATTTTCCGCTTACGTCAAATATAGGAACAAGGAAATACGTGATGATATGAAAAGGTCAAATTTAAAACGACGATAATAAAATTTAAAATTCTCCTAATTTTCCAGACTTTTCAAATTTCAAGTTTGTATTTAGTTTTCAAATATATGTGTATTGTATGAAATAAGCGCATGTTTGGGATTTCATTTGAAATCAACTTTTTAACTTATTGACTTGATGAATAAGTTAATAAGTTAAAAAGATGTTTGTTAATTTGAAAAGCACTTTTGGTTTTAACTTTTTGAGTAACTTTAAAAAGTCATTTTTAAGAATATGTTTTTTTGGCTTTTAAAAGTGATTTTTAACTTTTAATTTATACTCTGATAATTATTGTAGGAGCTTACATATCCAAATAACTTATTGACTTATTAACTTTTCATACATAAAAGCTAATCTAAACATATTTTTAAAAACTTTATTTCAAAACGTTATAAATTAATAAGCACTTTTAACAAAAAGTCACTTTAAACTTAATAAGCAATCCCAAGCATGCCCTAAATATGGTCTACCTTGTAAATCTTTGTCACACCTCCACCTATTTATCTTCATTTGCTTTTTATATAAAAAAAAACAATTTTTTTTCAGTATGTTGTGTAGGTTTGTTTATCTTATTAATTATGGTTCCTATTACATGTGTTTCGAATAAATATTACATTTGTATTTGATGAAAACTAGTAAAAACGACCCGCGTTTCGCAGTGGGACCCAAGTTGATTGTTAACAGTAAACCTTAAGAGATCATATTTGATTTTGTTTTGAATCCACATGTCAATTACATGTGGATTCAAAACATTTGCGTAACCTAAAAAACATTGCTTGGGAAAGTAACTTCAAACATTGTATAACAACTATAATACAAAAGACTTTCAGACCTTTTTTTTAATTTTTTTTCTGCATTCTTATCAGTTCGAGTATCACATTTGTTTGTTTTCTAGCCCGTTGTTGAAAGGATAGCCATATGCTAATTAAACGATAACTATATGCTAATTATTATGTACCTTCCTTGGAGCATTAAGAGTCGAATAAAACAATTAAATACAACAAAATGAATGAACTATTAACTAATCACATTATCACAATCTTTAAATTAGTAAAGTCAAAGAAGATTGAAAAAACATGATTAGTATTAAACCAACTGAACTTTGCATGTGTGCTGCAAACCCTCTGAATTTGAGTATATGTCTCTTATAAAAGCTATGTCATATACAAACTCTTAAATAGGTTATTAAAAAATCATATGAAAAAAAAAGACCAATTGTATAATATGCAGAAAACTTAAAAGAAAGCATCGAAGAATTCATGGAGAGAGTTCTTGCGACCCAAATCCATAACCTACAAACAACATTAAGCAAATATCAATGATAATTTTATTATTACACAATTGCATGTTTATGTTTAATAAGTTAACAAATGATGTTTGGACTCTTCATTTCTAAATAAACCAAGGCATTCATGAAGCTCTTAATACAATTATATTATCATGATAACATCCAATAAAATTTAGAAATTAACGTAAAACCTCACAATCAAGCCTTGAAATTATTAGAAAGATATGTAGATATTAACATACACAAAGTATAAACAAAATTATCAAATTTAAAAAGATATGCAGAAATTAATCTACACAGTATCTAAACAAAATTATCAAATCATAGTAAAACCCAAAAGGCATGTGATCATGCCCACACTTCTTCTCCATCCGCATCTATTTTACATGCTACTTTGCCATATGAACCCGATGAACCGGTCCAAGTTTTTAGTGTACCCTACTTAAGATAAGTTGAAAATTTCTTAAAACCATAATTTTGTAGCTGAAAAGTAACTTTTTTGTACCTCACTGTTCAAACTTAATAGAGTTTTTGAAATTATCATCTTGAACCATTTTGACAACTCTTTTACTCAATTTTTCTGTCCCCATAGATGAATTATATAGACTGAGCTACTCGTATGAGCCGTCAGCCTCCTATGGTAGCCCATGTCTACCTCGGTCACCAACCAAAGCTAGTTGCATGGCCCTCATATATGGTCAATTGCCTGGTTATCAACATAATGTTTAGTTTGTTATACCTACATATGAGAATGATGCAACATTGAACAATTTGTTTAATAGAATATGGTAATTTAATTACATGTAAAACAAATATCAACTTCAAATATTATTGCATAATGTGGAGTCCAACACATTTTTCATCATATTGTCAACATGTGTATAGCTGAGTAGTGTTGTTGACCTCCATGGTTCAAAAATTGCTTCCTGCATTACATTTAGCAAAGTTGGTACGTACATCTGTGCAGGAAAAATAAATATTTAACCTAGAAAATGTTAATTTCTTGCTGAACATTGATGATTACAGAAACATGGGATTCAAAAACGCTAAAATGACGTAGGTTTAGGTATTTTCTAGGGTTTTGGCACTGCAACCAGATACCTTCATATTCAAACATCCTAAATCTATATATTGTATAATATAGTATTAGCTCCAATTTTCATCAAATTATAGTTAATTAAACGTAATTAGAAATGAAAATGGATCATACATTATGCAAACATGTACTCCATGTATCGATCGAAATAATCTCACAAACCCTAAACCCTAACACTGCATGATCTATCGACCCCACCTCGCTTGGTAAGTTTATCTCAAAAATGTGGTGAAGTAAAGATACATCAAATTTTTAGCTTTACATGTATATCCAATATTCACCTAATATTATTTAAGCAAAAGATGAAAAATCACCTTGTAAGATAAGCAAGGCCTCCATTTTTCATTTGTAAGAGTTTCCTAGCTTGCAGCTATTACTAACAATGATCAAATATTGCATTCACAAATCTAGAAACATGATTAATTAATACTATTAAGTGCTAATATGAACATGTCTCTTCATCTCCATCTACTATTGTCATGCTAGCATAATCAAAAGTTTTTATATCTATATTCAAGTGAAAGCATATACGAAAATCCAACGAACCTGTCGTCGTAGATAAAATAAACAATTTTTTGGAATATACACCTGTCATTTGAATCGTTATAACGAATGCAAGAGTAAATCCCCAAACACATTACCACAAACAACAAAGTCCAGACCACCAATATTGTAAAAGACCCATTGCAAACCTTATGGTCACTGCTATGTCCAGAACCAAAATAGGAACAGACAAAATGTTAGAACACTGAAGGGAAAATCAAACCAAAGGAAAGTCACAACATTAGGTTTTTTTTTTTTATTTTTGAATCCACGTATCTAGACAAAAACACAGTAATTATAACCAAATTGTCAAATAGCATACCTCTATGCTACTTCGATGGATAGAAACATAATCCTAGACATGTGATCAAAACAGGAGCTGGAAAACATAACATGAAAAACAACCCTAATCAAGAACCCTTTCAATTGCAATTAGTGAAATAGGCGAAGAAGCCACATGTATAGAGTTGTAGGGTTTTTCAAACAACATACCTAAAAGATTCCAATTCTTGTTGAAGGCAGTATTCAAACAGGTGGTGCTTCGGTGTAAGTATGCCTTCTTAGATGTTTTGTGCAATTAGTGAAGAGGAAGGGTTTCGTAGATTGAAGGAGAAAGCTTTGCTAAAAATCACAGGAAAGAAGTGAAACAAATGAGAGAAGAAAGTATACATATATACCTAAAACCACCGCATAAACGACTCGTACCTGAAGGGCCTAAAGTTATTCTCGATCGATGTCGTAGGAACGTTGTAGGTGGATGCGATGTAGTCGGAGAGTGGAAATCTTGGAGTTGGCGACAGTGGGAACGGAGGTGAGTCGATGCTCCGGCTACCGGAAGAATGGAAATCGTGGAGTCGCGAATCTGGTGAATTGTATTGGAGACGGTGTTTTCTGAAGGACGAAATCATATTGAGGTTTGGGAAAGTTATATGTTATTGTACGACATGCTTGAGAAATTGTAAAAAGTGAACAGTGATTTGTGTGAGTGTCACCGACTTTGCAATTTAATATATATAATAATAACATGAAATCAACAACTAGATTAATTAAAAGTAATCAAGTATAACCTTTTTTTGGTTAATACTATTCCAATACTTCATTAGTTCATTAAAATATGCCGATAGTATCAATATTTGTTGGAATTTTGGTTCACAAACACCGTACTTGGGGAAAATAAAGGCTAAAAAAAGAAAAATCATACAAACGTTAATTGTTAATTCAATTTTTTAAAAACATTATGAAAACTTGTTTTTATAAAACTTATGTTTACTAAAGTACCGACTTTAAAATATTTTGTAATTTCAACTTGTGACGCCTTGATTTGCGGATTACACCACTGATGGTTGTACAATAGCTCACATGAAATATACATAAATTTACAACGGAAATTTTGTTGATTACCTGCAGTCATGGCATAGTCATAAGCTATTACAATTCCAGTTTTAACAAATACAAAATTCCCAATACAAAAGTCCAAATCTTCGTATCAATTGACCGGTGAAGCCGGTTTCCTGTCGAGTTGTCTCCCCCAATTCCACTACCAACCTACACCTTGACCTTTCATTTATCCATACCTTCTCAATTACCTGTCACATAACCAAAACATGTTTAGTTTACACATTTGAGTTCTAAGTTTGTACATGATAGAATACATCATCGATCTATAACAAATTTGAATATATTATATGGTTCAATGATTCTTATATAAGAATACACGCACATAAACCAATGAACTATTATTATATTCACACAAATATCATTATAATTCATGAAACCAAACAAAACATAATATAACAAATAAGTCACTGTCTTAGAGTTACGTTCACCCTCTATCAGCCTGGTCGTCACCAGCCAAATACAGTTAATTGACCAACCAATCCCCCTATAATCAACACACATGCCAGGACTATCTGTATTTGAAAGATAGGTGAAATGTGAAGTGTAAATATAAATTGGTTTAATATGAATGAACGGTTGGGGAAGTGGCTCCCTTTTATACTAATTTTAGTAACTCGGGCGGATCTTTGCAAGAATCTGCGTGTTTGTTCTTTTACCCAAAATAGTATGACTTTAATTACCATTTTACATCAAAATCTTATACATTCTCGTATTTTCTTATTTATCAATGTTGCACACTTGCACATACCCTCTTTTTACTTTAATTTAAATTCATTACATACATTCGAATCTTACTATTTATATCAGTATTATTATAATGTCTTATCTATATCACTTACTTTATTCACTATTTGACGTTATTATCATTCACATATATGGACATTACCAACGTATACCAAGTTAAAAAAGTTGTTTTTAAGAAAAAAAAATATTTTATAACTTTATTTAAGTGGATTTTTGAGTAGTTTTTTTATTTTTACTTAATTAAAATACTACTTTTAATATGAATATACTTATAATATCATAAATAATTAAAACTATAATTAATTAATAAAAGAACAAAATAATTATTTGGCAAAAATTAATATAATTATTTAATAATAGAGATAAATGATAGGAGGCTAAGAAAATTGCACATATGAAAATATATCAAGAACGAATGAGAAAGTGTCATATCAAAATTTTATTATTATCAATTAAATATTTAGTCCTTTAATTTTAAGAATTTTTATATTATTATTATTAAATATTAAATTGATTAGTTGTTTACAGCTTCTATGTTATCATATTAATTACATTTTAGTTTTTTTTTTTTTTATCTTATCTGTATGATGCATCAAGTTTTAACTAGTGTAGTAGTTTACTTTAATATAAAGAATTGAAAGTTTGTTGCTATGAGATTTTAGATGAGAATATGGGAATTTGGGATTGCGAATCAATTATTGAGCTTAGCAAACTCTTTTAAGTATGAGTAAGCTTAGTAAACTCATTTATATATGAGTGATTTGTAAGCAAATGATACAATTAGTTGAACATTTTAGTGGTAAGGCATCTTTGCCACTTTCTAAGAGGTGGTAAAGAGCCATGTTGTGTAATCAGTTGGTTAAGTAGGCGTATGCACAAAGAGCAAAATGCCACGTGTTCGAACTGTTAAGTTAGTATAATTTATATCTCACGTGATATGCTAGGGTCGGTCTGGTGTGAGCCGGTTAGCGTGTCCAAGGAACACGTTTTTTTTTTTTTCAAGATGAGGTAAAGGATTAATGATATAAAAGAAAATATAAAAGTCCTCAACAAAGAGATATTTTGTTCATAAAAATAAAAAAAATAAAATAAAAAGTAAATTACGGTTTTGGCCTCTGTAATTTAAATGTTTAAGTGTTTAATTATTTTGGTTCAAAATATAATCTTTTATCAATTCAGCCCTAATGGTTTAGACAACCATCGGTTTTGACCCCTCAAACTTAACTATAATTACGGTTTTGGCCGGAAATCTAACTGTGGTTAGGGCCTTATGGGTCAAAAAGTTATTCATCTAAAACACAAAGGCTGAATTGATAAAGATTGTATTTTGAGTCGAAATAGTTAAAACATTTAAACCATCGGGGTCAAAACCGTAATTTACTTAAAATAAAAGTTAAATTCTTTATAAATATTTAACGCTTTTTTTATTTGGACACCTCACTTTTATATTTTTACACCCCTGCAGGCTAATACGGGCCGTAATGGCCATTACGGCCCGGTATTGATTACAGACAAACATTCCAGAAAATTCCTAGGAATCAGTGAAACATTCTGTGGGACGGGCCGTACTGGCCAGTACGGCCCGTCTTGGCCCAAGCTTATTTCTTCAAGCCATTTTGGGTGTCAACCAGTTTTGTAAATGTTGGTACGGCCCGTACTGGCCATTACGGGCCGTCTTGAGTTAATTTATTTTATTTAAACATAATTTACGTATTTAAATATTTTTTAACAATATACGTTTAATACGTGAATTATTTGAACGATATGTGTTATTTATTTTATTTAATCATAATTTACGTATTTAAATATTTTTTAACGATATACGCTTAATACGTGAATTATTTGAACGATGTGTGTTATTTATTTTATTTAAACTTAGTTTACGTATTTAAATTTAATTTTTAACGATATACGTTTATTATGTAAGTTATTTGAACGATACACGGCTATTACGTTAATTAAACGTCATAATGTCGTTTTAACTAAATATTTCATTTTCTAATCAGTTTGTTTACGTTAATTAAAATAATTTAAACAATATAAAGTTTTTGGCCCAAATATTAAACAACACAAACAGAAACAATACAAATGTAGAAAGAAACATACGTATATACATTGTACGGTTTATATACAAGGAATCAAAATACATAAATACAAAATGAACTACGATCCGGATGGTCCAGTGTTCGATCCGTCGTCTGCGTAGACGCGTGGCTCCGGGAACGGTGGAAGCTGTGTCCCGTCCCGTCACGCATGCTCTGACGCGACTGTCCACTGGACCAAATCCTCGTACCGATTGAGCCGTCACTCGATGCGTGCCATCTGCTGGGCCGTCTCGTCGCACCGGGCGGCTATCTGGTGCAGCAACGCCTCGAGTGGCTCGGTCAGGCGCACTGCACGGTAAACGTGCAGTGGATGCTGTGGAGGCTTGATGTGTTGTTAATTACACATCGTTTTTGTATTTATTTTTTATTAATTTATCTTATTTTATTAGATTTTTACTTAGCTTTTATTAGATTTTAATTAATTTTTACTAATTTTATTTTTAAATGTTACTTTTATAGGTTTTGTGGAATAAACGTTCGCATTTACGAAGAAACCGAAGCCGGAATAATTTTATGAAGTGTGGAAGTGAGAAATATAATTTTCAGATGTTTCTGGGTTAAAAAGTTGCATTTCGGGAAGTTACGGAGCTTAAAAATGAATTTCTGGAAGTGCAGGGGGTGTTTTGCAAATCTGGTGAAGTTCCAGCCAGCTAGGACACGTGGCAGGTGCTGGGCGCGCCACATCAGCCCTAATATCACCTGACCCGCGTGAACATCCTGGGTCGGAGCCCCTGACCCGCGTCCAACACCACTTTTCCTCACAGGGAGATCCACGCGCGACCCGGATGGAGCCCCAGGATCCGCGCGCCCATCTCCTTTCGTTGACCGGTTGACCCGCGTTGACCAGCGCCTTCCCAGCCGTTGACCGCGCCTATTTGGGCCTTGACCACGCCTATGGACTCCTTTTTAGGCCCAGTGAACTGTTTTTTAGGGCCCAGATCGTGAATTAATCTGCAATTCAGCTATTTAAACGATTTTAATACCCTAATTCGCGTTTTTAATCAACCAAGAACGGCTGGAGACGAAAGAAAAACATACTTTTGAAGATTTTGAAGCTTGGGGATCGATTCGGACGCTCGGGGGAGGTTCAGATCGCGTATACAAGTGCTCGGATTGCGTTTTCGGGTTTGTTTATGCTTCGGAGTTTTTCGTTTCAGTTTGTTCTTGAATTTTCTTTCATGTTTGGATCTGATTTAATGTTTATGAATGTTTGGATGATGTTTCTAGGCTAAATCTTTAATTCTACCTAGATTACGGATGATTATTGGATGATTTTTCAGTTTTTCGGGTTTATTTAATTGAATGAATTATTGCTTTTGATTTGAATCTGATTGTGGATGATTGTGAATGTTATTAAACTATTGTGAATGATCTAATTATATGTTTAAACTATTTTGTGAAAAAAGGTTTGATTCGGTTTCGATAAAAACTTGATTTTTACATGATTTTAGGCTAAAAACTCGTTTTTAATCCTAAATGTGATTTGACTAATCCTAGTAAATCATAAGAATTTCATATAATCAGATTGTAATCAGTGGGATAACCATCTTTAAAGACTAATCAAGTAATAAAGGTGTTGAGATATCGTGGTTTAATTGGGTTTTCGGGTAATTTTGCATGATCATTGGATTATTCGTTAATTGTTTATGCCATGAATTTCAAATTCATACTTAATCTAGATTAGATTGATTGTGGTTGTTGAGATTGACCTAATTAGTCAACCATAGAAATCTTAAGTGTTGTCCGTTTGGAGAGACCGACTCGGTAATCCATCGTTGCATTCCGGTAAGCTTTACACAACTAGTAGGATCTTTTTAAGTGTTGGATTGTCGGAACAGGAGATCTAGCATTCATTAAGTTTCTGAATTGGTTGTATCTTTAGATCCGGTGTCATTCAATTAAGCATTCCAGTTAACTGTAGATTCCTTTAAGATTCCTAGTCTAGGTAGAATCTCTTTCGTATTCGGTTTTCTAGTTCTAGAGGTGTTGAGTTAACTTAGTTCGTTTTCTTTAATTATTTATTGTTTAAAAATCATTTTTCTAAAACAAATTTCGTTTTCTCAATTTAGTAAGTTTTTATTTTGTTAGGTTTACATTTAGGGTTGATTCTTAGATTCTGTGTCCTTAGGTTCGATATCCGGACTTTCCTTAGCTATACTTCATACGTCAGGTACACTTGCCTGTAGTTTGTAGTTCGGTTTAGGTTAATTCGATTTATTACTCGATAGTGTTGAACCATCATTTTCTATATATATAAACCGACACATCAAGTTTTTGGCGCCGCTGCCGGGGATACGGTAATTCTTTGATTTACCTTAACTTTAAACTTAGCTTTCCTTTTAGTTTAGTGTTTTCGTATAAGTTCTTATTCGTAGTGTCTTTCCAGATTTAGTAACTTTCTATTTTTAGAAACTTTCCATTTTTAGCAAGATCTTAATTCTAGGTTTCTTTTTTTTTTATTTCCTTTTCTAGTTAGTCGCTTTCCTTTTTGTTTCGTTGAGTTTGTGTCATTCTTTCTCACCAATTCTGTGCATTGTATGCACCAAACCCGTCTTAGCGGTCCACCACAGTTTGCTTCATTTGACGAACCGGAGAGAGAGTTTCACCGAAGGTTTAGACTTTGTCGATTACCTTCGCATTCTACTGACATGGCCGCTCCACCGAGGAGAACGGTCGCTGATTATGCCAAGCCGATTGCGGCTGGCACTAGATCTTCTATTGCTCGACCAGTTGTCACCGAGGACAATTGGCACATTCCCGCTCAGATCATAAATCTTATCATTCATTCTCCTAAGTTTCATGGGTTGCCTGATGAGGACCCGAATGCCCACGTGGGGCAATTCCTTCGTATTTGTGACACCTTCAAAATCAAGGGTGTCTCTGATGATGCAGTCTTTCTGCGTCTCTTCCCATTCTCACTTGAGGACAAAGCCATCACTTGGCTTGAGTCCCTCCCTACGGGATCAATCACTACATGGCACGAGATGCAAGAGATGTTCTTGACTAAGTACTTCCCTCCTGCAAAGACTGCTCGCTTGAGGAGTCTTATCCATTCTTTTCAGCAGGAGGAGGGAGAGAGCTTCTTCACCACTTGGGAGAGGTTCAAAGAACTCCTGAATAAGTGCCCGCATCATGGGTTGGAAAATTGGGCTTTAGTCGAGAAATTCTACAATGGAGTCACCTTTGCCACCAGACACACACTCGATTCTACTGCTGGGGGTAACTTGCTTACCAATCTAACCCCTGACGAGTGTCTGCAATTATTTGAGAACATGGCCATGAGCAGCTATCAGTATCCCACCCGAGGGAAGGCCACTGTTCAGAAATCTGGAGTCTTGCCTGTAGACTCTAACACTGCGTTGGTAGCACAGGTGGAGGCACTCACCAAGATGGTGAAGGATTTGCAGGCGAAGGGAAATGCTAAGTGTGAGATCTGTAGAGGAGGCCACGACACTCGACAATGCCCTATGTTGGCCAATGATTCTCACGAGCAGGTGAATTATGCTGGTAATTTTAACCGGGGTCCGGGAAATGCCTATGGCAATTCCTATAACTCGGGAGGAAGAAACCAGCCTGATTTTACATGGAAAAATGGGAACCCATCTGGGTTCAATCAGCATCCGCATGAGCAGAGTGGTGTTACTGATGAGAGGATGGCTAGATTGGAGGAGTTAATGGTCCAACAGACGCAGATGTTAACTCAGGTTATTGCTACCAATCAGACTGTTAGTGCTAGACATGATGAGCTAATAAAGACGCAAGGTGCAGCCATACTGAGTTTGGATAGGAAGTTAGAAGAGTTGGCTGATCAGCTTAAAGAGAGGAAGCCATGTGACTCGCCAAGCAACACAGAGAAAATTCCGAAAGGTTTTGTGAATGCAATCACTACTAGATGTGGCAAGTCTATGGGTGAAGAGGAGTTGTCTGCTGAGCTGGTTCAGGAAGAGGAACCGGTGGATGAGGAGATTGAGGTAGAGTTTTCAGGCAAGGTGCACCCTACTAGGCTAAGCCCAGCAAGTACCGCACAGCCTATGCAACCTCATGTGGAGAAGGAGAAGCCGAAGGAAGTAGAAATTGATCTCTCCAGGGTGCCATACCCAGCAAGAATCCTTCAGCAAAAGTATGAGAAGGAGTATGGGAAGTTTCTTGAGTTGTTCAGGCAGCTTAAGGTGAACCTTCCATTTTCTGATGTGTTACAGCATATGCCCAAATATGCTAAGTTCCTAAAAGATCTCCTGATGAAGAAGAAGAATTGGGAGGAGATCTCAGCTGTAACACTGAGTGAGAGATGTTTTGCAGGATCACAGAAGGAGCTACCCCAGAAGATGAGTGATCCGGGAAGTTTTACTATCCCGTGTGATTTGGGTGGCTCATCTGTCAGCTATGCATTGGCAGATCTAGGTGCTAGTATTAATCTGATGCCATATTCGATTTTTGCTAAGCTTAACCTAGGTGAGCCTATGCCGACACGCATGACTATACAGCTGGCAGATAGATCGGTGAAGTATCCTCGGGGAATAGTGCAGAATGTGTTAGTGAAGATCGATAAATTCTTGTTTCCTGTGGACTTCGTGATCTTGGACATGGAGGAGGATGAAAGGGTACCACTAATCTTAGGTCGTCCGTTTTTAGCCACTGCGAGAGCTTTGATAGACGTGGGCGATGGTAGGTTGACCTTACAAGTTGAGAACGAGTCGGTGACCTTCGAGAATGGTAAGAGGGAGACGACAGAGCAGAAAGGCACCTTGTGCCTTGTTGATACACATATGCCTCTTACCAGTACCTATGTTAGTGAGGAGGAGCACTTGGTTGCACAGAATGTTGATATTGAGTACCAGGTGCTAGTGAGAGATAAACCACCCGACATAGGGGTGGTTTACAGTGGATTTGCTTATAGAGTAAAGTCCAAGTGTGGGGATCACGCAGCTTCACACGGATCCCCACGACTAGGAGCTTTCATGTTGAGGGACTTCGGCTCTGATAGGAACTCTGAGTTTGAGGACTCAGGCGGTGGCTATGTATACGAGCACCGCCGCCCCCGGATGTTTACTGAGTACGGGGGTAAAACTGTCTGCTTTGACCCCCCATAGATATGGGTGTGGGTCCGAGTCTGGCTGAAGACTCGTTAATAAACCAAGCGCTTTTGGGAGGCAACCCACATTTATGTATAGTTTCGTTCGTGTTTTTATTTATTATTTTGCATTTTTAGTTTATTTTAGGTTTTGTTTGTGTGCTAACCCGATTGTCGAGCCATGCAGTCACGCATGAGCATTTGTTACAGGATCCCAGGTACTTTCATGGTTGTTTCATTTTACTTGGATCTCAGCAGGTCACTTTGGAGCTTATGCGTTTGCACGGATTGCTTGTCAGGGAAGTATCTCGTTTTTCTTTCTTGTTACTATCGTTTATTATTTTGTTTCTATTTTATTTTAGTTTTTCCCTGTTTTTAGACACATTAGGGACAATGTGTGTTTCAAGTGTGGGGATGGGGAAATTCCTTTTTTTTTATTTCTTTCTTTAAGAGTCTTGTCTTTTTTAAAAAAAAAAAAAAATGAAAAATTTTGAAAAAACAAAAATAAAATAAAGCTTGAACTCTTGTAAGTCCTGGTTACCCTTTTTCTTATGCTTAACAAGTCTATTTCATTGTAAATCGTTAACAAAAGGCGAGTCGGCATGGGTTATTGAGTTTGTTATACAGTTAGTCTTTAAGTTGCGTGATAAAGTTTTCCCAATTGGACTTGTTTTCAAAACTTATGGGTTTGGGATTCTTAAGATAGTGAAACTTGTTTGATAGTTGAAAACTGTTTATGTTCATATCGTTAACCCTAGTACACACGTTTCTCGTGAGATTTTGAGCCTTAACAGTATATATTTATTCACTGATTCGTTTGTGTGTGATTTGACCTACCTGTTGCATGGCTTTAGAACTTGTGCTTGTATACAAATTGAGGCTTTGATTGAGATCTGACACAGAGATGATTAAGGCATTAGGTTCACCCATTTCTTAGCCTTTCCTATTTCTTTTGTTTGAAACCTTTAAATACACCAATTAGACACCCTGTTGAGCCTAAACCCTTTTCATTTGATCACCCCGTTTAATTTCAAGACATCTGGTTAGTTAGACAGTTACGTGTTTATGTTGATAAAAAAAAAAAAAGAAAAAGAAAACGAAAAAAAATAAAAAATGAAATGTGAGAATAAAAGGTCAAAAAAAAAAATGAGACCAAGTGTTGGTAGTTTGTTTCGTTTAAATTATTGTTTGTGAATAAAGTCAACTACCGGATTTTTCTTTTCTTTTGTGTTTTAGCCACTTTAAAACCATACATGACCTACCCTTAACCTAAGCCCACCCTTTTAAAGTCCTTTTGATCTGTTTTAAATCTTGATATTATGTGGAGATTTGATTATAGCACAAGCTTATATTAGCATTGTTGCAGTGTTAGGTTATGAGAGTTCACTTAATAAACATGCATATATTTAACCGAGTGTTGAGTGAAAATTGTGAGGGTGTGAACGTAATTGGTTGAATTCTTGAAAAACAAGTGAATCTTGATTGGGAAATCCCATTTTTGCGAAAAATTGCTTCATTCATGTCCGGTTGGGTTGTAAATCTATTGACCGTTGTAAGCCTTGTGATTAATTGTGTAATTAATTCGTAAACCCATGTTCGGTTTTGTTTGATGTGAAACGTTTGTGAATTAGATTTCGCTTTGCATTGTTTAAGGTTTGCTTAGGGACAAGCAAAGTTCAAGTGTGGGGATTTTTGATGTGTTGTTAATTACACATCGTTTTTGTATTTATTTTTTATTAATTTATCTTATTTTATTAGATTTTTACTTAGCTTTTATTAGATTTTAATTAATTTTTACTAATTTTATTTTTAAATGTTACTTTTATAGGTTTTGTGGAATAAACGTTCGCATTTACGAAGAAACCGAAGCCGGAATAATTTTTATGAAGTGTGGAAGTGAGAAATATAATTTTCAGATGTTTCTGGGTTAAAAAGTTGCATTTCGGGAAGTTACGGAGCTTAAAAATGAATTTCTGGAAGTGCAGGGGGTGTTTTGCAAATCTGGTGAAGTTCCAGCCAGCTAGGACACGTGGCAGGTGCTGGGCGCGCCACATCAGCCCTAATATCACCTGACCCGCGTGAACATCCTGGGTCGGAGCCCCTGACCCGCGTCCAACACCACTTTTCCTCACAGGGAGATCCACGCGCGACCCGGATGGAGCCCCAGGATCCGCGCGCCCATCTCCTTTCGTTGACCGGTTGACCCGCGTTGACCAGCGCCTTCCCAGCCGTTGACCGCGCCTATTTGGGCCTTGACCACGCCTATGGACTCCTTTTTAGGCCCAGTGAACTGTTTTTTAGGGCCCAGATCGTGAATTAATCTGCAATTCAGCTATTTAAACGATTTTAATACCCTAATTCGCGTTTTTAATCAACCAAGAACGGCTAGAGACGAAAGAAAAACATACTTTTGAAGATTTTGAAGCTTGGGGATCGATTCGGACGCTCGGGGGAGGTTCAGATCGCGTATACAAGTGCTCGGATTGCGTTTTCGGGTTTGTTTATGCTTCGGAGTTTTTCGTTTCAGTTTGTTCTTGAATTTTCTTTCATGTTTGGATCTGATTTAATGTTTATGAATGTTTGGATGATGATTCTAGGCTAAATCTTTAATTCTACCTAGATTACGGATGATTATTGGATGATTTTTCAGTTTTTCGGGTTTATTTAATTGAATGAATTATTGCTTTTGATTTGAATCTGATTGTGGATGATTGTGAATGTTATTAAACTATTGTGAATGATCTAATTATATGTTTAAACTATTTTGTGAAAAAAGGTTTGATTCGGTTTCGATAAAAACTTGATTTTTACATGATTTTAGGCTAAAAACTCGTTTTTAATCCTAAATGTGATTTGACTAATCCTAGTAAATCATAAGAATTTCATATAATCAGATTGTAATCAGTGGGATAACCATCTTTAAAGACTAATCAAGTAATAAAGGTGTTGAGATATCGTGGTTTAATTGGGTTTTCGGGTAATTTTGCATGATCATTGGATTATTCGTTAATTGTTTATGCCATGAATTTCAAATTCATACTTAATCTAGATTAGATTGATTGTGGTTGTTGAGATTGACCTAATTAGTCAACCATAGAAATCTTAAGTGTTGTCCGTTTGGAGAGACCGACTCGGTAATCCATCGTTGCATTCCGGTAAGCTTTACACAACTAGTAGGATCTTTTTGAGTGTTGGATTGTCGGAACAGGAGATCTAGCATTCATTAAGTTTCTGAATTGGTTGTATCTTTAGATCCGGTGTCATTCAATTAAGCATTCCAGTTAACTGTAGATTCCTTTAAGATTCCTAGTCTAGGTAGAATCTCTTTCGTATTCGGTTTTCTAGTTCTAGAGGTGTTGAGTTAACTTAGTTCGTTTTCTTTAATTATTTATTGTTTAAAAATCATTTTTCTAAAACAAATTTCGTTTTCTCAATTTAGTAAGTTTTTATTTTGTTAGGTTTACATTTAGGGTTGATTCTTAGATTCTGTGTCCTTAGGTTCGATATCCGGACTTTCCTTAGCTATACTTCATACGTCAGGTACACTTGCCTGTAGTTTGTAGTTCGGTTTAGGTTAATTCGATTTATTACTCGATAGTGTTGAACCATCATTTTCTATATATATAAACCGACACATCAAGGCTCCTCATCGCGCGGCGGTGACAAAACCGGCTCCTCCCGAATCGGCTCGGGCTCCGGTATCGGGCCACCGTCGTGCTGCTGCTGCTGGTCTGGCAATACAATGACCTGGGCCGGCTGAAACGGGCGGCCGTCCAGCCCAATAAACCGCAATCCCAGACCCGGGATGTCGGCGGCAAGTTTCATGCTGATGACCGAACGACGATCGAGAATACGAGGCTCGATCACCGGCAGATCCTCAAGAATGTCAATCATGCCTCTGCTGCGGGCGATGTGGGTGACAAAGGCGCCACCCCACAATGTACCGCGCTCCTGTCGGTGGTAGAATGAGGCGTAGTACAAAGCAAAACACCGTGCCAGGTTGCACGGCCTACCAGCAATAAATGAGTGCAGATAAAACAGATATGTCGTCGTCACCCACTCCTGGCTCTGACCGCGACCTGAGATGGTCGTCACGATGCAGCGGTGGATATAACGGATAAGTGGATCTCTGATTGTCGTGGCCCGTACCCGGGCGCCGGTGAAGGGCGTATCTGATATCTGGGACCACCAGGCCCTCATAACACCGTCCTCCCCCTGCGTCAACCCCTGTACGAAGTCGTCACGAACGGTCTCCGGCTCGTAATAAATGCCTAGGTGCACGGCGAACCGCTCGATCGACATCTCGAAGTGCTGGCCGCATAAAGAGAACTCGATATCTGGAGGAAGCTTCGCGTCATCCTCCTCCCGAACTGCGGCCTGGTGAGCTCGGTATCTAAATGTGGATAGAAACTCCACAGTGATCAACCGGTAGGTGGGCAGGTCCGCGAGATCGAAAAGGCGAGTCCACGGCGTGTCCTCGCCGAGGAGGGCTCTCGCACGAACCGCCTCCCCGGCATCAGCTAGAAGACCCCAATCTATACAACGGGCCGTCGGCACGCTCATCCGAAGTATCCGACGGCATCTCATCAACGTCGTTGAATGCTCCTCGAACCGGAGCCACTCGTGCTGCGATAGCGCCAGTGTCTCCGGATCCAATGGCGGCCCCTGCTGCTGGGCGACCTCCTCCTGATGTGGTATCTTGACATCCATATCGGTAATAAATGTATAAGCTGAAAAAATCAAAAAAAGAGTGAACGTTAAAAAAATTTTCTGGCCAAGACGGCCCGTAATGGTCAGGACGGCCCGTCTTGGCCATACCAGGCCAAAACTAGGCTGGTATGACCAAGACGGCCCGTAATGGTCAAGACGGCCCGTCTTGGCCATACTAGGCCAAAACTAGGCTGGTATGGCCAAAACGGCCCGTAATGGTCAGGACGGCCCGTCTTGGCCATACCAGGCCAAAACTAGGCTGGTATGACCAAGACGGCCCGTAATGGTCAAGACGGCGCGTCTTGGCCATACCAGGTCAAAACTAGGCTGGTATGACCATACCAAGCCAAAACTAGGCTGGTATGGCCAAGACGGCTCGTAATGGTCAAGACGGCCCGTCTTGGCCAAACCAGGCCAAAGGTCACCTTCTTCGCTGGTATGAACAAGACGGGCCGTAATGGCCAAGACGGCCCGTCTAGTTCGCGACTGTTTTTAATTTTAAAGGGGCAAGACGGGCCGTAATGGCCAAGACGGCCCGTCTTGTTCATATTTCGAAAATGTTAAAACGCACCAAACGAGACCTATTTCGATCAAAAACCAAATCTAAACACATATTCATGATCTACGGGTGAAAATACATACCTGGTATCGAAAGCTTGAAGCACCAAGACGGGGTGTATAGACCAAGACGAGAGGAAATGTGAGTGTATGTGAGTGGAAAAGTAAAAAATGAAAGTAAAATATGAATTTAACATAGAACATTACGGGCCATAATGACCATTACGGGCCGTAATGTTCTATCTTATCTTTTTAATTTAAAAAAAATCACTTTTATTATAAAGAATTTGTTTATTACATTTAAACGTCTATGTAGTCGACCAACTTATTTTCATCTAAAAATCTTTGGTATTCTTGCAGCCTGTCATGATATACGAACTCCCAGTCGGATGCGGCATCATTTCGGTAACGTTTCCAAATAGGATTTACCGTTGGCATTGGATAACATCCTTGTAAGGTAACATTAACGAAATGTTGGCCAAGATGAATTACTGATACGACGTTATGTCGCGGCAAACTATTAGGAGATCTCCACAAAGGAAAAATGGTTTGAGGACCTGCTCTGCTGAGAAGTTGAACAATTACGCCAAATATTTGAGCAATTACTAAACCTGTGTGAGGCATAAACATCCAATGTTCGGCGCGAGCAGGTGCAATCTGTTGCCAATATATTGTGTTGCGTAGTACATCATAAGAATCTGGGTAGTAGGAATTAAACACATATCTGTACAGATCTGTGTTGAAATCTGTAACATCAGTGCCAGACGCGTGCCGGAACAGTGATCGTAACAGTAAACATGTACAGTGATTCAGGTACACATTTCGTTAAACTATGTTTAGACTATTTATACATATTGATTAGCATGAAACTATTAAACGATTGTCTGAATCTGACTAAACCTTAGGGTTAACAGTCAGAAAACATGTCAGACAACACAGTGTTGAAACACGAATACATGATGTGATATTAGTTGTATAAACGTATGTGAGGTTTAACAAAACGAAACTAAAGCGGTTATTGTTGCGGAATGCTAAACCGACGAGTTATTCGTATAGGTGACGATCTGTACGAATGATTCTGATAGTTTAACGTTCTGAAATAATGACTTAACAGTAGGAAACAAGAATCAGAAAGCAAAACCATCGACGTGTTCGTTGGAATGACGATTCGAACGAATACGCGCGATGGCGACGCGATCTGATAAAACGAAAACGAATAACGATACGAACGATCATAATTTCAAAGAAATATTATATTTCTTATTTTACAATTTTGAAACTCATCATAAAATAAATTAAATTTAAACTATTATATATATATTGCGAATAAATTTAACGAAACACGAAAATTATTAAAACACGTAAAATATTATAACTCGACATTTAATTATACGCAATGATATTTTATATAATTTATAATAATATTTATACTTTAGTCATCCTAAAATATTCATTTTGTTTTATTTCACGAAAAAGCCGCGTAACGTGCCGGATACGCGACGAAACCGCAAACCGAGCAACCAAAACGAACCCGAATACCCGTGGGGTATTTAAGCACCAAATGTGGTGTTTTACTCATTTTCAACCAGCCACATTCTCTCTCTTGAAGCCATTCACGAACCCTTCTCTCTATCACTAGAAACCAACTTCAATCCTTCATAACTTGCTCGTTTCTAGCCCGATTCGAGTGATTCTTTCGCCTAAACGACCATCTCGAAGCCCTCTACAAGAAAGTACAGACGATCTGGTGGTTTACACAGCAAAATTCGAGGTATGGGTCCATGAATCTCACGGATTTAGGGTTTTCAGCTTGTTTAGTTCGAGCCACACACAACCAGTTTTGTTTTGAGTTAGTTTCCTTCGAACTCCTGCTCCACGATGACTTGGCTGCGTGTAACAACAGCAAGGAAAGTGATCTAAACACAGCAGAGAGCGTGGGGATGAAGGTAAGCTGCAGGGTTCGTGAATGCTCCCACAGGCGAACCCTTCTACAGCTCACAAACCCTCATTCCGGCGAACTTTTGAGTGACCCACGAACCTTGGCCGTTTTTTTTCTGACGAGCGAACCCTTTTGCATGGCCACGAACCCACTCTTTTAGGTGGTGGAACCTTCGACTGAGTTTGGGTGGCGAACCCTGCCTCAATGAACCAGACGCGAACCCTCATGGAATTTACAAAACCACTGGATACCGAACCTAACTCTGGCGAACTATGCTACTGGTGACGAACCATTCCTGTAACCGAACCTTTGCAGGGACTAGCCGAACTCTGTGTTGGGTGTCGAACCTTCTTAGGTTTCTTGAACGAACCCTTGTTCTTTTCCCAGCCGAACCAGCTACTGCTGAACCACTGTTGCCGAACCTTTGGTCACCTCCTTTAGCCGAACCCACCAGGGCACCGAACCTTGGAATGCAACATGATGGGCTAACATTTCTGGTTGGTTCGCTGCTCCTGTAGGTGACATAACCAGTGGCCGAGCCCTTTTAGGGGTGTTAGTGTTAGTCGCATACATTCACTTCCCTTGGCCCAGTAACAGTTCAACAAGCCCAATAACCATTCATCCTGTAGGCCCAGCAACTATCCTTGGCCCAGCATAGAACAACCGGCCCAACAGCCATTTGTATTCGGCCCAAGAGAGTGGATTAGCCCAACTGACATTGGCCCAACAGCACCATTTCGTTCAGCCCAACAGTTGGGCCCATTACACATTTCCTTGGCCCACTAAATTTCGTTGGATTGCACCACTTAAATAGGCCCAATAACAGTCGGCCCAACCCGATGGGCTAGCCTGAATGCAATTATTCGGCCCACATCTCCTTAAGCAGCCCATAACGAAAAGCTATAAGGCCCAACTACACATTTCTTTTGGCCCAACTTTATTTTGTCTAGCCCATCATAGTCTAATGGGCTATATATACACATTCGGCCCATATCTAAAGCCTTGGCCCAAAACCGAAAACATCATAGGCTCACATTATGGGATTCGGCCCATGAAAAACTGTTGGACTAAGGCCCATATTGCATTTGATTCAATTGATTCCGAATCAAAATATAATGACATAAATAACATATTAAGATTATAATCATTGTATAATTATACTAATCATGTATGATCATGATAATAAGAACAACTTTAAATTATAAACCTAAGTCATACGTTTGAGTTGGATTTAGTTACAAAACTTTTATTAATGAAGTTCAAGTGATAACTTACAATGTCGATCAAATAACGACTTTAAGTTAATGAAGTCAAATGTTAGAGAATCAACAAACAATAAACAAGGGCCGAATCAATTACCGAGACTCACGAGTGTTAGCCAAGTTAGGGCTAACACATACACGCGCACAAGTCACAATAATTTACACTTATAAGTTACATACGATGTGAAATCAATACAGGAACGGGAAAACTACCGCAAGAATAATCAAAGAGCGCGTGCATTCTTCTTTTCTTTAGTTAAGTCAACCCTACAACAATAAGGTGAGTTCATTGTCCCCTTTCAAACTTATTTGTTTTACTTCGGGACTGAGAAGCATGTTAACCATTTTTATTGAAATGTTAATTAATGCTTTAAACATAAACATGATTGCTTATGATGGAAACCTTTACTTTAAGTTTGATACTTAAAATCAATTGTTGATTACTTGTTACAAATACATGATACTTGATTCAATTACATGAGACATGATACAAATACATGATACTTGATTCAATTACATGAGATGTGATTCAATTACATGAGACAAGATACAAATACATGATACTTGATACAAATACATGATACTTGATTCAATTACATGAGACTTGATACCAATACATGAGACTTGATACTATTACATGAGATATGATGTTTGGAAACTATTACATGCTACTAGGCCATCATACATGTATCTAACCATAGTCTACGAAATTGCTGAACGTCTGGTATTCCAGAGCTTGTACCTATGGGGTGAGATACATGTAATAACATAAACATAATGATACTCAGCTATTACCTGGTTATAAGTGACATGTAATTGCTGAACGTCTGGTATTCCAGAGCTTTTGTCAGCTTATATGAGGTATGTAAAGGCTAAACATGAAAGTATCGATTCTAAGCTATTACCTGGTTATAAGAGACACGTAATTGCTGAACGTCTGGTATTCCAGAGCTTGTGTCGGCTTATATGAGGTATGTAAAGGCTAAACATAAACGTAACGTTACGGGGCTATTACCTGGTTATAAGTGACATATAATTGCTGAACGTCTGGTAGTCCAGAGCTTTTGTCGGCTTATAAGAGGTATGTAAAGGCTAAACATGAACTTGTTGAATGCTAAGCTGTTATCTATATAAGAGACATGTAATTGCTAAACTTCTGGTATTCCAGAGTTTTTGTCTACTTATAGGAGATATGTAATTGCTAAACTATGTGTGTGTGCATATATGATGCTTGATAAACATGATGAGAACTAACACTTACGAATACAATAGACATGAAAACTTTGAAACAGATAACAAAAGCTTTGATGAGGATTAAGTTGTTTGGTAGGTAAAATGCTTAATTATTATTAACAACAATGTCATATCCGGGTTAGTATGTGGTGGGATGTTGGCTAGGGCTTGTTCCCTTACATATGCCCTATATATAAGCATACCGACTTGGATATTACAGGTGGAGTTAATGAGGTTAAGGTTTTACCGAAGGAGGTTTGTGAAACTATTTTTAAACTTATAAACTATATGAACTCACCAACCGTTGTGTTGACTTGATCTTTTACATGCTTTCTCAGGTGAAGAACAGGTTTAAGCTTAATCTTTTGGATATGCATACTAGGCTGCCCGGATAGAGGACCTAGTAGTCTTTTGGGAAGCACAACTTTTTGTTGATGAAAACATTATTTCGATATCTTGCACATACACAAGATATAAACATTTGATTCTTTTGGTTAGGTTTACTTAGTTAAATTGCAGAACATTGCTATTGTAATTTAACTTTGTAATCCTATATATCATTTGATTGTGCTTTAGATATTCTTAAACGTTGATGCTATGTAAACAATCTGATCATCATGATTATCACCCACGATATCACGCCCCGGGAACCTTCCGCCCGGCGGGGTCTCCGATCCAACCCCGCCGGCTCGGGGTGTGACAAAATCCAATTCTTGCAAGAGTTGTTGTCGAATAAATGCCCAATGACTTTCATCGAATCCTAAGCCCACGGCTACAGAACGAAAACCACAGTTACCATCTGGTTGGACATCTTGTATGTTTATCACGTAAGGTTGAAGGAGAGGAAGGATGTGATGACCGAAGCGATAAACATTGTTTAATCCTTCTGGCTTCATGTTAAGTGGAAAACGAAATTCGTTTTGACTTAGTGTCACACCCCGGACCGGCGGGAACGGATCGTGTTTTCCCGTCGGGCGGAAGGTTCCCGGGGCGCGATATCTTGGAGTGATAATCAAATGATCAGATTGTTTACATAGCACATGAGATATAAATGAGAAATACTAATCATGACATGAAATAGAATTACAAAGTTAAATTACATTGTTCATCATAATTTAACTAAGTAAATCTAATCAAAAAGAACCAATGAGTTTATATCTTGAACTGTACAAGATATACAAAAGTGATTCACTGTTTTGTCATATCAAAAGTATGCAATCAAAAGTAAGCTAGGTCTTCTATGAGTCCACTAGCTTATCACTTGCACAATAGTATCTACACCTGTTCGTCACCTGAGAAAACATGTATTTAAACAAAGTCAACACTAGGTTGGTGAGTTCATAAGTAAGTAAATTGAAAACCACTGAATTGATCATGCACACATTCACAATGTCATATTTGTTTCTTGTAATACTTGTTTCACCTGTTCCACCCAATGGCCTCTCCTTAGTTATATGTACAAGTAGTGTATCACCTGATTAAGTATGCTTATATATAGGGAATCATGAAAGGTTCAAGCCCAGACGCTATCCCGCCACATACTCAACCAAGTTCCACACCACTTGCGATACAACTAAAGATATCCATTTCCCAATTATCCAATTTGTCCGCTGTGTAATCATATGTAGAATAATATAGTAAGAGGGGTTTAGTTATCAAACCGAAGTATTGATAGACCCTCGTTGAATTAAGGAATTTAGATTAATTAAATATGATCCTTGTATTATTCTATTACTTGTGAGGTTAACTTTTATGTTACACTTTTAATTAATTAAAAGTATTAGTTAACTGTTCATCATGTATCTCAAATGCAGTGTATAGGATCCTAATGGAATCCATTTTAATCCTCACGTAATCAGATTAAAATAAATTCCATTCTCTCCTATCCCGCCGTGTGATCCCAAAGTCTCTGTGTGAGATTGTCCTCATGTGATTAACAAAGTTGAATAAGAACTTGTCTTATTACATTATGATAATCATGTGTAGATGATAAGAATCCCATGAAATTACGTTATCATGATCATCATTTACTGAAATCCATGTGATCCCAAAGTATCCATGTGGGATTGTCTCATGTAATTAACAAAGTTGAATAAGAACTTGTCTTATTACATTATGTTAATTATGTGTAAATGATAAGAATCCCATGAAGTTACGTTATCATGATCATCATTTACTGAAATCCATGTGATCCCAAAGTCTCCATGTGGGATTGTCTCATGTAATTAACAAAGTTGAATAAGAACTTGTCTTATTACATTATGATAATCATGTGTAGATGATAAGAATCCCATGAAATTACGTTATCATGATCATCATTTACTGAAATCCATGTGATCCCAAAGTATCCATGTGGGATTGTCTCATGTAATTAACAAAGTTGAATAAGAACTTGTCTTATTACATTATGTTAATTATGTGTAAATGATAAGAATCCCATGAAGTTACGTTATCATGATCATCATTTACTGAAATCCATGTGATCCCAAAGTCTCCATGTGGGATTGTCTCATGTAATTAACAAAGTTGAATAAGAACTTGTCTTATTACATTATGTTAATTATGTGTAAATGATAAGAATCCCATGAAGTTACGTTATCATGATCATCATTTACTGAAATCCATGTGATCCCAAAGTCTCCGTGTGGGATTGTTATTATGTAATTAACAAAGTTGAATAAGAACTTGTCTTATTACATTATGTTAATTATGTGTAAATGATAAGAATCCCATGAAATTACGTTATCATGATCATCATTTACTGTAAATGATAAGAATCCCATGAAGTTACATTATCATGATCATCATTTACTGAAATCCATGTGATCCCAAAGTCTCAATGTGGGATTGTTCTCGTTATATAATTAGGTATCAACTTTCTAAGTATTCGCACATGTGGAAATAACTAAGTGTTATAAGCTATCATCTTATAACTAAGTTATTCTAATGTGTTGATGATTTAGAATTTACATTATCATAATCATCTGAGTTTCCCTGTTATCTCATAATCATACAAGCATGCATACATTGATAAGCGATAATAAACGATTTAATATTATCAAAATCAAAGTATAATTAACATGTTAAGCATAACTTTTAAATAATTAAAAGTAAACATGTTTCTCAGCCCTGAGAGTTAAAATCAGTAAAGATTAAAGTAAATGGGGCATATGAACTCACCTTGTAGTAATTGTGTTTGACTTAGCTTAAACAAGAATGTACGCGCTCTTGATTGTACTTGAGTTGATTTTCACGATCCCGTATTGGTTTCACGTAGTTTGTAATTCGTAAGTATGTGTTGTGAATAATTTGTGTGTGTGTAAGTGTGTGTTAGCCATAAAGTTTGGCTAACACCCGTGAGTCGCGGTTAATATCCGGCCCTGATTTAACAGTGGTAGTTTATACTGTCCCATAACCTTGTTAAGTTAAATTTAGTATATAGTGTTGTTGACTTAAAGCCCTCCTGTAATAATTAGTCACATAGCTACCATGAACTATGCCACATTGTAAAAGTTGAGATTTCAACAAGTTCCAAGTATAAAACCCTAATTTTACACTTTAAAACTTCAAACGTTTTTAATGAGATTTCTTGCTTCTTTATTAATCCTTAAGTTCCTTGCCACCTTTGTAGTAAAATTTCATAATTTCCATGTATGTTATAGATTTCTAGTTGGTTCCACATGTTAGCTCGTATTCCATGACATGGGCCGAGTTTGTGTGTCTTGGGCCAAATCAGTTACCCATGGGCCGAGCCAACACCCTGGGCTGATTTATTGGGCCGAATTGATCCATGGTGGCCTATTTAAACATATGATGGGCCGTGACCATCTCTTGGGCCACATTGGGCCGAATGTAAGCATCATGGCCTAAACAACATGCCTTGGGCCTTAGGGCAATGGTGGGCCTGACTCAACTATGTTCTGGGCCAAGAAATCTATTGGGCATGTAGGGTGGACCTTAGGCCAATTGTATGTTAGTGGGCCACCCAGATGGGCTGAATAATTACTGTGGGCCAAGAAAGGCTGTTGGGCTTGTGCAAGGTTATTAGGCCGCACTAATAACTCCAGGTCAAGTAATTGTAACTGGGCCAGAGGTGGGCCGAGTGAACTGGGCCTCAACCAAAAACCCATGGGCCGATTAAAGGCTGTTGGGCCAAAACAGCAACTATGTTGGGCCTGTTAGTTGCATGTTGGACCAAGAGTGTAACATCAGTGCCGGAACCGTCCCCGGAACAGTGATCGTGAACAGTACGTGAACAGCAACCAGGTACGAATCTTATGTAATTCAGTGTATCTCATATTCATATCAAGTTTCAGTATCATTTCGTGATATCAAAACAGTGAATTCATAATCATTTCAGATAAACAAGTTCAGAACAATGGTTCTTGAGTCAGATAATTATCTGGCAACACAGAACCATCATGGGATTTAATTGTTAGGATTTTATTACATATAAACGTATGTGAGGCTTTACAGAACAAAACAACACGGATGTCGTTACGTGAATGCTAAACCGACAGATTATTCGTATAGGTGACGATCTGTACGAATAAATCTGAAAGTTTAACGTTCTGAATAATATTCTTTAATTAGAAAACAATATTGAAAAGTGTAGTTATCGTCGTGTTTGATCGGGTGACGATTCGAACAAATACGCGCGATGACCACGCGATTCGATTTAAACGTTAAATAAATGTTTTGTAATTTAAATAATTAAAAGATATTTAGTTAATTTATTAGGAATCACAACCTAAATTAATTTTATAAATTCTATTTTTAAAATCGGATCGTTTCGTTACGAAAATGACGCGAAACTGTCGCTTCTACGCGAAACCACGCAAAACCGAACGAACCTGAACATACCCGGATAAAACCAAGTTATTAATTATGGCATTTATTGCCATAATCACATCCCAACAACCAGCCCCATCACCAAATTCGTTCATCTCTCCCCCCTCCAACTTCTCTCTAAAACCTCTACCTTCTCTCTAAGATCTCTCCTTCATTTCTCCATGAAATCTTGAGTTCTTGGTGTCAAAACGTCCACCATTACTAGTAGATCACGAAAGTACAGTGGATCCAAGCTTGAATCCATCAGATTGAGGTAAAAATCACGATTTTTGGTCACGAAATAGGGTTTTGAAAACCCTAATCTCGACCCTTTCATCCAACCAGTTTTAGACCACTTTCACCCTTAGGATTTACACCATAGTGTCATAGAACTATGTAGGAACAAGGTGTGTGGCATGAGCATAGCTAAAACTCAAATCTGAACGGGCTGCAATTGAGACTCTCGAACGGCCGAATGTCTCCAACAAGCAGCTCACCGAATGAGCTTGAACTCCATTCGCCGAATGGCTGGCCGAGTATGAACCCCCATTCGCCCCAAACCCTTATTCGACCATACTCAGTCGCCCATGTCCTCATTCGACCAAACCTCCAGCGAATGAATCTCCTTCGGCCTGACTCATTCGATCGGCCGACATCAGGCGACTGAGCCTCATTCGACTATCACACTCGGCCATCCTCTCATTCGCTCAAGCCATCACCTTCATCACTAGTCATTCGATCGGCCAAGGGTTATTCGGAGACTAAATGTTTCGAGTATGATGGCTAGAGTTGGGTAGAATTGGACCGCATAAAGGTATGGGAGAGGACGTGTGTGTGTATGCATGAAACCCTATGTAGATGTGTGTGTGCATGGGGATTTCGTAGGTCATGCATGGGAGAGTGTTAGAGTTTTCTTCCAAATAGCTAACTTTGAATGGACTAAACTCCTCTATAAATGCCCAAGTAGACTTTTCATGGGGAAAGGGTTAACACGATAAAACTATATTAGGAGACAAATACCTTAAGTCTAAGGTGATGATGTTGTCCTCATGAATAACTCCTAACCCTTATAACTAGCCTTACTAAATCACTTGAATTGTCTAAGACGAATTTATCAAAACAATGGAAAGAAACCAAGTGGATATCAAAGTCTAATAATGGGCTTAACCTAGGCCCATCACTTCTAAATGTTACGCTTATATTAACTAAATGATGTTTGTAATAAAAGAAAAGATTTATAAACTTATTAAACTACAATAAGTGAGGTTTCTAAACTTTTAATCTAAAATGGATTAAATTAATAACATTTTAATTAAAGACTTATGATGAACAATTTTGGGGTACGGGTTATTAATGGGTAATGAGTTAGATTAAGTTGGATGAAATCTTAGAAACACATTAGTAATCTAGGACACTTAGTTGCACACCGAGACCAAACCCTAGATACCGTGTCTACTTTAAATATTTATCGTATTCGAATTCTTTTAAAACAAACCAGGAACCGAAGATACATAGGCTACAACAACGAGCGTGCATTTTGTGGTAATTCAATACAAAGCAACACAGGTGAGTTCATTGCCCCTTTTCTAACATTTTTGTTTTAAAACGCGGGGCTGAGAAGCATGCGTAAACTGTTTTATATAAACTGTTTATTTAAATGCTTTTATTTATTATATGTGTTACATATATATGCTTGTTGATACTCCTAGACTCATGTCTAGGTAATTAATAAATAAGATCAAATATCCAAATTTATTAAAGTACTCTTATGAGTGATACTTTAATTTAAACTCTAAATCAACCCTTAGTCCATCAAATTCAAATTCAAGAATCTAAACTCAAAGTGAAATCAAATGAACAAAATCAAAAGATCATATTCAAAGGGAATCATAACTCATTGTGGGATCTGAGAACAGAGAATCATAAGCAAATTAATTATCATTGTGAATCATGGGAATTCAAAAGATCAAGATCATGAGACTCAAGGAATCAGAAATTTCAAATGTGTGTGAATCATTAAAATAATGAAATCATTATGACCTAATGAAATCATTAATATTCAAGACAAGGTGGATGTCAGTTGTATAGGGAATCAAGATCACGTGTAACACACATATAAAGTCTCACTCATATGCAGAAGACCATTGGGTCAGGCTGTAACGGGCAATAACATAAACGATCAAATGGTATCAATATCAAAGTCAAATCAAGAGAATCAAGAGATCAAGAATCAAAGGATATCCTTAAAGTCCCACTCAGATGCAGAAGACCATTGGGTCAGGCTGTAACGGGCAAAACATTAAAATCCCGTCAGTTCAGGTGTACTCCTTGTGAGTTATGCCTGACATGGGTCACGTGTGAGAGGTTACAACTTGGACAACCACCAACAACTAAGTCTAATTGACTGAGTAAAATTTTACCCAATCATCATGTCTTAGTTGTATTTAAATGTTTGTTTATTTATTTCATTGAATAATTACATTTTATTCACTATCACTGATTTTTGGGAAATCATGTATCTATGTTCAAAATCAAGGGAATCAAAGGTAAATCAAGTTTTGGAAATCATAATCTAAATCAGAGGTGTGTTAGGTAAATATGATTAATTATCATTAATATCAATGTCCTATGCGGATTAGTATGTGGTGGGATGGCGTCTGGGCGGGGTTGTAGCCTCGACCCAGGGGTATGCCCTATATATAAGCATACCGATCTGGATGATACAGCTGATGTTAATGAGGTTAGGGTCTTTACCGAAAGAGGTTTTCAAATCAATTTCAAATCACTAAACTATATGAACTCACCAACCATGTGTTGACTTGATTTTTGCATGACTTCTCAGGTGACGAACAGGTCAACTAAGGAGTTATTCCTTTTGGATTAGGACTTCAGATAGAAAGCTTAGCATTTTGGACCTGCATATTTTTGAAGACATCATTATACAAATTATTTTGTATATCTTGTGTAAATACAAGATAGAAAAATTTATGATGTTAATGGTAGATTTACATTGTTAAATTATAAACATTACTGATGTAATTTAACTTTGTAATTCTATTATATTTAGCATTTCTCATTTGTATAATGTGCAATGTAAACAATCTGATCACCACGATTATCACTCACGATATCGCGCCCCGGGAACCTTCCGCCCGTCGGGACAACCGATCCTATCCCGCCGGCTCGGGGTGTGACAAAGAGGGTTTTCTATTGATGTTCCTTGGTCGAAGGTAATCCAGGCCCCACTGAATGGGTATTGCCGGCTGGGGAATGGATGTTCGAATGACTGGTATCCGACGAAGGAGCTGGTGGTCGAATGTAGGGATGAGATCGGTACCATACCGGTACCGTACCGGTACCGATACCGAAAATACCGGTACCGAAATTCTTAAAAATGGGTACCGATACCGGTACCGAAACATTAGGTACGGTACCGGTTCGGTATCGGTACCGGTACCGGTATTTTCGGTACTTTACCGGTTTTGTACCGTTTTCTCAATTTTTTGTTGAGATGAAGATGAAAAATATTAGTCTTGAAATTATAGATGTTATTATGTCATAATTATAAGAAAAATCTATGCATATGAATGTATCATATGAATACATTATAAAAAAAATCAAGTTCACAAAACGAATAATTACAAACTATAATATTTGAACATATCGTCTTTTGGATTTCTTTAGTATTTTTTTATATTTAATAATTAAAATATTAATTAGGTTTTAACGCATCATGGTAAATATTTTTTAAACTATACTAGATTACTAAATAATCAAATTCAAAACAAAAAAATATTTATATTCCGGTACCGGTACCGTTTCGGGAATTTTTGGTATTTTACCGGTACCGATACCGGTTAGTACCGATACCGGTTAGTACCGATACCGGTTAGTACCGATACCGGTTAGTACCGATACCGAAACTTGAGAAAATAAAGTACCGTTACCGGTACCGAATCTATCGGTACGGTATCGGTTCGGTACGGTACGGTACCGGTACGAAACCGGTACGGTACCGGTATTCGGTACAAAAATCTCATCCCTAGTCGAATGGATGGCAGTGGCGAATGGTGGTGGCTGCAGTTGGGCGAATGAGTAGGTGTCGAATAAGGTGGAAGCTGGCGAATGAGGTTGAGTATGAGGATAGCAGCGTATGAGGAACTTCCGAATGAAGAGGTGGATCGAATGAAAAACTCCGACCGAATTAGGATGGTGGCGACTGGAGGTGGGCGAAGGAGGTGTGGCCGGCGAGTGACTACTGGTGAAGAAGGGCCAGTCGTTCGGACCTCTGGTCATTCGACCCTTGGTCATTCGACAAGCTGAATAGCTCCTTCGGCGATGGTGTTAGTCGCAGCTAATACCGTCCTTACCCACGGCTCCATGTTGTTTTCGAAGTTGGTGCAGGCTAGAACTAGTTTTCGTGGTGCTAGTATGCAAGGTTAGAGGTGATGGACCGGTTAAAATGGGTAGTCGACTAAGGGTTTTAAAAACCCTAGTTTTCGTGTTAAAAACAGCCTCATACCTTAAATTCAGCTGGATTTCTTTCTAAATCGGTTGTACTTTCGGGTAGAGGGTGATGAGAGCTTCGATTTGGTCCAAAGATGGAGGGATTTGGTTAAGAAATGAAGAAGTTATGGATGAGAGAAGGTTGTAGGTGGCTAGGGTTTTTAAAACCGGGATTTTGAGTTGTGGTGGAGAAGATGAAGTGGGAAATGAGTAAATTTGACTCATTTATGGTTATTTATACCCCGCGAGTGTTCGGGTTCGTTTTTGTTGCTCGGTTCGCGTTTTCGTTACGTTTCCGGAAAATTTCGCGTTATTTAATTGTAATAAATAAAAGAACTAATTTAATTTAATTTGATGAGTTTCAAAATTGTAAAACATTATGTATTTTATTTCATTAAATTATTTCCGTATCGTATCGTGTTTCGTTTTCGTTTCGTCAGATCGCGTCACCTTCGCGCGTAATTCGTTCGAATCGTCACCCGAACGAATACGACGATGGTTTTGCTTTCTGACTTTTGTTTTCTACTTTCCAGTCATCTTTTCAGAACGTTAAACTCACAGATATGTTTGTGTGAATCGTCACCCACGCAAACACACTGTCAGCTCGTTATTCTGAAACGACACTGCAATTTATGTTTAAATGGCGTTTCCTCACTGTCGTACTCAACTAAACATCTTGTTTTCACTTTGTTTTCACATTGAATTGTCGGCCATCTGATTCCTGTCATCTATGGACATCAGATCGCAACCGATTTGTTCCCGTTGTTCACTTGTAATATGTTGTTTCTCGTGATTCGTTGTGTTAACTGTGTTTAAGTTTTCACTTAAACACATACAACTATTGTTTCAATGTATGTTGTACTTAATGTATTTAAGTTTACACGAAAATACGTACAACTGTTCTTGTATTTAGAATCCTGTTAATACAAGTACTGTTTACAATCGTATAAGTACACATAGTTACTGTAGAAAGTACACGTACCGTACGGACTTGCCGGACGATCTGGTACTTGATGTTACCTTAGCGAGTCCGATGGTGGCATTGCTTTTGATACCGATGTGGAACGACTGCGCCGAAATACGGGTTTCTGACTTTTCTCGGTCACAGCTGTAAACGAACTATGCCTCGAAGGTTCAAATCTACTTTCTTGCGACGCTAAATTATATTTAACAACGTCTTGCTCTTGCTCTTTTTGTTTCTGTGCCTTTAAAATTGGACGACCACGTGTATCTTTTTGAACTGAAGGCGCTTTTTTGTCGCTTTTGTTTGGAAATACCTGCGCCAAGACCTTCTTTATTAGACTTTTTTTAATTTCAGGAGGTTTGGAATTTATTTCTTCTGTAACCAAACTCATTTTTCCTATAACATCTATTTCTTCTTCTTCTAACAGTGTTGGGTTAGCTGCGTTAAGTTTTGTCCAAAAAATATCTATATCTGAGAGCGGTATCTTGTTATCTGCATAATTTATAATTAGAGTTAATATAAAACTAAATACGTGCGAAACATCTAATATTTACATTTAATATTGCGAACCTGTGTTGTAATATTTTGATATATTACAAGCGCACGGCAACCCACAACTAGTCCAAAGCTGGTGGCCACACGTCATATTTTTGTCACGCATGACTCTTATTTTGTCTTTTTCCTCTACCAACAAATCAAGAGCTTTATGGGACACCTTTCCTCGAAGGTTATCAAATATTGGTAGTTTATGATGACCCATAGTTTTAATCAAGCTTGTTTCAAAATCATGTTTCATTTTTACCTCCTGTGCTTGCACGATTTCATTTACGAAACCGACAAGCGAGGCAAGCGTGCTGTTTGGTGATCTGAGGAATCGTTTTAGGTTCGAGTGCTGACTTTCCACCCGGTTTGTTGTACGTTGACCAAAGTTGCGCGTTCTATTGGTCCATGCTGTTACAAACATATCTCTGTAACTGTTTAACCAGGTGTGCGTCAGATACTCCAGAACCCCTGGAATGAAACAAAAAACCAATGATGATATGATTCAACATAATTATGGTATATGATGCTTACTTTTTTTGTCGTCTTTGATAAGTCTTTCGTACAGACAGTTGTAGTTGTATTCGTATAACTCTGTTGTCGGAGAGTTACACAAATTCGCCCATCGACCTTTGAATTTCTTCCAGTCTGCGTCCGAAAAGCTTGCCTTGCAGTGTTTGGCAATATTTTCGTCTATGTGCCACCTACAGAGATATTTTGCGGCTTCTGGAAACACTTTACGGCACGCATTCATAACAGCAAGGTCTCGATCTGTTATGATCACACGTGGCTCCATACACTTATTCAACATACTCTTAGCCATTTCCAAGACCCAGACGTAGTTCTCCTCACGCTCTTTGCTTACGAACGCGTGAGCAATACTAAACGTCTGGTGTGTGGAAGTCACGTCAACAATTTGAATAAATGGAAGCCTGTACTGGTTCGTTTTGTACGTCGCGTCCATCATCAGTACGTGCGAAAATGCACGCCACCAGCAATACGATTTTGGATGACAGAAGAAAATGTCTTCCACGACGTTTGTTTCAGGATCCTCCCGGGTATAGTAAACGTACCGCTGACTGTGAAGCACGTTTTCTAGGACCTGCATCGGAGTATCACCGAATTTCTTCTTGTTTTGTAGCTTCTGCTGTAAATTGTATGCATCCCTAGGGACGGATACATTTGCAGGGTTATGTTTCTTTATGCTCGAAAGTATGTTACGAGGATCCATGTGTCGCTCGGTCAGATTCTCAACCAGATCTTCTTCCTTCTGAGTGAATCTTCTAACATATGGATGACCCTCTAGATTCTGAGCAGGTTCGTGATTGTGATTGTCGTTAATCACCTGCAATTTCCAGGATTCACGAACTTCGTTGTATAACCCTATCAGTTGAAACGGACAACCGATTTTCTTGCTGCCTGACCGTCTAAGGATTGCGATGCTATTGTGCTCGCCACCACGGTCACACATGAGCCAGACTTTGATTACACTGCATGTTGTCTTTGATTTCTTCATTCTTCTTTTGACTACAATGTAACCATTGTCTACTGCTCTACTTTTCACCCACCCTACCAGCGCTTCCTCAGACATAAACTCCTGACATAGAAAAACAATAATAAATACCTTAAATGGATATCGATAATATACAATCATTAACATTTATGTTTCATTTAATTTACCTCTTTGGTTTCCCGGTTAACGTTTGAAGCCCCCGGCTTTTCTTCATAACCATCCTCCGTGTAACTTTGTTTACTGTCGTCATACACGAACCCATACGATGCTTGACTGTCAAAACCGACATCAGTGTTAGGTTCAACATTCAAATCTATCGTGCCGTATGAATACTCGACAGGAGGCTCTTCGTTCAAATCTGGCACGGAATAGTTGAAAAAACTCCCGTCCCAAAACGACATCGTTACAGATATGAATTATCTTGAAATATATTTGAATACGAAAGTTACGCGTTCGTTTGAAACAATTCATGCTTATATACAAATCTGAAAATCTTCAAGACGGCCCGTAATGGCCTTTACGGCCCGTACTGGGTCAAATCAATGTCCTTCTGTCAGAATTGAAAAAGCAAGACGGGCCGTACTGGCCAGTACGGGCCGTCTTGATGTCAAATTATTGTACTAGGTTGCAGGGAATGTCTGTACGATGAATGAGACGGGCCGTCCTGGCCATTACGGCCCGTCTTGCTCCCAATCATTGGAACAGGTTGTTAGGAGCGAATGTTTGACAGAGGACTGAGACGGGCCGTAATGGCCATTACGGACCGTCTCAGGGGTGTATTTTTAAAAAAAGTGGGTGTGAGAATAACAACATCCATATTTAAATATAAAAAATAATAATAAAAGATAAATTCTTGTATGATGAGACCTGTGTGTAGCGCATTAATACTGCAATGATCCCTGAATCAATTATGAAAAAAAAAAGTGCCACCATATTTGACCGGTGACCTTTCAAGTTGTGGCCATAATTGGTTTAGTGGCCCCGTTCCCGCTCTCATGTGGCGAATCCATTTGCCAGCGATTACCATTAGAGGTAGGCGGAAAAAAAAACGGAGCTGAAACCAACAATTCGAACCGGAACAGGACAAAAACCTAATTTACGTACCTCTATTCATAATAACAATAATATCATCTTTTATGATAAATCTTCAAATAATAAAGAATAATTAAAGAATGCTCAACTCCAACTTTATGTATCATAAAAGATGCTATTATTTTTGTTATGAATGGAGGTGTGTAAATTGGGTTTTTTTGTTACGGTTTCGGTTCGGGTTGTCGGTTTTAATTCTGGTTTTTTTACCCGCCTCTAATTATGAATAGGATAAGGCTAAGTGGACTGAACAACATGAAAACCTAGTCCATGTGTCCTCTTCCACCACCTCATTACCATTGACGGTGTGGACTGTGGAATAATAAATGAGGCCTATAAAATAAAATATAAACATATTATTATAAACGCATCAAATAAAAACTTAAAAAATAAAAAACCAAATTTTGAATTTTTATTTATTTTACTAGCATTATTGACATCTCATGTGTTCATCTAATTATCGTATTCTACTTGATCTATACTTAGAAAATAATAAACATTTATTTTGATATGATAAAAAATAAAGGGTCACGATTAATAAGATTTTTTTAGCTGTTAGATGAATATAATATGAAAAATTTTTGAGTCATTTCTCTCCTTTTGTTTCGAATTTAGACATATAGCTTGTTAAGTTAGACCTGTTTTTAGCTCTTCATATACCCCAACTAAATTATGTTAAAACTACCTCTTACATCAAGAGAGCAACACACACTAAATCTTTACTCCAATGTTTTTGTCAATTGGATTTAACCTTTCACCCTTATTTTCAACTTATTAATCTAAAAAATAATCAAATAAAATAAAAGTAATTTTAAGGTAAACATATAATAAAACTAATTATTAAATTCATGTTGGTATAAAGCCTAAAAAACCTAACAAAGATGAGAAGATCTATAAAAGCTATCAATAATTCGGTGTGAATCGTGAATGCATGTCACAAATTATTGCCTTTGTCCTTTTACGTCATAATTTTTAAAAGATATCTAAAAAAACCCTTCTTTTTTTAGCTTTTTAAGTCTTTAAGATATGCATATTAAACTCGTGTATTGTTATATAGATTATAGATTTTAGAATTGAATAAATTACGATTTTAGCCTATGTGTTTTAAGTGTTTTAACTAATTTCAACCCAAAATATAATTTTCTATCAATTTAGCCCTTGTGTTTTAATTATCGGTTTTAGTCTCTCAAACTTAACTATTATAACGGTTTTGCCTTAAAATCTAACTATGATTGGGAGCCAAAAACGTTAGTTATCTAAACCACATGGACTAAATTGATATAAGATTCTATTTTGAACCAAAATAATTAAAATATTTAAATCACACAGTCTAAAATCGTAATTTATCTAGATTTATAGAATTTTTTAGGGAAAATTACCAAAATAATCAAGTTTAGCCCTCTTTTTATCAAAATAATCAATGAAATTTAGCCCTTTGTATCCGCTTTAAACGCCGCTTTATATGCCCGTTTTTTGTACTTTTGTGTCCCAAGAAGAAACATACATGCTCAAATGCTGGCGGCTTTGTCGGGGTTTAAATGGGTGTCTTAAGACCATTTTCTACCGACGTCTTAAGACGTCTTTAGACGCCTAAATTTATATCCCATTAGAAAATTTGAGCGTCTAAAGGCCTCTTAAGACGTTGTTAGAAAAAGGGTCTTAAAACACCCATTTATACACTGACAAAACCACTAACATGTGAGCCTGTATGTTTCCTCTTGAAAAACAAAACTACGGAAAATGAGCGTCTAAAAAAACGTCTAAAGCTAAAACATATGGTTAAATTTTAGTCATTATTTTGTCAATAAAAGAGTTAAAAGTTTGATTATTTTGGTAATTAACTCTTTTTTTACGTCCACCGTATCACGTGACAATTTCCTATATCATCTAACACTTCACAAGCTGTTAACGAATATATATACACACATATATATGTATGTACGTATTCCTAATCAACTCTACTCATCTTCATCAAAACAAAACAAAAGATGCATTTCTTAGCCATACTTATCTTCATCTTACTATCCTCGACTCACATCGTCTACTCACGTTTCAACACCTCCGTCATACCCATCACCAAAGATGAACCCACATCGCTTCACAAGGTCACCTGGTCCTTCAAGGTCCGGCAATGGTCCGGCGAACCCTACCTCATCCTCGACCTCGAAGCACCCTTCACATGGAAAGACTGCGTCATCCGACACTCAGAAATCCCATGCGGTTTAGAAGAAGGTTGCAGGTTCCCTTTGCAATGCGATAACCCTCTCTGCAAAGAAGCTAAATCCTACTTCAACCCTATTTGTCCTTCCCTCAACATCACCGACAAATACGGTTGCAGGATCTGTTCGGTCACCCCGTTGAATCCCGTTTCAAATACCTGCAAAATTTCACAATTAACCACCGATTTGATCAATTTGTACCTGACCAATGGCCGGAATCCTAGCCCAGGTCCAAACCAACCCTTCGGAACCCAGTTTGTTTTGTCATGTGCACCGTCATCGTTGTTGAAATCGTTTCCGAAAGACGTGAGAGGTGTTGCAGCGTTTTCATGGTCGGGTTTGGGTTTTCCACGTCAGCTTTCGTCTCTTGATGTCGCCGGAAAATTTGCTCTTTGTTTGCCGAGCTCGTCGGCGGCGCTCGGAGTCTCGTTTTTGGGTGACGGGCCGTTTTACTTTACAAACTCCCCAAATCTTGATCTCAGAAGCACTCTTTCGTACACTCCGATGATCCGAAAAAGTTCAAAATCGCTCGGATTTTACATCAAAATCAATCGGATCTCGATCAAATCGGCATCGATTAGCTTACCGAAAGCCATTTCCGTGAAACTCAGTTCTCGGGTGCCGTACACCGTGCTCAGAACCGATATCTATAAAGCTTTGACTGCTGGTTTTTCAAAGTCGATTAATGGCATTCCTACTGTAACCCCGGTTAAACCGTTTGGTTTGTGTGTGAAAGAAAGTGCGATCGGGTCCGGATCTGGTTCTCGTGTTCCCAAGATCGATGTGGAGACTGAAAGCGGGAAGATTTGGACGATTTCGGGTGAGAATTCGATGAAACGGGTCGGGAATGGGGTCGCTTGTTTTGCTTTTGTGGATGGTGGGTCGAAAGCTCCGGATCCGATTGTGATCGGAACGTTTCAGATGGAGAACAATTTCTTGTACTTTGATCTGGTGAATCAGAAGTTAGGGTTCAGTTCTTCGTTGTTGGGTCGAGGAACCTCTTGTAGCAGCTTCAACTTCACCGAGGTCGCAAACTGATCGTTTGATAATATAAGTTTTATGACATAAATAAATGTATCAATTGTGGTCATCACTTTGCCTTTGTATTTGTAATATTAGTAATAAATAAACTTGTCACGTGTCTTATCATGACTTAAGTTGTATTTTCTCTTTTTGTTAAGCTATGTGTTATGATGTGTGAGTAGGACGTGAAAGAGGCCGGTCACGTTCTGGTGGCTTCTTTCTCTCACTACACACGGGCGTGAGGGGCAATAGCATGACCAGCATCACGGCATGAAGAAGAAGAAAGAGGAAAAATGATGGAGTGATGGGGGCTTGATAAGGGGTGATGATGACGTGAAGTGATAAGAGGGTGATGGTGCTGGTTGGTTATGTGGTGCATACATGGCGCCTACGTGAAGTGATGGAGCTTAATGATAATACATAGCCTTACTGTTTACAGGGTATGGGGTACGTTATTCTCACACCCACTCAACACATCATACGTGTAATGTCTCGTATAGCGCTATCCTTCTCGTAATTTAGGCTCTATATACGTCTTGTATAGGGTTACATGAGGCATATATAAAGGCAATCATTAGTTTTCAGAATTTTTCAATATAAAAAATTGGACTTGTATACATCACGTATAAGTCTATACGTGTCATATGTTTCTTATACAGTTATACGTGATGTATAACTGACCAATCATTATCGAATCACTGGGCATCAAATGGGGGTTATACACCTTGTATAAGTATATACGAGACGTATAAGATTGATGGATGTTAAAATAAAGAAGTTACGTCATGTGAATAACATGATTGTAGAAGTCGGTAGGCGCTAGTCGACGGCAGACATATTGGAATTTTTATATGTAATTTTACAAATATTTATTATATACACACATTAATATCTATAATTTAATATAATGTTTCAAATATATTAAAAAATAAACTTAAACAGACTAAGTCAAGTACTTCAAATTAAAAACTTAAATACAAAATTCAAAGTTTATAGATGGATTTCGATGTTTAGTGGCAAAGTTCAATGTTTCAGATGTTGGATTCACTGTTTTAGAGACATATTAAGGATTTGAATTTTAGAAATGTCTCGAATAATTACTGAACTGGGTACTTTCACTCAAAAAAACAAAAAAAAATAGACCGCCTAGGCCCGCATAAGACAAAATCAAAAAGGTTTCCAGACGTTTAGCGCGTAGGGGGCGTCTAGCCGATTTTTACAACAATCTAAATATAACCAATTATTTGTTTGTTTATTACCTTCTGGTGGTAAAATTCTTCTGGTCAGAAAAAGGTCTTGTTTGTAGTTTTTTGTTATTGAGGTCACATCAAGCAGATTTCTTATTCGTTAAGAAGGAAATAGGTTGTATTTTTTACTTACCATTTTAGGCTCTATATTTATGTGATTTGTCTGGTATCGGTTAAGGCTTTAATTACCTAACTTGTGATTTGAAAATAAAATTTGTACAATTTATATAAATTATATTTTTGGATGTAGTTGGTTTGTTTGACCAACAATATTGTCTCTTTTAAATTACTTTTAAATGGTTTTATTGTTTGGATTTGAAACCAGTATTTTTATTTTAAAAAACAATGTTTTTATCAAATATGCTAATTGAATTTTAGAGTAAATTGCCGTTTTGCTCCCTGTGCTTTTGTTGAATTAGTCATTTTCATCCAAATTTTCAAATTTTGCCAATTTGACATTGTGGTTCTTGTTTTTTTGCCATTTTACTCCACTATCTTAACTCCATCAAATTACCCATTAAAGTTGTCAATTTTATAATAAACTCATTAAGAGAAAGATAAAAGAAAACGAAAATATTCAAATATTTTGGTGAAAAAATTAAAAAATAATTATTATAGCAATATCTAACATCAAAAATATATTTCAATAGCCTGTATGTTATAGTCAAGTATATTCCGATTATATACGTTATATATATTCTTACCTAAAAAACAAAAAAAAAAGATTGCAACAAAATATAAACAACAAAAATAATTTTACGAGCTACATCCAACATAAAAAGATTGCAAAAACATGCAAAAATACATATAGACAGTCCAAATAGTAAAAAACTAAGAATACATATAACCTATATAATTGAATATGTTAGTGTTGGATACTTAATTTTGGTTGTTAGTGTTGGAAGTAGGGATGTTCAACAGTTCAGTTTTATGATTTAAACGATCTATTTGGTTCGGTTTAAACAGTTTTGAATTTTTTAACTCAACCGAAAACCGAACCAAACCGTATTAGAAACTCGGTCATCTGAACAAACCGAATTCAACCGAATAAACCAATAAAAAAACCAAATTAACGGGTTAAAAACCGGATGAACCGAATTCATCGTTATATATTATTAATAAAATTAATAAATTTACATCTAAATTTGGTTTAATTGATTAACCGAATAAACTTTGAATTTGGTTCACTTACGAATACGGTTTGATTTTTGGTTTTAAACGGTTTTAGTTTTTTTGAACACCTTTAGTTGGATGCTTACTTTTTTTATATAACCTATAAAAATAAATTTGGTTGTGAGTGTTGGATGCTTACGTTTTTTATATAACCTATACAAAAAAAGAATATATGTGTGTGTGTGTATAACCTATAAAAATAATTTTGGTTGTTAGTATTATATGCTTACTTTTTTATGTTTGTGATGAATTAGTGTGCTTTTGCATGTTTTTGCAATCTTTTGAAGTTGGATGTTGCTTTAAAAAATTATTATTTTGTTAATGTTATGTTGCAATCTTTTTTTAACTAAGAATATATATATATATATATGAATATGTTTACTATAATATATGAGCTATTGTAAAAAAAATTTGATGTTAAAAGTTGATAGTGAAATTATTATTGTTATATTTTTACCAAAATGTTTGAATACTCTTCTTCTTTTTTTTTTTACTTTTTTTTCTTTTTTCTTTTGATATTAGTTTGGTATTAAATTGACATAAATACCATTATAATTAATGGTGTAATTGGATGGAATTAAGAAGATGGAGTAAAATGGCAAAAAAACAAAAAGCACAATGTCAAATTGGCAAAATTTAAGAATTTGGATGTAAATGGCAAATTCAATCAAAACACATGGAGGAAAACGGCAATTTACTCTTAATTTTAATTGTGGTTTGGTAGGAAGATGTAGCACACGGATATGTAGCCAACAATCATGACTACAATGTCAACTCTTTTAAGAGCAAAAATGGAGGTCAAAATACGTGGACTCTTGGCGCATATCATAGGTGGTTTACATGTTTTTAGTTGGCCGATGACACAGGTTTGGTACCCGTCGTGTACGTTATTTTATTTTTTTTCCTTTTTGATTTTTCTTATATTGCTTCCTGTTGAATTTATTTTTAAAATTCCTAAACCACAACGTATTTTCTTGAAAATTACTCTTTTTAAATTGTTTGCCATAATGTTCAAAACAAGATAGTGTTTTCTATTTGCATTTCAATATACATACCTAATCTGATGTGAGTTCTCATGTTTTAATCACCCGTCGCAACGCGCGGGTATGTTTTCTCGTTAATTTTCAAATCGCATATCATCACAATCAATTAAAAAAAATAAAAACTATAAAAATAGTGTATAAAAATAGTATAGACATATACAACTTGGTCCAGGCTGTTGAAGATGCTAAAAATGTAAGCCCAAAAAGTAAACAATAAACAACTAAAAAAATTGTCTTTTTTGAAGGCAGTTTTTTGAAGTAGGTTGCAAGGTTGTGACATACAAAAAAAATTTGACAGTGTAACACTTATGGACCTATGATTAGTAATTTAAAGTCAATAATTACTAACCGCTTTAGCTAAACTTAAGTTTGAGTTAAAACATTTAAGCTCTACTTTTAAATAAAATAAAAAGGTTAGAAACAAAACGACAAAAAATTAAACTTCTAGAAAGAAATCGTGTTCATTTAAGAGAAATTATATCTTCTTTTTAATATATATATATATATATATAGAGAGAGAGGGTATGGTTATTTTGAAAACCACATTTTTTTTACATTTTGTTGCGTAGGTTTTACGTGGGTTTATAAAATATTTTTTTTAAAAATATTTGGTCGGCGCTTTTTTAATTTTTTTTTATAAAAATGTGTCCAATAGTGTAACCAACCTGTAAAAAAAATTAAAAAAAAAATTTGTTTTTACGTGATTTTTGCATTGTTTTCGCGGTTTTCTCATTGAGCTGTGGTTTTCAATTTATCTTTTCCCTATATATATGTGTGTATAGGGGAAGGATCATGAGAAAACTTCTAAATATAAAAAAAAACTAGAAAACTTCAAGTAACCAATCAAAACATTGCTTTCATATTTTATTTAATTTAATTAAAAAGGTTACATTAGTAATTTTACGAGTAATTATTTTTGGAATGTATTTCCTATTAATTATATCAGTTTTATTTAGCCAAAATAATAAAATCAAATTTTATTATTCCCTCAATCATTGTTAATCAAAGCCACCTGTTTAATCAAAGACGCCATCTTCCACCGCCCAATTTCTCATCAGTAAATTCATCTCCAACACCCAATTCAATCGATTCATACAAGTTGATGGAAATTTAATTGAAGATAGGAGTAGGAATGGCTGAATAGTAAATGATGAAGGGAGGGATCCAAAATGTTAGGGAGAGGGTGCGATGGAAGGAGACAGTTGGGTGACGAAGGTGGAGGCGTGCGCCGGTTATTCAAGTGGTTGATGATTCAATAGATCCACTTGTTAAGGTGAATGAATTCTATATATGTAATCAATTATAAAATCACAATTTTTTTGCTTAAATCAACAAGGTGATAAACACACATCACTTGTTATGTTTTTCCGTTTTGTTTTTATGTTTTTTTTTATTTGTATCGAACTAATCCGTTTGTGTGATCACATATATGTAATCAACATAGTTGGTTGATTAAATTTTTCTGTCTAAGTGTAATCTTACATATACGTAATCAAGTTGTTCTTTTGTTTTGGTTGGTTGATTACATATATGTAATCAACATGGTTACGTAGTCAGATTATATACAAGGTATGATTACATATATGTAATCAAGTTTGAGGTTTTGTTTAGTTATTTGATTACATATGTGTAATCAGATTATACGAGCACGATAATATGAGATGGTTTTTTATTAATCTGTTATTTACAATAATCATTTTTGTTAACATTTTTTAAACAAAAAATAATGAGGAGAGATGAGAGAGAAAATATAAGAGTAATATTAGGAATCAATTGTGGGTTAAATTACAAATGTAATGTTCCATAATTACTAATAATAACTAACTAAAATCATAATTAATTACAATATTTCCATTAATTAATTATAGCAATTGATCAATTAGATCAATGGTTAAAAAAATGGTTTCCTTAGTTTTTTTGAAAATGAGGGTTTTCTTAGGAGCCCTCCCCTATGTGTGTGTGTGTGTGTGTATAGGTGTGTGTGTGTATGTTATGGTATTTTAACTAACACAAATTTGAATAAACGATTTTTTTTAATCTTGCGTGCTACAGCTGGACATGTCACACTATGATGTTAATGTGTTAGAAGGGGGCAATTGTAAACTATGTAAGCAACATCAAGACGATGTGGCAGCCTCGATTATGATAATGAAATTGAGATGATAAAGAACATAGATAGAAACATAATTATCGTGATTGTAAAAATGATTTGCCACGAAACATAAACTTGTTTTTTTCCTTCACGTCACTGCCTAATAATCTAAGTAATTAATTAAATAGAAAATGGGAGGAAGAAAAAAACAAACATCATATGCCACAAGAATAAAACATGTGATGATGTGAATCCATGACTCAAAATCATAAAGACTTGTCAGCTACACAAAACTCACTATTGATTCTAAAGACGAAAAGAAATAGGCAAAATACATAATTTACATTGTGTGTCAAATTGTTGACCTTATAGTTAAAATCCACATGCTCTATTCAACTTCACCAAGTCATCATATCTTATTTACAATGAGAAGATAATTTATTTAACACATTATTGTTGTGTAAAAGAAAAGAAGAAAGGAAGTGTGAGTCGAATTGTTGGCCTACTAATTAAAACTCGTTCCCTCTAACCAACTTTAGCAAGTCATCGTATCTTATTATTGTGAAAAAATATGTTATATAAATCATGTTAATGTTACAAAGAAAAGAAAGATGGAAGTAAGAGTCGAACTGGTGACATTTCAATTAAAACCCATTAGCTCTAACCAACTTTAGCAAGTCATGTTGGGATTCGTACGTAGGTTTTAAAATTTTAATCATTAAACGCAGCGGAAACATTAACAGTACGAACCAATCCGGTCAAAACCAGATTGCCCACCAGGAGTCCAGATGCAAACCAAACAGAATAAACAAACCATAGGGTGTTTAGTGATTATACCTTTCTAGAGTAAACCGCTAACATACGCGAGGCACCACGATATCAACGAACCCAGTCGCTAGATCTGGTCACACAATCTGATCCTTGACTATTGAATCTAATTCAATGGAAGGATCTCAACTCCAATCGAAATCCAAGTTTCACGTAATCCAAACCGTGATTGATAGAAAAAAAAACCCACGATGGTGGCTAGGCAACAGATGGCTGGCGTTGATTTTATTTTTTCGTTTGGCGCAGATCCAATTCCAATGAATGGAATTCACCAAGAATATATATATTGCCTTTTTTTTCTTTGGATATATATCAAAATTTAAAGATTTTATATTTAAATAAAAAAAAAACTCTTTTATTTAAAATTTAAATCTTTCAAATTTAGATAATGAGATTTAATTATATAAATATTAATCCAATTAATATTTAAATAATAATAAACGTAATATATAATTATCAACTACTTGATAATTACAAATATTGCCCCTTCAAATATCAACTCTTTGATATTGCCCTCTAATAATTATTAGTTGTGATTGTGTCAATTTAATTAACTTTTAATTAAATATTATTGTTCGTTGCTCGTAGTGCAACCCTTACGGATCTTATCTCGATAGTAGTACAAAACGATGTCGTTACTTGGGCATACAAATCCAACAGACTCCCACTTGCACAAGTCTCGACCATTCAGTCAGTACAGACAGTGGTGGACGTCTAGCTACATCTCACTATCCCATCAAGATACGACGCTGATTAGCCGTCTATTATTCACAAATAACTTAAGTAACATTCCTTAACTATTCGTAATAGTAATGGACATGAAATCAATCATCCTTCTGTAATTGACATCCCGTTGAACATGAGACATGGATCATGTGTCATTCTCATATTGTGTTCAACCATTTCTATTCTCGATCCCATATCATAACTAGTTTAATCAAACTCCCAGTCTGAGCATGGCCATGCAATTCTACTAATTTTGATAAACGAGGGGCCCAGAGACGTCAGCCTATTACCGAAGTAAAGGAACAGATTCCGTTGACTACATATAACTCTCACTATGTTTCAGATTATCTCCAACTATAGATCCTTATTACTGCCTGGTCAAAGAGCAGTGTTAGATATGTCAAAAGATAATCTTATGCATAATAAAGTTCAATATGCATCTAAGGTCTAAGGATACAAAGATTATGCCATTCTCAAAATCTACTCATGACTATGATCCATGAAGTAATTTTGAAACGGGTTGCGTTCAATATACACTCTCTATTGGATATCTGTGAATTTGGCCTCCAACTCTTTGGACTTTTCCTCCTATGAAACCAACCAACATTCACAATGGTCTCAAACTCAATGTCTATTCCCATAGATTTGATTGACCACGAACATTTAGAATAAATTATATTCAAGGACATTAAACGTACAAAAATTGAACACAATTAGTATGATGATAAAGCAATTAACTCTTTAATTCAAAATCATTCAAATACAATTGTCTTAGTTCAAGAACATCCAAATACTAAAACAAATCATATCCAATCACTAGCAAATCTAAGACCTATGTTTCTAGCATGCTCCTCATGTTTTGCTTGAGGCATAGGTTTAGTGAACGGGTCTGCTAGATTATGATCTGTATGCACCTTATTTATGGTAATGTCTCCTCGTTCCAATATTTCCCGTATATAATGGAACTTCCTGAGTATATGCTTGGTGCTGTGATGCGATCTTGGTTCCTTCGCTTGAGCAATAGCACCTGAGTTGTCACACATTACCTCGATTGGTCTTGCAATGCTTGGCACCACTCCAAGATCAGCTATGAACTTCTTCATCCAAGCAGCCTCCTTTGCAGCATCTGATGCTGCAATGTATTCGGACTCTGTGGTGGACTGGGCAACAACAGTTTGTTTGGAACTCTTCCATGTTATTGCTCCACCCTTTAGAGTGAATACAAATCCAGTCTGTGATCGAGAATCATCTCGATCAGTTTGAAAACTAGCATCAGTGTAACACTTTACACAGAGCTCCTCATCTATACCTCCATATATCAGAAACATGTCTTTAGTTCTTTTCAGATACTTTAGAATGTTCTTTACAGCAATCCAGTGAGCATCACCTGGATTCTGTTGATATCTGCTCGTCATGCTCAAGGCATATGAGACATCTGGTCTAGTGCATAGCATAGCATACATGATCGATCCTATTGCAGAAGCATATGGAACTCTTTCCATCCTTCTTTTTTGATCTTCCGTTTCCGGACATTGCAACTTGTTTAGGATCGTACCATGTGCCATAGGTAAAAAACCTCTTTTGGCATCTTGCATTAAAAAGCGTCGAATGACCTTATCAATATATGTGCTTTGACTTAAACCAATAAGCCTCCTTGATCTATCTCTATAGATCTTAATTCCCAGAATGTATGCAGCTTCACCAAGGTCCTTCATTGCGAAACACTTACCTAACCAGGATTTTACTCCGTTCAAGGTTGGAATGTCATTTCCAATAAGGAGTATGTCATCTACATACAAAATCAAGAACATCACAATGCTCCCACTTGCTTTCATGTAAACACACGGTTCATCTTCGTTCTTTAAAAAACCAAACTCTTTGATTTTCTCATCAAAACGAAGATTCCAGCTTCTAGATGCTTGTTTCAATCCATAAATGGATTTCTTTAATTTGCATACTTTATTAGGATTCTTAGGATCGACAAAACCTTCAGGCTGAGCCATATAGACATCTTCAGTAAGGTGTCCATTTAGAAAAGCCGTTTTGACATCCATTTGCCATATTTCATAATCATAATATGCTGAAATGGCAATTAGAATTCTAATTGATTTAAGCATAGCCACTGGAGAAAAAGTTTCCTCATAATCAATACCTTGAGTTTGAGTAAAACCTTTTGCTACAAGTCTAGCTTTAAATGTATGCACATTCCCATCCATGTCGGTTTTCTTCTTAAAAACCCATTTGCTCCCTACTGTCTTACAATTGGGAGGCAGATCAACCAAGTCCCAGACTTGGTTATCATGCATGGATTGCATCTCAGCGCCCATGGCCTCAAGCCATTTATCAGATTCTAAATCTGAAATTGCAGTCTTATAATTGGTAGGTTCTGTGCCATCAAAAAATGGTACATCATTTCCTTGAATGAGAAAACCATATCTGTCAGGATCCCTACGATCTCTAATAGATCTGCGAACGCTTGACTCTTCAATGTTTGACTGAGTCACTGGTGTTGTGTCAACTCTTAGTTGACTTAGTGTCTCAACCTCAGGTTGTGTTTCTGGAATTACTTCCATATCCACAATATTATCAGCTTGACTTCTCACGAGAAACTCTTTCTCTAGAAAAGTTCCTTTACGCATAATAACAACTTTGTTTTTATCCGGCTGATAGAAGTAGTATCCCATAGTCTCCTTTGGATATCCGACGAAAACTACCTTTTCGCCTCTGGGTTCTAATTTGTTGGGTGTCTCACGTTTCACGTAGGCATCACAACCCCAGACCTTTAAGTATGACGTTTTGGGTTTACTACCATGCCATATCTCATATGGTATTTTATCCACCTTCTTGGTTGGAGCAATGTTTACAAGTTTAGCAGCGGTTTCAAGGGCGTATCCCCAGAAAGAGTGAGGCAGATTCGTGCGACTCATCATAGATCGAACCATATCTAATAAAGTTCGATTCCTCCTTTCAGACACACCATTGAGTTGCGGTGTTCCAGGAGGAGTCAATTGTGAAACAATTCCACATTGCCTAAGATGATCTTCGAATTCATAACTAAGGTATTCACCACCTCGATCTGATCGAATGGCTTTTATTATTTTACCAAGCTGATTTTCAACTTCCTTTTGATATGTTTTAAACACTTCAAATGCTTCATGTTTGTGACTTATGAGGTAGACATACCCATATCGACTGAAGTCATCAATGAAAGTTATAAAGTATCTTTTACCAGTTCTAGTCATAGTCTTGAAAGGACCACATACATCAGTATGTATTAATCCTAACAATTCTGTGGCCTTTTCACCAACTCCTGAGAAAAGTGCTTTTGTCATCTTGCCACTTAAGCATGATTCACATGTATCAAAAGTTTCAGACCCGGTGGGTTCAACGATCCCATCTGTTTGAAGCTTTTCCATGCGTTTCTTGCTAATGTGACCAAGACGACAATGCCATAGATATGACTGGTTAAAGTCTGACTTCAACCTTTTGGTGTTCATAGTGTACATAGAACTACTAGTGCATGAATTGCTCACATTAATCTCATATATTCCATTATGAGGCTTCGCCTCAAAATAAAACATATTATTAAAATAAGCAGAAATGTAATTACCATTAAAAACATAATCAAAACCTTGTTCATGCAAACGAGAAACTGAAACAATATTTCGAGTCACATTTGGAATAAAACAAACATTGTCTAATTTCAAATAAAAACCACTTGGCAGCAGTATCTCATACTCTCCAATAGCTTTGACTGCGACATGAGCTCCATTGCCAACATGGAGTTCCATTTCGCCATCTTTCAGTTCTCTAACGTTCTTTAGTCCCTGCATTTTATTACAAATGTGAGAACCACATCCGGTGTCAAACACCCATGACTTAGGGGAAAAAGAATACAGTTCTATTACAAAGATACCTGAAGTGCTAGCCCCAGAGGACTTTGCCTTCTTCAGCTCAGCAAGGTACTTGGGACAGTTCCTCTTCCAATGACCCATCTCTTCACAGTGGAAGCATTTGGCATCTTTTTCAATTTTCTTGGAAGGCTGCTTAGGCACAACAACTTTGGCCTTACCCTTACCTTTGCCTCTTATGTTCTTGCCTTTATTATTTGGCTTCTTGATTCTACCCTCATTGATCATGAGAACTGGAGAGGTTTTGCTTGGAATGTTCACTTCAGCAGTTTTAAGCATCTTATGCAACTCTGTAATGAACTTTTCCCAACCATTCATATTATAATTCATAATGAAATGATCAAATGATTTGGGCAGAGAGTTGAGGATCATATCCCCAGCTAACTCAATACTTAAGGGAAAACCAAGCCTTTCCAGTTGATCAATGTAACTCTTCATTTTTAGCACATGAGTGCTTACAGATGACCCCTCTTGCATTTGACAACCCATGAGAGATTTCATGGTTTCAAAACGCTCATGACGCGCTTGCTCCTGGAACATTTCCTTAAGCTGAGTGATCATGTCAAAAGCTGCGAGATCTTCCAGATTTTTCTGAAGTTCAGGAATCATGGTAGCTAACATGAGGCATGACACTTCTGCAGAGTCATCAACATGTTTCTCCCATGCCCTTTTCACAGCCTGAGTGGCGTTTGCAGGAGGTTCATCAGGAATGGCCTTTTCAAGAACATATTGCTTCTTGTCAGCCTTGAGAACAATTCTCAAGTTGCGATGCCAATCAATGAAGTTAGAACCATTGAGTTTCTCTTTGTCCAGAATGGACCTTAGAGCATAGTTGGAGTGAGAGGAATTGTTGTTTGAGTTTGAGGTAGACATCTACAAAATAGGACAGTGGGATTTTAGTATTTTCAATGTTAAAATCTTAATTAATTTGACCCTTTAATTCATTTTAACTTAAGAAGAATGATATCCATATTTCATTATACTCCAATGATTGGTTAATCCAGTTCATGAAATATAACTATTTAGGTAGGTAACGATTACCAATTGTATCTCTATACAATTCTCATATTATAGGGTCGATCTGGACGAGTTATGTCCATGTCGGTACGTTTTACCCCATCTATGCCCGTTTCGCTTATTGTAATTGGTTAATCCAGTTTACAAGGCAAAATGATAGTTGTCCTAAAATTAGCAACGTGTGATTACTGGTCTAGCATGCTTAGACTAAACAGTATCACCTTGTCCCGACATCCGTAGTCCTTTCGTAATAGGCTAAGCCAGAGAACTTAAGGGGTTCGGATATATCGTTTCAAGTGCTCTAAAATTAGGGTGGCATAGACCTATCGATTTTTCTAAGGGATTTATTTTAGTGTTTTACCTTTTATGGGTCGAAAACACATCGTGTTGTATTTGCATGCTTAATACAATACGAGTTTTATAAAATTCCAAATTTTATAGTTTTGTGATCTAAACAAACTCTTACCTCACAATGCGCTTGATTTTAATATCCTATATTAATAAGCGTGTTTGTTGATCGCGAGTCAATTTTAAACTATTAATAAACTCTTTTATTAATATGTTTGAAATTAATCTCCTTTCGAGATATTTGGTTTTGTCCTTTTAAAATAACTCTTTATTTTAAAATCTTTTCACGAGATAACTAAAATATTATTTTAAAATCTCGTCGTTTTATTGTGTTGTTTGTTTTAAAACTCTTTTAAAACTGTTTTGATTGTTTTGTCATTTAAATCAAAATATTTAATCCTAAATGTCATAAACAACCACAAACAAAATAAATGTAAATCAAGCCTTTTAGTGTTCGGTTTTGTTAGAGCCAATAACAAAACCGAACGGGTCACAATGGGACAAAAACCAAGAATCAACTCCTTGAATCTTGTAATGCTCCCACTTGCTTCAAGATCTCTATCTTGTCTCCGGGTTTGCCATCTGTTGATTTCCAATCTTGTATCTTGTCTTGTCTCGATCAGATTACATTTTACAATTTACAAATAAATTCAAAATACAATTTACAAATAAATTTAAAATTAACCTATCTATTACAAGGGCTTCCAAAACAGCCAAAAAATACAAGATATATATATAAAAAACACAACCAACACAACCACAGGTCAAAGGCTGATTTACAATAACAACACAATATTTAATAAACGAAAAAGGAAGCAATCTTTGTTAAAATAAATTTAACAAAATAAAACCGGATTGCTTAATTAAATTAAATTATTCTGATTGTTTGCAAAAGCGTCTCTGATACCACTGTTGGGATTCGTACGTAGGTTTTAAAATTTTAATCATTAAACGCAGCGGAAACATTAACAGTACAAACCAATCCGGTCAAAACCAGATTGCCCACCAGGAGTCCAGATGCAAACCAAACAGAATAAACAAACCATAGGGTGTTTAGTGATTATACCTTTCTAGAGTAAACCGCTAACATACGCGAGGCACCACGATATCAACGAACCCAGTCGCTAGATCTGGTCACACAATCTGATCCTTGACTATTGAATCTAATTCAATGGAAGGATCTCAACTCCAATCGAAATCCAAGTTTCACGTAATCCAAACCGTGATTGATAGAAAAAAAAACCCACGATGGTGGCTAGGCAACAGATGGCTGGCGTTGATTTTATTTTTTCGTTTGGCGCAGATCCAATTCCAATGAATGGAATTCACCAAGAATATATATATTGCCTTTTTTTTCTTTGGATATATATCAAAATTTAAAGATTTTATATTTAAATAAAAAAAAAACTCTTTTATTTAAAATTTAAATCTTTCAAATTTAGATAATGAGATTTAATTATATAAATATTAATCCAATTAATATTTAAATAATAATAAACGTAATATATAATTATCAACTACTTGATAATTACAAATATTGCCCCTTCAAATATCAACTCTTTGATATTGCCCTCTAATAATTATTAGTTGTGATTGTGTCAATTTAATTAACTTTTAATTAAATATTATTGTTCGTTGCTCGTAGTGCAACCCTTACGGATCTTATCTCGATAGTAGTACAAAACGATGTCGTTACTTGGGCATACAAATCCAACAAGTCATTGTATCTTATTATTGTGAAAACATATGTTATATATATATCATTTTGATGTTACATAGAAGAAAAGAAAGATGGAAGTAAGAGTCGAACTAGTGATATTCCAATTAAAACTCATTAGCTCTAACCAACTTCACCAAGTCATCATAGGTTATTCACCATTAAAACATATGCATACAAGGAAACACCGACACATGTAATCGATTTATTATATAATTTCGTAACAAAGGCGTATCCATTTTGTGGGTATGGGTCAACCGACACCCATTGATTTGTAAGAATTTTTGTTATACACCTCCATGAAATTTTGATAATGACCCCAATCTTTAAAATGTAATTTCCAGAATTTTAAAAACTAAAAGTTTACAAATATAAGACTATTATAAACCAATTTATAAAAATAAAACAATTCTAAAACCCAATATGTTAATGTGAAACTAGTCTCTTTAGAAGAGGCTTCCCTCATATTCTCCTAAATTATAAGTTTTGGTTTAAACCTGAGCACCAAGTAAGTGAGTATATTAGTTTGATATGGTTAAAAGTAAAAGTATCACTATAGTAAACTTGGGATTTTAAAAAAAAATCATAAAGTCCAATATACATGAGTAATGAATTATATTTGAGGTCCATTACCAATTAAATTTTTAATCTAATATTTAGTTAGTCACTTAACCATAAATAAAAAAAATAAAAAACTTCAGGAACAATATTCTTGAATGGTGTTTTGGTGTTTGTTTTTTTACCATATACTCAAGTTTTCATTGTAAAAATTTTGATAAAGTTTCTGACTGATAAAGAATTTTTTTTTTTTGATCCATCACTATTTTCTTTTTTTTAGAACGGCAATAATTTATAAAAAGGCTAGTGGGAAACTAGCAAAAACCCAACACACGTCAAATTCTGGAAACAAAAGATAAAAACACCCACATAGTTAACTTTTACTATAACTTAACAATCCCTTCCCAAGGATCAACCTTCCATTTTTCCCAACAAATCGAGACATTCTTGCCTCTATGATCCACCCAAGAACAAGCTTGCACCTTGATTTCCTCCTCAATCCACTCAATAGACCTTCTTACCCTTTTAAAACAATTATTTCAATGTTGCCAAAGGATCCAAATTGTACAGGAGACGATCACCATTGTAATTTTTTTCTTAAGACTCATATTTGTGCCATCCTTCAATGAGTTTAAGATGCTTTTTAACGACCCACATGCAGCAAAGTCAATCCTTGTCCACCATGATATTCTCCTCCATGTTTCTTGGGCCACTGGCCAGCTAAAAAAGAGGTGTTCCACACTTTCATCCTCTAATAAACATATCGGACATTTAACGGTCTTCAAAAGTACCCCCCTTCCTCCCAAATTGGACAACACAGGAATATGGTTTAGTGATAATCTCCACAAGAAACATAACACCTTGGATGGCACCCATTTCAGCCATAGAATACCGTTATCATTAACTATTCTGTGCTGATCTCGGAGCCAATCGCGACACATCTTTGTTGAGAAAACGTTCATTGTTTCACCATTCCAAGTCCAGCAATCTCTTCCTCTTGTGAAGTAATAGCACTGTATCATTTCCTCTGGATCTGGGCGATATTGGACCAGTAAATTACTAAGAGTGACCCGGTTCCATTCCCAATTAAAGCATATTATGTCACTCGAATCTTTGTAAATTCTTTGTGCAATTGTGCAATTTTTCTGCAGCTCCAATTTATATAAATTGGGAAACAATTGTTGAAAGGTGGTATGCCCAAACCATTCTTGTTTCCAAAATAAAGCATCAGCTCCATCTCTCACCTTCCTCCTAATCATTGACCCCATCCTTTTACCTTGATTATTCAACTCCTTCCCAATTTTAGTGATACAAGACCATGTACCCCCATCGAATTACTCCCCATATTTTCCAAATTACAAAATGAGACATTGTGAATGGCTTTAATAACCTCAGACCAAAGAACCATATCACCATATAAAGCCCTCCACCATCATTTGATAATTAGAGCAAGGTTGAGTGAATTCAAGCAACCAACACCAAGTCCACCTGCCTTTTTTGGACTACAAACTTTATTCCATGCCACCCAATGTATCTTTTTATGAGCCACGTTACCACCCCATAAGAAGTTCCGTCTTATTGTTTCCAGTTGATTCTAGATCTTTTTTTGGTGCTTTAAACATTGAGAAGTAATACAAGGGTAAACTACCCATCACACTTTTAATTAGTATTAGCCGCCCTGCAAAGGAAAGATGTTTGGATTTCCAATCGTTTAACTTCTTTTTTAACTTGTTTACTATCGGGTACCAATGCTTAGACAGGTTCATATTGGCTCCAATGGGCAACCCCAAGTGATCAATTGGGAGTTCAACAACATCACATCCCATGAGTCTAGCAATCCTTTCTCTTTCCAATTCAGTTACTCCTAACCCAATAAGTTTACTCTTGTGGTAATTAACTTTGAGACCCGAAACCATAAAAAAGCATCTTAGAATTCTTTTGAGGTTTAAGAAATTTTGAGTAGACCATTCTCCAAGAATAAACACATCATCAGCATACATGGAATGTGTAATAACTGGACCATTATTAGGAAGTTGAACCCCCCTAAAAAGCCCCTTCTCCCCTGCAGATGCTAACATTGCAGACAAGCCTTCCATGGCAAGGATAAATAAGAATGGAAGAATTGCATATATCCTTTTAAACTTGAAAACTTCCTTATTTTCTCTAAAATATAAGTTTTTAACGCATAATATACATTACTCTTTAATCATGCTTTAAAAATAGGGAAAACATCATATAAATGTAACCAACTTTCAGCATTGTTCCACTTAGGTCACTCATATATTTTTTTGTTCCGATTAAATCACTCATACTTTTTTTTTGTTCCGATTAAGTCACTCATACTTTTTTTTTGTTCCGATTAAGTCACTCATACTTTTTTTTTGTTCCGATTATGTCACTCATACTTTTTTTTTGTTCCGATTAAGTCACTCATATGAGTTACCTAATTAAAACAAAATTAAAAGTACAGTGACCTAATCGGAACAAAATTAAAAGTACAGTGACTTAATCGGAACAAAAAAAAAGTATGAGTGACTTAATCGGAACAAAAAAAAAAGTATGAGTGACCTAATTGGAACAAAGCTGAAAGTTGGTTACATTTCTATAAAGTTACCCCTTAAAAATATGTAATTATGAAAGTTTTGAAAGAAATATATTAAATTACCAAAAAAAAACAAGACATTGAATGTATTAAATGTAAACTTAAAAATAAAATTTAGGAGATGGGTGTCTAAATGTCCTTACCGATCGGAAAAAAAAAAGTAAGCTTAAAAAAATACATAAAAAGCACGTTTATTGTAATGTATTAAATGGGGCCCGAGTGTGGCCATAAAAACATAAATTTATTGAAATTGCAGGACTTAATATAGACGTCAAGTTTACTCCATCAGTGAATTAAAATTAATTAAATGCTAATCACCCATATCAAGATGTAGATATTCCGTTGCTTTTTTTTTTGAACGGCAGAGATTCTGTCATGCTACCATCAGTTTTCCTAGCGGTTGGTAACTAAGATCGATTGCTTGATTGCCGACCGTGAGACCGTACCCCCTGATGTGCGGAAACCCCGTGGAATGGGTAAACACTCGCCCCTATTGGTTCAGAACCCCCTCACCTGGTATTCAATAAAGTGTCAACAGTGAGACTTGAACTTTGGTCTTAAAGAAGAAATAACAAACTCTTAACCACTAGGCTAACTTTGCTAGATCCCCCGTTGCTATTAATTAACATTATTTATAATTACATGGCTTGAACCAATTTACCCTCAGACAGATTCTTCTCCTGACCTGTAAACAACTCGATTAACTAAACAACAACATGACTCGATCCCATTACCTAATCTTTAATTCAATATTTTCTTAGAGCCTATTCATTTAAATTCAATATACAATAGGAAGTCGAAGTTCAAAGTTGTTATTTATTGTAGGCTTCGGCCCATTTGGGACAAGTTTGGGTTATTACATTGGATCACAAATTAGAGGCCGAATGGGTTAGTGGTCGGCTAACTAGCCTAACTCTAATCTTACCTTGGATCACAATTGTTCAGATTAAGTTAGCAAGGTTAAACCCTAATTGTAATTTGACAATTAAATATTTTCCTATACTTGTAGTCTTATGTCACAAAGTAATAAAGAAAGAACTCTGGTTCGTGCTTGTGGATGTAGGTCGACTGTCATCATACGTCGCAAGTGCGAGCGAGCGTTTGCAGTGTCTGTTATGATTGTCGTTGACCAAGAGAACAACAGAAGCCCCATTGTTGACTTGTTTCATCGTCTATAAGAACACAACACCATCATGTCGACAATGTTGTTCTTGCTTAGTCGTTGCTGATCACCAATCTGTCATGATCAAAAGATTTACGGGTTTTTTTTTCTTGTTTTATAAAGAAATTTTGATTTGACTATTTTTCGCGCAAGAATTTGCTTATTGTTTAAATTCGTTTTAGCAATTGAATAGATCGCTCTTCAAGTTCTTATGTCCAATAAATGCATATTGATTAATGTAAAACAAACTGCTTCAAGCTCTTAAAAATTACAGCCAATAAATGTGCATTGATTAATGTAAAACAAACGGAATCATTGAATCAGTCGTGTAAACGAAATACCTTACAAGTGGTAGTAGATCTAATATTTGACTTGATCATCAAATATGACATGGTAAAACGAAAGTGAAATGTTCGATGGGACTAATTTTGGGTAAATAACTTAAAAAATCCCAAATTTTATTGATGCGAAAGAATTCGATGAGAATGATAACCCGGTTAAAAATATGAATTATATTCTAATATCTTACGAATTTTGATTTTGAATCATTCAAATTTTATAACTTTGTTGTATGTTTACAAACACCTTGATGATCATAAAGAAAAATCAACAAACGTGTTGAATTTGCTTCAATTTCCTTACAACTTGCTTCATCGTAGGTCTCCCGGGTGCCGTTTCCGCCGTGCAAATCAAACCCAATTGCAACAATTCTCGCAACATCATTTCCGGCCCCGACTCCCACATTCCGGGAGCAAAAACCTCCTCCGTCCGCCCCTCCCGCCGCAGCATCACCGCCCACGAAACAATCGTATAACCATTCTCTTGGCTCGAAAACGACGGATCCAACGCACGCTTATCCGAAATCAACTCAAGCAACATCACACCGTAGCTATAGACATCTGACTTAGGTGACGCCCGACATGTCAAAGCATATTCTGGTGCCACGTAACCAAAAGTACCAGCAACCCCAGTTGTCACATGCGACTCGAACCCCTCGAGAAGACGTGACAACCCAAAATCCGATAAGTAAGCATTTAGATCATTGTCTAGTAATATATTACTAGGCTTTACGTCCCTGTGTAGTACACAGGGACGACAGTCGTCGTGCAGAAATGCAAGCGCGACGGCTATGTCAAGCGCGATTTTGCTGACCGCTTGTACCCCGGTCACCTGGTTTCTTTTTGACCGGATGAAATCTTCCAGGCTTCCGCCCGGAAGATAATTGTAAACCAGAAACATCTCGGACGGGCTCGCGTAATACCCGATTAACGTTATAAGGTTCGGGTGTTTGATTTGTCTTAGGCTTCGGATCTCCGCGTTAAACTGAGGTACACCTTGACACATTTCGACGGTTAGCCGCTTCACCGCCACGGTCGTTCCCGGAGATATTTCCGCCCGGTAAGTCGACCCGAATCCGCCGCTGCCGATGCAGTTTCTAGCCGTGAAGTTCCCGGTGCCTTGTACTACGTTGTCAAAAGTCAACGGTACGCCGAGTTGTTTGAAGATCACAAGGCGTTCGTTGCCGGAACGCGGCGGCGACGGGGCGGTATCGACTCTGTAACTCCGTTTCATCTTCTTCAAGTAGAAGAAAACTCCGATTAGAGCTAGAAGAAATAGAACAATTGCTGCTGCAGCTGAAATCAACGTCAATTCGATGGGGCTGAAACCCTTTTTTTCGCCGCCGGTTGCGTCCGAATGACCTAGAAATCGACGGTGTTGCGACGGCGATTCATTATCTCCGGCGACCAAAGACAAAAACAACAGATTGAACAGAGCAAACAAGATCATCGTTCCTTTCTTCTTGATAAATTAAAATTTTTTCAAGAAATCAACAGAACTTGAACATGATTTTTTTTTAATTTTTTTTTTTTGGGATAAAATGAAGGGAATAAGAAGATTTCATAATTGGTTCGATTTTATATTTATATTATTTTGTGGTCTGTAATGAGCTTGAACCCATTGGACGGATAGTCAAAGTCAACAGTAGTGACTGTGACAGGGTGTGGTCTACTGGTCAACATACGGCACCCAACGTTCGTCTTACTCGTAACGTGTAAAAAACGCTTCTTCTAGGTGACTTGAGTGGACTTTTTAAACGTCATCATGTTTGCCGAAGCTCTTCCAAACTTTCGAACATATTTTCGTACCAAAATCGAACCGAATTTTGATTTTTCCGAATCCGAGAACAACCCTAAATGAAATGACGGGGATTTAGTAAGTCCATTACTAACGATGTAGACATAGCTTTTTTTTTTTAACAACGAAATTCATTAGCCACATAGAAAATGAGCCAACAAGATACCAGAAGCTTAGAATACACCAAAACATATAGTCACCTGCTATAGTATCTAAACATAAACTTACACAGAGCATTAAAATTACATTTCGAATTAGTACCATTCCTCCAAAGTAAAAGATCTCCTTCCAGCTCTATTTTTCACCCAAATGTAGCTATAAGATTTTATCTCCTCAAGCAAACCATGGATTGAACATCTCCTCCCTTAAAAAATGGTTTCGTTCCTCCCTTTCCAGATGCACCTAAGTGTTGTTAGTATGACTGCATGAAACGATTCATTCCATCACTTACTCCCATTACCCAGTTGATGGATTTCAAGCAAATCCTTTACACTGAATGTATAGATTGATTGCTTAAGTCTGCACCATGAAGTGATTCCGTGCTAAAACATAGAAACAATATAGCAAGATGTAAATAAGTAGGTAATGGATTCATTACAGTCCCCACAAAGGGCACATAAGGACGATCCAGTATTCATTCCCTTCTTGATCAAAACATCTTTAGTCAGTAGGCGTCCTAAGTGAGCTTTCCACCCCAATATGTTGACTTTAATTGGAACCCATCGATTCCAATGCATAACGTATTTTCCATCAAATGTAGACATAGCTAAGGTGTCAAACCGTCAATCATATTAGTTAACCAGTTAACAGATTGCGGGTTAGTGGGTTGGATTTTGTGTCTTAATTTCAACCCTAACTCAGATTAACTTAAATTCAGTTCAACCCAACACATGATCAATTTAACCTATTATATAAATTAATCAAACATATTTACAAGTTGTAAGTTGATTATTGTTTAAAAGCACACAAATAATCAATGGCGGATCAAATAATTTTTTCAGTTCCGACGTTTTAATTAAATAGAACTGGAAATAAAAAATTATGGGTCGGGTTGATGGTTTGGATCTTGTAATATTCTTCGCGTAATAACAGTTTGATATACTAAGTCAATGATTAAAATTAAAAAACGTTGTCATTAAAGAGCTCGAATGTACATTGTTCGTTTTTGTTTAAGATTTCTGAGCTCCAGACCAAGCAGGAGTCAAGGGGGTCACGCACCCTTGCGGGGTCCAAGGAGAAGGTCCTGCTAGCCATTCAGCAAACATGGGTCAATGGGGAAATGACCGTTGTAGGGTTCGGGGCAACGCCCCGAAACAGAAACAAAATATGCTAAGTTTGTATGACCAAAATTAATTTGATCCGATCGTTTAACCACTAATAACTACCATTTTGTTTGTATGTTTATATGACCGGAAAGTGATTTTAACACGATCATATAGAAATATAATCATTGATTATCGAGATTTCTCTAACAAATATCACTTAACCCAATCAAGTTAACAACTTACTGTGAAAATTACATTAAGAATTCACTTTTAAAAATCTTAATGGATTTATCTTAGGATTCACCCTTAAAATATTAATAGGTTCACCATATTGTTTAACTCTTTCGAGAAAAAAATCATACTAAAAAGTCGAAGCACGATGGTTCCCGTGAACCTACTTCCCTATGCGGTTCTGCCTACATCTGTTAATGCAAATAATAGTGTTTACTAGGTGTATATCAAAAGCAAATATTTTATATAATATTTTACAAAAATAAATAAATATTACATATATATATATATATATATATATATATTAAAAGGCAACCCCAAATGAATAGTAAATATATTATATATTATATTGAAATTGTATATAAATGCATATATATATATATATATATTATATTAAATCTCATGAAAAAGAAATAATATTTATATATACATATAATAATAATATGTATACTAAAATAGTGAAGGTGGGTCCCAATATCATATGTATGTATACGGTTTGTATCATGTGAAAACTTATCATAGAAAGAAAACTCTTAAATCATATTTGATCCGTCCATTTGTAATGTTGAAAATAAACATTTGTTTCATATTCACATTAAAATTGTTTTGTTTATTCAAAACCTTTTTTTTTTCAGGTTTAATGTAGGTGATATTCAATGTAGTGATGTAAACATAGATGAGAGTATTAAATTTGAGAGATTTTCTGAAAATTTTGGTTTTTATTAAATCTGGGAGATTTGCTTAGAAATTTGGGTTTTTTTTCATTCAAACGATTAGTTGCCGGTGAAAAATGTTTTGAGTAATTTTTTCTAATATTTTTGTAACATATTTGTGAGAATGTTGTATGAATTTATGTTTTTATGAAAAATTGTATATAGGTTGTTATGAGATATTTGATTTTACTATATAATTTATGTTTCTGCAAATAATATATAATACCCGTTTTTGTAACTGTACGGTGATAACCCGCCACAACGCGCGGGCGGATTACACCTAGTTATTATAAATAAACATATAATTATGGAAATCGAACATAAAGTATGAAATCTAAATCAAATCAATCTATATCCTTAACTGGAAAAAAATTAAGTGTAGCTGTTAATAAAATAAATTGACAATCAATCAATTAAATTAGTGCATATAATTAAGAGTTAAAAAAATTAGATGTATGTTTCAAAAAAGAAAAAAAAAATAATTTAAAACCTTAAATGGGTTAACGGGTGAATCATCTTTCTATTATAATAAACAAAAATAATTTTTGACACTTGTCAAATTCTCATGTTTTTATTGCCACATATCATTTTTCTATTAACCTTATTCAGTTCTCTAACACATTAATAATTATTAATATTCTCTCCTATTTAATATTTATAATATTAATTACTAATAATATTATTTGTCTTCTTTCATGCAAGAAAAATAGTTTTTAATAAATTAAAAATCAAATATTTTTATTAAAAAGCACACTTAAAAAGTTATAAAATATGAAAGTTTCTAAAAATAAATTTTTTAAACGTGAGAAAAATATTTTAATTTAGTATTTTTAGAAAATAAAAGTTTAATAAAAAAAATTTAAAAATAAAATAAACTATAATTCATATTTTTCAAATAATGGAATTTTTATAAACAAATGATGTTTTTTTAAAAGGAAATGTCTAAAATTAATTATTTTAAAACAAAAGTTATAGAAATGTTAAGAAAAATTAAACTTTAATTATTTATGTTTAATGATATTTTCAAATTAAGGTATCTAAGTTTAATAACTATATAAATTGTACATTATCTTCTTGATTTGTAACAATTAGTTTTTGATAGAAAAGAAAATAAACTTTTAGCATCAATCAGTTTAAAAATCTTTATTTTTACACGTATTATTTTTTAGTTATTGAAAATTTTAATTTATTATTTTAATATTTAAAATACTCATTAATATGTTATTTAATTAATTTATAACTAAATCTTGTATAATTTTTAAATATTTATTGCTAATTATTTAATATTTTATATTTAATCCGTGTAATACACGTGGTAATAACCTACTTTGTAAATAACTAAACTGAACCTAGCCTATCTTCTAATCACTCAACCCAAACACTACTTTTTTTTAACAAGTTATACTTATCACTCTAAAACATGATTATTTTTATTTCATGTTTGGGTTGTGTTTTAGGCATTGATAAGAATTGCCACCCCTACTCCCCTAGACATAGCTAACAAAATTCTTATATTACACCAAGTAAATAGTTCTAATAATTTGCATTTAGTAAAACAATTAAAACATAAGTAATAAACTCTTATATTATTTTTTGAGATTAGACGCTATTAAATAAGGGTAACTAAATGACGTGGTTGCGTTTCGCGGCGGGCTTGTGCTTGTTTGTACATTGTAAGATATAAGGGTGTTTATCTAAGTATGCATTAAGGTTCTCACAGACAAATATGCAGCTTGAAATACATATTTAAAAGTAACATGTTGTAACATACTATCAAATGTATCCATTGTTGATTTCTTTGATAATGGATGCAAGTCAATATCGACCTACAATATGAATATGCGAATCATTTTTGACCATATAATCTTGATAATCGGTCTTTAAATTAAAAAGGACGTCAAACTAAAAAAAAACAATTTCTGAAGGTTGCAAGATAAAATTCTCAAAAAATAACAAAAATAATAAAAACCCGAGTATCAACATAATGATAAAAAAATCAAATCAAAACATAATTTTAAGATTGTAAACAAATCAAAAGCAATTAGAAAAGGATCCAAATAGCATGCCTAAATCACGTCGCAATTAGGCTTTTAAAGATGGAAAAAAAGTACCAACCACATGTAAGAAAGAAAATGAAAGACATCCTGGTGAAAGGCAAATGGAAAAGAACTACCGAAAAATTCAAATCGAAAGATCGAACCCAAATACAAACCGATGGGTTTGGTATAAATTTTTTAAAAAGACGAAAGTTTGGGTTTGTTTGGTTTACCTAAAATAAGAACTAAAAAAATTTTAAAAAAACCTAATATATGTGTATGTATTGATACATACATACATATATTACCTTTTAAAACTTTAAAGATTTTAATTTATAATTTTAAAGATTTTTATAAATACCCATTATTTTTAGTGAAATAGTGTTGTAGTTCAAGTATTTTTATTACATATACAATTTTTTTAGTTGTTTTTTTATAAGAATAGAAGTTTTACACCTATGTAAAAAACCAAAACATAAACCAAACCCAAATAAGTTTTAAAAAGAAAAAAATTGAAAAAATCGAACCCAAATGGGTTTATAAACCCAAAAACCAACACGCTCTCTTCTCTATGTGACCACCATTAGGTGTCGTTGATACCATTGAAAGCGAGATTAGACAGAATCTTAGTAGAAGCAAGAAGGGACATGATATGCAATAAGCTCATATGTAAAGAATGAAAAAAGTATAACCAAAGTAATGACAATATGTATGGAATAAAAGGGCCTCCAAGGAAGTCGAAGGTTTAAAAAGTATATTATATATTTTTACAGATGTTAAGTTGAAACATTAAAAACTAAAAGGGTTAGCATAATAATTGTAACATGCTAAAGTTGAAAAATAGGAAATAGAGATAAAAAATAAATTAGTAAAAAAGCTAATAAGTTTATAATATATATTATATATAGTAAGTGAGTTGGATTGAAACATTAGAATGCTAGAGTGAAAAAAAATATTTGTTAGCAAAAAGTTTTAAACTTTTGATCACTAAAATAACACCTTATCCTAATTAACTCATCCAAGTAGTTTATTGCTCTAATAGTAGAATGAAATCTTATTTAACAAAGAAAGTGACTAAAACCTAAAATATAAAATATGGCATCCGCAAGTTTTGAACATAAGACCTCCTGGAGAAACACGAGTGTCGTAACCAACTCATCTAGCCAATTTTGTTGGTTCAATGTTAGTAATTGTTATTTATAACAATGATGTGAGCAACCAAAAAAATATGGCAACCACAAGCTTCGAACCTGCAACCCCTATGGGTACATACGCGCATGTGACCAGCCCATTAGCATGTTTTATTTGATTGGTGTTATAACTTATTCTCCTAAATAAGGGTTATAACAATGTTAATTAGCTAGTAAAAATATTTCAAATATATAAAACAAAAATTTGAGATTGTACACTATTGAAATTACATTTAACTAAACAATTTAATAAACTATGTTTGGTTTTAAGATATGAATACTTTTTCATATATTCTCTTCCCTATATTTAACATGACAACTTCGTATCATATTTCGGTTTGTTTCTCTATTTTTTGTCGAATAGTAGGCTGTTTATCGCCATTACAATCTATGAATAATTAGTGAACATACAAACTTAATTAATAAAATCAAATATGAATGAAATTAAAGTTTATTATAAAGCAATATTATATACAAAAAAAATGTAGGTGTAACCATATAAGGAGTATATCTATATCTATATCTATATCTATACTACTATATAATACATATAGAGAAGACACAATAGTCTTTTACCAAAAACTCTTAAAATTAAGAGTTTTACAACTCTTAGAACATAAAGTACAATAAAGATAGCTTTAAGAGCTATAAACTAAATGATTTTTTTTTACTTTTTAGTTTGTCCCACATTGATACATTTAAAAAACATAGTGTCATATAATACTTATAAAAGAAAACCCTCTCAAATCAAATAAATTACTTCTTCACACTTTTGTCATATCATATTTGGCATTTAAAATTAAGAATTTTATCATGATAATTTTTTAGTTAAAAGAGTTGATTTGACAAAAATTATGTGGTTTAAGCTTTTTACGAGCCAAAATCAGTAGCTTAATTGTTTTGTTTTCCACCGCATCGTGCGGGCATCTCACTAGTGTATACATATATATATTTTTGGTTTAACTGAATTATCATACCATCAAGCTAATGCCTCAACTCGTATTTGTGATGGGTTTTTAAATTATAATATATTAATATAATATATTTAAATCCAAATTAAATAGTGGATTCCAATGGTTGACGGTCGAGTTTAATCGAAAGGATAAAGGAATTTAAATTTTAGCCAATCGTAACCAGTCTTTGAGTTATAGAGACTACATATAATCGCTGGGAAATTTACAAGCTGCAAAAACACGTTTGGTCCCTCTTTTCTATTTTTCAATAGGGGTGAGCCATGATCCTAATACGAGTATAACCGAAAAATAACCGATAATCGCTCTAAAGCATAACCGATTTTAACCGAAACCAACTTTAACCGACGGTTATGATTAAACCCATACATTAACCAATTTTAACCGACTCGAGCCGATTATTATTTTTTTTATTATTATTTTCTAGTTGTGTGTTTCTTTTTTTTTAAAAAAAAGTTATGATACAAGTTAATTATATAAGATGGGCTATAACTTTTTATTAAATAAACATATTATGCATTACATTTGACGTTATTTTAGTTATTTGTGAAAATAACGTTAAAATCATTGGGATGATCAACTTCAAAAAATAACTTTGAGCCGGAGACTATTTCGGAGCAGCCTCTCTATCCCAATTAGGATAGGGGTAAGGTTTGTATCTATCATTCCCCTCAGACTTTACTGAAAAGTGGGAATATACTGGGTAAAGTTGTTGTTGGTATTATGCATTACATTTGAGACTAAATATATTAAACAATTAGTTATTGTTCACATGATTTTTACTTTTTTTTTTCACTCATTATAAGTCATTCCAAAGTCATATGAGTTTACTTAAATTTCTGTCATCACATATATCTAATTTACAAGCTTGTTTACAAAGTAATTCTTAGTTTTTCAAAAAATTTATAATTAACCAAAACCGGACCATAACAAGTGGTTAACCGATTAATGATTAACCGATAAATCCATTATGGTAATAGATATGGATTTAAAATTAATCAAAGTGATGGTTTTAGTTATGAAAATGACCATAACTGCACTAAACTGCGTCATACATGTACCCTACTTTTAAATAACCTTGCATCGGGTGTACTTCTTACTGTCACCACAATCACCAACGTCGTAGTTGTGTCAATGGAAAGTACCACACGCCCTTGAATCACAGCCACACCATCTCCGACATGTTGAATCCGTCGCGCACCACCGCCTGTTCAATCGGTGTATTATCTTCAACAATTGGGTTCCAAGTGGAACCATGGTTGCGACTTTCTTCATCGGTGCAGCCTACTTTTAATCTCTAAGGTAAACATTCTTAAATTCTTAGTCAAATATTGGAATAATATGGTCAAAGGTTAGAGATAATGAGAAAACTTTGTGTCATAGAAAAATTCGAAAACTAACATAAATCAATCAATTTTCAAAACTTTTTTATTATTTTTAATTATAGTGATATAAATATAATAGGAAAAAATCAATTAGAAGCATGTATTTCACGAAGCTATGTATATATAACTTACGAAGTTTCGTATGTAACTCATATAGCAACATACATGCAACTCATATGATTAACATCTATGTATCATATAAGTTAAATGTGTGTCATTTGAGTTGCATATTTTTTTTACATTTATAACTTATAACAAAAATAAATGAAAAAAAATGATTGGTAATCATTGTGATTACGTATATATCTCTATGTTGATGTTGGGCGTGTGAATAAATTAAAATTAAAATTAATAAATTTTTAAAAGAAATTTGATATATTTATATTATAATTTTTTTTAGAAAACATCATATTTATCTCTTTTAACACATAGGTAATGTTTGTCTTTGTCTTATCATTAAGACTCAATTAATTAGTGAATTTTACTGTGCATTTATAATTTTGTAATTTTGTAGCTCTCTTTTGTTAGCAATTATTTAATCTTCTTCATTTTTATATTAAAATTCAATTTTGAACATGACATGTGAAAGAATTTCACTGATTAAAACTAAATTGGATTTATTTTTGTTATAAACAAAATTTTCTTCTTTTTATGAGATATAAAATAAGTAAATATTTTAATTTCAACTTGAAAATGGATCTAAATTACATGTTCACATTCTATTATGGCGGTTTTCAATTCACGTCGTTTATTTCAATTTAATTCCATTTCGAAACTTCACTTTTTTGCCTACAAAGCAATATGAAACCAGGCTTTCGAATTTAGTGAGTTGAAACTTTAATCAATATGTGTCCACTGTCCCCACAATAAGACCTTGAAAGCATCCTTTTATTGGTATATAACTTCATAGTTTAGGAAACACATGTACTGTATTGTTAAACAAATATAATATGCTATAGACAACGTTTATATAAAGATTTATATGTTACATTTATCAATTGTTGATTTAATAAGAAAAACAAACAGTTAATAACAAATAATAATAAATATTTAAAAATTTTAAAAATTATATATACATATAAGATATAATTGAAATTTTATTATGTTTAATTAATTTTAGTAAATTAGTAAATTTTTATAATAAGAAGATTTACAATTATAAAAATTTAATTATCTAGGTTAATTGATAAAAATTATTAATATTTTTTAAAAGAGAGGCGATAATTTTTTTTTTAATTTCATTAGGATGTGACATATCTCTTCTAAAAATTATCTTTTTCATTTTTAATTGTATAGTTTAATTAATATAAATTATCAGTCTTTTTTTAGGAGAGACGATAAATTTATTTTTATATTTTTTTATAAGATGACACATGTCTTTTAAAAATGTTCTTTTATTATAATAGATAGATAAGTTACACCGGTATAAAAATTAAATACTCAAATCACATTCCTATACTTTACACTAACACACAAATATATATATATATATATATATATATATATATATTTATAAATAATATATTCATTCAAGTGTAAAATGAAAGTGGATGTCAGAATATTATTCACTATCTTTTATTTCCAATATAGGAAATGCATTTTCATAGACAAAAAGGGGTTACCTGGCATATTCTGATAGTAATCCCTCGTTTAATATGATTAAAATCAAGTTGTTGTAAAATTCTAATATCATAAATTGTGAAACACGAAATTCTTAAAAATAAGAGTAAAAACATAAAAACGTCGTATTGCGATGACATCGTATCAAACGTAAAGCATAAGAAGTTTTAAAAACAAGAGAACGAAAAATATAAATAACCTAAAACTTGTGTCTCAAAAAAAAGAAGTTGAGTCATACTATCATGCTATGGTGATAGCATCACAAACAGGGGTGTACCCACATAGATGGCAAAGGGGTAGCCGTCCGTCTTGAAAAATTTTTTTTAGTAGTATATATTTGTTAGAATCCTGATCGCCTTCTGTAAAATTTTGCAATAGTCCCTATTAAACTTTTGATTTCTAAGTGTTAATTAATAAATTAAGTTGAAAAATGTCCCACTAATAATTTAAACCAATGCAAAATCAAGTTTAGTATTAATTATAATGCGTCAAAGCACTATTAAACCAGTTAAAAACCGAATTCAATTGAATATACCAGTTAAAAACGAATAAACCAATCCAAATAAACCAAATTCAACCTTATATATTATTATACAGAAAACAAATTTAAATCTGAATTCGCTTTAATCGGTTTACCAAATAAACTGAATTAAAAAAAATAGAACCGATAACCATACCAAAACCGAAATTCAAATACAGTTAAGAACCGACTTCAGAATTCGGATACAGTTAAAAACCATACAGAAAACCGAAATCATTATTCGAGTCGTTTTTTACGGTTACGAGAAAGGGTTACTTAGAAACGTCTTCTATACGCTGTTTTGAATATATATTAAAAAATAATTTCATGTGGCGAACTTTAGATATATTGTATTTTCATTATTTATTTATATATGAAACTTAGTTTGATTGTTGTTTTTTAACATGACCCGACCCGATCCTCCCAAACCCAACTTGAACACCAACGAACTTAAAAAAATTCCGCCCCCGTGAAAAAAATTTATGTGTCCGTCACTGATCACAAATATAAAAATGCATGCCAAAACCACTTACAACTGTTGTCAACTCATCTTAAAACAGTACATCGAATAATCGCAAAAGTAATTGTCCCTCTCAATGAACATTAATCCAAACATAAGTTAATAACATGTACGTTAACACAACGAATGATGTGTGTCATAAAAAAGTTTATTCATGTCGCAATTGCATGGTGACAACATCACAAATATTATAAAAATGTATAGACATGATATATATGTGTGCATGTGTGTATCAAATTTAAAGAATTTATACGTAATTTCTTTTATTGAAATTTGAGGCAATTACAATTCAGATTTATCGTTGTAAGAACCTTAAATGTTACAATGGTCAATGTTACTATAGGTATGGGTGTTCAGAAAAAACCGAAATCTGTATTGTATTCAAAACACAAAAGACGTCCGAAATTTTTATTTGGATAGATTCATGTTGGATATCTATTTTTCTTTTACAAAAAATTACTTATTCGGATCACATATCCAAATTCAATAAAAAAACAATCATTGTTTACCAACCACCTGAATAACTTGCTTATTCGAATGTAAAAATCAAGTTTATTCAAATTAATTCGGATCGGATAAATATATTTTTTTCGGCTCAGGTCAAGTTTCAAATAGTCTAAAAAATTTCAAATCCGAATAAATTGTTTTCGATGAACATCATTCACTATCTAGAGGGAGGGTGGTGCATGGAGTGATGGTGCATGGAGTGATCAAAGATGGTGTAATGGTGGCTGAATTTTCGGGTTGGAGAAAACATAGAGATTAAAAATGATGACATTGGCGTCTCACTAAGATAAATAGATAATGATTATATTGCTTTCGTGTTTTTTTACTTAAAATATATCTCGGTAATTTTATTACAATTATCTTTTTTTGAATGATTTAGAACCCATGTAAAATATTTTCATAATCAGATCGTACAATGATGGTTTATTGGTTGGATCGAATTTTAAAACTGGATAACATCATAAATAATATATTTTTAAATAAATATAGAAAAACAACAAATGTTTTAAATATTTGTAGATGGAGTTTCTAAAGAGTTTAAAAGAATTTATTGAAATTGAGCAAATTATATTTTAGGTGGCTGCATTTGTATTTCTCATTTACTCTCATCCTTCTCTCTAGAATTATGATGTAGATTAAAGAGGTATTGCCCAAGCGGTGTTACACATCTTTATTTTTTATATATAGTTAATAAAACAAAATACGCAGACTTTAATTCCTTTGGCCAAATGGTTGAGTTGTTGAATGGTAAGAAATACGTCGGGGGTTCCAAACCCATTGTTGACATTTTTTTAACTACTAATATAATTATTAAATATAATATATCTTGAAGATATTTTTTCTTTTTCTTTTTTACACTTTTAGTCCCTTAAGCTTTAAAAAACTTTATAAAATGTCAATTCTTATCCACTCGAGTTTTTGAAGTTTTGGATTTACCTTTTTGTCTCTTATTTGTTTCACATCTGCTTTCACTTTCAAACTTGATACTTACACTCTCGTCAACTTTATAAAGTATTTGTAGAACCTGCACGAGTTTATAATAATGAAAGGTTCTTGCATGTCTGCCTCTCTTTCTTTCTTCCTTATTTCTTCTCTGTGTCACAACCTAATAATTACTAAATTAATACATATGCTTTCCAATAGAAAACAAACAATGCAAACATTTACTTAGTGGTTAAGGCTCAGCAGTGTAAAGGTATTGGTTTGCGGTTCAATTCCCATTCAAGCCGTCAATTCTTTCTTTTTATTGTTTTCCTTTGTTAATTTACTTTGGTGGTAATAATAATAATAATAATAATAATTAAATAATATAACAATTAAATAATGATAGTAATTAAATAATAGTGGTAAAATAATATTAATAATAAAACAATGTTTTCTCTGTTTTATTTGTTTGTCGTATGATCTTGAAATAATTTAATTTATTATTTTTGGTGGATTTACATCAATTTCAAATGGTTTTAATTTGTGATATTGTTACTGATGTAATAACGAAATATTCATATCGGAAGAGCCATATGACATAAGATTATTGTTTTTTAAATGGGTGTAAATGTGTTATGTGATTTTTACGTTGTTTTATATTTTTAATATTATTAAATGCATACAAATTAGCAATATTTTAGTAAATAACAAATTTTTCTTGTAAATTTTTCGACTAAGTCCGGTTCTTTTTTCTTTTTGTTATGACGACCACGTTTACGACATGTACACTTTAGGTTTTTATGCCGAAGTGACAATCAGTGTGACGTGTTTTTGTATCTATATTTTGATATACATGATCATCTCTTCGTTCTGGTATTCGCAACTGTAGCGGATTTTCCGTCGCAACGCGGGAAACCCACTAGTTATTATTAATGAATGAAGATATAAGGCTTATAAGGATGAAGGGCTAAAATTGAAGCTGGAAAGAGTGTTGACGGGTTGATCGGATCACCGGTCAACTGGTCTGACCGACGAGTTGCTTGAACCATCCAGTTATAAGTGGCCTAGATATGCTTAATCAAACCCCTAGCATCAACGAGTCCCGGTTTGATGGGTTCAAATAACTTGTCAAGTTACCGAATTTTAATCATTCTCTAGTATTTGACGCCTAATATCATATAGACAAATGAGCCTAATAAAAAAAACATCACGCATTAAAAAATTTATAATTGGTTCACTACCACATAAAAAAGTTAACTATTATATATAGGATAATTTTTTTTTTTAAATTGAAACTCTATCCAAAATCATAATTAATTATGTTTAGTATTATTAAGTTACAATACATAGATAAAATTTTTGCTATGCACTTGATCAGTCCTCTCTCAAGGTTGAAGCACTTGATCAGTCCTCTCTCTAAGTCTCAGTGTTGCTTGAGCTTTCCTCCATGGTTACACCAAAAATAGCACCCACCGTACTTCTTCTCACAATACTCCTCACAAACTCCGCATTCACCGCCGCTTCCGTCGCCGGAGATGCATACCCATCTCCGTTTTTAACCGGAGTGACACCCTGCGACCTACACGACGGCGTCAGTCTTACCCCAATTCGCAAAGAAGTCTACGATGACGGTCATATCTTTGACATAAGTCACCGGTACCATCCCGACATGCCGTCATGGGGATCCGACGATGGAATCGGAGAGTTTCTCCGGTTGCCAGCCAGTATGAAGAACGGCTCACTTGCTAACAATTCCGAGATGAAGATGCCGACACACTCGGGGACCCACGTGGATGCTCCTGGACACGTGTATGATCACTATTTTGATGCGGGATTTGATGTTGATACGCTTGATCTTCGTGTTCTTAATGGTGAGTTTATTTGATAGATGATGGTTGATGCATATGAGGTGTTTGATTATATGCCTGTTTGAAATTTTTATTTTTTACCATAAAAAGAGTAAAATGATTCTTATGGAAAGTGGAAGTATTGATTTTCTGGGACATTTTGAGTTACTCGTTTGGTAGGATGGTCACATCATGATAACAACATTTGATTGAATTAAAGCTTGAAATTATTAAAATTACAGAATTAGTAGAAATGTAAATGTGTAATCGAGTATATAATGTTTTAATTAGTTGGTGTCAAAGTGTTTAAAACGGGTTTCAAGTAAATGAGACTATACGTCTAGTATAGTCTCGTATAGCCATGTGCGAGTAACAAGGCGTACCGCGTACAACTCTTTCCGACACCCAATGATTCGACAAGAATTGGTAACTTATACGCTGCGTATAAGAGTAAAATGATTGACACAAACAAATTATGACACATGAAATAAGATGGTAACGTGTCATTCGTATAGGAGTCCAATCATCGATACAAACAAATTTTGACAAACAAGTCTCTTTTTATAATTTAATCAACATTGAGTTGGGGTTATCAAGAACCCCGTCTTATACGTGACCATATTCATCCTATCCTAGAACGTCGTATATGCCACGTGGAATAAGATGGTAACATGTCATGTGATTAACCTAAGCTCTTCTTGGATTTTTGTGGTGTGGGTTAGTAATTTTTTGTCTCTTTTTCTGGTGGGTTGTGGGGTAAAGTTATCATATGCTTAGAGACGATGAAATCATGATGGTAAAAGATGATTCGTTTCAAGCCACAGCCATACAAACTGATGTGTGCTTCTAATAGACCTTAAGCCTATTAGCAAACTTTATCATCTTAGTAAAGATGTTGGCCAGAAAGATGAATCTTCAGTTTATATATCTCATGCTTTTTCTACCATCTATGATTGTTTCATCACAAGATAGCGCGTACCCACCTCTATCTGGTTATATTCAAGATTCTTGGAGTATTATTATTGACAGTGAGTTCATCCCCCAAAGGAGGGAAGTTTATGGAAACGGGAAAATTTATGATATAACACATAGAATTACTTCAGAAACACCTTCTGGGTTATCTGAAGATGGGATTGGGGATGAGTACCTTAAACTCTATGAAAGCATGAAGAACGGGTCAGATTATAACTTCTCGGTTATAAAGTTGCCTGCTCATTCTGGCACTCATGTTGATGCACCTGGACATATGTTTCAGAATTACTTTGAAGCAGGCTTTGATATTGATAGTCTTGATTTAGATGTCCTCAATGGTAATAAACGGATGTGTTCGAAGATATAATCCTATAATTTCATTTTTATTTTGTTAGATTGTTGTTTGTTGTGTATGAAGGTTATATGCTTGATCAAAAATGGTTTTGAGGGGTAATATTGAAACTTTGGTAAGACCCTAGTATATATAGAAAATTAGAGCAAATTATATTTTAAGTGGCTGCTTTTATAGCTCTCATCTACTCTCATCCTTCTATCTAGAATTTTGATGTAGATAAAAGAGAGTATTATTATTAATGAATGAAGATCAAAGGCTTCCAAGGATGAAGGGTTAGAGAGTACTGACACACTCACCTCTGACTCTTCACACCTTTTATACATCTTACATAGGCCTAAACGAGACGTAAAGGATGTCAATCATTTTTTGTTAGAATTTGTTAGTGTTAATGATTGTACTCATATACGCCTCGTATAGGTCTATACGTGTCGTATAGGTCCCATACGCGACGTATACGTGATCAATGATTGTCAAATCATTGGGTGTCAAAGGAAGCATACGTCTCGTATAGGCGTATATGAGACGTATAAGGTCGTTGAGGTGTTAATGAAAAAGTTAGTGTGTTTTATACCATCAAGGTTTGAAGCACTCGATCAATCGTCTCTCTTTTTCTTCGAAGGCTAACTAATCAACCGCCGTTTACTTCGTACACCGCTGCAATTGCTAAAGGATGCCCGAACGACGGATCTCTATCTCACCGATCACCAATTCCCGGGTAAACCTGACCCAAGCATCCCCACTTATCAATCCTCTCTCTCAGAGTCTCACTGTTGATTAAGCTTTCTTCCATGGTTACACCAAAAATAGCACCCACCATACTTCTTCTTACAATACTCGTCACAAACTCCGCATTCACCGCCGCTTCCGTCGCCGGAGATGCATTCCCATCTCCGTTTTTAACCGGAGTGACACCCTGCGACTTTAACGACGGCGTCAGTACTCTTACCCCAACCCGCAAAGAAGTCTATGACGACGGTCATATCTTTGACATAAGTCACCGGTACCATCCCGACATGCCGTCATGGGGATCCGACGACGGCATCGGACAGTTTCTCCGGCTGCCGGCCAGTATGAAGAACGGCTCGCTAGCTAACAATTCCGAGATGAAGATGCCGACACACTCGGGGACCCACGTGGATGCTCCTGGACATGTGTATGATCACTATTTTGATGCGGGATTTGATGTTGATACGCTTGATCTTCGTGTTCTTAATGGTGAGTTCATTTGATAGACGGTGATTGATGCCTGTGAGGTGTTTGATTATATGCCTGTGGGATGGGTTGGTAATTTTCGTCCCTTTTTCTGGTGGGTTGTGGGGTAAAGTTATAATATAATATGCTTAAAAGGTGATTCTTTTCAAACCAGTGAACCACAGCCATACATCTAACTTATGTGTGCTTCTAAAAGACCTTAAGCCTATTAGCAAATTGACTATCCTAGTAAACGCAAGAAAGATGAATCCTCAGTTTATACATCTCATGCCTTTCCTACTTTGTATGATTGTTTCATCACAAGATAGCGCATACCCACCTCTATATGGTGATGTTCAGGATTCTTGCGGAATTGTTGGCAGTGAGTTGATATCTCAAAGGAGGGAAGTTTACGGAAACGGTAAAATTTATGATATAACACATAGAATTACTTCAGGAGCTCCTTCTTGGTCATCTGAAGATGGGATTGGGGATGAGTACCTTAAACTCTATGAAAGCATGAAGAACGGATCAGATTATAACTTCTCGGTTATAAAGTTGCCTGCTCATTCTGGCACTCATGTTGATGCACCTGGTCATGTGTTTCAGAATTACTTTGAAGCAGGCTTTGATATTGATAGTCTTGATTTAGATGTCCTCAATGGTATTAAACGGATGTGTTTGAAGATATAATACTATAAATTCATCTTTATTTTGTTAGATTGTTATTTGTTATGTATGAAGGTTATATGCTTGATCAAAACATGGTTTTGAAATTCTTGTATAATAGTTGTGTTACTTGCTAATTTACAAGATTTACAGATTCATCTGTAAGAATTTTAGCTATAAATCATCAAATTATGTCTGTTTTTTGCAGGTCCAGCATTGTTAGTTGATGTTCCAAGGGACAAGAATATAACAGGTACTAATTCAGTTATGGTTATTTACCTAGAAGCTTAAATTGTTTATGCCGATTGGTACATTTGTGTACTTCTGTTTTAAGCGCTTCATCATTCCTTCTTAATATATAAACATGATCAATCTTCAACTGCTTTTGATCCTGTTTCTTATTGTAATATGTTTTATTTGCAACTTCTCTTTATGGTGTTTTTAAGAATGTTACTTCCCTTCTCTGAGTAAAATTTAAACACGAAAAATGGTTCAAAAAAGATTTAGAAAGAGTAAAAAACAGATGTTCCTGTAATTTTTAACCATGTTATAACATGATTTGTGTTTTATAGCTTAAGTGTGAGTTAAATCTTGATTACTTATAAAACTATTTCAGCTGAAGTTATGAAGTCCTTGAACATACCCAAGGGAGTAAAGCGCGTGCTTTTCAGAACATTAAACACTGATAGGTATCGTCGTTTTCACTTTCGCTGGTTCCTTATAATAAAGTTGGTTTGACTTTTGATCATACGGATCATCAATCTCAGGAGGCTAATGTGGCAAAAGCGATTTGACACGAGCTATGTGGGATTTATGAAGGATGGAGCTCAGTGGCTGAAGGACAATACGGACATCAAACTCGTTGGTAAAGCTCTTTCACTCTCACTTTTTCGCCCTCTTCACTGCTGATTGTGTTTATGGAATTAAAATTAATGAATTATGATTGATGCACTAGCACTAAAATCATGAATTGTATATTTGACTTTCATTCTGATTTCATGAAATGCCCCATTTCCGGTGCACACATATTATGTATATATGTGTGGGCCCTCAAGAGGCCAAAGTAAAATTGCACTAATTTTAACGTTATTTTATTTATTTTATGAAAATAACGTTAAAAATGTTGTCATGATCAACTTCAAACGATAACTTTGAGCCGGGGACTTCTTCGGAGCAGCCTCTCTATCCCAACTGGGATAGGGGTAAGGTTTGTGTCTATCCTTTCCCCATACCCTATTGAAAAGTGGGAATATACTGGGTAAGTTTGTTTGTTCATTCTGATTTCATGAAAGACTGCTCAGAAAATATTCTGTATATACTCTATTATTCAATACACATCTGCATAGTTGATATGTCTTAAAATCACTTATGAATTTTCATATTATTTGTTACATTTAAGGCACTGGACAGTAGGGGTTTGAATATATACAAGACAACACAAGACTAACATGAAATTCACGATTTGGGTTTAGACCAAAATCCCTACTGGGTCAGTTTTGCGTTTGGGTCAACTTGACAGGTTTGTGAGTTGACCCGTTTAACATGTTTATTTTTAAGAGGTTCAAAAATATGAGTTTTATGCCATAACTTATATGGATTGAAAGTTAACAGAAACTAGCATCATGGTTTAAACATAATTATTTTATATAATTTGTATTTTTCATTGTAAATTAGAAATTTCAGAATATTCTTGTTGGATGTTAATGTTGGCACCTTAACGGGTCATTATACGTTTAATCTAGTTTCACGGGTAAAATGATCAAGATAAATTAGTTAAGTTAGATGTTAGTTAATGTCGGTTAATGGCGCCAAATATAACTGTCTACAACCGCCATTATTAACTGTTTCTGTAGGCTATAAATAGCCAAACAACTGTATAAATGTTAGTCGAATATATGCAGTGTATTTATTAATTCACTCATTCTGCACACACATATATTTTGTTCTATCATGAAGATACGCTAATAATTATTACGTTAAAGAAAATTAAAATTTCATTGATCATATTCGTGTCAATCTGTAAAAATTCTCTTTTAGCTCCCAACTTTGAGAACCAAAAAACACTATCACAAGAACCTTTTTTTTTTGAAATACCTTTTATAATCATATTTTGGCCATGCATAACACGAACCATCATTCGGTCTCGATTTGCAGGTATCGATTACTTGTCGGTTGCAGCATACGATGATCTTATTCCTTCTCATCTCGTCTTCTTAGAGAGCCGGGTAAGACACATGCACCCTCGTGTGACATTGGTTAAAATCATACTTAGATAAGGTCATAAGGTGTTTGATAATTTATTTTTATATTATCAGGAGATCATTCTTGTAGAAGGTCTGAAGCTTGATGATATACAAGCAGGGATATATAATGTGCATTGCTTGCCATTAAGGTTACTGGGAGCTGAGGGATCTCCCATAAGATGCATTCTCATCAAGTGATACTATAGTAGCCAGCTTCATAAGTAAACTTCATTTTCTTTAAACTTATTTTTGTTTTTTAAATTATGGCATAAAAATATTATCAGCTTGAAGTATCTTTAATTCCAGCATTATCTGTTATGTAATACTTGAAAAGAATTTGGAAAAAAATATAACCCACTACACAGGGCGCGTGGCCGGGGCATGGTGTGACTGCTATCACGGGATGATAACCGTGTGAAGGAAAAAAAAAATCTAACGGCTATATAACTTTTGAATCCAAAAAAAAATAAAAAAAATTAAACCCTATATAAACTCATTCAACACACAACCAAAAACACAAAATAATCTCTCAAAAAATCCAAAAATTTCAACTTTAATATCTTCAAAATTTTTTTACACAATATGGATCCAAACAACCCGTTTATGAATTGTTATCGTCCTCAAGGCGATACAAACAACTTGAACCCATTTCTAACGTTTTCAAATTGGTACCTACAACAACTTGTTTTTCAATCAAAATTCACCCGCTTTTGAAAACTTTTCCGAAACCCAACCCGAACCCGACGTTGAGGATGTTCCAGAAACACAAGCCGACTACATCGCGATGCAGGAACGGACGAAAGGAAGTGCATGAAAAACAACAAAACCGACTATTACCCGATGGTCGGAAGTTGAGGTGGTGGCACTAGCTTGTGCCTACATTGATGATACTGAAGATCCGTTCGTTGGTAATAACCAAACGAGTACGGAATTTTGGAAACATGTTAACAATTTTTTCAGCAATGGGTCGTGACTCCTATCGGATGAACGACATAATTTCCGGAAAATGGCGCGACTTACAACGTAAAGTCGCGAAATTTAATGGAATATGGATTCAACACCACAACAACCGAAAAAGTGGTGAGAATGACGAAACGGTCATGAACGAAGCGTTGATGGTCTATGCTAGAGAAAACGAGTCATTTTCTCATATCGCGGCGTGGTATGTTATGTAAAAATCAACAAAATAGCATCCCGTTCGAAAAATACACAACCACTCAATCCGACTCCACCGGTTGATGTTTCCTTAACTTTAACGAGTCGGATGAGGAACTTGTTTAAGTTAAGGAAGTTCCATCTTGGATATTGAACTCGTTTAAGTTAAATGACTCGTTTAAGCACTTAATTGCATATTGAACTCTTAACCGATTTATTTAAGTTATAATTGACAGAAACCAAATAACCTTTACTTGAAGGCCGATTAAACCTGCCCGATCAGCCGATCTACCCATTTGAAATTTGGATCGATTAGATTAATAATAGTGGGTCTAACTTTTATATGGAAGATAAATACTATTAGAACGTTTGATTTCAAGCATGAGTTCGAGCTTAATTTTAAGCACTTTTAGCAAGTAAGCAAGCATGCGCTTAGTACTTCATATATCAAGATGGGTTATGAGCTTATGCTTATTAGAACGTTTGATGTAACATTTTATTTAACACGTGTGCAATTTACATATATATATATATATATATATATATATATATATATAAAGGCCGGTTATTATATGAATAGATTTTATAACGCGAATCGTACGAAGAACTTGCATGATAATCTGCATAGTTATAACATTGGTGTGATTACGAAGTAAATTTGTGTGATAATTCATCAATGCATATAAACAACACAAATGTGATTTAACATGCATATAAAATCACGCAAGTTGTTTTTTACTTCAAACAAATCACGCAAGATTTGATTGAAAATGTAATCATGCAAACTGAAAAAAAAAAATTACGCAAATTTGTTCAACTTGTGTGATGTCTGATGCGATTGTCTCACACGCATCACCTAATGAAAAATCTTTTTTTATTTAAAACTTCCTCTATAAATTGAATAATTAAAAAATAAACGAGCCAAGCTCGAACTCCAGCCTTATTTAGTCAAAACGAGCTCGGGATTGGTTCGGCTCGTTTACATCCCTACATATATAGAATCAATCATTATTTGTCAGAATTTTCCGGTTTTAATAAATGAATAAATGGACTTCTTATACGCTTTGTATATGACATATATGAGACAGCCCATTGTCGAGTCATTGAGTGGTAGAGGGGCATATACGCCTCATATAGGCTTATACGATAAGTATAGTGTTGATGGTGTGTTAAAATAAAAAAGTTAGATGTGTAAACAATGTTTTGAAAATTGGACCGGTCAAACCGGGAACAGGCGGGGTGGCCGGCCCAAATATAGCATGCGAACCGCCCTCTTGATAACTGACCGGATTTAATATTTTAGTTCTTTTTAGTTTTTGTTAACTAAAATCAAAAAAAGAAAACATTAAAATCAAATCATGTATTTTTTTAACATGATTAATGTTTGTTTAATTGTGTTTATAATTATACCAGTACGAACTCCGGTTTAATGTTCAGTTTGATTTTGAAAACATTGTGTGTAAATAACTCATATTGTCAATACACATCGAAAATGTAAATAGTAATAGTAATTAAACAGTAATAATTATATAATGTTAATACTATTTAAACAATAACAATCAATTTATAGATCTAGAGGCAGCAACAATAATTATGAATTAATAAGTATAATTATATAATAATAATAGTTAAATAGAAAAATAATAATTAAATAATAATAACTATTATATATTAATTAATTAATAATCAAAACTTTACAAACAGTTTAATTGCACTTAATTTTAGCATTATTTTTTATACATGTGATGCCATCTGTAACAACCTCGAAAATTCAGGTCTAATTTGAACTTTTATTATTTATTGAATTGTCTATAATATTTCGTAAGTTAATTGCTAAGTTAGAAATATATTCGATATCCTATGGATCAATTAAAGGAATATGTTATTTCGAATAACGAACTTAGAACCAAACACGAAAGGGATTCGAATCGACATTAGACGGTTAATTGAAAGTCACTTTACTCGGCCAAACATCTTAACAATTTAATTACGACAATTAGTAAATTCAATGCCAACAAAATTATGTTATACAAGAACGTATCTATATAAATTAATACAATCATACACATAAAAGTATATACATGAAATCATTTATGTAAAACAACTAATTTATTTAACACACATAATTAATTATAAGAAAAATACAAAATATATACATATGGACGCGTATATATATGTGTAGACAAGCAACGTTTATGTATATGTATATACAAAATGCACACATACATACACTTGTTCATACACATGTAAACAAATACATGTACATATGTAAACAAAAGAAATCAAACAATTACAAAACACATAAATATAAATTCATGCATATGTATAAAATACATATATAGATATTCATACATTTATACATACATATATATATGGATATATACACCACATACACTCAAACACAAAACAACAAAAGAGATTCCTCTCAAGTCAAACCCACCACCTATTCCACCAATCCCTCTCTCCCTTTTTCTTTCAAAATTATGCCCACTTTCTGGCAGCTTTGGTATGCCAACTTCCAGACCCTATAACTCATTCCGCACTCCACCAAATTCGTAGAATCTTTTTTCAAAATACACCTTAGTGTCCTCCAGAAGTATCCCAAGACGTCTCACTCATTTTCGTCAAGATTTCGACCTCCAAACAACCTTCTAAACTCAGGTGCGCAGAAACCGACCAGCTTTGCTATCTTCACTTCTTCATCACGGTTAAGGTACCAAATGAACTCCAAATCACCTCATTCATTTTTTGATCTTCTTGGACTTCAATTTACTTTGTTTGGTAAAATCCCAGGAGCTTTTGAGACCCAGAACTAAGCTTAAAGTCCTTGAAAACGTGGAACAAGTGCAACAACATTACATGCAAAGGCTTGCATCTTCCTTCTTCCTTGATTCTTGAACTTTTGAACTCAAATACTTGCAACAACTCCTCATAAAAGATTCTTTGTTATCATTTTCAGGTCCTACCATCTAATAGTCCATATCTCTTCATTATCCTTCAAGAACTATGTACAAATCCTACATTATAAAATCAAAAACTCACTTTTATTAATGTTTTTGCACACTATCATATACTCTTTCAAATCTATGACCAAGACCTATTTTTAAACAGAAAACAAAGACCATTTAACATCCAAAATTTCGTGATTTTGAAGCCATGGTTAAAACTCTTACATGCAACAAGGTTGCATGTACAAAGAAGAGGAGTTCTTGAGTTCTAAAAACAACTATGTATTTTTATCACTACTTCTTGTTTTGGCAGTAAAAATAAATGTTTTAACTAACAAAAGTTTTTGGTATAAAAGCTTGGTCGAAAAACACACATGCATGGAGGTTGCATGTGCCTAAACTTAGTTTTTGAGCACTAATTCCTTCACCTTTGCACCTTCACTTCATCTAAAGCCAATACACTTTTGTTAACCACGTTTACAGCCCTAAAACCCTCTGGATACAGCAGCCTCACACATAGGATTGGTTGAGCATCGGTCAAGGCAAAGCAACATCGTTAAGGGTATTCATTCAATTAGTTTAGTTATGTTTTACTTGCATAGTTTGCACTTAACACTTGTATTAGCACATGAACACTTGTAACATATAAAACACATGCAATATAATTTAAAATGAGTAAAAGGATCTGAACATAAAATGTAACATGATGCATGCAACGTCTTGTACGTTAAAAATGAACATAACGCGTTAAAATCTCAAAAACCGACACAAACCGTTCATGCATGAATTCAAACATTCCAGAAGTTAAAAACATCTTAAATGATGTTAAAAATAATTTAAATATGTTTTATAAGACATCACTAACATGGTTTAAGCTTAAAATCGTTGTATTACCGAACCGACGTGTTCAAAACTACTAAAACGGTTTATTTTTGTGCATATTTAAATTATGGAAATTTTATAAGTTTATTTACGATAAATAATGTATTATATCATATTTTGATGAGTTATGGTGATTAAAATGACTAACAACGTATTTTATGCAAAACTAGCTACGAAACCGACGTCTTTAAATTGTTAAATCGCATAGTCTTGGGCTATAACTTATTTTTGAAATATTACAGAATATAAAATAATGTTATAAAAATATTTGGGATGATAGGAAATACCAAAGACTCTTTAAAAGCGTAACTACGTACATAAACGACACGCGAAATGCGTAAAAACGGGTTTTTATATATATGCAAGCCAATAACTATTTAGACCAGAATATTATTCTTAATATATTTTATATATAATGAAAACATAATTTCTAAAACTTATGGGCTTAAACTATGTATTTAAAATGGATAAAAACCGGGTTATGGGTGTTACCGGCGTTACCGGCCCAATTAGCCCACTAAATAAAATGAGGTATTTCTAATCAAAAGATTTTATTAATAAATATATATTTTGAATATTTGAACAAATATATACTTATTTGGACAAATTATGATTTATAAACGTATTGTTGGGCTTTAACCGTCTTGACGGGCCCAATAGGCCCAATGGTAACTTTACATGTAAAAATAACTTAAAGCCCAATTGTTAACCTATTTAGTTTAATTCATTATTAGTATTTCTATATAATAACCATGTTAAGAATCTAATTACATACATACAAGATGTTACGTAAATGTTATAACTTACAAAACATCTAAACTGGGCCTGAGTAATGTATGACACTATGCATAGAGCACAATGATATTAGCAACTAAGTCTAATCTTAGCAACACGTTTAAACATAGGTATACACCTATCTTGTAAAGGCAACTACGTGGAACACTCAACTCACAACATTGTTTGCAAACCGTAACCTCGATGAGTTTTCGTGCAAACATTTCCCTTCTTTACTATGTTTTGGGATGGAATACATGCTACTAAAACTTTTTATGTGTACTAATGTTTGAGACTTGTTACTTCCCATATTGTTGTCCCTTCTTTAGAGCACACCATTAATCCTAGTTGGGGACATTAGTATTATGGGTAGCGCTATCTGAGAAACCCTCACACACATTGGTCTCCCCACTGATATTTGTAAATCGTTGTGGCATAATTACTAACTATTTTCATTAGTTCATTAATGGGAAATGAACTACGTAGGGACGGAACGCCGACATATGGTCTTGTTGCGAGATCATATGGGTGGTGCAGGATTGGTTGTGCGACTTGAACATTGTACACGAACGAACAAACTATTGTTATCTTTGTTTATTACAAATAATACAAACTGTTTACTTATAAAATGTTTTTAACTGCTTGAGCTCACCAGCTTTATGCTGACCCAAACTCTTTTAAGCATGCATTTCAGGACATTAAACTAAGAAGGAGAGGTAGACGGGAAGCTTTTGGTGCCTAACACTTTGGAGTCTATGTTAGAGACTTGCTTATTATTTTCGCTGCCTAGGAACTAGATTTAAACTTCATCTGTTTTATTATGATTACAAACATTATGATATTGGGTTGTTCATGTCCACTTTTGGTTTTAAAACAATTATTAAGACTATTTTGTACTAGCTGATGATGAAGTTATCTTAGTCCTACTTATTTAAATGTTTTACCAATCTTTCGTCTTGCCCCTACCGTCGGGGTGCGACACCATCACCATGATAGAACGGTATGACCCAAAATTAATTAATAATAATAATATTTTTTTAACTTTTATGTGGTCGTCTTATGTTTATGTGTTATTGATGATAAATTTTACATACAAGCATGACGCTTTTTTTGTTATGATGCGACGGACAAATTCATGACATCCATATTTTGGGATTTTACGCTATAATGATAACTTTTGTGGCGTGTTTTGATATATGCAGATGTAAGAGATCGTATTTTTGTATGTGTTCTTGTATTTGAAACTGTAACAGAATTCTCTCCTGCAACCTGCGAAGAATCCAATATTTGCTACACATATATTTTGGAAATACAACGACAAGTGTACAGTGATAGTATTTCTTTATTAAATTTCGAACCCAAATGGTCGCATAAATTTTGTGCATTATTCACATGTGCATAATATGTCGATACATTAACATTTATTTGTACTGTTTATGTAGTTTTAGCTGTAAAAAGTTGTGATAGCGTTTTTGTGATAATTTTTTGGTATTTTAGGCGAGATTTTTAGCCACGGGTTGTGACAATTTTTTGACACAATTTACGGTGCGTTGTTCAACCTTGATTTTTTTATAGATTTTTAGCCATGGTAAAATTTTACGTGGCTTGATAATCACGATGAAATGTAAAATATAAATAACTAGGGTTTAACCCGCGCGTTGCGGCGGAAACCCTGTATTGAATGAAAAACGATGACATCTACCAAATTAAAATTCTACCATAAAAATATTGAATCATATAGTTCTACCAAAATATGTATTTGAACACGTGTCGGTGATAGCATCTCAAATATCAAAACACATACAAAAAAGGCTGCAATGATAGCAAGAAATATAAATTCAAATATACACACACAATGTTGAAAATTATAGAATGTGCTCACATATTTAACTATTATTATTTTTTAATTATTAGACAGTAAACAAATGTTTACACTTTAATCATATATGATAACCATACGAAATTAATATGTTTTAATTTTTTATATGTATGTTACTCACCATCTTAGTATAATTTTGTTAAGATGTCTTTTAATATAAAATATCAGGCTATTTTGTACACTCATGTTTTATTACTACATTTTTTTCAAACCTGCTTAAATTTCACATCTTGCTAGTTGTTTTAATTGTCTGTGAATAAATGAATCGTCATTAATTTGTTGCAGCAGTTGTCAAAAACTTTTGCAGTGGTTGCCATTTGTTCGCGAAAAAAAAGCGAAAAACATCTAGAATAAAAAGCTATTATCATTGTCGCTTGTAATGATTATATTTCTTAAATGTATATATAATAATAGTAATAATAATAGTAGTAGTAGTAGTAGCTTTCTCTCGCATTGTGGCGGGAATTACATCTCGACTTCTAATATCAAAACGCATATACAAAAACGATCACGTATATTAAAATGCGGATATAAAAACATATGACGACGATTGTCACTACAACGTAAATCCTTAAAGTGTAGATGTCAGAAAAAAAATAATTATTCTTTTTAATTATTATTTAATGATAATTATTAATTAATTTGGGGTCATATCATCCTGTCGTGATGATGTAACAATTGTCAGTTAATCTAAAATAATAAAAAATTGTTTCAATTGTATGTGAATAAATGAATCGTCATTAATTTGTTGTAGCAGTTGTCAAAAACTTTTGCAGTGGTTGCCATTTGTTCGTGAAAAGAAAGCGAAAAACACCTAGAATAAAAAGGCTATTATCATTGTCACTTGTAATGATTATATTTCTTAAATGTATATATAGTAATAGTAATAATAATAACAATAGTAGTAGTAGTAATAGCTTTCTCTCGCGTTGCATCGGGAATTTCATCTCGACTTCTAATATGAAAACGCATATACAAAAACGATCACTTGTATCAAAATGCGGATATAAAAACATATGACTACGATTGTCACTACAACGTAAATCCTTAAATTGTAGCTGTCAGAAAAAAAATAATTATTCTTTTTAATTATTATTTAATGATAATTATTAATTAATTTGGGGTCATATCATCCTGTCGTGATGACGATGTAACAATTGTCAGTTAATCTAAAACAATAAATTGATTTTTTTTACTACTACTTAATAATAAAATAATAATAATAATTATTAATTATTATATAAAATTAATGTTAATGTTATACAACAATAATAATTAATAATTATTAATTCTTATTCTTATTATATTGTGATATATCGGCCGTTATTTTTGACTTTGGCATACAATACGTTGATTTGTATTAATTAATTAGTATTAATATAATAAAATATTTATTATTATTAAAATTTAATTATTATTACTATTCACTTGTAATGATGTTATTTCATAAATGTATATATAGTAATTATCAATTAAATGGTAACAACACAATGTATCTTTTACGATGATTTAACTGTCACAAAGTCAATGATGTATTGTCATAGTGGTAAGGTGAAGATATGAGGAAAGTGATAGAAGACCCAGGCTCTGGTTTGATTCTTGTTTCCACCCGGTTTTACCAGCCTTTTGTCGTCATTCCTTTAGGCGGGTGCTTGGGTCGGGTTTCTCTCGGGAATTGGTGGCTGGTGGGCTAGGATCTTCGTCCGTCTGGATTAATGGTCAGCTTGGGCATAATTTAGCCATTAGAAATCGTGTACGAAGTTTTTAACAGTTGATTAGTTAGTCGTTAAAAAAAACTGTCATCACGCCAAACCAATATGACTAAATTTTTTTTTTTAAAAGACAAAACAAATTCTCCTAATCTTTTTTACAAGAACTTTTTAAAGTTGTGGAGAGAAAGGAAACCCTAAACCCACCCGTTAAAACCCTCTTCTGTCTTTCTTTACACTCGTCACACCGGCGATTCATCCTCCGCCGCGTTGCCGGCGAGCTAACTTCTTTGTCTGTTCATCGCATTATTTTACTCGTACACGATTGACTTCTCGTAAATCGTATCAAACATCAATATCATCTCTGTATAAACCCTAAGTAATGGAGGATTCGGAGTTCGCATTCGAACCACCAAGCGATGAAGAAATTGACTACGAAGATGTTAGCAGCGGTGGAGAAGATGAAGAAGAAAACAGTGATGTAGAAGACAAAGGAAAAAGTAAAAAGAAGACACAATCGCCATGGGACTTTTCTTCTTACACTGAATCAGTTGCGGAAGAACACGCTCGTAGAAGCACTACTTCTATTGATGATAAAATCTCGAAGCTTATCCAACAACGTAATTATGCGGAAATTGTTCAAGAAAAAGATGAGGTTGATGATGATGATTCTTCTGATTCTGAGCCAGACCGACAGGTAAGCAGTGTGATTTGTATGTACCTATAAATGTATATTTCTTCATAGAAATTGACGTGTTTAATGCCATTAAGATTGATAACAAATAGATATCTTCTGGGATTATGCCATTTGTCAAATAGTACCTGAGATATTTGAAATGTTTGTTAAAAATGTGTGAAATAACTCAAACTAAATGCCTTCTGGTTTTATCACCCAGTTAGTCGTGGCTGACACTTAACATTTAGAGTCAGAAGACTTATGCGTTTCATTAAATTGAAAATATAGCAGTTCTATGGTCAAACCAAGATTTTCGAATTAGTAGAAGTGAATATAATTGCATTCACTTTGCATTTGCTCAAACATACTGCGTTGCTTGCTCTTAGTAGGAGTAGGATGATGGTTAGGGTAAAATTTCTGTGATATGCATTTTCTAAATGCTTCTCATTGTTTACTGGTACTAATTATAAGATCTACATTCTACAATGATACCTATTACTTTGGTTTTGATGTTGTTAGGCTATGTGTATTCAGAACACCCCATCACTCCACGTATGCACTACATAAACAACTAAAACCATCACCCCCTCTTCACGTACATATGTGTTATCGTCACCATCTCATCACTCTATTATAAGCATTATCATCACCCCTCTCTCTCCCTCCCCTTCTCTCTCGCCTCTCTCTCTCTTTGGTCGAATGGTTCTTTCCCCGTGACCACACTCACACCCATCCCCCATCATGTCCCATCAGGCCCCTGTGTAGTGGTTTCGGGCCCCATGGGGGCGTAACTGAGGCCCCTCACGCCCGGGTTACCCCTCACTACACATGGCCTTAGTGTTTAGCATGTCATAGCATCTATTAAATTGCTGGGTTTTGGTGAGTGAGACTAAATTATTTCTAACATGTCAATATGTCATTAAATTGACTTGTTTTAGGAAGATTTTAAACCTGAGGAAGATGATGAGGTTCCTGCCACAGCAGTTGGTGGAGATAATAAATCATTCTTTGCAAAGGCAGATGGTGTTTCCTTTCATGCAAGTTCCTTCTTGGATCTCCACCTTTCTAGGCCATTGCTTCGAGCTTGTGAAGCCCTCGGGTACACCAAACCAACGCCTATTCAGGTTTGATAATCTACTGCCACCTTAAATGGCATTTAATTGTTGCATGTTTTTATTTATAGTTTTATACATATATATGTGTGAAATGTTTAAAAATGTTGGTTTAAACTTTTTAGGCAGCGTGTATACCCTTGGCACTTACTGGACGCGACATATGTGGAAGTGCAATTACAGGCTCTGGGAAGGTATGTTACGCATCTGTCATTAGTTTAAAGGTGACAATTTTGAATGCAAATAGCTGTACTTTATAGCTGCAGTCATACTTGTATAGTATTTCTAATCATATTATCAAACTAGTTACTTATAAAAAAATAATATATTTTGGGAATTTGGGATAAAATGTGTTTTGTGTTAACCTAAATTGATTTGTACCAAGTTACCTGTTCTGATCTGAAATGTTGCGACTTGTGACCTGAGATGCTCCCTGCATGACCCGTATTTAGTTTTTATTCTCTATCAGTTATTCATGTACTGTTATTGCTAATGTAAAAAGTAAAATACTTGTCTTCTTTGCATAAAGAGAGTTTGCTCACTTAATTCTGTCAAGTGGATAATTAATTAACTATTAGAATATCTATATAAGCTCACTAGTTACTGTTATATATAGAAAGATATGTGTTTGATTGAAGACAACTAATATTTTGGCTCAATTTTTTGCAGACAGCTGCCTTTGCTTTACCAACACTAGAGAGATTGTTGTTTCGTCCCAAACATAGACCTGCAATAAGGGTCCTCATCCTTACTCCTACAAGAGAGTTGGCGGTTCAGTAAGCTTTTCAACTTTGGTTATAGTGCAAGTTGTTCTTTTCTTATCAATCTTGTCAGTTTGAGAGGTTTCTACATATGATATTTAAGTTTCAAGTTTTATCACTACATTCGATGCATTCTATAATCGTATCATTCAAGGATTTAACCAGGCTTTTCATAGGCTCCTATTTGATACTTGGAATAGGTAAGAAATTGCATGACAAAAGGTGCTTGCATATGTATAGTAGCTTTTCAATTAAACACATTGAGCCAAAAGAGTTTTAACTTTTAACCACTCATAATGCTTGCTAGTGAGACTTTTGGAAACTTTGATGCCACTCCAATCTTGTTGCCTTGTTGGTATCTTTGTAAGTTCATATAATATTGGAGCCAAGTGTTTGTTTTGTGTTAATGATTTATTTATGCCACTTAATTACTTGCAATCATAGATTCTTGGTATCTACTATAATTCAGTTTATGTTACTAGAGATTGCAATTTCTGCCTCAATTTACATGAATTGTTTTCTTTTGGTTATTTTTTTATCCAACACAAGTTAAATGAAATGTTTAGTTAAAGGGAAATGGCTCAATGGGCCAAAAGTTACCCAAAGTTTCATATTTTATTAATATTATTATTATTATTATTATTTTTATAGTTTTTGCAACCTTCTAAATTTTTTTTTTCTTATAGATTTGGATTATAGTTCAATCTTACAATTACATTGTTTTCTAATAATCATATTTAAGTCGCTAGTCACTTACAAAAAATTAAAAGATGGACAATTGCTTTATTGAGACTACTCTTTACCTGGCCTGTTACGACAATTGCAAGGTTCGACCATAGTTGTCAAAAGCCCTCGGGCGCTCGGCTAGTCCCCCAAAAAAAAAAAGCCAGGCGCATGAAAGGCAACTGATGGCAGCCTAGGGCCTAGGCGCACTCCGGTGACTTTCGGGGTAGATTCCGGCAAAAATTTGGAATATCTGGCTAAGTTCAAAAAAATCCAACCATAAACCAGTCTAAGACAACCATAAAAAGGTTTTATATTTTAAAAACTCTATATAACTAGATTATTAATTGTTTTATAGTTAGACTTTATATATATTTCATAAAAAAATTTTAGCTTAAAACATGTCAAACCTTTAAAAATGGTAACTTAATACTATACGCCTAGTTTAATAAAGCCCTCGCTTTTTTTGCGCCTTATGCCTAGGCTCCGAGCGCGGCTTGTGTGCCTTGAGTGCGCTTTGTGCCTTTGACAACTATGGGTTCTACAAAATTGCCTTTTTTGCCACCTCTACATGTAACAGTTGCAATTCATTTTTTGAGGTTGGAAATAGAATTTTACATAATTGTGTTTTGACTAACCAATCAGGATTCATAGCATGATCGGAAAACTTGCTCAGTTTGTTACAGACATCAGATGTTGCCTTGTTCTTGGCGGGCTTTCAGTGAAGGTTTGTTCACCATCTCGTAATTTTCAGATAATTTTAGTTACCCGCATCATCCCAAGGACTTAATAATTGGATTAGATATGCCTTCAGATGCCTCAAACAGTATAATTGTTTCAGTTAGTATCTTAAATGGATTATTCTGATTATCTTGTTTCTGTGAATTTTTTCTCATTGTAAAGCTTAAATTACCTTTCAGGCTCAAGAAGCAGCATTAAGATCCATGCCAGATATAGTGGTGGCGACCCCTGGACGTATAATAGATCATTTACGCAATTCTATGTCTGTAGATTTGGATGATCTTGCAGTTCTAATCCTTGATGAAGCAGACCGTCTTCTTGAACTTGGATTTGAAGCTGAGATACGTGAACTGGTAATCCTGAACTTTTAAGGTCTTTATATTTTATGATCATCAATGCCATTTAGTTTATCTTACGTCTGTTTTTTTTTCCCTCATTTATTTGCTAGACAGGAATTTTAATAATGTTTTGTTTTTTAGCCAACTTTTGTAATTATTTCAGGTGAGACTTTGCCCCAAACGGAGACAGACTATGTTGTTCTCAGCTACCATGACTGAGCAAGTTGACGAGCTTATTAAATTATTACTAAACAAGCCTCTACGTCTCTCAGCTGACCCAACCACAAAGCGCCCATCAACTTTAACAGAGGAGTATGTTCAATAATTTTATTTTAACAATGATTTAAAGCTATAAATTTATTATGAAAATCGAATCAGTTTTTTTAACTTTCATTTACAGGGTTGTTAGAATACGGAGGATGCGGGAAGGAAATCAAGAAGCTGTTCTTCTTGCATTATGTTCTAAGACATTTACATCGAAAGTGATCATATTCAGGTAACTATAAACACCAATCAATTGGAGGTGGCAATTTTGACCCAAAGTGCATTTCCTTTTAAATTGAGACAAAATAATAATAAGTTTCATAACCAAAACCTGCATGGTGGTTTTTTTTCCGGATAGCTATGCTATGATTTTGAAATTCTTATAGAATCTTTCTTTTGACATGTGTACAACTTATGCTATATGCTTGAGGTCGTTTGCACTGACATTTACTGTGATAATGATAGTGGAACAAAACAAGCAGCACATAGGTTAAAGATTTTATTCGGTTTAGCTGGCTTTAAAGCTGCTGAGCTTCATGGAAATCTCACACAGGCACAGCGTTTAGATGTGAGTTTTGAATCATTAAGCCTTGCTCTAAAAAGAAGAAAATACAAGAAATTGATGCAGTTGTGTGCATGACATCATATATTGTTGTCTGTATAGGCCTTGGAACTTTTCAGAAGGCAGGAAGTTGATTTTCTGATAGCTACTAACGTTGCTGCTCGTGTAAGTGGCCAAATTTTAATTATTATTTGTTTGTCTATATGCCACATAAAGGAGTGGAAATATTGCTAGAAAATGATAATGGTAAATATTAATCTTTTTATTTATTTTACAGGGGCTTGATATTATTGGAGTCCAAACGGTTATCAACTATGAATGCCCACGTGATCTTACTAGGCAAGTTGTCTTTGTTGCTGCTATTTATCACTAAAAGTTTGTATTCAGTCTATAAAATTTCGTTTACATTCTCCTGTTTACAGGCATTTGGATTTTTGTTTTCAAACTAAATATCTTATTATGCTTGCACAAATAGATTCTTCTTTTGATTATTCAGATATTTTGTTATTAAATAGTCAGTTTGTGCTATTAGGTTTATAACACTTGTAACAATATTACAATATGATGATCCGAGGATAAACTGAAATTGCCTATTTACTCATTTTCATTCAGGATACTCTTACTCTATATCAGACGATAAATGTATTAAAGGGATAGGAGTTAGAACTCTTTTTGTATTCCTTGTAATATCTCCATTTATATTACTTAAAGTCTATTCATATACAACAATACAATTGCCATACCAAGTCAGAGCTAAGGCTCAAACAACCAGAAAACCCTAGGTTGGGCTGCTGGCCACCACCACTACCCTACCCAAACACCACCATTGTTGCCACTTCCCCTTAGTATTTAGTATTTCTTCATATTATACTGCCTTCCAACCTTTTTGGTTTGTCTCCTACATTACCTCTTGATCTCAATCACAAACATCATCTTTAGCACAACCACCCCATCTCATTATCTACTTCATCGTGTTGTCATTGCTACCATTGTGTAGTAGCACAAACCGGTCTTTTCATCACAACATGACAGCACCGTTCTTTCACTGCTAGGGTAAACGTAGCTTTCAGAACCCCAGCCGCTAATGCCACAACACGGCATTCGTCCATCGCCACTGCTACAAAAGAGGAGTCGCTAGTCACTACAAAACTTTGACTCATCACAAGTGCGTAATTTCTGGCGTAAGTTGGCAAACTTTTCAGATGGATGAATGTGCTGGATGAATATGTTTCAGGAGAATATGAATTAGGCCGAATGTACAGACATATCCACATTTGGCCGGATTTGATGGCGGGTGAAAGTTTGGTGGTAAAAATTATCTGTACAAATTTGGATGGCAGAACCATTGAGAAGATGTAGGTTGAAGAAGAATGAAGGAGATGATATGTTTAAGACTTGTCCACCCCCCCCCCACACACACACAAAACAACAACCACGACCACCTATTTTGCTTGATTTTGCTTGTTCATTATCAGTCACTGTGGACATCCAAAAATCCCTGTTAACTGTAGTATATCTCATTTTTTATTATCTTATAATAATCATACATCATGGTTCAAAACATAAAGAGATTCTACATTTATGCTGCTTTTTTCGTCTTTATTTTATCTGATGTTATTTGTGGATTAATAGTTATGTTCATCGAGTGGGTCGGACTGCTAGAGCTGGTAGAGAAGGATATGCTGTTACTTTTGTCACTGATAATGACCGATCTCTCCTAAAAGCTATTGTGAGTACCCTTCTATTTTTTGACATTTTTTTGTTACTCATTCTGTTGAATATATACAACTTGTATTTATTACAGGTAAAAAGAGCTGGGTCAAAGCTTAAGAGCCGTATTGTTGCTGAGCAATCAATAACTAAATGGAGCCAAGTAATTGAGCAAATGGAGGATCAAGTAGCATCAATTCTTAGAGAGGAGAGGTTCATATCATCTTTAATTAGTAATTTTCATTGCTATATTCTATGCATGCCATTAACATTATAATTTGTAATGTGTAAATGATCTAGGGAAGAAATGGCCCTAAGAAAGGCTGAAATGGAGGCCGACAAGGTATCTACAATTTTTTTAGATCTATTTGTAGGTAGTATGTTTAATATGATCACAAAATCTTTTGTTTCACGAGTTGCATAATTTTGAGTCAGATTTTATAAAAGGAAATGCTTCAAAAGACATTTCTGATGATTTCAACTTGCTGGCCCCTGGGGTTGCATCTTTGAGCTATTTTATAGTTTACTCATAAATCCGTGAGAGAGAAAAAATCACTGTAATCAATCCATGCACAAGTGAATGGGTCTAGATTGGGTCCTTACCAAAATTGAAAAATATGTGTACTCTATCCTTATTTACCATGATATCTATTGTATTTCTATGATTTTTGTTTTTTTCAGGCAGAGAATATGATCACACACAGAGATGAAATTTTTTCTCGCCCCAAGAGGACTTGGTTTGTTACAGAGAAGGAGAAAAAACTTGTTGCTAATGCCGGAAAGGTGATATTTCTATTTATATCTAAGTATCTATATAATGGTGAAGTATGATCGAAGTTGTCATAATTTTATAGGCAAATATATGTGCCATGATGGCAGATTTTTCAAAGACTTAACAAAAAAGTGTTTTCATAATCTACAAACAAACATATCCAATAAAGTCTCACTAAATAGTTGGGTTTTATAATTTACACACATTGTGATATTTTAAGTGCAGTGAAATGTATGGATATATAGATGTATATTGAGGGAGTGGCGTGGGTGGGGGGTATTTATAGGGTTTTGGACATGGTTGTATTTTTACATCTCATATTGACTTTTTCATATGGAAAGATAGTTAATTGAGCAACTGTTACAGATTCTTTACTAAATATCTCTAAGTTTTCCTTTTCTGGCTATAATCAATAAGATGTTTTCCAGTAAAACAGGCACTGCATTAGTTGTCCTCATAGATTGTTTTAGCTATGACTTATGAATGTGCTATGAAGTAAGCACAATATAAGGTTATTAGAAGAAACTCATGAATGCATATGCGTTTTCTAATTATCTTTTAACCATTTCGGCCTTTTTACTTGCTAACTTTGTTCGAGTTTTTTTGTCCCCATTTAACTTGTGGTTTGGTTATATACACTTTTGTCCTCAGGAAACCGAGAAAGTTTCTAAAAAGAAGGTGATGAGTGCTGAAGAAGCTGAAGAGCGTAAGAAGAAAGAAAAGAAAAAGAGAGAGCATGAGGTGTTTATGCTTTTCCCTTTGACTGTGTCATAGGAGAAGAGAAGAACAGTATGATAAAAGATATAAACAAACAATTAGTAAAAATGTAAGTTAATAATTCTTGTCTATTTTTGGTGGCAGAAAAATCTTCCTAGAAAGAAAAGAAGGAAACTTGAGGCATCTAGAGAGATGCTGGAAGATGAAGGAGAAAATGGGGTATGTCACACTATTTTTTTTCCTGTTTTTATGGTTAATGAAACAAACAGGTCTTTGCGACTACCTAGGGAAATCAAATTCAGCATGCCTGGTTTGTAATTATTTTGTTCACAAATGTATGTTGGAATTGACTAGAGGTGTCAAGACATGGTGGGCACTAAGTTAAAAGGTGTTATGGTCAAATGTTGGAAATCAGGCCCAAAAACCAAACACAACAATGACACTTTTCTTGTATTATAAAACTTTAATTCGTGCATTACAATAATGCTAGACCCCTCTATTTATAATAAACCGCAACTTACGCAAAGACACCTTGAAGACTCTTTCTAGAAAGTAAATTAATCCAAATCTAAACATACCAGATATAAGATAACATTAGTACACACTAAATCAATCAATTATACTTAGAAAATATCACTCGTATCATGACATTTGTAGGGTATGAGGAGGGTGAGATATAAGCAACCTTATCTCTATTCTTGGGGAAAGAGAGGTTGCTCTAAGAGACCCTCGACTCATACAAACTGACAAACAAATATAGATAGGTAAATCACTCTCTTATGGAGATATGGTGGCACAATAATCAATTAGATCATCTCTCCAAACTCCTACGTAGGTTTATAACATCTGAATGTCAATCATCCTTGTCTTTTATTAAGATGAATTTAGAAGAGATGGTTTCAAAATACATATTGATGTTCTTGGAACTTGGTAGTGTTGTAAATGTGTTGAGCCGAGTTTGCTAAAGCTATAATTCTGCTTTTACGCTGTTTTTGGTTAATTTTTATTTTAATTTTTTTAACATAGTATATGTTATTTTTATCCTAGTTTTACATATAATATATTATATATGTAATTATATATTTAATCTATTAAATTGATGATTACACACACACATATACATACATACACACACACACACACACACATATATATATTCTCATTAAAGCTTGTGAGTGGCTAACTAGGTATTTGAAGCTGGGGCTTGAGCATCTTATCTCAATTTGATTCGAGCCTTTAGTGAGCTGATCTTGACTAGCCAAATAGCGGCTCTTCTTGTTTATACATACCTTTGATATCTGGTTACATTGTTTTGTTTCTATTTCTAAAGAATATACTAATACTGTCAAATCATTTTCAGGGCAGCAATAGAAACAAGAAAGAGAAACCTGGGATTTCTCTAGTCGATTTGGCTTATAGGCGAGCAAAAGCGGCAAAAGGTGCTAAAAAAGCAGTGGATGCCGGAAAGGCTGTGAGGACTATTAAGAAAGGAGCAAAGAAGTCTTCAACTCATTCAAGTAAATCAAGACCCGAAGAAATGAAGGAACTTTTTCAAAGTGATATGAGTGAAAAGAAGCAAAAAAGAAGCTCTGGTGGCAAGAAGTCTTCATTTAAGAGCAAGTCAAGGTATTATATTACTACAAAAGGAGAAATGAGAACCACTTTTAGCCCATGGATCATATATTTCATATTTCAGTGGACGGTTGAGATTTCATTTGTGTCTATCAATCCTTGAGTTCAACTCTTCATTTTTTTGCCTCTTCCATGATTTAAGGCTAAAAAGTGGTTCTTTTAGTTCCTAGTTGTTTAGTGGTTCTTGTTTCAACTCACCCATTACAAAAGGTTACCTAAAACGGGTTAAAAAAATGGATTGCGTCTGATAGGGTATTTTATGCTTAAATTTAACAAGTACAAGAGAAATTAGCATCAAATTTTATAGTTTTAATGCACTTATTTATTTATATATATATATATATATATATATATATATATATATTCATCACATGTTTTTTTGTTGTAAATTTGTAATTTTATAATATTAGTTATAAAATAAAATTTTAGGTGAAGCGGGTCATGTTTTTCTTTAAATGTGTAAACTTGTTTCTTGTTTGGGTCAATCTTTGGGTTCGGGTCAGGTCAGGTCTGACCTGTCGACTTGTGAACATGACTTGTTTAACGCTCTTAATTTCAAGTTAATTTTAGGATCTGAGTTCATCTCTTAAATGTTGTATTACAGGTACAAGCGTAGGTAGTAGTGTACTCAAGATGAGAAGAAACTCGCTCAGGTCGTACAAGTTTTTGGTATCATTTGATTGCGGTTTTGATCAACAGCTGCTGCTACTGCTAAGATGTAACTTTACTTGAGCCGAGTCCTTGGCTTGAGAACGTTTTTCTACCCTAAATTTTGATAGAAAAAAAATTAGTGTAATATTTTTTATTTTGTCAATTGTAATTGCCATTTACATTTCGGTTTTAGTTAGGGGCAAACTTTGAAGAAACATATTTCGGTTTTACTTTTACAGAAACATAAATTCATAGTCATCTTTTGAGTTTTAACACCATGATAAAAAATGGTTAACGTAATATGTAAAATAGAACAAAATACACTTGTTATTTTTTAAGTATAACAATAATATATAACTGATTTTATATAAATCGCCTTAAAACACACCGAAATGGTAGCTTTGGTATTTATTCATTGATGAATCCTTACAAATTTCTCAAGCAATATACAATTTAAAGTTCACACACTCCCATCTATTAACCATAATCACATTAAGCTCCTACACATTTCTTGCATGCTTTACATAGCCATTTCCCAGACCATTTCTAACCTATAAACCTTTACTCTTCAAGCCATGGGTGCATATCTGCAAACCGCATTGGCCTGTGACCCAATTGAAGCAAACCAAATAGTGGAACCACTGATCTTCAAGATGCAAGGGTTGTACTCGAGCAACTATCAACTGTACATGATAAGATGTCTCTATAATCCCGAGAAATCGTGAACGAATCATAAACTTTCCCATCTCTGCTTTTTTTGTACTCAAACAAAAGGGTAGAATGGTTAAATCCAGTAAGTTTTAAGAACCCATAATCATAGTCTCTGAAGATGCTCCAAGTGGTGTTGAATGGTGCAAATGGGGTGAGGTCTGCCCCTCCTCCACCAGCCACCACATGTATTGTACCCTTTAAGCTGCCTTTGTAATTATTTTTCTCATCATTCATGCAAGTATTCTGAAGCAACAGAATTTAATTGCAAATAATATGTTAGTTATTTAGTTATGATTGCATATAAAACTAGATATTTAGAGGTGTAGCATACTGGAATATATACCAGAGATGCATTTGATTTAATTAACAGCTTCGAAACGGGTTCTGGTTGGTCTAGACTTGCCACCAAGAACCCTTAAAGACCAGAAATTTAAAAAATATTTTGCATACCTCATAAACAGGACAGGACCTTTCATAGTTGTGTGCATGGCCATAAATGGCTATATCAACTTTGTATTTTTGCCAAAGCTTTTGAAGGCTATCTCTACCCATTGGCTCTCCAAATGAACCTTCAACAGCATAAAATAAAGATGAAGAATATCCCAATACACGATGCGCAATAAAAATTAGCCAAGGTTGCTTTTGTCTATCCACTGATGCAAAACATTGTTCAATGAAATGGTACTGCTCGGTTCCTTCTCTCCAGTCATGCTCGGTGTCAGCAATGCAGAACCTAAACATGCCATAATCTGTAGAATACCTGGAAAAAATAAAGTCGAAGTCAGCTTTCTTGAACATCAGTAAAGGTGGCCAATCCGGTCCACTTATGAATGAGTCAATTTATGTTTTGTGTTTAAGATGTTGCATAGGTTAACTAGAGGAATGCTAGCATTTGAGTCTCTCTAACAGAGATCTCATATTCAAGATATCTTCCACTATTTTGCTGCCTTTACACAAGATGTGTTTTACCTTATTATGTTGGTTAGTAGGGTATTGGTGAGTCCCACAAGTTTTTGGGTAACAAGTTCTTAGAGTTTCCAAACATAAAACAAACAAAACATTAGCTTAGAATGAACATTGTCAAATAAGGAGTAAGTCGCCCTGATTATTGTGGAAATTTTTGGAGTCGGAGCAAAATTAATGTTTGCCTGCATTCCACCCTCCCAAGAACTTACCAATAACTTTGCCTGTTATTTAATCCTCCCATCTTGCTACCTTTAAACACAAGTAAATAAAATAATGGAAGTACAAAACTAAATACATAATTTACAACACTTAAGATGATGAATTCTAGAAAGATTAGCTACAGGCAGTGATCGAATATTACATACCAGAATTTGTCGCTATTAACAGTTGGAACATGAAACATAGTTTGAGCCACAACACCACATTCTCCTCCTGAATCATTATTCACATAAAAAGATCCTGAGTTCGGCCAGTCGCGTTCATGATTACCGCTAAAAAGTAAAGATAATTAAATGATTATGAAAGATCAACAATTTATAAATAAACCCTTTGTCAAAATAAGAGGTAAATTTGCGATTAAGATCCACCATTCAAAATTTCAAGTTCTTATGGACATATATTCTTTAAATTTTGGTATGAAAAAAATAAGACATGTTTGAACTTTTATAGAAGTAAAGGTTCTTATAAACTTCAAACTTTAAAAGTCATAGGTTTGCCTTTTAAAGACAAATTGTTTATGCTTTATCAAGCGTAAAAATTTCGAATATGTTAGAATAGGAAGTAAGTTTGACTTTTGAGCTTAAACATACATATATTTGAAATTTCTAATTTAAAAAAAAAATATAAAACCATTTTAAAGTCTCATAGAAGTGCAACTAGCAAAAACATTGGAGAAAATTTTGTAATCTACAATCTTGGAAGTAATAAATCTGACTTCGTAAGTTAAACTCTACCCATCGGTATGCAAGAAAAAAAAATATAGCTAAAAAGTATAAAAGAAATCCAATACCTAGCAATCATATAAGGTACAACTGAGGCAATTGGTTCTATTTGGGAAGTAAATTGATCCCATTGCGAAAGATATCCATTTGCATAACAAATATCTCCAATATGAAAAACTATATCAATGTTTTCCAAGTCATCAATGAGTTGCTTTGTGGTGTTAAGGGACCCAGGTTGAAAATTATTGTATTCGTTAGAGCCATCGGCCTCATCCTGCATAGAAAGAAACTTTATCCGAAATTCAAAAAATTGAATAAAAACTAATGTATGAATGATCAATAATACCTTCCCCATATCACCAAAAATTACAACACGTTGTAGAGAGTCTTGGCCTGGATATGGAGTTGATTTAAACTGGTACATCTGGCTCAAGATGGTTGTACCATTTAAAAGTTTGTGTCCTAGCTTGTATGTATAGCTACATAAACATGATCACAAAATTTTATTTAGAGGTGACAATTTTGACCCGTTTATTTCTTAAAGGGTTGAATTACGTTGCGTTTTACCTCAAACGGGTCAAATCAAAAGGAATAGATGTATGGGGAACATGTCAAACAGGTTGAAAATCATCTTAAATGTTATTTCTTATGCATACAATCTCCTAACTCGCATTATATCCAGAAATTTAGATTATTAATTCAATGAATAAGTACTTAACATCAATTCAATTCGACTGTCAAGAAGATAGAGAAAAAAATGTTTTATGGTCACCCAATCCAACCTGATCCATATCAACCGAGCAAAAATAACCCATCTTGACCCATTACCAATCCATTTGACCTTTCAATCCAGCCACCACTATGTGACATTTATAAAGATCACTAACGAAATGTATAAACACTGATGACATACACTTGATTGGGCCATAAGTCTTTTAAGAAGCTAGTATGAATATAACCAGGATCACGCCATCCCACGGTTCTTGCTGGTGCACCTGGGTACACATAAGCATAATTATAGTACAACAAAATGCTGCCTATAGAAGAATGATAAATAAAGAGAGTTCGATAATAAGCTTTTGTCTTTCAAGATTTTTAACTATAAATTGTTGCAACATATGATCTTGTTCTTTAAACATTATGAGACATGTGAATTATGTTTCTAAAAACAAATGATCTCTTACGCACCACACATGCTATGGCGGTCAAAAGTCAAAGTTCCAGCAGAAGAATGCATCTGTTCTCCACCTATTTTACCCCATTCAACAAAGGGCACTGCTTCATCGATTCCATATCCACTTGTCCACGTTACAGTCATCTGAAATTCATGTCAAAATCGTATTCTCTTCAAGCAAAATACAACCCAAAGCAAGTCAATAATAACTGATTTCAACTATGTCATTTAGCCCATAGTTACGTATATACAAAGTCCATGGCTAGCATAAATACTTGTATAAGTCTGCATGTATATACTAAATATTAACAAGTATCAAGGGTGAAAAATGTGTAACTCACTTCATCCCATGTTTTTCCCTGAGCTAACCGCGGGTAGTTTGGTGCATTTGGGTTTTCAAAAGCAACTGTATTTGAAACTGCCACCAGATTTGGCTGTCAATATATAATCCAAGTATTGTAAATGCAAATGAAGACTAAGAACATTGCAAAGAAAAGATATATAAATGACTAGAAGTTACTGTTGATAATCCTCCTGTGAATAATGCAAAGGAGAAGTCGGATCTTTGATTAATCAACTGAAGCTTTAATGAAGCCTCTCCTGTGACCTTGTAGTTAGGATTGGTGTAATTTGCATATTGATACTGCAAAATAAGTTGCATAATTAGTCAAGAACAGTAAAATTAAATTTTTACTAAAAGGGGATGTTTGAATGCACGTTGAAACCGATCTGCCTATTTAACACATCCAAACACCCTCTAAAACTAGAAGCTAACTAGCACCCACTGTGTCACAAATTCAAGAAAGCAAACCTTGATAGGCGCAGAACACAAATATGGAGGGCTAAATCTTGAATTTTCAGGAAGGCAGGTAGAATCGCTGAAAACAGTAACATAACATGGATTAAATATGCATGAAGTCAAAAGAAGTAAAATAAATGACATTTAAATCTTTCAACTAGAAATTGGCTAAGAAACATAAAAATAAGCGTTATATGAACCTGAAATTCGCAGGGGAGAATACTCCAATCCAATCATCAATAGATGGGTTCAGATTGCTAATATATACAGTCACCCATTCAGAATTTTGGTCCTAAAAAAACAAAACAAGCAGCATAATTTTTTATTATGTCTATATACTTATTAGTTATTACTTTACAACTTTTAAGCAAAGATGTGTTACAATGATTAATAAGATTCAAATACATCCCACAACTTCCCTGAAAAGTTGTAAACATACAAAAATTAAAGATCAATGGCAGTGTTCAACTCTGGAACTGATTTAAATAAATCAAGTGATATGTGACATACTTTTGATCCTAGAACCGCAGGATAAGCTTTCACATTGGCAGTATCACTCAAAGCAAATGTCACTTGATGTATGCCAATTTTTGCAAAAGGATGATCTCCATGTGATTTCACCTCATCTAGGCTCAACAGTACCCAAAACCCTACTAGCAAAGTGAACCCTAGAACTCGAATCACCTCTTCCTGCACCTGAAATCGAATCAGAAACATGCTCTTATTAGCAATCAGCTACAAACAAATCGTGAAAATTCGCATTTATAATAGCAACAAAATCAAAAAAAAAAAAAAAAAGTTGACATTAGCTTGCTGATTCGAACAATTACAAACCCTTATAAAAATTACCAACCGTCCGCTTAGCCTGTTGAAATCAAATGATCGACTGAACACTTGAAGACAAGAGTTCAAAAAAAAAAAAGCAAGTTTGAAGTGACGAATTGAGAAGATAATTTAAAGAGAGAGAGGTGATCACCATCATTGCAACACTAAAACCTTGTGTATGATCCAAATTTTACCGCTTTAGAAGCAGTCGCTGCAGCAGATTGATTGATTTTCTGTAGTTATTATAGGAAAGAATAAATGGGTATATGCCTTTATGCCTTCTTTTTGGTGGCAATTTTGTTAGTCACAGTCTCACAGAGTTTTTTTGATTGGTTAACAATCTTAACAAGTAATGGAATGACGTTGTGATTTTCAGAAACTAATAATTTTGACTGTGAAGAGTTTAACATTTTTGGGTGTTAAATATTCCATACCAGTTTCAAATGAGAGGAATGTTATGGTAAAACTTTAATAAAATGATATGGTAGAAAACAACGTGCGACTTGTTGATACGTAGATCACTATATCGATCGATCATAGAAGTAAACTTATGGGACTTTACATATTGAAATTCTATATTATATAAAAATTTTTATTGGAATTCTATATCATCAATATTTTTTATGAGATGGCTCGTATACCTCACATATTAGAATTCTATATCATCAATATTCTTTATTGTTGATGCGTATATCGATCAATCATAAAGAAAACTTATGAAACTACATATTGGAATTATATACCATTAATATTTTTTTGAGATGACTCGTATATCCAGAATTCTATATCATCAACAACAACAACACGTACCCAGTGTAATCCTACTTTGTGGGGTCTGGAGGGGAGAGATGAAAACAAGCCTTACCCCTACCCCAATAAGGTAGAAATGCTGCGTCGTGAAAGTCCCCCGGCTCATAGTAATATTTTTTATATCATCAATTATCTTTATTTTTTTTAAAGGTTTATAGTAATATGTTTAGGTTTTATACTTTAAACTTTACAACAAGTTTTGATATTAAACCCAACTTCTTCTAGTTTATCAATTAAGGGGTTGTTTGTTTAGGTCTGAATATGTCTGAATGGGTCTGAATCTGAATGGTTCAGATTCAGACCGTTTGTTTCACGAAAAAAACACACGTCTGAATGGAACCAAATGTCTGAATGGAGGTCTGAACCATTCAGACTTGGACATGAGTATGGATCATTTAGACGTGTGAAGGAAGAGGGGCTGTCTGGGGCTTGGGTGGGGCTTGGGTGGGGCTAGGGCTAGGGCTGGGCACCACTGGACTTGGCACCACCGCACATGAGGGGTGGCGACGACCGACATCACCGCACACGAAGGAGGCTGCGATCACGGGGCGGCGACGGCCGGCACCACAGTTGCTCGACGACGGATGCGATTGTGATGATGCTCGATTGCTCGGTCGATGATGCTCGGTGGCGGTGGGATGCTGGGGCTGTGGTCGATCATGGGGTGGGGGCTGGGGGGTTGGTTCTAGGGTTTTGAAGGAAAAAAAGATAATTTTTTATTTTTTCATTCAGATGTGCAAACCAAATAGTCTAAATTGGTTAAGCACTTAATGATTCAGATTCTCTTAACCATTCAGACATCTTAACCATTCAGACATCTTAACCATTCAACACTTAATGATTCAGACATAACCAAACGACCCCTAAATTAAAACTGGCCAAATACCCTTCGATATTTTTAAATGGTCAAAGTTAAGAGTGAAAAGTAATTTAACGAAAAAATTAACAAAAGTTGACAAATATTTTAAAAATTCGTTTGAAAACATAAAACCAAAACATGTTAGTTTACACTCTCGAGTGCCTAGGCCTAGTCTTTAATATATGCAACTGATCTGCCGATCTTGTACATCTTTCCATACCACAAATTCAACCATTTAACATATACTATCTTTTATCTGCAACGGTTCCAATGGGCTAATACTAAAGATTCAACTAAAAAAGAAATGGGTTAAACATGTATAAAAGTCATTCTAAGTGTATCAAAAATAAATAAAAACCTCAGATCAATTTATCAAAAAATGTATACATATGTAACACAAAACTATCTTAGAAATTCAAAGAATAACATATAGGTTTTTGTGGGTCAGCCCGATCTGACCCGGTCACTTTTGACCTGTGCTAAAGAGACCAGCTTTGACTTGTTACCAACACCAGTACACCACATGACCTGACCACTTTGCCACTTCTAGTTGTAAGTTTAAAGACCAACCTTGCTGAGTAGAATCATGGAAACCTTCAGCAGATGGCGTAGTGTTACGCATTCGAGTCCCTGTAGGTCTGGTTTTTAGCTGCCTTCAACTTCCATCTTGTTATTACTTATATGAAGCAACTTTCAGGGATTCATGTCAAGCATTTAAACCGGCCCAATTTTTGAAAGCAATAAGAGCTTCCATTTTCTTAATGCTTCTCTTTCTCAGTTTTGAAACTTTAAGCTTCTTATGATTCTCCATGAACACTTGCTTATACCTCCATTTATCCACAAATATCTTCGTTTCTTGAGATTTCTCCACGACTTGCATAACTGCATCAAAGAAGCCCCCTTTCACTAAAGCATAAAGAAAAGCATCCACCAAACCATGATCCAATTTAAAGCTCTTTTCGCCATTAGAAGACAACCTCTTCTTAACATCATTCCACATCATCAAAACACTAAAATAATTTCCAGCATTCATGTACCCGTTAACTAAAGAAAGATATGTTTGCTCAGTCGGTTCAAACTGAAGAAAAACCATTCGTCTAAAAGTCCTTCTAGCATCCTCTAAGCGTCCAGCTTTACAAAAAGCATGAATAATCGAATTCCAATCATGGGTTCCTATTTTTACTCTTGGGTCTTCAACTACTTCATCTAAAAAAGCTGCCATAAGTTCGGGCCGATGGTTTTCAGTTAAACCCGTCATTATTGTTAAATAACTACCCATTAATTCAGGTATTCTTGCTTCTCTCATGTCTCTAAAAAGAGAAAATGCGGACTGAAAATCTTGACTGGACATAGAAACATCTATTAGAGCATCAAAGCTACTAGCATCAAGATCCAGCCCTAAACTGCATATTTCAGATACCATTTGTGCAGCTTCTGCAGTTCTTTGTTTTTTGCCATAAGCCTTTAAGATTGACACATAAACTCCAAGCCCAACAGAACCTCCTTGAGCATTCATTTCATCAAGTACGCCATGCGCCTTTTCTAACAACCCAAGATTAACACAAGCATTTATAATACCATAACCAATAGATTTTTCAACTGTTACAGTTGTAGATTCTAACTTTTGAGCTTCAAGTATTAAACTTGCTAAACCCTTGATGCTTCCATGCTCAAGATATCCTTTCACTATTTCATCATATGTTTCTTTTTGGAAGTTTAAACCTTTACCATCTAGTGCTCTCAGATTGACCAATATACTAGTTGAAACTGATTCTAGATCACCTGATTTCACATACCCACTAATCAATTTACTAACAAACATACTTTTATCAGAAAAACCGAACCTACTAACCAAGTCTTCTAATTCTATTATCTTTTTATTGAGTCCTTTTAACGCGTACAAATAAGCAAGCCAGCCAAAACTTGTCTCATCAGGGTGAACGCCCAACACAGACATTGAATCAATCACCTTGTGTGCATCACTAACAGATTCAAGTTCATGACAACAACCCTCCAAAGCAGCATTACAAGCTGCCAAATCAGGCCTCAATAAATCCAAATTCTCCTCCTTTGCAATTCTACAAGTCTCATTAAAAACCTCAAGAAAATCACAGAATCTACCTGTTTTCCTACTGATTTCCACAAGGGTTTCTCCCCACATACCGAAAGGAACAAAGCACCTGTTCTTGAACATACACATAACCAATGCAAAACCAGGTGCACCATTTGTAACTCTCATTGAATTCATAAACACCTCAATCGTCTTGTGCTCTAATACATCAGGGTTTCGCTCTAACACAAACATCAAAGTAGCAAAAGCCCTTTTGAGCTTGTGTGTATCGCTCTTTACAGAACATAAATTTGTGATCAGTGAGTTAAGCAGGGGCTTACTGGGTAACAATGATGATGATGATAGGGTTTTGAATAATTTCCAAGCTTCGTCTGTGTTGTTTTCATGGAGTGATGATTGGAGAGCGGATTCAAGATTTGGGATTTGTTGGTGATCTGAAAGTGTGGGTTTTGGGGGTTGATTTAGGAGATTTGGGGTTTCTTTTGATTGGGGTTTTTGTACAGAAAAGATTGAGGGCTGGAGGAAGGAGTAAAGAGAAGGGGGAGATGTAGCTTCTGGTGTGGAGGAGAAGCATCGTAGCAACTGGAAAACTTGTCTTCTCCACATCGTTGTCCTGCAAAACAAGATTCAAAGGTTCAGGGGACGCAGAGAGACCTATACATACATATATATACCAGTAAGAAACCCGAACGATGTGACGGCGGCGACGCAATTTCAAATCTCTAACTGTAGCACCCTACTTTTAAAAAGTTATTTTGAAATACACAGAATTTTGTCCAAGATTTTTAAAAAAATTCAGCATGACTTTCCATAAAAACGTAATTCCCTTACGAAATATAAAAAACAAACTTACCCGGCATATTCTCACTTTTCAGTAAGGTCTAGAGGAAGGATAGAGACAAACCTTACCCCTATCCTAGATTCCCAATTGGGATAGAGATGCTGCTCCGAATGAGTTCCCGGCTTAAAGTTATCGTTTGATGTTAAACATCCCAAGTCTTTTAACGATTATTTTCGCAAAATAAGTAAAATAACGTTAAAATTAGTGCGATTTAACTTTTGCCCCTTGAGGACCCAGACATATATACATTATATGCTTGCACCACAAATGAGGCGTTCCCTTACAAAATATAAACCTGCTCAAATTCAATTTTATTTAATAAGTAAACTATTATTATGAACCTGGTTTTTATCTGAGCTAAATTACTACTACTAAATAACACAACCATGCTTTTCTATGGTAAATATGCTTGACAGTACACTAATATCCAAGTCTGGATTATAATAATATGGCAACGACAAGAAATTGCAACAAACATGTTAAAAAAAGTATGACACCAAGTTGCACATACCTTTCAAAATATGGTAAGTAGAGGCTCAATGGGGCTCATCCCGATGGCTTCTAACCTTCAAAACACAGGATACGAATACATAAATCACATTATCAAGTTTTAAAAGCACATCTTGCACACATACTTTATTATATACTTTTATGCACCCATTAAAATTATATCTAAGAATGCATATACTCACCTGTCTGTAAACCCTAGTCACCTAGTTCAAGTATACATATATGATATATACGTACGCATCTGATAGATATTTTAGTGTAATTAGATTGACTTATGTTGATCAACGTGAATCAAAAAATTCATTAAACAAGTTAGGTGTAAGATGCATGTTTGCTTAAAGTTTATGATTCAATGAGGGCCTCGCTGGGGTACAAGGTCAGCTTCGGGAAAAAATTCTAACTTAAGTTGCTATATTGAAAAATCTATAGAAAAAATAATTTTACGAATTTGACGTAAAATTCGTTTTATTAATTTAGTGGCAATTATAGAAAAATGAAAACTCCAAAACTGCCTCTTGATAGTTTCTAGACCATGTATGTCACGAAATTGCGTTCCATCGATCAAATTGAATCGTCAAATTCACTTTAAATAACATACTTGTTCTTGCTACAAATTGAATTTTATCCGATCAAATACTTGTTGTGAACCATCGTTTAATATGAAAGTGTGATACACTACACCTTCTTATAAACAAACATTGTAATCCTCTTATTCATGACTACTCATTCTCATGTACACTCGTATATATCATACATTCATACGTATGGATTCAGATTTAACTCACACCCTCGCAAAAGCACACCCACGAGTAGGGGTTTTCATCAGGTCGAATAACGAGTTATTCGGATTTGAAATTTTTTTGGTTTATCCGAAACCCGACCCGAAAACTGTGATTTTTTACATCCGAACAACCCGAATAAAACGGTTTTATTCGGATACCCAACCCGAAAAGCTTGTTTTTGGCTATCCGAAACCCGGCCGACCTGAATCTAAAATCATATTATCCGACCCGAAAAACCGAATCAGATTTTGGACCAGGTTTTTTCGGGTTTCGGATACGATTCGGAATTCAGATTTTTCAAGTTTTGGATATTTTGAACACCTAACCCACGAGCTCAACCATATAAACATGCTCTCCCTTGCTCCCGTACACACTATAGTGACCTAATCTCGATGACTCAATGGCTCTAGCCCACTGGGACTTCAACCGTACACTTTTGCCGGCCAAACCGGTCTGAAACGAAACTTCCGAACCATCCCATATCCTTGTTCACGCCCGGTATCTAAAACCTATTTTCGTTCCCCTTTTTTCCGCTTAGACTAATATATGATTGTAAAAGAGTAGGATCGATCAGTTGGGTTCTCGGTGTTTACCTCAACGATGAAGGCGCTCGCGTGATGTAAACCATTGATGGGATCAAGAGTTGGCTGTGTGAGCTTTGGCGATGGTGGCAATGAGCACAACAGCAGTTCAATAGATACGAATTAAATGATTTAAACCCCCTTTTCGTTGCTTGTAGGCTCTGTTCTCGAGTTGTTTCAAATTTTTAAACAACAGGCATCGAAGTAAAAGAAATGTAAAAAATAGGGGACTTCTTATTTACGACACGCACTTAAAAATTTTATTTTAACTTTATACATTTTTTATAAGAGTGGTATAATTTCACGTGAGTGACTGAACAAAAGAACAATAATAAAGATATGAGTTTAGTTGATACGTGAATTATATTAAATTCAGTTGGAGATTAGCATAATGTTTACACAAAAGAAATGCTATATAATAAGTTCTACACAATATAAAATATTTATTTGTATCATATTAATGCATACATATATAATATATACAAAATGAATGCATATATACTTAAACATAACACATATACATAAAGATCTATGTATATATACATACATATATAGCATATATCATTTTTACCTGGCAATTGAATCATTATTGTAAGTGATATTCAACGTAGTAAATTCATAAATGCGCTCACACATCATTATCATAGTCAACAATATTGATATTCCGGTTATTCGGGTAATCAAATATTTATAAAAACCTATCATTTAAAAACTTCAGATTTATTGTTTATTGCTACATTAAGTCAACACTTGTTTGATTCTAGGTTAATTTAAGGTTATAGACGACACATCTACATCAAACTTGAAGAAAGTGCTTCTAAAATTCCTATCTTTGGTGGCTGACTAAGTCTGAAGAATGATTCTTGGTTGATTACCATTGGACCTAGTTTTATGCATGCAGTTATGGTTTTGAATAAAGGTCTATATGACCGTTTAGTTGTTCCTGTTATTTAGAATAGTTTGTTATTTTCTTTTACTATTTATTCAGGTTCATTTCTTGTAAACGATCATCAAGTTTTTCAATAAACATTCTACTCTTTCAATTCAGTTTGTGTTATTAGTTTATATCACTGATTATCAGTGGTATCAGAGCTTCCAGACAAACTCGATCCTTGAAAGCTATTGCCATTCAACATGGCTGAACCCACAAGCGCACTTCCCACACAACCAACTCCGATCCCTATTTTCAAAGGGGATGGATACGATTTTTGGAGTATCCGGATGAAAACCATTCTTCGCTCTTGTGATCTATGGGAGATGGTGGAAACCGGTGTTAATCTTGCAGAGACAGATCAAAGTCGTCTGAAGATCGCGATCAAGAAAGATGCGCGCGCAATGGCAATAATTCAGCAAGCCGTTCATGATCAAGCTTGAATTCCAAGGAGATGATCAGGTAAAATCTATTAAATTGCAGGGCCTTCGTTGCGAATTTGAAAACTTGTCCATGCATGAAGGAGAAACCAATGGAGTGGTTGAACGTAAAAATCAAACCATCATGGGTATGACCAGAAGCATGTTGAAAGAAAGAGGTCTCCCTAATTACTTCTGGGCTGAAGGAGTTGCCACTTCAGTCTACCTGCTTAATCGTGCGGTGACCAAAGCAGTTCACAATGAAACCCCTCATGAAGCATGGTGTGGAAGAAAGCCATTTGTCCGACATCTCAAAATTTTGGGGTGCATAGCTTATGGGCACATCCCAGTTCATCAAAGAAGAAAGTTAGATGATAGAGCAGAAAAATGCATATTTATCGGTTATTCACTGGAAAGTAAAGGATATCGACTGTACAATCCTATCACAAGAAAATTTTATGTGAAAAGGAATGTTGTCTTCTTTGAACACGCAAAGTGGAATTGGGAGGCCCAAGGTATTCCTGAAAAAGCAGCTCATAGTACTTGGGAAAGCATCTTTCCTGAGTCTCCTGTGTCCTCACAAGAAGAGGCTAATAATGACAACTCCCAAATGGAAAATCGGGCCCATACTCCTTCTGTTGACAACCTACCACCTAACCTAAACACTCCTTCTGTTGACAACCCTTCTTTTGACAACCCATCACCTAATCCAAACACTATTCCCTCTACCAATACCAATATTCCTTCCACTTCTGCCATTCAACACCCTTCTCAACCAACAACCTCAATAAGTTCTATTCCTCTTGTCACTGCTACCATTTCTTCTTCATTTAACCCTGAGCCTTCATGTAGACCAGCCAAAAAACCCTTCTGGCTTCATGATTATGAGAGTGGAGAAGGATTGTCTGAAGATGATCAATTCTTTGCTCTCAATATTATGGATCCAACTACTTTTCAAGAAGCTGCAAGTAATTCAAAATGGAGAGAAGCCATGGAAAAATAATTAGAGGCAATAGAAAAACATAATACTTGGAAGCTTGTGAGCCTACCTGAAGGTAAAACTGCAGTAGGCTTAAAGTGGTTGTACAAGACAAAGATTGGATCTGATGGAAAAATCTTAAAGCATAAGGCAAGGCTAGTTGTAAAGGGATATTCCCAACAGCATGGAGTAGACTACCAGGAGACTTTTGCACCAGTTGCACGATTTGAAACAATAAGGTTGGTCATTTCGGTTGCAGCTCAAAAAGGATGGAAATTGCATCAATTAGATGTAAAAACTGCCTTTCTGAATGGTGAATTATCTGAGGAGATTTATGTGTCTTAGCCTGAAGGTTTTCAGATTCAAGGAAGTGAAGATAAAGTCTATAAGTTAAAAAAAGGCCTTGTATGGCCTCAAGCAAGCTCCAAGAGCTTGGTACTCCAGGATAGATGGCTATTTCACTCAAAAGGGTTATGTCAGAAGTTGTAATGAGCCTACTTTGTATGTAAAAAGGACAGAAAATGATATAATCTGTGTGTGTTTATATGTAGATGATATTATTTATACTAGCTCATATAGTATTCTGTTAAAAGAATTCAAGGAAGGAATGGAATAGGATTTTGAGATGTCAGACATGGGATTATTAAAGCTATTTTTGGGTCTTGAAGTCAAACAAACATCCACTGGTGTGTTTTTATCTCAAGGAAAGTATGCCAGGTGCTTAATCAACAAATTTGGAATGGATGGTTGCAAGGTTGAAGTTACTCCCATGAATACAAATGAGAAATTTTCGTGTTATGATAAAGCTGAAAAGGTAAATGAGTTGATGTTTTAAGTTTAGTGGGTGGTTTAATCTATTTAACCCACACTAGACCTGATATAGCTTTTTCAGTAAGTTTAATCTCTCGATTCATGCAAAATCCATCTATTTTACACTTTGGGGCTGCTAAGAGGATTATGAAGTATGTTGCTGGAATTGTTGATTTTGGAATTTGGTATGAATAAAATAATTCAATCAAACTGATTGGTTATACAGATAGCGACTGGGCAAGTTCTGTAGATGATCGAAAAAGTGTTTTAGCTAGTGTGTTCTCGTTGGGAAGTGGAGTTATTACTTGGAGTTCGAATAAACAAAGCACAGTTGCACTTTCAACTTTCAAGTACTGAAGCTGAGTACATAGTCTCTTCTGCTGCAACAAGTCAAGTTGTTTGGTTACGAAGAATGCTAGAAGATTTGGATTTAAAGCAAGAATCTCCTACAATTTTATTATGTGATAATCATTCTGCTATTAATCTTTCAAAAAATCCAGTTATGCATGGAAGATCTAAGCATATTGAGATAAAGCATCATTATGTTCGTGATATGGTAGCCCAAGAGCAAGTAGTGTTAGAATTTTACAAATATGCAACTTGCAGATATGTTAATCAAATCCTTGAGTAGAGAGAAGTTTGTTCATTTCAGAAGATTATTGAGAGTTAAGAATTTTGAAGCAAGGGGGTGAAGAAAGTGCTTCTAAAATTCCTATTTTTGGTGGCTGACTAAGTCTGAAGAATGATTCTTGGTTGATTATCGTTGGACCTAGTTTTATGCATGCAGTTATGGTTTTGAATAAAGGTCTATATGATCGTTTTGTTGTTCCTGTTATTTAGAATAGTTTGTTATTTTCTTTTACTATTTATTCAGGTTCATTTCTTGTAATCGATCATCAAGTTTTTCAATAAACATTCTACTCTTTCAATTCAGTTTGTGTTATTAGTTTATATCACTGATTATCAAAACTTAATCCTTAAGTTAAGGGTTTATAACCCAAACAATTTTTTTCATTTGGCGATAAGATTTAAAAAAAAATAAACTTTAAAACTTTAAAATATCCTATAAAGCAAATTACGGTTTTGACCCCAATAATTTAAGTATTTTAACAATTTCAACCCAAAAAAGGTTCTTATATCAATGTAGTCCATATGGTTTAAACAATCGACGGTTTTGGCTCCCAAACTTAACCATTCTAACGGTTTTGGCCTCTAATCTAACTATGGTTAAGAGCCAAAAACGTTAATTCTTTAAATCACAAGAGTTACATTGATAAAAGATTATATTTTAGATTGAAATAATTAAAGTAATAAAACCATTGCATTGTAAATAAACGATCTTATCATAGAATATTACCGCAATTGTAATTAGATTTGAGATATATAAATCTTTATTATTCATAGTTGTATAGTCATTTTGATGATTCAAGAATGTTATTACTTGAATTCGAAGTAAATGAGGATTTGGAATATTACACATTGCTCAATCAAAGAGAGATCCAACAACTAAAAGAAAGATCGATTACTTGGGATCCTTCCTTTCTTCAAACGGAAGGAACAGAGATAAAATCCAATCGATTCCGAAAGTGTAATTTATTCATCTTAAAAAAATACGATGAATTTTATTCAAAGTGAAGGGGCTAACATCGTAATTTAAGTCCACTTTCATTTCAACTTTCAATAGAGTCAAAATCCCGACGAACGATCGATCTGAAAACAAATTAATCTTCCCAAGAAGACGATCACTGGACGCCATGGAAGATGAAATCAAAAATTTGAAGTCTCAAATGGTATTTGAAGAATGGAGTGGGTCTTCTTCGAACAAATTGTCGTTAACCGCGGTCATATCGCCGTCTTCTACTCCGTCGTCTTTCACAGTGAAAAGACACGGTAATCGATTCAACCTTTTCTCCCGAAGATTCCTCGAAGCATTTGTTCCTGAGGTGATTTATAACATGAATTACGCTGTTTACTCGCTAGTTATCTCGTTCGATTTCGTGTTTGTTCTGTTATATGTTGATTCAATCAGTTCATAAGTTGATTTCTTCAGTTCCAATCGAATATTTAAGTTTATGTATCTTGGAGCAGAATTCTATGTCTACATTGAATTAACACACACCTTTGTTAGTGATTAGACACGAGTAGACGTGTTTAACAAAAAATAAATTACTATTCGATTTTATAGTCTTTTTTAAATGATAGAAATTAAGATGCTAGCCTTTTCTGCTACATAAAATAGAGAACTGCTCAAATCACCAAACCAAACCAAGTGTTAAAATAGTCGTTTTCATGTTTTATATTTACATTAATCGCGTCATTTAAGACCCGTTTTGCCGGTCTTTAGTGTCTCTGCGCTGTTAACTGTAGGTCTTAGTTTTAACTGAACTTGTTGGGTTTATACATATATGTGCGTAGGCAATCTAAAGGCGCTAGGAACTTGCACAAAGGGTGAGCCTTGAGTCTAGGATCAAGGCACTTAAAAAAGCAATGCTTTTTTTCTTTTAATGCAAGAGCAAATATAAACAAGACATTTTTAGAGGTGGTAATTGGTAAACATGTTTTAGGCTGATTTAGGTTAGTTTAGACATGTTTCAGGTTAGTTTTAGATGTTCAAGACCAATTTTAGATGTTTATGACTTATTTTGGGTGAAATCCTCGCCTGAGCGCCTTGATTGATGTGAAGTGGCCTTGCTACGTCTAGGCAACGCCTTTGAGTAGACAGATATTTGCTGCATGCATTGTCATGTGTTTGTGACTAATTATACATATCTGTTAATTAATATGTATTGAAGTGCCCTTTGCCCATTTAGAATAAAACATTACTAGTTTGGTTATGGAGAAAAGTATCTGCCTTGATATACTGTTGATGTCATTGATGTTCGCAAATTGTGTGGAACTCCATGACTAGGTCAAAATTTTAATACCAATTACTATGAATTGAAAAACTGTAAAATAACTTGTTTCTTAATCTCAATGAATTTCTTATCTCCTGGGATTCTAGTATTTTACCTCACAAATCAAATTGTGTCTTTTTAATCTTTAAAATGCATTTTACTATTTCCGTTGTATTTTTGTTTGAACAATAGAGCTAACTTGGAAATGAGTTTTCTGTTGAATATGGCTTTGACCTTTTGTTGTAGAAATCTTGTTTGCTTGAAGTTTGATATATTGGTTCTGCTTTGTGGATGCAGGGTTTCCCAAACAGTGTGACTCCTGATTACATTCCTTTTCAAATGTGGGACCTACTGCAGGTTGATATCCAGGAAGTGCTAAATGATATTTTGGAATTCCTGTTGGAAATATTGTAACAGATTCAATCTTTTTTCATAGGGACTCTCAACATACATAAGAATGATGCTTTCTACACAAGTATAATTTATATGTCACTTGTTCCTTTTTTAAATTCTTTTCAATTTCAAAATTGTGTTCAAATCATTGAATTGGATCTACTTTGCTAGGCTCTTTTAAGTGCTATTGGAGTCGGGGAGAAATCAGCAACTGTAATTGGGGCTACTTTTCAGGTACAATATTTTCATATCAAGCCTGTTAATATCTATTATCTACCTAGTTTGTGATCATGATATCTGCTTTTCTCAGTGGTTTTTGAGGGATTTAACTGGAATGCTTGGAGGTGTCATGTTCACATTCTACCAGGTATTTTGTCTGCATATTGTAGGGTTTCCTTGTTGGCACGTGGACATTTGTAAAGACATAGATTAATGTAATTTGATGGAATACTTCTGTGTGCTATCTCCTCAAGCAGCTTTATGCATGACCTGTGCTGCACCTAAAATTGGTTTCATCACACACATTTAGAAATTGTTATTATTTATATGGTATTTGTTATTAGCTGTGCCCAGGAGTCTATGAATTCTACATGTTCAGTTGTTCTTTAGTTATCAGCAAGTATAGTGCCATTGTGCCAAGATATTAGGGTAGAATAGATGACTCTAAGCACAGCCACGGGTGTACATTTTTTAATCATCTAGGGGTCTGTTATGCATTTATGCGTTCATCAATGAAAAAACATTTACTCTTGAGATTTTTTATTTATTTTTAGGGCTCAAACCTAGACAGCAATGCCAAGATGTGGCGCTTGGTTGCAGATCTCATGAATGATCTTGGTATTGGCCTATTTATTTTCCTTGCATTCAAGAAATTCTTGTTGTCAATATTCATGGCATTCAAGTGAAGAGGCTCTAACTAACTGTTTTTTACAGTTAATATTTTGAGGGTGAATATAATTCTTAAAAGGACATAATCTTTTTTGTATCCTTGCTTTTCAGTAGGATGGTTAATGAAGTTTACCTTTATGTGGGTTTGTTGAACGATAATTGTTTTATGTTGCAGGAATGCTGATGGACCTTGTTTCTCCATTGTTTCCTTCGGTATTTGTATTCATTGTCTGCATAGGGAGCTTGTCAAGGTCTTTCAGTAAGTCATTCATGTCTTGGCATATTCAAAAATTAGTCAATAATCAAGATATCTCTAGATTAATATGGAATGAAAGTTTTAGTGTATCATTGCGTGAAACTTTTTATGTGTTCTTTTGAAGAAACGGACCAACAGTTTGTGTCCTTATCATGCAATTAACTCCGCTTGCGATTTAATATGACTTAGTAGCCAAGTATGTCCAACACATCTCAATCTTCATGGTTTCGGTTACATTCTGTTGTTTTAGCTGGTGTTGCCAGTGGAGCAACTAGAGCTGCTTTGACCCAGCATTTTGCTCTTCAGAATAACGCCGCAGATATATCTGCAAAGGTAATTTGTAAACAATTTCAAACCATTTACTAATAATGGATCTGTATAGACTTTGGGTTATGTTTATCTCAACTTATCAGACAGGTAAAATCATAAAAGTAGCTTATAAGGAAATGGATGGAACAAGTTAAAAGTCATCAAAGTATATTCATAATGCATGAAGCCTCGCAAATCATTTTATTCGAAGATTAGATTCTTCTAGAAAAAAAGTCAGATATTTTATTTGAAACTTAGATCATATATTAATTATATATAAAATAATTATAAATTTAACACAAGACAGGTTAACAAAATGTTTTGACCTGTTACTCAACCCATCTGACAGACCAAAGTTGCCACCTCTTGCAAAACCACATACCATGTCTATGTTTTGTGATAGGAAGGAAGCCAGGAGACGGTTGCAACAATGATTGGAATGGCTTTAGGAATGCTTCTTGCACATGTAACAATGGGGCACCCAACATTCATATGGTTCTCTTTTTTGTCTCTTACAGTGTTTCACATGTATGGTTAGTTATACTTCTATTGCACTATTTCAGAATCATGTTGTATTTGCATTCAAATTGCTCCGAAACTAATTTCTGTTATTTTTCTACATTTCATGTTGTGATGGTTTGTAGCTAATTACAAAGCTGTTAAGTGCCTTAATCTGACTACATTAAACTGTGAAAGAAGTTCAATTCTTTTGCTGCATTTCATGGAGACTGGTCAAGGTGAGACAAAGATCAATACAACCTATTTTTGTTTAGCTTTAAAAAAGCTAATAGAAACTGAATTCAATATGGTTAAATAAAAGTTCATATGATTTTGTTTATGTTGTAGTCAAGATAAAGATGCATTATAGCTTAAATTGTCTTTTTACGATGTACATTGTGCAGTTTTATCTCCAAAAGAGGTCTCAGTGTTGGAGCATGTTTTACCATTATGGGCAAGTCCTTGGAGCTCAAATAGCACCAAATCTGTGTATACACGAGTACGCTTAGGTGTCAGGGTTTCCTTGCTGAACAGCCTGGAAATGTGAGTTTTGAATTTATAGAAAACTTTGAACCTTCTTTTTTTGAACGCCAACTAATCAACTGTCGGGTATTCCGTACGCGGCTTCCAATGGCTAAAGGATGCCCAAGCTGGCTACTAGTCCAGACGGACGGAGCCCCGAGCCCACCAGCCACCAATTCCTAGGGAAAACCCGACTCAAGCACCCGTCTAAAGGCACGACGGTGGAAGGCCGGTAAAACCGGGTGGGATCAAGAATCGAACCCATGACCTGGGTCTTCTATCACTTCCCCAAACTTTGAACCTTCTAATTAAACAGAAAAAAAAAACTACATTTAAAAACCTCAAAAAGTATGAACTTGACTTGACTTGTGATTTTTCACTTGTCTAAAAAACAGGACAGAGTTATCAAGTTATGCTGGATCTCAATACGAGAAAGGTTGAAATTTACCTGGTTCTTGTAATAATATTATCTTTGTCAAATGGAATACTTATATTAGTTACTAATGTTTGGGTTTCAGCAAAATATTTGTTAGTTAACAATAAAGGAATTATCAGCATTGTTATGCATAAAGATTCAACTACTGGAGATGTCATACAAGGGTTTATTCATGCTCTTGTGATGGCAAATCTTTTCAATCATAACACTACATCATTACATATGGATAGTCAAACATGGATGGACAAACACTATGAAACCTTTGTTTTGAAGGTACATTTCATCATATTGAAGTTACTTTTTCATATCATTTATAATATAACTATTGTTATATTACTTAACTTTTTCAGAATTTTATATGCTGAAACTCCACTCTTTAATTATTGTTATTGTTAGTTACATAAATCGTCCTTTATATTTTACTCATATTATGGATGACTATCGTTTATTAGCAATAGTTACAAAAAACATCCTTGAAATGAAAATTTATAGTAGATTTCATTCTTTAAATTACGTTTCGTCTTTTAATCACATTACATAAATCGTCCTTTATATTAAGAAAAAAGATGAAATCCATTACAAAGTTTTATTTTTAAGGATGTTTTTTGTAACTATTTCTAATAAAGGACGTTATTCATAAAACGAGGAAATATAAAGAACGATTTATGTAATTTACTCTTATTATTATTATTATTTATTTATTTATTTATGTATTGAGATTGTAATAATGGCAAAGTCACCAAATTTTCGCATTTCGTTGAATCGAAGTCAGCGTACTTTCAATTACTTGCATGTTTAACCTGGTTATTTCTTTTCCATAAATGGCAGCTTCAGTCATCTGGTTGGAAAACTGAGCGGCTTTTGTCATCATCAATAACATGGAGGGCAAACTGGAGACATGAGAATCCAGATAAAAAGATAAAATAGAAGATTTCATGTATACAGACAAAATTCAATAGTGGTCAACTCTGGATGATAAAATTTAAAAGATGATTAATGAATTGAGATTCTTGAAATATATATTTGTATTAGCCTCCAAGGTACTGAATACAAGTTTCAGTTTTGATAACAAGCTTAAAAATTCTTATATGGTTCTTGCATTTATAACTTTATATCTTTTTCGACATTGAGTACAATGTTTTTATTAATCTGTACACTTGTTGCGTAACATATTTTTATTTGATAATTTTAAGGTAACATGTTTAATGCTTCCGGTGTCCAGATGACGCCATTAGAATTCCAACAGCCACAATAAACATAGATAACATGCCTGCAAGAAGTGCATATGTTCTTCTCGATGATTTATGGTATTCACCAAAGAGGAGCACACCCCAAAAGGTACTCACAAGTGGAAGTGCCTGAAAAGAGTTCACAGAAAGATCACAAGGTAAACATAGACATGTTTGGTAAACTTATCCAAATGCATTGGTGAGTTGTACAGTACTACTTGGTATTACTTCCAGACGCTACTTGGAATCAATGGGAACTGTCTGCAAGGATAATTAGATGCATAGACTAATTGTAAAACTAGATTCCACCAATGCAGTCTGTCTAGCCACCATACACCAAGTAATTTCGCTAGAGGTGACAATGTTGACCCGTTTATAGATAAATTGGTAAAATTTAAGATTACTTGCAATGGAAATGGCCAAATGGGCCAAACATATTTTGAAAGTTTAGTTGCACAAAGTGTATTCAAACTAACCTCACTAATCATATTCAATATATTAGTTATATAAATAGTTGCTAGTCCGAACCCTAATCATTTTTGCCACAAGTTGTGAATCATGCATTGGTTAGTGTACCATATAGTACAATAATGCATAAATATCACACTAGAACCTAGCAATATCTGTGAGTATTAAATGTTGAATTGAACCACATGGTACAATAATGCAAGAAATTAGATGCAGATTTTCCCACCTCTAGTAATTATATGTTTGACATGTCTACTTCACCCACCTGCCCGGGGCAGATTTTCCCACCAAACCCTAATCATTTCCCCCCCCTCATTTTCTAAAGATGATTGTAATTAGATGCATAAATGGGTCGTTCACTAGAATAATGCATTGATTATTTGTGCATAAGATAAGGGTATAACAAGCAGCTTATGCTAACCATAGAACTAACCTGAACTGCATCAGCTGCAGCATAACCAGCAGCTTGGCCTCCCATAAACTGGAGGCCATTCCCAAAACCACACAAAAAACCAGCCATAAACGCCCAACCTCGACCATCCCAGTCTTTCAAATATGCTTTGACCGAAGATTGAGGTAAGTTGAACGCAGGGCGGTAAAGGAATGCGATGTTCAAGATCATCGCAATCACAAAACATGAGCATGAGAAGTAGAAAAAAGCCGTGTAGACGCTTAAATGAGGGACACCATCATCTAATGTATGCCATTGGTCATTGGTTGCGAGGTTAAATGCAGGCGAGAAGATAGAGAAACAAATTCCGGCAAAGAAACAAATGGCCAAACCAATCAATGTGCTTTTCCCAAACACCTGAATGAGAATAAAAAATAGTTTTAGAAGGATTGGAAATAGCTAAAACAGGAGTCCAATCCTAGTTCTAGGGATGTAAACACGTTGGGTCCGAGCTCTCCTAAGCTCAAGCTCGCGTCTTAGGATTTAGGAGAGCTTGAGCTCAGATCTTAACCTTAGTTTAGCTTGTACATTATTTATTAAATATTTATTTGTAGTTATTTATGTATATATTTATAATTTTACTAATGTAATTATAACAAAACATATTCTATTCAGCTTTTTCTATCATAATTTTATATATAATAATATTAACCATGTAATTTTGTATTTATTGTATAAATTAAAATTACTATATTTAGGCTCAATCTCATTTATGCTCGGCTCGATTTGAGATTTTAAAGATCCAATTCCAGGTAGCTCACGAACAACTTGCTTGTTTATGCGCTATATACTACGTGGCAGGAGTTAACCTTCGGGGAGTGGAAATGTAACTGAATAGGAATGCTAAAACAGATTTTTGAAAACAACAATTGACATCAGTGCTGCACCTAGGAAACAAGTATTAACTATCACCATCAGAAGTACAAGTTTTTGTTTTTTTCATGATCAAGTTTGGGACCGAACCTGAACTGCTTAGATCTGCTTGTTTTTATTTCGTAATTTTTTTTGCAAATAGCTGGTATACATATCAATATATGTGTATCACATATTCGCATAACCTTGATTGATCTTTGGCTCTCGAGCTCTATAAGAAACTTTGCAGTTCCTGCTTTTGCTTTCTCTAATAAAAAAGGATTAAACTTATAATCAAATGTTAATGACAATGCAGAAGTAGAAAATTTTCAAACTTTCTTACTTGAGCTCGTGTTTGATCCGCAGCTATTTAATCTGTCAAGAACTGCGTAATTATGTCACTATGGTTCCAAAAGGTAAAGGATTGTTTTCAGAGGAAGAAGATATACCCTTCTGGTCTATCAAGCTTTGCTTGATTATCTTTGGCGTTGGATGCATGCACCAAAGATCCAAGAAAAACAGCAATCAAGAAACAAGCAACACCAGGGAAAAGTATCTCAGCCCTGTTGATCTTGTCATCTAAAAAGTAATTCATAGTCGTACCTATGGCCCATGACCAAAAAATAGATGGTAAAATATAAAAAAGAGTTAATTACATAAAAGGTCTTTGTGGTTTAGCTCTATTTTACAAAAGGTCCTTGCCGTTTAGCTATATTTTACAAAAGGTTCCAATCTTTGACAAATTATAAGAAACGCCTAATACTCTAGGTAACAAAAATTGTCCCTACTTATTTAACAAGAAAAGGTCCCAAAAGGTCCCTACTTTGAGAAATTCAATTTTAGAGTAGGCACTTTTTTTGTTAGAGTAAAGGTCCTTTTTTGTTAGGCTATGTGTTATGCAGCGTGAGGGGGGGCTTGACCAACCTCCCTCACACCCCCTTTCACGTGAATGTGCATAACATATGGGGCGTGACCACCAGGTGGTGGCAAGCCCGTGAGCATCTTCACCGGGTGAAGGAGAAGAAAGGGGGGAAGAAAGGGGAAAAGGAGAAGGTGATAGGGGAGTGATGAATGGGTGATGATAACACATGTGGTGATGACGTGGAGTGATGATGGGGTGATGGTATTGGTTGATTATGTGGCGCCTACGTGGAGTGATGGGGGCTTTTGCATAACACATAGCCTTAAAGTAGAGACTTTTTTTGTTACCCGCTCCAAAGAATTAGTCATTTCTTATAATTTCTCAAAGGTTGAGACCTTTTGTGAAATAAGGCTAAACCACATGTACCTTTTATGTAACCAAACTCTAAAAAATATCCACAAGTTCAAGATCCTAAACATGTTTCAAAAGCAGTCTTTAGGGTCTATAATCTTGATGTAGAAGACATAATGATGATACCTATGACAACGGTTATACTTGAGCAGATCACGTTGGTAACTGATAAACCTACAAATGCCCAAGCATATTGTGTTGACAGATTTCCAAGGCTTAAAACTACCCCACCTGCCATTGCAAACAGAACACTTGGCCAGTTATTCTGCAATATAGAATGTTACAACTTGAGAACAAAGCATATGGCATTCACTGACGCATTTGGTCGAACAGTTTATGTGCATAATAATACCTGAGAAAGCTGGTCTACAAAATCGGGCATATCATCAGCAGAATGACCAAATTCCCCAAATGTGAAAGCAATTATCACAGCAGCCAACAGATTGGTGATTGTGTAATCAAGATAAGTGTGTTGAGGAAGCCGGCCACGCCTTTCTAACAAAGTTAGAATCGCGGGCCAAGTTCCTAAGAAGAGGAGCGCGAGCAGCATGCATGCCATGGCTCCTGCTTTGCTCTCCACTACATACATCTTCAAAACCGAACTGAGCCCCTCTGTTGTAAGATTGATCAAGAATTGAGATTCGGATAAACCCTAAAATCAAAATAGCAAAAAGATTAACGGGTCTAAGAAGGTTCAGATTTGATGAGTGTAATGTAAAACATGCGAACTAATCTAAGAAGGTTGATGAAACATAAAGAGAATCTCCTAAAAAATCTTGACAAAAGAAGTCGAACCCACCATGGCAGACAGGCAGAGGAACACTCGATCGAAGAATCTAAAGAAGTCGTACTGAGCAAGAAAGAATCTGCAGGTGCTTTAAACAGAGAACCAATCCCTCACAATTTTTTTTTAAATAAATAAATAAATAAAAAAGAAAGAAAGTGACGCTATGTCTATATCAACTGACAACTGATCAAGAAAACTTTAAAAATAATAATTTCGCTTGTTTTTTTTGAATTTTTTGAACGACTAATCTTACTAACTTCCTAAACTACGTTAAATTAAGGGTGGTATTATTCACACGCCTCACATCTTAATACGGGGACGTATTGGTCAATATGAGGCGTATAAAGGGGCAATCATTGAGTGTCAGTGTTAATGATTGGACCATTATACGCCCTGTAGTGACCACTACGAGGCGGCTGTACGTCCCGTAGTGACCACTACGAGACGTATACTTGGCAGGGGGTGTTAAAATATGTTTTTGGGGTGTGTTGATAACCCCACCCTAAATTAATTACATCTTTGCATAGAATTAAACAAATGACTTTTTATTTTAAGAGTTAAAAAGATGTACCAAATGGGTTAGTCCTATATTGATCCAAACAAGTCATATGAGCACGGATTGCAAAATCCTTATTTTTCTTAAAAAAATATTAAAAAGACCATCTTCTTTTGTAAAATAATAAAAAATAGGGGTTCGCTAGTCGTGCATCACGGCAGCAACAACATTATCTCGAATATTTAAACGCATATAAAAAAAAAAGTGTCGAAATTTTTTCAACATGTCATAAGACCCTAAAGCGAAATTCTTCGTAAAGCAGAGTGTTATTTCACTGTATAACCTGAAAACATACTTAGTTGTTAAATACAAATGTGAAAAAAAAAAAAAACCAAGAAAAAAACTAAGCAAAAAATAATATCACTAAGAGACAAGAAAAAAACACCGCTTCTCTCATCCTTTAGTATATACAATAGAGTCTTGTTATTTTCACACACACCCACACTATCTAAATGTCTCATATAGACTTATACGAAACGTACAATGGGACAATTAACGTTTTTCAGAATTTGTCAGTGTCCTTGATTAGATTCTTATACGTCTCGTATAGGTCATGTACGAGACGTATATGAAACCAATCATTGTTTAAGCATAGGGTGTCAGTGAGAGTTATAGACATATACGAGACGTATATGATTGGTGGATGTTAAAATAAAAAAGTTGAAGTGGGTAAATAACCAATCCCGTGTAATAATAAAAATAATTACAACATTTTTTTACTTGAAAAGAAAAAAAATCATGCAAGTCACTACTTAGGTTCATAAAGGCAGACTCGTAAATAGGAAACTGTAAGACGAGCACCTTTTTAGTTTTTTTTTTTACTTTAAATTTAATATACATGGCTGTGAGATTGCCGTATGAAGGGCAAAGATGAACGCCTCATTCTGGCAATGCATGCCAGCCTTTTTTATTCAAAGAATTGATCCAAACATACTTGTCAAATGGAATCTAATCATTCATTTCATTAATGAAACACTATTTAAGTATATATATTTCTAAAATAGTATAGTTTTATTGTTTTTTAACTTGGTTACTTTGTCTTGTATCTGGAAATAAATTAGAATTTCGTTGGAAAATTTAGGGAAAAAACGGGTATTTATTAAATTATTAAGTTTGACACAAATAACTATGCATATGATTATTAATAATGGATTTGCAACTTCTTGAGGAGTGCTTGCAACAAGTTAAGGAAATGATTAAAATTAAGCCAAAACAAATCAGATATGATATATAACAACCTTACACGGTATATTCCCACTTTTTAGTAGGTTATGGAGGGGAATGATAGATACAAACCTTACCCCTATCTCAATTGGGATAAAGAGGCTGATCCGAAAGAGTCCTCGGCTCAAAGTTATCATTTGAAGTTGATCATCCCAATGATTTTAACGTTATTTTCACAAAATAACTGAAATAACGTAAAAATTAATGCACTTTTACTTATGCCCCTTAACGGCCCACACATATATACGTTAATTTCAGACATGACATATCAAAGTAACAAATTTGAAATGTTAGAAACTATGTGATAAGTTTTCTCATGCAAGAAAACTTGCTTATGACTAGAGGTGAGCAAACTGGTTTAAAGTCATATAGGTTCGTTAAAACCGTTTTTAGTGTATGAACCGGAACCGGGTTCTAATTTTGAATCACATACCTGTAACATGGTAGAACCGATCCGAGTATGGTCGGGTACAGAAACGGTTCTACAACCGGTTCCGGATTTAAAAATTTGTATTTTCCTAAAAAATAAAAATAAATAACATAAATGCTTTTTTAATTATATTTTAATAATTTTAAAAACAAAATAAATACTAAAAAAAACATATAAAAAAATCATCGTAAACAATATACTGATAAAGCTTAGAAAAGTAACCTCATGATTTAATATGAACAATATTATAACTTATAAGGGGGGTAAAAAACAGTTGCCTACAAAAATAACAACCCAATTAATGTATTGAATCGAAGCCCAGAATTTCAACTTATTCCTATGGTACAAGTTTCAAATTGATATCAGACTAACAAATTCTTACATGCTTTGAGCCTTTGTAATCAAATTTGTATTTGTTTTTCCTGTGCAATGTTGATTATACAGTGACAGTGAACTTGCAACCTAACATTTGATAAATTTATGGTACTGTGTTTAATGTTTTCGATGTCCGGATGACGCCATTAGAACACCAACGGCCACGATAAACATGGATAGCATGCCTGCCAGAAGCACATATGTTCTTCTCGAAGATTTGCGGTATTCACCGAAAAAGAGCACACCCCAAAAGGTACTTACAAGTGGAAGTGCCTGAAATCAGTTCACAAGATGATCATATGGTAATTGGTAGACAAATACATGATTCTTGAAATTGTATCCAAATGCATTGGTGGGTTGTGAGGTGCTACTTAGGTCATGTGTAGTGAGGTGTAACCCCACCCAGTTACCAACCTCAAGCCCCCGTCACGCCTCCACTCCCATTACACAAGCCCCGTGACTAGGGAGTGACCGGTCTCGGGTGACCATGGTCACAAGCAAGATGGTCTTATGACTTATTTACTTTTTTGTTAAAATTTTTAGTTTTAATGTTTTTATTGAAAACAAATTTGTTTATTCAATAAAAAGTTGCAAAATTTAAAAAGATGGGTCAGGTATAGACATTACAGTAAAGGCAAGTTTTAAGAAAACATTTATAAATCGAATTTTTATCAACAAAAACTATTTATATATCTAAAGAAGAATAAACAAATACCAACTGAAAAAAAACAATAAAATAATAATAATAATAATAATAATAATAATAATAATAATAGGAAAAAAAAAGACTAACCTGAACTGCATCAGCTGCAGCATAACCAGCAGCTTGTCCTCCCATAAACTGGAGCCCATTTCCAAAACCACACAAAAAGCCAGCCAGAAATGCCCAACCACGACCATCCCAGTCATTCAAATACGCTCTAATCGAAGATCGAGGCAAGTTGAATGCAGGGCGATAAAGAAACATAATGTTCAAGATTATGGCAAGAACAAAACACGAGCATGAGAAGTAGAAAAAAGCCGTGTAGACACTCAAATGTGGGACACCATCATCCAATGTATTCCATTGGTCATTGGTTGCAAGATTAAATGCCGGGGAGAAAAGAGAGAAACAAATGCCCGCAAAGAAACATATAGACAAACCAATTAATGTGCTTTTCCCAAACACCTGAAATCATGACAAAATGTAAAATGTTTAGGACAACATTAATGTGTAAACGGGTTAATGAATTAAGGTTGTATGTGAATGTGATTGATAATGGGTAAAAAACTATAAGACAAGTGTTGAAAGCCGCCTAAAGTGAATTAAAATTACAACCTCATAGGACTATCAATTTCCGGGCGTTTACATATTTCCACTTCCTAATAGCATTCATTACATTTTTACCCAAGTAACAAAGTCAATTACATGTTTTCTCCATCTAAAACATATTTCTCATTCCAAAAAAAAGGTCAATTACATTTTTCCCCCATAATTCATTTTAAGGGTTGGGTAAATATTCAATAAAAAGTTTTATTAAGGGGATATATGTAAAAATCCCTATATAAAAAATTATCCAATTTAGTATTTAGCACATTTGGAATGCCACTTCATCAAATTTTGACCTACTTAAAAGGGATGCAAGTCACCATTTCCTAACTACATGTATTACAGACATGATTCATGAATATGGGATTACGGCCAATAATATGCCAAAACTAAGTTAAGAGATCTTTTGCGTTTTATATGAGAAAGCATGTTGGTTTTTTAAATATTAACTTTTTTTAATATTATTGTCATTTTATATGGTGAAAAAAGAGAGTAAACTAATAAAAGTATCATGCAGCTCATGACCTTGATGGCTCTTCGGCTTTCAAGCTCAATAAGAAAATTTGCAGTCCCTGCTTTGGCTTTCTCCGCTTTACCACTTCCATTCTCTAAATCTTTTTCTGATAATTTAAAAGAACGCTTAAACTAATAATCAAAAGTAAAAAAAAAGTAATAAACTTAACAATTTGAATTTAGAAATAGCTTCAAATGTCCTTACTTGAATTTGGGTTTGATCCATTACTAATTACTCTGTCAAGTATCATGTTATAATGTCATTAGAGTTCGAAACCAAGACTTGAGATCTTGGCAAACAAATAGCATTCAAAGAAACAAAACATACCCTTTTTCACTCACGCGAGAATCTGATAATCTTTCAAGCTTCGCTTTATTATCTTTCGCGTTGGATGCATGCACAAAAGAACCAAGACAAACCGCGATCAAGAAACATGCGACGCCTGGGAACAATATCTCGGCTCTATTGATCTTGTCATCTAAAAAGTAGTTCAAAGTTGTACCTATCGACCAATAAACTCAAACATTAAAATCCCAAAACTATTTTAAAATTTTATGTTAGTTCATGTAGATATGATGAGCATAATACCTATAACAACAGTAATACTTGAGGTGATCACTTCAGTTACTGATAAACCAACAAATGCCCATGCGTATTGTGTTGACAGATTTCCCAGACTTAAAACAACCCCACCCGCCATTGCAAACAGAACACTTGGCCAATTATTCTGCAACAAAGATTACAACAATTTACATCTCAACAATACAAACAGGTATCGTTACATTTCGTCGAACAGGTTATGTGCAGGAACTTTACCTGTGAAAGCTGAACTAGAAAATTGGGCAAATCATCATTCGTATGACCAAATTCACCAAATGTGAAAGCGATTATAACAGCAGCCAGAAGATTAGTGATCGTGTAATCAAGATAGGTGTGTTGAGGAAGCCTGCCACGTCGTTCTAACAACGTTAAAATGGCGGGCCATGTTCCTAAGAACAGTAGTGCAAGCAGCATACATGCTATTGCTCCTCCTTTGCTCTCCACGACATACATTTTCAGACCAGAATTGAATCGTTGTGTAGTTTAAATGATCAAGAATCGAAATTCGAAGAAACCCTGAAAGTAAAATAGGATTATTAGTGTTAAAAGGTGTTTGCATTTTGAGAATCTTGAATGAATCTAAATCTATTCGGTTAGGATTCGTGAGAGAAACTGCTAGTTACAAGGGATCATTGACCTCATCAACAAATCAATTTTTTAGTTATGTCATGCTAAAAACGAGACAAATTGAATTTTAATAATCTAATCTAAATTATGATATATATGTTGAATTGCATATAACAATTTATACTAGTAATTTGAACGATAATAATCCTAATTTTTAATTTTGTTGCTATACGCAATCCTAATAGCATAATAATCATTGATTTGCACTTGATTTATTTGATAATGATTATTGTAAAAGAAAAAAGAAAATGGAGAAGTAAAGTCAAGCAAAAAGCGAGAGAAAGTTGAGTGTAAATTAATGATAATTATGCTATTAGAACCAGTGACGGAGCTTGAAAAAAAACTCGAAGGGGGCCGGAGGATTTTTAGGAAGAAAACGGAGGAGGCCGAAGGATTTTTAGGTAGAAAACGGAGGGGGCCGAAGGATTTTTAGGAAGAAAATGAAGGGAACCGAAGGATTTTTCGACGAAATACTACTAAATCTACCATTCTGACCGAAAAAACAGGGGGTCGGGGCTCCCCCGAGCGCTTAATAAGGTCCGTCCTTGATTAGAACTATCCTTAACAATAAAAACTGAAAGCTAATGTTATTATTAACCAAATTGGTAGTATGAATTATTATCGATCAATTGATCATATTTTGATTATTAAAGCCTAATTTACCTAGAAATTATTATGATAAACTATTAAACTTCAACTAATATTTTTAGTAAAACATCAAGCACGCCAGAAAAACATACTAAATAAAAAATAATAGTAAATAAAAAAAACTAAATAAAACGCAAAAGATTAGAAAATTCTTAGGTAGACAGGGGGCATCTAAGGCCATAATAAAGGTAGCAACAAAGTGAAAAACAGGATGAGGTTTACATAAGCTACAACATGATCACAATGATAAGGTTAAGTCAATTCACAACTATATAAGATAAGAACATAAAAACTGAAAACAAGATTTCTACTCTATACAATAAATATATAAATTATTAAGCATTTAAGAATTGTGAAATTTATAAAGTAAACCTGGCTGGAAAAAAACTTTAATTATTATAAAATAATTGTAAATGAAGCCTAATTAATGGAGTAAAGTTAACCTTTTGATGAGTCAATGGCACAAAAACTTTAAATTTGATAATCAATTAATCACTCATTTTGAAAATGAAATAGTTGAAAAGAGTGCATCTTTAGAAAAATCTCTAAGTTCAAATTTCACGACTTCAAAGTTTAACATAACAAGTGTGATACGCAAGGAAGAACTTATCATAAAGTTGGGCGAAAAAACAGAACGGATAATCTGAACTAGTCATACATGAATCAGTGAGTACAGGTGGTTCTCAAAAAAAGGAACCCGTTCCACCCGTACTTGGCCAAAAATCATTCAAAACCGGTCAAAAACAAGAACCGGATTCTTTATCATACAAGCTTTCAATTACCAAAAAACCTCATATAATAAAAGTAAATCACATGAATGAAAATAAACACATAATTCTTTATGAGAAAATATTTAAAATATACAAGCTTTCGTAAGATTTTTTTAAATTACATTATTATACAGCCTACAAGTATCGTAAACATTTAAGAATTCAGTTAATCAGAACTTTATTTCTTTAATCTATAAAAGTCATGTGTTGACCACAAAGGTCAAACCCACCATTGGAGAGCCGGAGAGGAATCTCAAATTAGAAACCAAAATAGTGGGAGTAAATTCATAGAATATAAAGATAATAAAAATCATCAAAAAAAAAAAAACATACAAATGAAACTTCAAATAATAAGATTCAAGAACAAAGTCCGATGTTGACTGTAATTCATAAACGAGATGAATTTGGTACCTAACATTCACCAGAATCCCACAAAACACACAAGAATTTGGCATAATACCAACCAATTTTGGACCTAAAAAGTGATCAAATGATCAATTGTCCAACAAACACTCAAGCTCTGTAACCATATGCAGTTCATCATGTCTCATATGCAGATAACAGTATTAAAAAGTTTAAACATCAAAAAAAATTGAATAATCTTGGATGGTTATATAGATACTGATAATTACCTACAGTGGGTATGCTGAAAATGGGTTCAAAATTTGTTGAATACGAAGAAGAAGAAGTGATGAATGAACCACCATTGATGTGTTCTTGCAGTTGCAGATCCTAAAAGATTCCAGCCTGGTTCTTTCGGTGAAGACGAAGTTTAAGAAATTAATTAATTAATATGGGGATGGGTGCCTTGTAGTTGTAGAGAGATAAAGGATCGGTGAGGGTGTAAATATGAAGCGTCTGTTGGGCTTCTTGACTTTCATATTCTGACAGATACTCATAGATTCCATTTTTATCAAATGTGAAAAATAACTTAAAATTATTATATATATTAAAAACCAACCGAAAGAAATAGTAAAGTTTTTTTTTTTAATTTTAGTCACTAAAATTTTATATAATATAAAGTTTATTTTTCCAATTTTGGCCACTAAAACTTTTATATATTATAAGGTTTTGTTTTTCTGATTTTTGTCGCTAAAACTTTTTAAAGTTTGTCTTTGCTATTTTGCCTACTAAAACTTTTATATAATTTAAAGTTTTGTTTTTTTTTTATTTTAGCCACTAAAAGTAAAGTTTTGTTTTTTCGATTTTGGTCACTAAAATTTTTATATAATATAAAGTTTTGTTTTTTCGATTTTAGCCACAAAAACTTTTAAAGCTTTGTTTTTTCGATTTTTGTCACTAAAACTTTAATATAATATAAAGTATTTTTTTTCGATTTTGACCACTAAAACTTTTATGTAATATAAAGTTTTTTTTTTCGATTTTTGCCACTAAAACTTAATAGTAAAGTTTTGTTTTTTCGATTTTTGTTACTAAAATTTTTATATAATATAAAATTTTGTTTTTTCGATTTTTGTCACTAAAACTTTTAAAAGTTTTTTTTTATTTTGGCCACTAAAAATTTTATATAATAGAAAGTTTTGTTTTTTCGATTATGGCCAATAAAACTTAATAGTAAAGTTTTGTTTTTTCGATTTTAGTCACTAAAACTTTTATATAATATAAAGTTTTGTTTATTTAATTTTTGCCACGAAAACTTTTAAATTTTGTTTTTTTGATTTTGTATAATTTTATGTTTATATATATATATATAATTTGTATAAAGTTTGTGATAAAATATTTGATTTTGTTATGCAGCTTATGATTTTGCAAATGATATATAATACACGTTATCGGAAGTGTACTGTGATAACCCGCCGTAACGCGTAGGTAGGATTAAACCTAGTTTCAATTTAATTTGATGAATAAGTCATATAAATTAGTCAGGACAAAAGATAATTTTTGAAAATATGATGTAAAATTTATTTTTTATAATATTAGATATATAAAACATGTTATTATAACAAAATAAAAAAAGAAGAAAAATTATAAGTAATTGTTACGCATATATTATCAAAAGCGGCCCTGAAAATTGAGATGCATAGGATTAGCCGAAAAAAGGCCCTAGGAAGTTTAAATATTAAAGTATATGTGTTAAAAAAAACCGCAAACCGTTTAAATCTGATAACAAAACCGTACTCGTAACCGAAAAGCCCGAACCAAATTACGAATTCGGTTTTCGGTTCGGTTCCTAACTGTGCCTAAATTTCGGCTTTCAGTTCCAATTTTTAAAACGTTTAACCAACTAAATCTAATTCAGATTCTTTGACTTTCAGTCGGTTTATTAGGTTTTTAATCGGTTTGTTCAATTTTTAGTGATTTTGTTCAATTTTAACTGAACTCGAACCACTTTTGGGCCTATGCGAGTCTCTTTTGTCTTTTCCAAGAAGAAAAGTCTTACATAACAACAATAAAGTCAACAATTTTTTTTTTAATATTACACTTTTCGTGGCCCTCTTTGTTATTGCCACAAAATAAAAAACCAACCAATCAAATATTTTGAAAAGAAAATATAATGAATTAATAAATATATGTTATATAATAAAAAAAAAAAAACACATCCACGTCTTACTAATTTATTCACATCATTGTTCAATTTTAACTTTCAATTGATGAAGGCAATCATCATTTTAAGCAACATTTTGAAGTAAATTATTTATCATTCGACTCGTATTTTTTTTTTCAGATCAAAAGTCCTAAAAGATTTGTTTGAAATTCAAAAAAAGTTAACGACAATTAACTTTTTAACGGATGTCCACCAGAAGAAAATAGTGTGATAGTATGAACTTTTATTGACGATTTTTAAAGTTGAAATCAGGATAGGCCAACTTATAAAACTTTAAATTTTAAATTTACCTTATAATTGTCACTATTTTAAAATATTGATTCCATAAATTGCTAAGTTTACTAAATGATACTTTGTCGATTTCATTTAATATTTTAAAAAGATATTATGTATTTGAGACAACCAAAGATATAGGTTGTTATAGTTTAATTATTCCGATACGTATCTTTTACTTTGCGTCTCTCTCATTGACCATGTTTGCTTTGATGTGTACATTATGAAAACCAATAAAAATTTCCAATAATCAAAACGGCTTATTTAACAAATAAATTATTACTTGTATGTAAACACTACAAAAATAATAACTTTAGGTATAGTTTAGCACCGGCCACATCAGATTAAATTATTATGTGCTTTCATCCAGAATATTCTTCATTATAAAAGCTTTACGTTTTACCGTTTTGTCAGACATAGTTTTAAGATAAAAACAGCTTTAAGAACCTGAATCAGTTTTTAGCCCAAAGTTGAAACCAATTTTGAAACAAGTTTGACCACAACCAGTTAGGTGGTGTTTGTTTTTTCAAAGATAAAACGTCTGCGGACCACATCTGCAGACCTCTTTTGCAGAAGAGGTGGACCAAACCCCTGCAAGTAGAGCTTTTGAGGGTGTTTGTTTTTCAATATTTTCAAACCTCTTTTGCAAACATCTTCCCATTTTCAAAAATTTTCACAACTCCAACCCTAACCACAATCGTCCCATGGTTGTCACCATCGTCGAACCACCATCACGAGCTGAGTACCACCACCGCTGTCACCATCACGAGAAGAGTTGGTAGACAAAGCACCACTGCCGAGTACCACCACCGCTGTCACCATCGTCGAACCACCATCAGTCACCATCACGAGAAGAGTTGGGAGACGAACCTAGGGTTTTGGAGGACGAAGGGTTTTGGAGGCGGCAGTACCACCACCGCGGACTGAGGAGGGCGGCAGTAGGTCGCGAGCCTAGGGTTTTGGAGGACGAAGGGTTTGGGAGGCGGCAGTAGGTCGCGAGCCTAGGTGCGGCGATAGGTCGCCTATGGTCGCGAAGTGAAAGAGAAGGGCTCAGATCTTGGATCGTGGGTAGGGAAGCTTGGTTCGCGAAGTGAAGGACACGACGGTGGAGGCGGCGGCGGTGGAGGCCGACGGAGGTTGGAGGCGTGGCTTGGAGGTGGGAAGCTTGGTTCATCAGATGTGAAGGGTGGGTAAGGATGAAGAGGTTAGAAGAGCTCAAAAAGAGTCTGGTCCATGTCTTTTCCAAGAAGAGGTCTCGCAGACGTTTTTTAATGAAATGTCTGTGAGAAAAAAAACACCATACATCTTTCCTTGGTCTGCGAGGTGCAGACAAAAGATGTTTCGCAGACCTTTGCAGACGTTTTTTCAAAAAAACATACAGCCCCTAAGTTAAGATTAGCTTTTGATTTGAACCAAATAAATTGAATAATATAGTTTACGGTTTTATCCAACTAAACATGATATATGGCTTATTTGGTCTATTAGATTATTTATAAAGCATGGGTAATAAATGGTTAACAAAATTTGAAAAGTGGAAACTAAACTAAAGACCAAATTTGTAATTCAGTTTGGTTTATTATCTAACCTAACCTGACCTATCCATCCTAGACCCAAAAAAAATATTTATTAATGGAAAATTGACCATAAAATTTTTTGGCTCCCCCATAGAGGTGAACAAATAACCGGTTTGGGTTTACAAACCGATATATAGTGGATCTCAAACCGGTTCCGGCCAAACTGGTTTTCAAACTGTTCCGAACCGGTTTCAAACCGGTTTCAAACACCTCCAAACCGGTTTTAACACCTCCAAACCGGTTCCTATAGATTTTGTATCCCCTTCTCTTAAACCGGTTTCCAAATCAAACCGATTTCAGCCCAAACTGGTTTAGGACCATCATTGACCAAATTGGACCGGTTCCTAACCTAAACCATTTTGGCAAAAAAACCGGTTTGTGCATTACTACTCCCCCATGGTTCTCTGAATCTACAACTGTTTGAAACAATTTCAACACATTCAAACAAAATCGACTTTAACTCACACGGTTCAAAATCATTTTCAACCCAGTCAAACCCCAAACTGAACTGTCTTGGTCCTTTCCTTCTCAAAATCGGTTATATACCAAAGTATTTTTTACTAAAAATATTCAAACTTGGTTAGTCGGCTTTAACCCAACTAGTTTGAAAAGCCCATTTAAAATCCCACATTTGTCATTGGGCTAACCAGCTCCAGTATACTTGCCTACTTGGGTTGTAAATTTTGTTTTAAACAAATGTTGCATAGGCTAGGAAGTTTTCTATCACATATAGTGGTTTTCTTCTATTAGGCGTGGATATGATCGGGTAAGTTTATGAACTATCAGTGATCCAAAATATCGTTCAAAAAAAATGTTGCGCGACAGAGGCGCCCAAACCAGGTTTTTTTAAAACCAGTTCCGTTTTTGGTCAACAAAATTAAGAACTGGTTCCGGTTAAAGTTGGGTTTTTAACTGGTTTTTGACCATTTTTATCGTTTTTCGGCCAGGTAAAGGTGGAACCGGTTATGGTAATTGCGGTTCCGGTTACCGGAACTGCCTGCACCCATCAGTTCGAGTTTTCGGTTCTGGTTCCGGCTTTTTTTCCCACCTCTATTGGAGAGGAATTGAAGAGTGATAGACCTTGATCATCTTTGTGTGTCCTTTTATTTTAACGTCGTAATATGTGACAGATATAACATAATTCAAAGTGCTTTTTAGATATATTATTACTTTTTGTGTCCAGAAAAGTATGATAAAGAGTAGTCATACATTATATCGAATTCCACGTTTTTCAATAGATTTAAATCTAAACAAATGATTTTCGTAATATATATATATATATATATAATATAATAAAAAAGTGAGTTTACGATACTTCGATACGAGAGTCTAACTACATTGCATTGCCAGAATCCATGTTGTATATTTGAAAAAGGTTGACCTCCTTGGTTCTCTCACGGTACAATCATGTGTGTATCATACTGATGTTATAAGAAGACGTGATCAAACAATAATTTTACCCATTTTATTGGTTAACCGATCTAGTGGTAGGGTTTTTGGTAAAATACATATAGGTTAGCATTGGCGGGTTAACCGAGCAGTTATTTCCAAATATATTAATATACTAGGTTAAAAACCCGTGTATTACACGGGTTGAAAAAATAATATGTTACATATAAAAATCTATTGACAAAAAGTTATGTAGTTAAAGAGCATGTGCATTGCAAAGTTTTACTAAACTTATGTTTACAAAAATTGAATAAAATATGATATAATTTGTTAATGCATAAAGCCTTCAAAATATGCTTAAAATATTTGATGTAATAATTATAAATTATGTTTTATATTTAATTTTTTTTAACAATGTGTTAATATATTTATATAATGTACTCATAAGTAATTTAATTAAAGTATATTTATTCTTTATTAACACATTAAATTAACTTTACCTTAAATTTAAATTAATATTTATAACTTGGATTTTTAAAAATTACTTACTTTTTATATTTCAATATAATATATTTTTGTCATTCAAAAAACCAATCATATTAAATGTTTAAAAATTTTTAAAAGCAATTATAGAAAAAATTAGTAACATTATTGTTTTATTTATAATATTTTAAGAAATATCATTTGAATTCGATTATATTTAAATGACTAAAGTTGTTAAATAAAAAAATAAGTTCACTTAAAAACATCATAATTGATTTCATTTTAAATATAATTAATTCATAATATATTAATTATTATAATCCATAATTCCTAATTTCTAATCTATCTATTATCTATTATACTAATTAAAAATAAAAATAATAGGTGACACATGTCATAAATCTAAAGTATCCTTACATTACTTTTTCCGCTTTTCTCTCATAATAAATACACAAATTTATTAAATACTAATTATATAAATATATATTCTTTATACATTTATCAATTAAAAAAGTTCTTATTACCAAAAAAATATATTACATAATAATATTAAAGACCAATCATATTATACGTATCTTTTATAATGAAATAGGAATTCTTAACTTAATAAAAAATATATTAATATTAAAAAGCATAATTTTAAAAAATCAAATTATGAAAAATTTTCCAAAAATTTATAACTCATATTATCTTTATATAATTTATAGTCATTATTATAAACTATTTATTTTTTTCTTTATCAACATATTTAATAATAAAAGATAGCATCCTATAATTTTGTAAAAAATGACACTATTTAAAAACAACTTTTTTTTAAAATGAAATGTTTAGAAACCAAACTTTGAAAGGAATTTTTTAAAATAAAATATTAATATTTTAAAACAAAAAACTCATTTACAATTTTTAAATTTGTATTATTGAATACTTATTAATTTTTATTCAACCCGTGTAATCCACGGGATACTAACCTGGTATTTAATAGGGACACTTGACATCATTATAGGCCATCTCCATTTTTGTTTTCCAACCTAAAAATTTAACCCGAAAAACTAAACATGTGTATTATTTTATTTAATTGTTACATTATATATTAATTTGATGTTCTTGTTTTGAAGTGGTATGGTTTTTTTTCTAATTTCTTATTTCATATATTTATGAATTATATCAGTGATTTTACACAACCCGTGTAACACACAGGTTACTAACCTAGCTAAATAATAAATATAGATAATTAAATAGGAGAGAAAAGCGGGAAAACCAAAATATAGGTGATATAGAATGTGACAAATGTCCTCAATTATTTTGATTTATTAGTTAGATAGATATTACTCAAATTGTTTAGAAAAGTTGTATGTGTCGATAAAACGGATAACAAATACGGGATACTAAAATCGTCATGACGTCTAAGAATTATATTTAAACGAATAAATATGTAATATTCATGCAACATATAATGTGATTTAAAAAAGAAATATGAATATTTTGATATTTATGTTAATCGGTTAAGTTTTTAAATAATGTAATTAAAAGATTAAATGGTATTAATTTTATTTTTTTGGTAGCCATTGAAAAGGATTACGTATTTCAAACATTTGTTAATCTGAATATTTTTTATTAAGAAACCATTTAATTAAATAAAGTTAAGTAAATAAGTTGAAAGTTAAATATAAACCAATTAATTAAAATATGAGATTTTTAAACCATTAACGATTAAACTGCATATTAAAAATACAACTATTTTAGAAAAAAAAATATAAAAAATAAGTTAGCAATCAATTAATTAAATAGCTGATACAAATAAATTCAAACAGATTGATGAAAAAAGTTTGAATTATTTTATACGTAATATTCAGTTTAGAAGTTACAATTTTAGTTATCTTTTCTTATTACAATTTTTTGGATTAAAACATTACATGGGTTGAAAACATAAATGTGTGCAAAATTCAAACATTTGATGTGTTATATTTTAGTTTTCTGACATATGTTGTTTAACAATTTTCTTAAATAATAGAAAGTGATAACGTCATTTATATAATTATAGTATATCTAACAAAAAAGATGATTGTAGTAAGAAAAGACTGTTACATGCACTTGTCTAATTGTAATTTACTCACCAGGTATACAACTAATATTATTTTAGTTGTTTAGAAAACTACAATCTGTCGACGATATAGGTTCAAAACATTTAAGATGAGTATGACAGTGTTGTCAATACATTTACTTGAAATATTAACGAAGGTAATATTAACAATGAAGAGCAAGTTGATGTAAAAATAATACTTGAATGTTTGATCTATATATATTAAGCTACTTACGTTTTATAAATGGAAATGAACAATCAATTTAGTGTTAGTTGGAATTGATTTAGATGTAATTAAACAATTGGAAATGATTTTTATACATAATTTAATAAAATATGTCATAATTAATTATTAATTTTAATTATAGAAAGTTAGTAAAAGAAATAAAATAGTTTGGAAAAATTAAATAAAATAATCTTAAAAGAAATCAGCTGTTTAATTTTTCTTGTTAATTTTTTAGGCGGGAAAACAAAAATGGAGATGGCCTAGAATGATGCCAAGTGTCCCCCAAACATTTTGATTTATTATATATAATAGATAGGTTAACCCGTATGTACAAATCTAATTTCGAGTTTGGTTACAAGTTGGATTTAATATTAAAATAAATAGACTCGATTCAAATTAGGGATGGCAATGGGCCGGGTTTGGGACGTGTTTAAGTAATCTCAGTCTTATACCCGTTTATAAAAATATGCCCCATATCCGTCCCAAATCCCATCGGGTATCTATCGGATATTTACTCGTCGGGTATCGGGTATCCCAACGGGTTTTGGGTATCCCGGCGGGTTTAGCTAAATACATTCGTTGAGAATAACTGGCTTAAAACACGTCTGATATCGGGTAACCGGGTAACTAATAATAAATTTATTTGTTTTATAACAAAAAACTATAAGTTAAATATGCCAAGAATAAGCTATTAATATATCAAATAATATGAAATTTCAAAATGTTGTAAGTTGATTATCAATATTCAAAATAAACAAAAAAATAGCAATTATTAACAAAATAGTTCAAAATTTTTTTTGTAGTTGCCAAAAAAAAACAAAGATGAAAAAAGAAACAAATTATATGAACAATTTTTAAAGTTCAAAAAGATTAAAAAATAAACAAATTCTATTATAAATGGTATTTATAATCGGGTACACGGGACGGGTAAACGAATATATATAATCGGGCCGGGTAAACGGGTATATGAACAAATCCCAAGCCCGTCCCATACCCGCAAAAATTTTAAAATTAATCCCATACCCGGCCCAATACCTATCGGGTTTGGAAATACCCGTCCCATACGTAGCAGGTTTCGTGTAAATCCGTCGGGCTCGGGTTTTTTTGCCATCACTAATTCAAATCCAACGAGCAAACCTCGAACAATACGGACCTAACACTCTAACAATACGGACCTTGGCTCGCCATACGTGTTACGCCCATACGCATGAAATTGAGTTCGTAAAATCCACCACAATATTAAAACTATTGAAACAACCCTTCAACTTTCAAACAACACTAAAAAGACCCTCGATATTCTCTCAATCTTACCGTTTCAACCTCTCGCTCAACTGATCAAAACTCAAACCCTAGCAATATCCACTGTCAGACTGTACTCTGATCATAATCAACCCCAAAAAAATGGCATCAATGGCGATCTTAACTCGCAAATGTAAACCCATTTTCAAAACCCTAAACCCCAAATTGATCACAACCTATGCTTTTCTCTCACAAGAACCTCAATTAGCCGATCAATCTCCACCGCCACCAGCGGCTTCCACCGCCCCACTACCACCCAACCCCGCCACCGGAAGTCCACTGTACAACGAGAATTGGCGGAACCCTATCCCGAACATTTCATCTGCAACCTCTCCATCACTTATACCCCTAGGGTTTTCGCAATCACACGCATCCTCTCGGATTCAGGCTCTTTCTCAAACCCTAGATGGTGAATCGATTATGAATCTGTTTGCCAATTGGATGACGTCACAGAGGTGGTCTGATATCAAGCAGTTGTTTGAGTTTTGGATTCGATCGTTGGATAATGATGGGAAACCTAATAGGCCTGATGTGAGCTTGTATAATCATTATTTGAGGGCCAATCTTATGATGGGTGCTTCTGCTGGTGAGTTGTTGGATCTGATTGCACAAATGGATGATTATACGATTGCACCTAATACGGCGTCGTTTAATTTGGTGCTCAAGTCTATGTATCAGGCTAAAGAGTCTGAAGCTGCTATGAAGCTAATCGATAGGTGAGTTGCTCATCTACTCGTTTGTTTACTTTGATTCTTATGTTGATGGTTTTGTGTTGTAAAAATCTGTTTATGTGCAATTTCAATCGTGCACATAAGAAATTATAGCCCTAATTAGGACAAACACACATATATATACCCCAAAAGTGTAACTAAAGCTACAGTTTAAACAGATAGGTAAAAGTTGCCATTAAATCTTATCACATATGCATATGAATATATGATTCTTTAATTCTTTCTTGAAAAATTAAATAAATTGTGGTTGCAGTTGTTTGCTTTTATTGTGGTTCAGAAATGCATATGAAAAAAGAAACTAGAATTATTGTAGTTGATATATGAATTTTGGTTTAAACAAGCGGGGTGCTATGAGGCGTCTAAGTTCCGAAAGCCAAGGCCCCAGGATAATACACAACCATGTAAGCTTTACGTACAGCACAAAGCTGCATCTCTCACAACTGAAATTATACTTGCATTAGTATATTCAAATTTTATTCTTTCGGATATATAGCTATTCTTTAACAAATGATAGAGAGTGATTACTCTTTTTTTCATATTTTGAATTTTTACTTCTTGTGTTGAAGTGGCATTGTGGATATAAAATAATCTTTATGCGCAGGTTTTGTAGGAAAAGTTAGTAAGTATATGAAAAGGTAGAGTAGTAATGTAAATACAATGAGATTTTGATATTTAAACCATAGAAGAAGAATAATTGTTATAATATTGGTATTAGGTAAGTACAAGTTTGATAAATATAAAGCAGGACTAGAAAAACAAATTCAGGACGAAGTCCTATTTAGAAACTATATTTATTTTCTTGAGTTGATGTGGCATCCAGTATGTTGTGACATTTTTTTAGAGTTTTCCCCTTTATTTTGACTTCTTATTATAATTTATACTTGGCACCTAATTTATCAGGCGCCACTTTTTGTTAAACATAATAAATTTCCTCCAATTTGTGAAAAAGCAGCAAAAGTTTTTCTGGTTGCCATTTGACTACATATTAAATCAGTTTGTATTTTATGTTTTAGGATGATCGAAATTGGAAAAGATTCAAAGGTTGCTTTGCCTGATGACGAATCTTTTCACTTTGTTGTTCAGTTGTTGCTAACCCAAAATCAAATTGATGATGCATTGAAGTACATTGATTTAACCTTAAAATCTGGTTATATGCTGTCTATTGAAGTATTCACCGAGTGTGTGAAGAGCTGTGTTAATACAGGAAGGCTGGATACATTAGTATCAATAATAGAGAGATGTAAGGTATGTTTGTTTTTTTCCCTGAGTGGTGTACTAATGTAGTTATCAGAAGCTGTGGCAATTTTAAAAAAATTGTTTGAGAACAGGATGATTCAGGTTTTTATCTTAAAATTAAAAGCAAACATGTCAAATGGTCAGACGGGGTCAAGGTCACCCAATTCATCGTACTGAAAAAGTTATGATCAAGATTGAAATAGTGTGATTTTTGTCATAATATTTGATACATTAATTGCTTATAAAAATTTATATTTTTAAAGGGAAAAATGTTTAAGGAGGCCAGCCAACAGTTCAATTTTTATCATTAAGGCCACCGACTATTGAAACTACTTTAATGCACCCTACTATGCATGCAGTTCCATTTTTCCTTCAAAAAACATATTTAATGATGACTATACCTTTGAATTTTTGAAAAATAAAAATACCACTGGTTACCTTTTTTGTTTGAAAGCTAAAACTGTTAAATGGTGAAAAAAATTGAAGAAAAGTTTCTATCATTCATTATGTTTTTGACTTTTTGGACAAATTTTGTTATGGGAACCTAGATTCATACTTTAGTGGCCTATAAAGTAGCTTCAGTAGATCGCCTTAATGAAAAAAGTTAATTAGCTGGGTGGCCTCCTTATATGTTGCCCATTTGGACCATTTTAATCAATTTGCCACACCTGCCTATGTGCCACCTCAATTTTGTCAACCTGAATCCACTTTGGGCATTCATAAACCATTGAAATTGACTGAACAGCCCAAAGTAACGCAAGTCAGTCGTTTTGAGATTTATACGTCCGGTTTTGGCATTTGCCTGTTTAATGGTCTGGTCTACAGGTTGGAGTTTGGAACTGGTCGTTTGCCACTTTTTTGTAGACAAGATTTTTTTCTAACTATTTTAGCAACTCTTTATGGCATGTACTCTCAGAAAATGGATCAAAACAAAGCCTTATGTCCACCTTGGAACTTATGCAATTACATCATGAATGTTGCAATGCACACAGATAATAGTGAGTTGGCATATTATGGGCTTGAATTTATGGCAAAATGGATTGCTCGTGGAGAAAATGCAAGGCCACCTGTGTTGCTTTCTGTAGATGAAGGATTGATTGTAAAGGCGTTAACAACTGCTGGCAGAAATTATAATTCTAAGCTTTTGGATGGCACATGGGCAATCCTTAAACGATCTCTACGCCAAAAAAAAGTTCCGAGCCCAGAATCTTATCTTGCAAAAATATTCGCGTATTCTTCATTGGGTAATCTGCAGAAAGCTTTCAGTACTTTGCATGAATTTGAAATATCTTATGTAGATTCCTCTAAAGAAACTGAAGAAGAATTGTTCTCTCCATTTACATCGCTGTATCCATTGGTTGTAGCATGCTCCAAGGATGGATTTACAACTTTGGATAATGTATGTATGCCTTTTTTTTTCTTCCCTTTGATTCTTTTAACTTTCGCTTTCTGATTTGTTGCTGACTTACTTTTCTTATTTTATCTAGGTTTATTATCAATTGGAGAATTTGAGTCGTGCTGATCCTCCATACAAATCTGTTGCTGCATTAAATTGTATTATTTTAGGGTGTGCAAACATATGGGATGTTGATCGAGCTTATCAAACTTTTAGTGCCATGGAGTCGAGTTTTGGTTTGACTCCTGATATCCATTCATATAATGCTCTCTTGTGTGCTTTTGGGAAACTACACAAGGTTAAAAATTTGGTGCTATTTCATGCAAATATGTCATTTGAAGTGTGATGAAGAGTATAATGCATGTAAAAGATGTATAATTTTTGCAGAGAGATGAAGCAGTTAAAGTGTTCGAGCACTTGGTAAGTTTGGGTGTGAAGCCTAATGCAAAATCATATGCACTCCTAGTCGATGCTCATCTCATCAAGCGAGATCTTCAGGCTGCACTATCCACAATTAGCAACATGGTAATGAATATTTCTTATAGTTTTTTGATATGCTTTACTGATGATATACAATTGATGTGGCAAGATGGGTGAAAAATCAACATTTTTTTACCATGGGTCAACGAGCTGGGTAGGCTTGTCTACTACTTTTTGACACAGTATCATTACAATAATAATAATTTAGAATTTTGAGTGGAACTATTTAGGAGGTTGTACAGTGTATATATTAAAAAGTAGACTTGGTAAAAGTTTCAATTCATTTGAGCTTTCTTGATTTGACCTGTTTGAGATAAATACAACTCATTTTGACCATTCATGTGTAAACGGGCTTGTCAAAAACTGACAAATCCAATATTATAGGCAAATCAAATAATGATATAATGCTATCGTGCACTGCAAGCAGGTAGTTGCAGGATTTGAACCAACAAAGGATATTCTTAAAAAGGTTCGTAGACGTTGTGTCAGAGAGATGGATTATGAAAGCAATGATAAAGTGGACTCATTCGCAAAAGATTTCAAAATCCGCATGGGTGCCGAAAATCGGCAAGATACATTATTTAACCTAGAGTTTAGCACTGAATATGCATGAGGTGGCAGTTGTGTTTTGGAGAGCTCCTAATAATCTATTCTTCCAAATGTAAGTCACCTTAATTTCATACATTAGTACATGCTAATTTTTGAAAATACATGTGTGGGATAGAGTTAAGGTTGCCTATATCCCATCCTCCCTAAATCCTATAAATGGCTTTCCTAAAAGCGGGATTTTACTAGCTATGGTTGTTGTATTGTATCTTTTCATTTTTAAAATTTTTTCAAGTGTGAGGGAGGTTCCTGGAAGGGGTATGAGCCAAGCCAAGACAAGCTAAGCTCCCTTAAGCTTGAGCTTGACTTGTTCAACATAAGAGAGCTCTAGCCAGGCTTGTTTCGAGTTCTATTTTTAAAACTCGAGCTTGAGCCAGGCTTGTTTCAAGCTCTATTATATAAACAGTAAGCTCATTTAGGCTCGCAAGCCTAGTCAAGGCCTATATATGATGCTCGAGCTTGTTTTTAAGCAAGCTCCAATATTAGCCTGAGCTTGAACTCTTTAAGCTTGGTTTATTTCAATTTTTTAGTCAGCGAATCTGGAGTAGCTATACATGTAGCTTGGCTCATTTACAACTCTATTATCGGACTCACCCTATCTCCTTTTTCAATATTTTCTAATGGGAATTATGGGGTTTCCTAATGATACGTTGAGTTTTTTATCAGTTCCAACAAATCGATTATGCAAAAATAGACTTGCTTAAACCAGACTGTGTGATTATAACAGGTTTGTGAAAAAATGAGTTGTGGGTTTCCTTGATGGGCTTTGGATCTCATGCAATTTGACACCATGGCCGCACTAGCCAAGTATATTTTTGCAGTTGGGCCAGCTGGTAAGATCTTCAAACCGGTATAATTTACTTTTTTTGTGCTCAGTTCAGTTTGGTAGTACTGACTAGTGAGGATAATAGATATATGTTTTTATTTTTTTGTTTTATTGTATTTCTTTGTGCTTATCATGTGACACTGCACAATCGAATTTTGGTTCTGCAAAATAATCGTAGGGTGATTCAAATTTGAATTATCAGGGGCTTAAAAATATGTTTTCTAATATGATTTGTATAAATCATTAGGCCATCCATAGTGAGGCATGATTTGACTATAGGGAAACAAGATTTTTTGATTATTTATTCATTCGAATTTTGTCTATTTCTGTATTTTTTTTTCTAGATTCAAGGTCTAACCACAAAATCACAAATCAAAAAAGTAATAGATTCATAGGTTCGATAACTTGTAATAGAATTGATGCGTGAGAGAAATATTAGATTACATAGAGTTAACGAATGAGATGGGTTTATTAACAATTCACAGATGAAAAAATGGCAAAAAATAAAGCATTCACTACTCTTTTATATCTTGCATTTATAGTATTTTTGCCTTGGTGGATTTCTATCTTATTTCAAAAAAGTCTGTAATCGTGGGTTACTAATTGTTGGAATACTAGGCAATTTGAAACTTTTTTGACTGATATCGAAGAGAAGAGTATTCTAAAAAATTCATAGAATTAGAGGGACTCCTCTTCTTAGAGAAAATGATCAAGGAATACTCGGAGACACGTCTATAAAACCTTTGTATAGGAATTCACAAAAACAATCCAAATAATCAAGATACACAAAGAGCGTCGTATTCATATGATTTTGCACTTCTCGACAAATAAAATTTGTTTCATTATTCTAAGCGGTTATTCTATTTTGGGTAATAAAGAACTTGTTATTCTTAACTCTTGGGTTCAGGAATTCCTATATAATTTAAGTGACACAATAAAAAGTTCTCTCTTCTTTTATTAACTGATTTATGTGTCGGATTTCATTCGTCCCATGGTTGGGAATTGATGATTGGTTTTGTCTACAAGGATTTTGGATTTGTTCACAATGATCAAATAATATCTGGCATTGTTTCCACTTTTCCAGTGATTCTAGATACAATTTTAGAATATTGGATTTTCCGTTATTTAAATCGCGCATCTCCGTCACTTGTAGTGATTTATCATTCAATGAATGATTAAATAATGATCTACCTTATCCAATTATTATGTTTCTTACTTTGCAGTTGAACATAAGCAAGCAAAACATTGAAAATCGCTAGATACAATTTTAGAATATTGGATTTTCCGTTATTTAAATTGCGTATCTCCGTCACTTGTAGTGATTTATCATTCAATGAATGACTAAAAAATGATCTACCTAATCCAATTATAATGTTTCTTACTTTGCAGTTGAACATAAGCAAGCAAAACATTGAAAATTGCTTTATATTTATACCCATTCAGGAGATTCATCATATATTCCTATATATTAATCGAGTCAAATTATTCCAGTAAATAACAGAATCGTGGATAGGAAACTCCATGAGTGACCTACCCCAATTTATTGTAGAAAATTTTCGGGATCAATGATTGGATCATGCAAACTAGAAAGACTTTTTCTTGGATAAAGGAACAAACCTCACGAAGTGGTTGGCTTCAAGCCCTTGTCACGCCCTCACCCCCAAACTAGCCCCATGACTGGGGCGTGACTGGTCTCAACTCTCAAGTGACCGTGTTCACGGCGTGAAGGAAGAATGGGAAAAAAAGAGGTGATGATGGGGTCTTGAGGAGGAGTCGATGATAACACATGTGGTGATGACGTAGAGTGGTGAGGGGGTAATGATGCTAATTGTTTATGTGACGTATATGTGGGGTGATGGAGTTTTTACCACTACACATGGCCTTAATGTTGGTTTTGATATACTAAATTTTTTTTTCTTTTTTTTCGTTTTATTTTATATATGAAAGTAGTTTGTCTATATCACTGTTCTAGTCTTCGCTTGGCTATGACTTCAATTATGCTCGACCGAAGCCAAACTTCGCAAACTGATTGGCTCAAACGGGGTAACGTGTTAGCTACATGTTGTGTGTCTTTTTGCTTGTTCGTGTGATCTTGTAGATGTTACACACTTGTAGATAATGTTTTTATGGATGGTGTTGGCCACTTGAAGTGTCGTAAATCTTGTTGGCTTGTTTCTAAGTAGTAAATGTTGGGATGAGTTATTTAAACATTTCAAAATTGGATAAAATTTGTTACCAATGTTAAATATTACTTTTTTTTACTGCACATTAGTATACAATAATAGGATCACTCTCTCACGTGTCTTCTGAAGAGTCTATATTTATTTTTTCAAAGAATTTTGGGCTCGCAAAACAAGTTTTATGGTGTTTAACTTGTTAGAGACAATGCAATTAATGCAAATATATAACACAAAAACAACTTGATTAGCACTTGGTTTGTGATTTAAGCTTATGGTAGTTTTATATTTTATAAAGCAAAATAAAGAAATGATAAAGCCTAGTCTCAAATTTCTATTATTTTTTTTAAAAATATAAAGTTATATAGTGTATTTTTTTTAAAACAAATCTATAAATATAAAGTAAAATAAAGAAATGATAAAGCCTATTCTCTAATTTCTGTTATTTTTTTGAAAAATATAAAGTTATATAGTGTATTTTTATTAAACAAATCTTATCATGTCTTATTAGGTATCTGTTTTGGTTGCTCACATGATAAAAAACTTTTGATTATTTGTTTTTCCAACATGTTTATCATTTATGTTTCTATTTTATGTGAAAGCAATAACAATTACCAAGTACAACGTTAACGTTGAACAAACTTCTTAGCTTGTTGCCATGAGGTATATAATTAAAGCATGTGTTAAGATGTGATAGTATGCTTAAAAACATACAAAATCACGATAAAACGGTTATGGAGATTGTAACGTGGTTAAGTTACTATTATGTCTACTTTTTATTATAAAATTAAAAAAAATGTAATTTATCAGAAAAATATAATAAAAATCACAAGTGACGTGATATGCGACTTGTTTATAAATGCTCATAATTTGGTTTTAAACCTTTCAACTGCCCAAAGTGAACCTTGATTATGTTTCATAGTTTTTTTTTCCTCGATTATTTCGTTGGTTGGTTACAAAATTTTAAAACTGTAGTAATTGGTTTAGTTTACGATTTTCACCAAAACCTATCATACAAAACCGGACCAGAGGGGACCCAAGCCCCTGGCACATCAACAAACGTTTTTCATAACGTTTTTTTGGTTGACATCTAAACCAACGTTAGAAAAATAAAAGTTAATTGTTATTATCGTTCAAACACATAAATTATATATCAAGTTAAATGTTACCAATTTAGACAAAAGGCACACTCACGAGGAAGATTATGTGACCTGGCCTGCCTATTCACACAAGTGGTTAGGTTCCAATACAACATGAAATTTAGGGCACTTAACTGATCAAGAAACTCACTCACACACATAGAGAGATGAATGAATTGATACGATTGCTTCATAAAAGTTTGTAAAATTTTAATTAAAAAAAAATCATTAGAGATTTCGTGACAGCAAAACTTTCTCCAATCTACACACCCTGCAAATGCTTCGGTTCCAATCTCAGGCTTCTTTTATCTACGAATACGTCTTGCCAGCAATATCAACCGTTGAGCTGTTCACCTGACTTGTGCCTAGTACAAAGGGTTTAAATTAGGTGTCAAAAATGAACGGTTACTTTTGGTCATATCTAAGTAGGTAAGGTTAACCTGTAACACTTATTGCCCATTTATAAATTTAAAAACGTGTGTTAAAAAAAGTACTATAATTAAAATATTTCAATTCCAATTTTTTATATTTATATTTTTATTTTATTTTTTTGAATAAAATGAATTAAGAGAGTTGGTCAATTAAAATTAGAAACACACTTAAGGGCATAACCTGTTTGACAAGTTATTTTTAGTCAGAACTAAACTCATAGCTAAACGGGTCAAAATTAAGCATCGTATATGTAGAGTAATTACCAGAGTTTATAACATCGGATGACTAGAGGGACATGAATTTTGTGGGTACAGGATTCATCTTCTTACAAACGGCTTCTGGCAGACGAGTATTCTCTGGTCACTGCCATTTTCAAGATCAATGACCCTTGCTTCCCATCGAATTTGTGTAGCAATTGAACGCGCCTTTTCTATGGGCCCCATTTCATCCGAAAGAACAACCCATCCCTGCAAGAGATAGAGGCTTTGAGTCACATTTTGTAGGATGGATTGAAATAATCTCATTTGACCCGCATATATTTTTGGCTCATTTTTTCAATATATTATACAATAATAATGCATTAATGTTTATGTATGCATACCTCAGGGCGTAGGATACGATCCATCTCCAAAAGTAAATTTGTGATGCTGCATTGTTCAGAAATAAGGTAGGAAAGGAGCCCGTTTGCATGAAGCATGTCATATGTTCGGGGATAAGTGGGAAATGGTTCACACCTACAGTTTAATAATTTTCATTTAAGCATACAGAACGAAGAATAACTTTATTAAAAAATAAAATTAGTACTTTGTTGTGCTTCCATTTATCAAAAAAAAGAAGAAGATGATGTGCCCAAGAAAGTACAGTGACTAGACGATAAAAAAAAAACAAAAAACCTAAATTTATTGTAAATATTAAGTTATCATGTATGAACAATGATCAAAACTCTAGCATCGTAGTTGAGAGTTTAATGCTCATTCTACCCATACACGAATTAATATGTAAAAAGGAATAGAAAACCAATGCCTTACCAATCATGTAAAACTCCAGCAAAACCTTGATCAAATATGACTGGGAGTGTATCACGCGCCCTAATAGGTACAACATTCATCACCCAAACAGCTTTTCCTTCTTTCAAAAATGCAGCATTAAATCCACCATAGCGTGCATTCATGTCCATTACATTTCTTATCATATTATAAGGAGGTAATGGATCTTCATCACCCGGCCTTTTGGGATGATCAGAAAAAATCAAGGGTGTCAGCAAAGACCAGTAATTTTTTAAAGCTGATAATGAAGATTCAAAGTCTTCATCAAATTCATCCTGTTGGATCCCTGCAAAAAAAAAAATTTGAACAAATTAAATCAACATCATAGGTGTAATATCTGAAGCTGGAGTAATAAAATTGTCAAGAATAATACTTGCCATAGATTTTAAGCTCAGCAGAGGTAATTTGGGAACTGGAATTCCTTTTTTGAATGGGAATCCAGCGTTTGCTGGTAGTTCCTCCCACACAAGATGCAAGAGGCTGATAATATGCCTGAGTATCTTCCCTTTCTTCTCTACAAGGAGGAACCACACCCTGAATGCTACAATTCACAACAAAAGAGATTTTAACAATAAATTCCTAATCTTTACCTAAAACTTGAACTATAGATATAATAAATTAAGGGTGAAATTTATTACTATTAGCTTCACCTAGATAAGTAGCATTGTGGATCAATGGTCTTTTGCCATATGAAAGTTTCTTCTTGCTGAGCAATAAAAGTCCAACAAATTTTTTGAGCAAATTCTTCGATTGGGCTGGCCATGCTTCCCTTCTTTGTACTTAATGAACTTCCATGTAAAACAAAATAGCCTCCAGGCTTAAGTATCCTGTCAGCTTCTATAAGGAACAATCCATCTGATTCATGAAAACATGGTAAGAAAGTAAGATAACACAAAAATAAGGTATAAAAACATATCATTAATTTCACATCTACAAACTGAAGTACCTTTTTCATCCCATAGAATACCACATTCTGCACAGTGAACCATGTCATATGACAAGTATGGAAATGGAAGCTGCCTAGAATTAAAGTTTCCTATTATTGCTGGAAGACCTCTCTCAAGAGATATTTGAACTTGGCTACCAGTTAACTCATATGCAGCCATGCAAACAGTCATTAGTTTCAAAGAAAGCAAATGAGCCCCAAAGCTACCAAACCCACAACCAATATCAAGAACCGTGCGCACCTGTTGTCAGTATTCAACATAAATCAGATCCAAGGGTTCCATGAAGCTAATCAAGAAAATACAGTTGGAATCATAAGATTAGCCTCTACTAAAGATCATTATAAATGTAGGTAATAGTTGTGAAGCATATGTTCACACTTACACCAGCTTGATGAAATCCCACATCATTCCCCAACCCTATCATCTCTGCAACTTGGTGGGAGTAATCTTTGACACCATCATCTGAGTAGAAAGAAATTTGGTTCTCTTCCATTAGCATTAACCTGGAAGAGGATGAAGAGGAAATTGTTTAAAAAGGTATTAATTAATGCTCAACAATGGTAATGCACTAAAGAGCTTTAGTCTATCAAAAGCATTGGGTGGGTATGCTTGTGAGATCCTTAGGGTTCCAACTCATGTAGAATAATTAAACGATATGAAGGATTAACACTTGTTTGTAATGCATCCCCACCTGCAAATGAAGTTGCATTCTCGAGTGAATAACTCAAGATATCCTCTTCCACCTAGTTTTAAACAATTTATACAGCTTCATATATAAAAGGTACCTTTTTGTCATGCTCCCGGAAGAAAGAAATTGGTCTTTGGTTATCTTCACATTCTCATTCCATATTACATCTCTACCAACGGGCCAAGTCAGGGGTGTTTTATAGTCTTTCGGAGGACGAACCAAACAGTAAGATTCACCTTTTGAAACTTCACAATGGCGATCAAACTCGTCACCATATTTAAACCCAGTTAGCAGATTTGCAGACACGTTGTAGCAAGGAACATAGTGCTCTCTTTCCTTTCCACAAATCTTAATCTCCTTCAGTTTACTAACCCCTACTGATAAACTACTTAAATCCAGATAGTCATTTACTGCTTGGTTTTTTAGCCTTCGGTAGTTTGCATAAATGTCTGGTTTCACAGTCAGTGTGACAGAATTAAGGGAACTAGAAGATGAAGCAGACAAAACAATAAGCACAACAACACTAACAGGACAAAGTATTAACCATATCCTTGGCAATCTAGGGCCAAAAGCCAAACAAAATCTTTTGATCAAGTGCCTTCTCATATCCAAATGTGCAATCCAGTTCCACGAATTTGGTTTCAAAAGCACTATCTAAAACTATAAGACGGTTGATGGATCATAGCATTAAAGCGCTCGGATTTATCACTTGTCAATTTCACACGCATTCTGTAAGCTGTCAACAATCATGACATCAAATTGCAAAATCTCACGTCATCAAACCCTGAAACCGAGATTAAACCCCGAACGATAACTACTGAAGTAGATCGAGCAATCACAGAGCCTCAGATTCCTCAATTCCTCAAACCAACAGTAACCAGTTCAATGACTAAATGCAGCAGAAATACCTTCAGATCAACCTATGATCATCATGAGAACTTAGAATTAAAACCTAATACACCATGAAAATGCAAAAAACAGACACAATTGAACAAGTTGCACCAAAATTCACACTTTTTTCACAGAATCGAAACGGATCTGAACCAACCAGATACAAACGAAATCAATCAATATTCAATGCAACTGAACACTCGTGACAAATGCAATAAATACATAGTTAGGTACACCAATCTTAACAGACGAAAAATAACGAATCCGTTAATTAACGAGCGTAATGATTAGGGTTTTGAAGCAATTACCATACGGTTGATGGTGGTGAATAGATAGGGATGAAGGTAATTAGGCACATGCGTGGATTCAGTTAAGCTTTTTGGGGATAAAGCTCCAGTTATGATTCACCATTGACGATGAGAGAGACGAGAAAAAGAATGAGTCCGGTGATTTCGGTTAATCGTTTTCCTTTTTTCAACGTCATTCAATGTTACTTTTTAGGGCTAATCTGTTTTTTTTTTTTAAAATATTTTTATCTTATAAACGGTTAGCTATTTTTTTAGTTTTGGCCAACGAAAACATTTTAATTTTAAATGTAATCATCCGGGTAAACTAAATGACGAAAGATTACTCTGAGCTTTTGAAAAATTATATTTGACCTATAATTTTTACTCATGTTGTAAGACTTAATTTATTACAAAAATGATACTTTAATTTTGAAAAATTATATTTGACCTATAACAAACATAAATATCATGAACATTAAAATCCTTAATTGCTTGGTAGGCTGTTGATTTTGTTTTGATTTATACAAATATGTATTTTATATTTATAAATACAACTAGTTTAAGGCTATGAATACTTTGGAAACTAAAGCAAGTGGTTGAGGCATGCACCAGATAACCCCCGGTAACCAATTGATTTGGGAACGAGAGATCTGTGATCTAAGGTTTTTTTATTGATGAGAGTAAGAAATAAGTCAAGTTATAATACGTCATGTCTAGATAGACTAGGTCGGTTAAAAAATTAGTTATTTGTAGCAAATCCCATGAAGAGAGATCATGTCGGAAAGAATTGATCCGTTTGTGGAATGACAAAACATTCTATACTTCACATAGTTAATATGGTTTTACACTTTTGTAATATTGGTTGAACTCACATTTTCAACTAAACAATCGTAATTGTTAAAGATTGGGACCTAGTGGTATGATATGATCATCAAGAGACAAAAAAATAGCCAATGAGCTTGTAGCTTAACTGACACTTTATAATTCTTTTAAAGCTTAGGCTTTGTGAGGTCATTGGTTCAAATCCTGACCAGTAGGGGTTTACCATATAGCGGGTTTCCTCCTGAGGAGCAGGTGAATTTGCACGATTCGGCACTTGCCAACAACTGGGCTTTAGATACCGGGGAGTTGGTAGTGAACAGTGGTTATTTGAGGTATGAAGAGGCATGCCGCTGAACACTCGTTATAAATTAATAAATGATCATAATTAAGTGATTTATGTCAATTAGTGGACAATTATTGTTCACCAGTCAATGTAAAAAGCCTTAGAATACATCATAATATTCTACATTTTAAAAGAATAAAAAAAATAAAAAATATTGGTTAAAAATTCAAAAATTTAAAAGAAAATGTTATAAAAATGTAATGTAGTTTGAAGTAACTAAAAAGTAAAAATATGATAGATTGACTGAAAAAAAGAAAAAAGAAAAAATCACTTAGCTACTTTTAAATCTACCGTATGAATCTAACCTATTAAGTATATTTTGTTTTAGATTTAGATCTTGCATTTAAAGTCAAGAAAAAATTAATTAACATAAAAGTAGTTTAAAAATGATAGATTTTCGTTTTAAAAAAATCACGTTTGGTCAACAATCCAATTAATTTAAAAGTAGTTTAAAAATGATAGATTTTTGTTTTTAAAAAATCTCGTTTGGTCAACAATTCCTTTATTTTTCAGTTCTTACGATTTTGATGGGGCCAGGGCTTCGGATTTTTTAGACGGGGCCTAATCACTGTTTCAACATAATTCAAAATTTTCCTAGTAAGACCACTCGGTATGCCCTGTGGTTGGGGCGTGAATGGTTGTAGTTTGGGCGTGGAACACTACCCTCTTGAGGCGTGGGCAAGCTAGACGTGGCCACATCAACGGCATTTTCGACTGTTTGAACATTGATTTTGACCGTTTAATGCTTAAAAAAAATCCTATATAAAAAAAATACTATATAATAATTCACACATTAACATCACACAAACACAATTCACACATTCACATCACACAAAAAACATCAAATAAAAAAACTAGTTTTGTTAAAAAATGCAGTTCTTACTGGAAGATGATGATTTTAACGAACGCGAAGATTTTTTAATCGAAGCCGCACAACTTACTATCGACATCATCATACAACAGGTTGAGAGACCCATTTTGTATAGAAGAACACGAATTAATCGAGATCGTCTTGGAGCGAACGCACGTCTTTTTGACGATTAAATTGTTATGTTTTTTTAAAATATTTTATACAATTATTAATAAATTATTTCTAGATTTATATAATAAAAATAATTACTTCATTTAGAAATGTAAAATAAATAATAAATAACTGCATCATGATGACATCATCACCAACCACTTGACATTTCCACCACAAGTGGTTGAGTGAGTGGTTGTGGTGGATGCCTACGTGACGCCTAGGAGGAGTGGTTCCAACTAAGGGGCATACCCTATGGTCTAGCAAACCAAATTTGCGTGGGCGTCATTCACACGCTGTTTTTCCTTCTTTTTTTTTACTTTAATTAATATTTTTATAATGTTTTATCTTTTATTTTCAACACAGTTTAGCCTAAGGTTTGTCGGATGTTAGAATTGTGTGGCACGAATTTCTTTAGAGCTTTACGAGTTCTAGAATTGCGGTATGTGACGATTGCTTTACAACTAGATATGTTTTAGGTTGTAAATCAGAGTAACAACTTTGTAGATTTATTTTTGTGTCTTTTAATGCTCGTTTTTTACAACAATGAACATATATATTTGAATTATATTAATAATCGGTTTGCTTCATGCAACGAAGTGCGAGTATAGCACCACTAATGTCATAAATTAAAAAAAAAAAAATCTAAGTAGTAAAATATAATTGAAGACTTGCAAATTTTCTGTCGCTAAAAATGATGATCTCAAACAAATCAGGAATTAAAAAGTGATAAACATATTAACTAAAAGATCTTATCGAATTTAAAGATTGTTGAATGTTGAACACGTTCAATACATAATCAATTTCAACTACTTATTTATGAAAAAAACATAAACAAGCGTATAATGTATCAAATATAATACATATAGTAGATGAAATAATCTTTTTTTTTTTTTTGTTAAAATTGTATTACGTATCTCATCTAACACAAACAAACATTAGCAGTGGTTTGTTTCTTTGAAAGGGATCCTTACTTGGATGTTTAATTAAAAACAAATATTAGTTGATAATTTGAAAAAAAAAAAACATTTACAACAAGTTTTTATATTTTAAAATTAAAGTATAGAACAATTTTATTTATACCCCTGAAGCATATGATTATGAATGGTTTATGTTCTCAACAACTTATTACCTATCATTTGAATGCATTCCTATATATGTATATATAGATATATGTGTATCTACAAATAGAGAATCAAAATAACCATTTATAAACACAAGTTTTTTTTAATTAAAGCAGAAGAAAATTATTATGATCCTAAATCATGTATCTATAAATATTTATTTTGTTTTCTAAAGTTTATTGGTTCTTTTATGAGTGTGTGCGTATAAATAGGGTTTATAAGAAAACTCTTAGCTTTTAATAAATCATTAAAAACTATTATCAACCAATAACATATTTATAAATTATTTATTAATTTATTTTATTTTCTAAAGATCATGTAATATTACATATTTAACTAACAAAAGTTATATGTGTTCCGTTAATTCTTTCATTTTTGTTGACATTGTGTTACTTGTATTTGTATGTAACACTATGACTAAGTGTTGTTTAATACATAACAAAATAAATATAAAGATTTATTTTAATAAAATGTGTAATATTTAGATTTATATCCTTTAGTGTGTAATATTAAGGTTTTCTTTTACTCATTAGGAGCAGTTTTTTTTTTCTCTTATAATAAAGGTGTAACCTTATTTTAATTTTAAAAATCTCATGCCTTTCTATTTAACTAATACTTAGAGGTGGGAAAAATATTTTTTTAAAGTCAATTTTAGTTTTGGTCCACAAAGTAAAAATTCGATTCTCTTATATTTAGGTTTTTGATTTTTTTTTTATCAATTTTTGGCAAGGTTCAGTTTTGGTTTTGGCTAAATAAAGATGAAACCGATTACAATTCCAGTTCAGATTTCTCTAGACAACCGAAACCATCTATACCCACCAATTCCAGTTCGAATAGTCACGTTCACTTTTGGAACCGGTTTTCTCCCCCACCCCTAATAATACTTGTATGAGATCACAAACAAGAAAAACATTTAATTTTAAAGTTATTTTAGACAAATTTGCATCCCAACTCAAGATTCATTTTTCTCTTTTCCATTATATCAAGCACCCCACTTAGCTCCGATTTAAACACGTCTTAGCTTGTGAAAAATTCTAAACAGAAGGCTAACCCATAAATTATTTTCGTATGTATACATGTATATAAGTTATAACTATTTGTGTCCAATATTAGTGTGGCATTTATTTAATAAACAATAGTAACCTTTGTCGCAAAACAAATATGTATATTTTCCCCTTCATGTTCAAATAAATATTTGATAACTAGTAGTTTGAGGCACAAGATCTAAGAGAATCGACAAGAATATCCTCCTTTAGTGACCGGCCTGCACAAACCAAATACAAAATCTTAAGAGTTATCCATAGGTTTACTAAAAATACAACTTATCAGAGAAAACTAGAGCCTAGAGGTGGGCAAAAAACCCGGCAACCAGAACCGGAAAAATGATTGGTTCCACCTTTACCCGGCCAAACCCGAACCGGGACTGGTCAAAAACAGGAACCGAAACCAGAACCGGTTGTTGACTAAAACCGGTTCTTTTCACCTTGAGAAAACCAGAGCTGCAAAGCAGGAGTGTTGGCCTGTTGGGTAAATTGGCCACTTGGGTGGTCAATTTCCAAGATTTTGGGCCTATTTTTTAATTTAATAAATAAATAGTTTTATTATATACAAGTATAGAAGTCATACTATTAAAATAACAACCCAATGTTTCTTAAATGAACCGAAATGTAACTGGAATACCACCTTAGTCAAGTGTCAACTCATCTACCTTCAAAATTTAACCCATTCGACCTGCCTGCGTGGAGCAAGCATTTAATTGGTCCAATTGGCAGGTCGTAAGTTATCCGATGATAGGTTCTTATGATTAAAAGAAAATTTGTTAGAAATCAGGCGAAAGAAAGCGGATATCAAGTTTGATCTCAGCCAAGATCGACTCTTTAATTTTTATCATAAAACTTGACTCATAAAAACAGTAACCTCTAACCCCTGTTTATAATAAATTAACCCTTGCAAAACAACTAACTTAATCCTGCTCAAATTCTTGTCTAAACATTATCTCTACTAATTAAATTCAAACTAGATAATTCTAAACATTCAAACTAATGATCAAATACTAATTTATAAAACTCTTTTGAATTAACCTTCAACTTTCACTCTCTTTCAAAACCAACCCGCTTCAGGATTAAAACTAACAAAATTAATTCCTTTGACCCAATTTGTTTTTATAATGTTTACAATTTCACCTTTTAATTGGATAATAAATATAACCAAAACCAAGTGTTTAAATGAATGGGTAGAAATTGTCATCTCTAATGTGGACCAGAAGGGTAGTAAAATACTCACCTATGAATACGATTTTATTTGTTTGATTTTCTCCATTTTTCCATTTACGTGCCGGAACTATCTCATAGATCTCCCTCACAGCCTGCAAGTTCAAAAAATAAAAAACTATAAATAAAAGGAAATTGTTTTGGAATTAATTAACTTGAAAATTTCGTTGGAGATATTAAAAAGGTTTTGTATTAAATATTACCTGTATGGTGTGAAGTTCATCAGAGTTCACAACACTCAAAACCCCTTTGCAGCGGTACACATCCATGTCATGTTTCTTATCCCAAAGGATCTCCTCAAGCCATAAACGCACCTGTGAAAATCCAAAACATTTTGATGCAAAATCTATTGCAGAAGCATATATAAACTCTTATAGTAAAAGAATAGTTATGATGATTGAGTGATCAAACAGGATAAGCTAAAAGATTTAACTAAAAATGATATGGGTCTAAAAGGTTGTCTGAACTCTGAACTCTGGAATGTATTCAAAATATATAAAACCTCATAAATTCTTCTTTAAAAATATGCTTGTTATTGTAATAATATGATTTTTGTAATCATAATTGACTGATTAAACAGAAAATGTCCAAAACTAGCATATACCATCTCATAGTCAGCCTGAATATATCTACCTAACATCTATCAAACATTTAAATTAATTGGTAAGAAATTGGTCTTCACAAAGCTGCATACATACCACAAAAAACGTGGCAATTTCGACTTGATTATTTAATGAGTTAAGTATGGACCAATTTGGGTTATACTTTATCTCAAATAGGTCATATGATCCAAAGCAAAAGGAAAAGAATTGGCCAAAAGCAAACAAATCAAATAGATTGAAGCGGTTGGAAGTCGCACAAAATTTAACGCATACAACCTAATATAACAATTCTATAGAAAGATGTAGATTATTATTGTAATCACATTAACAGTTTTTAATAAAGAGATAAAGTGCGTTGGCATGTGAGCCCAACTTGACCAGTTGACCCCAACCCAGTTTCAGCCCAAACCTGCTTGGCACGTTACTAAACCGCCCATCTTTCCACCTACACTACATATAGTTCAAAATACCTTATCAAGATCAACTCTGTGTGAATTAGAAATACACATAGTCCTCACACCACTATCATGAAGATCTTTAGTAGTTAGGTTCTTATTTTCCTCTAGTAACTGTTCCAAATGAGCAGCATGCTGAAATGCAATAGAAGTAATAAGAAAAGCCATCAAAATTATCACATCACTACCAAAAGAAGAATAATTTGAAAGGAAAAGGGAGGTCTAATCACTAACCGAAGCATCATATGCTTTGCAATTTAACACTAAAGATATATCTATTTGACACCTCACAGAATGAACTATATTAGCCAGTGAATTAATGCTAAATATCTCCTTCTCGAGTTCCTCTAGATCATCAGGAGAAACCAGATCAATCTTATTTAGAATAACAACGTCCTACAACAAAAATTAGAAAGCAATAAGCACACACACATTAGGGTGAATATTAATAAATATGACATGTGCCAAAATGTTTGCCATAGGCATGTTCATGTTGGATGACAGTTTAATACGTGTTCAAGTTAAAAACATGTCACTTATAGTGTGGCTGCTTGGATTAACCCATAAACATCTTTTTGTCCATTTAAAATTATAAAAAAAACATATAAATAATAATCTAAGCTTATGTTACAAATAAAATTTAGATGGCTTTCAATTCATCTGACCAGTACCCTTTTTGCAAAAATAAAATTTTATTTGACCAAATTGATGAAGTACGATTATAATCATCCTTATGTAATTGTATGTTTAACTGTTTAAGTAATCACTTACTGCAAAAGCTATTTGTAAGAAGGCTTCAGGAAATGTGGAAGAATCTTCATGCTTTTTCAGCTGAAAACGGAGATTTTTGGCATCTACAACCTGCCCATGAATAAATTTTAGTAATGTATGGAGCTGAGTAGTCATGTTTATATAGCATTTTCAACTTGTGGTTTCTATCTGAGAATTTGAGTTATACCTCCAATTATACTTCTCATATGAAACTAAAATTAAACACTAAACCTAAATTTTATTTGTAACAAGAAACTTACAGACTTACAGTGATAATCGAGTCAAGTTTGACCGCTGCTTCCAGCTGATCATCCAGCCAAAGAATAGATGCCAGAGGAGCAGGATTTGCCAACCCTGTTGTCTCTAATAGTATATGATCCAATCTATACACAAAAATATATTAAAGCATGTGAATTTTATACAGACACAGTCACACAAACATATAAAATAACAATTACACAATCGGTGCCACACGCAGACAAAAAACAATGAAATCACAAAAAAAAAAACAATTACCTCTCCTTCCTCTGAACAAGTTGTTCCAATGCTTGAACCAGGCTGTGTTTGACAGTGCAGCAAATGCAGCCATTTGCAAGCTCGACCCATTCTTCAACAAGTGCACCTCCTTCACCTTCATTGATCATAGCTCTCTCAACTCCAATCTCTTCCCCAAATTCGTTCAATATAACAGCTATCTTCTTTCCATGTTGCCCATTTAATATATAATTAACAAGCTGAACAAAAATCAAAATATCAAAATCAAAAACAGGATTGGAACTTTGGAAGGACATATCAACATTCGACATCGTAATCTAGAAAGCTTATTTCTGTGATTATATTTGTGTGTTTGCTAATTAGGATACAATTTGCATAACTGGATGCAATTAACTATGCATGATCAGCAGACCAAGTAAACTCTACACATGGAAACTTTATAGCAACAGTAGCAAATTGATAAGTTTAATTTAGCGAGATAGTACAGTTGATTTGCCGGCACCGAGATAGCCGGTGATGACTGTCACGCCGACCGGTGGAAGTTCTTCAACGTTTACGTGGTTTTGAAGACCATGATTGAACGATTGGATGTCTAGGGTTTCCTTGATCTCGACGGCGAGTGGCGGGTCTTCGTCTTCTTCCTCCATTTTCGTGTTCGTCTAAAGATTTTTCATCACAATCAAAACCCTTTATATTTTGGTAAGCGGGTTGAGTATCCAAAACCGATAAGCCAAAAAACCCTAAACGAATCGAAAATAACATCGATCTATTCTATTGAGTATGGAAGACCATATGTAAAACACGACCCAGTGAAAAAAATGACTCGTTATGACATGAAACATGGAATAAGTGAACATGTACACGACACGAAAATTATCATGTCTGTTTTTTTCATATATGAACATGGTCTTTTTAAAAAAAGTAAACACGAAATGACCCGTTAAAAAATCTGTTAATAGTTGACATTATTCATTTTTCATAACCGAAATAACTAAAACCTAACTGGTACCTATAAATTCATATATTTTTCATATGTTTTCATACATTCTAATAAATTAAACATATTTTCATGTATTTTTTATATATTTTATATGAGTGTTCATGTATTTGTACATTTGAAAAGATGTTCAAAAAACTTTAAAACAATAAAACCGAGCTTTATACCAAAATTTATAACATCAAAATAAACATTTTGAAAATTTGAATAACCAAACCATGAGTTTTAGTAGAGTGTAAAAACCAGTTTGTACCCATATATGTTACACACACTCAGACGAAATATGACACTTAAATAATTAGGCAAGTGTAATGATCATTTGAATGGACTATGACATAAATTTTATATAAATGAAGTGACATAAATTTTATATAAAGAACGTCCTCTCTAATTATATTTCACAATTAACAGCAAAAACATAACTGTATAAAATTGAAATACAATTATGACAATGAGATATTGCTTTTCCAATTTTAAAATTTATTTCTCTGGTACTTCATATATGTTTTATTAAGTGCAGCCTAAGTAATTCTTAGCTTAACTATGTTTGACTTAAAATCGTCCTTTAGTTGATTATTGATTTGATAAAACGTTATCTTGTGTTTATAAAAACCAAGTTAAATGAGACCACTCTCTGCCAATGAGTCATAGATCAATTGGTTTAGAATGAGACAACCTCATGAACGCCTAATGTGAAGAACATGGATTCGAGTCTTACTTGAAGCATCCAGGCGGGCCAGAATTAGGGGTTCATGGCCAGAATTAGGGGTTCACGGTCTAATTGAGTAATATGAAAAGTCTTTGATTTTAATTCATATTAAATTTGAAACTATTCAAATTTCCAACAATCCCTCACATGAATAAAAATCAACTCATACACTCAAGCGTTAAGACACAATTTCAGCGGTTGAGTATTGCAGGAGAAGTAGGTGTTCCCTTTGAACTTTCCTTTGTGAAGTATTCTTGGTCTCCTAGCGGTTAGTAGACGCGATGTCCTTCAACTAAACCCCTTTTTACGTAGATGTTATTACACTTCACACAATACTCTTCTTGGTCTGGTTAACCCCTCATTGTCGTGTCCATTATGGTCATGGAACACTATCCTGGTTCTGCAAGAGCTCTAGGAATTATGCTCCACAATTCCATTTGAAGCGACCTCACTTCTCTCTAACATAGGTGATTTGTCCACAAATCTTTAAAAGCATTTTGGTTATCATAATTTACACAGATCATTAACCTTATATTATGCTTAGCCTCACTGATTGTTATAGGAATGAACTATGACATATTTAAACACCCTTTTATAGTTTAGGAGGGTATATATCAACATATGTATATATATTAGCTTATACATCCATTGTACAACTATTCCCCCACAGTGACCACCCTAGATATATGAATTAGTTGTCTTATTGAACCTAGATCTTGGGATCTCCAATCAACAAGGTTAGGTTTCCTTTAAATATCTCTTTATATGGGCTTTAGTCACATTCCTCAACTTAATCTCTCATGTTATTGGATCCAAAATATTATCTTTGACTTCACCAAGTCAATAAAGATAATTTGCAACTGAGATAAGTTGTTCTAACATGTTCTTGACTCACAAGTCATACTAGCCCTTTTGTCAATTTAAAAAACTATAAGCAGTGATCTCAACTTTGATCAAGTTATATAACCATGTCTTTAGAATGATTTGAAACTAATTTCAAGGCTAAACACGTTTCACCATGCCTTTGGTAAGCTTTTCCAAATATCTAACTACAATTTGAACTTTACCAATTGACTCCGTATAACCATCGTGTACCCCCACTTGAATTTGCAATATTTATTTGGGTTACTAAAATCCTTATTACAAAATCTATCACATACTTGTATTAAGTGCAAGCAACCCCCACATTTGAGTCTTATTAGATAACCATTTTCCAATTATTAAAATCGTGCTGTGAAAAGTTCTCCTTTTCCACAAGAGATTGAGAAACTTCTCAAATACTATCTCTTACAAATTCTAAAGGGTTGTTTCGTAAATGTCATATTCCCCCACATTGCTTGCACTTTGATTAAGTTTGAGCAATTTATCTTTTGATAACTTTGACACATGTGATAAAATATCAAACATATATACATCATTGTGTCACTAAGTTCATCCATACATATTACTCCATGAGTTCTCCTCATATGAACCGAAACTCATTTTCATGTCATTACATATATTAAATGTTTAAAGTTAATTTAATCTCCGCAGAGCATCTAAAATATTAGCACGTGAACAGAAGATGCATCATTCTGATCAATCACAGCTCCTAGAGATAACACATTATCTCTACAAACATTCATACCTTGCTTTAGAATGATGAGATTTTTTAAATCCTTAGTTTAAGGAAAAATCATAACCATATTTAACTTCATCCATTATGTAGGATCATAACTCATTTGCCTTTAATATCTAAGGCTTCACCATGTAATCATTAGAACTTTAACATATGTCTTAACTCAAGTCACTTTGGTGAACACATTCATCAACATATGATGAATGTTATTTGTATAAAATTACTAGACTCTTGAGATATAGTCAACAAGATTGATACTCAACAATATGGCATCCCATTTGTCTTAAGTGATTTATACATTTATATTGTTGTTTCAATGAAACCATGTATTATGATACTATCCCAAATTGAAGGATAAATCCTCCACATAGTTTCAATAACGTTAATGGATGTAGCATAATTTACAAGACCATCACTATTGTAAGTATCTTTAATAAATGTGCAAAATTTATTAAGATTATTTACAATAATAACATATATTTCTTTCATATGTTATAATAATCAAAACACACTTATGAATTTCCATGTTGATGCTCTTAACATTAGACGACATCTTTCGTTTTTGTGTATTTCATCTTAATGCACTCACCACATTACATTTGATGTTTAATTTGCGACTTGAAACATAAGTAATGATCACAACTCCCCCGTTGTATTCATGTAAATAACTACTTGTACTTTCTATTAAAATATGTATTTTTATTTAAAATAAAAATCCTCCAACATTTAAATATCATTTTATTATCTTTAAATCAACTTGTAAACTCAAGTCATAATTGAACATAATAAAATATAACAAATGACATATTTTAAACGGATACACGTATGATATATACACATCAAGTCTCAAAGTGTTATTTCTTCAACACTGTCATCATTTATCAAAATCATCGTAAGTGACCTCGTTACATGGTATGTTTTGAGGTCCTCTCTCAATAAAACACATACACCCATTATTACAAATTAAATTCAAATGTTCATTTGTTACACATAATCTCATACTATGTATTTATGATGTTTTTTTTTAATTAGTAAACACATAATCCACATAATTTCAAACACAATGAAAAAAATAGAAGCATCTATATGTCATATCACTTTATAATACATCCAACATAATTTATTAATATAGTTAACTATAACATATATCCTTTTCATATGTTATAATGATTATTGTGCATAAACTCATGTGTTATCTTAAGATATTGAACACAACTAACGCACCAAAACAAATTTTTATTTGTAATAGTTTAAAAAACATATAGATGAGTTCTAAACATCAAGTCATATATTGTTACATTCTTGAACACTTTCGGTATCTGACATTTCAATGTCATCTAGATCAGAATATGCATGAATAGTTGCACCTGTCATGAGGAACCATCCTCGATATGCAATGACACATGTCCTTTGGGGTAAACCAAAAATGACCCTAATAACGTCTCCATTCTTTTGTTGTTTCATTTTGAAACTTTAAATCAAACAGTCACAAATCTGTTCAAAATAAAACGATTGCACAAACCGTATCTAACTTTCATGTAAGATAATTAAATTGTTTACATAAAACAATTTATTGTTTATAACATAAACTTTTTCTAATAATCATATTAGAATTTAGTCGATTATAAAAATCGTATCTAACGTTCACGTTAGAGAATTGAAAAATGCTTTCATAAAGCAATCTTATTACAGAATGCGTGACTAACACGCATATGAATAAAATGTTTACTTAAACATTTTTATCCAAACATACTTCTATCTCGTCATGAAAACTAACCGGTTAAAAATTAACAATTTTTTTATGACAAACCAATTTCTACTGTGCTCATTTGAAAATAAATAACAAAATTTTCAAAGTTTTTATGTTTATATAACAAACCGGTTCTAACACTCTTGTTAGAAATAAACGATTACAAATATCGTTTCTAAAGCTTTTCGTTTATAAAACAAATCGATTCTAACACGTTTGTTAGAAATAGACGATTACTCGAACCGTTAGAAAACCTTTTTGTTTAAAAAAAACTGGTTTTAGCACACTTTGTTAAAAAAAAATAAACGATTACCAAAATCGTTATAAATCTTATTATGTTTATACAAAATAAACCGATTCTAACATACTTGTTAGAAAAAAAACACGATTACCAAAATCGTTATAAAGCTCATTATGTTTATCCCAAATAAACTAATTCTAAAACACTTGTTAGAAAATAAACGATTACCAAAATCGTTATAAAGATTATTATGTTTATATCTAACAAACAAACTCTAACACACTTGTTAGAAAATAATCGATTACAAAAATCGTTATAAACTTATTACTTTGCAAGTAATCTTTTATAACACGCTTGTTATAAAATAAATAAAGTGTTACACAAACACTATCGATTCTAACGTGTTTGTTAGAAATATAAATGCATAAGAACTTTTTCAAACACAATATTTTCTAGTGCATTCGTTAGAATGTTTATTATTTTAATCAACATTATAATTTCTAACACGCTCATTAGATTTATTAGTTAAATGTTGATAACTGATTAGTTAAATTCACAATCAAAACCCATGAACTCAAAACTATGAATCAAAACATGTCTTGTAACACGGTATTCGGATTAAATATTGTTCTCCAATTACAAAATCCGACCAACTTGTACTAAATATTTCTAAAAAATATTTACTAGATTTTATCAAAAATCTTAGTTTATATTTAACTTTCATGAACCCAAAATCCTTATTTATAAGGTTTTTAACGAAAGTCTGTTTTAAGATTGTAGGAGATGAGTTCACGTTTTTATTATAAAACAATAATAAAATATACATAATAACGATACACTCGTTATTCGTAAAAAATAATTTAGTACATTACCGGTTACAAGATTAAAATAAAAGAATATAAATTACTAATTTATATACGAAACATGTTTTGATGCATGTCTTCGTTGGGTACTCCAAAGAGCGAGTCTTCAATCAAGCATGTTGACGAGCCGGTCACAAATACTTCAAAACGCTTATGTCTTCCACCTATTCTTCATTGACATAGAATAAACATGTTGATGATTATGGTTGAGGCACGTATTCAATACGCTTTCCTTAAAACAGATTCCGCGCCTCTTCTCAAGACGAACGCGTCTGTCTCCTAGGGTACAACAATCGAAACAGTTTGTGTACTGCCGGGATTAACCTAACACCTGAAAAGAATATCTTAAAGAAGAGCTTGAAGAGTTGAGAAAGTTGGAAATTCTTGTGAGATTGTATGTAGTATCCTTTTCAACACCTTAACAAGACAACATATGTCTTCTATTTATACTACATGAATGTAATACCAAGAGTCTTGACATAATACATATAATAAATATATATAATTTGAAGAGTCTTGATTTAATTGAGCAATATGAAAAGTCTTTGATTTTAATTCATATTAAATTTGAAACTATTCAAATTTCCAACACAAACCTCATCTAGCTTTCTATGTGACGCTTATATGACACTTACGAACAATAGATGTGATCATCAAGAACCCGTGGTATCAACACTAAGTGGGATTAATCGATAACTTAGGCGATCGTAGTTGAGTTGGTGCTAGCAGGTCAATAATCATTAACTTTGTTTTCTAAAAATGTTCATGCTAACGATAAGTATTAAGTGTCAAGAATTTTAAACTATTGGATTGTGAGCGTAGATGGGATTATGCCAATTCACACATCTTTTCATCAAGAGTTATCTTTTCAACTTAATAATAATATTATTATATTTCCACACGTTCACCGTATTATTATTAATTAAAACCTCACAAGTTTGAAAATTAATATATATATATATATATATATATATATATATATAAAACAAAAATGTAATCATTGCAATTTGCATTACAAACAATAAAATTAATTAAATAATAATAATAATATAATTAGATAAATACACATGCTAGCTAGGTGAATTGCCATGGTCGATAGGGCTGGCAAAATTGGTACCTGTTAAGACACGATTAAACATGTTTAGCAAAAAATTTACTATTTGATTTTTTACCTTTTTAAAAATAATAAAAATTTAGAGGCTAGAATTCATCATTTTTTTTTGTTACATAAAATATAGAACTGTAATGCTTAAATCACCAAATCAAGTGTTAAACAAGTCGTTTTCATGTTTATATTTTCATTAATTGCGTCGTCTGAAACCTGTTAAAACCCGTTAAGACCCTTTTGCCAGCCTTAGCCATGGAACGTGGTCAAGGCTCAAGCATTTGAGAAAAGGGATCGACGGTTCAAATTAGAGTGAGAATGATTTGGTTATTGTTATGGTTATGGTTACATAATGTTTACCCCTAGTTCAAATCTTGTTCAAGGAAACATTTCATTTTTTCCTTTAATAACTTAAATAGGTAATAATAATAATAATTAAATAATATAAATAATTAAACATCTTTTTCTCTGTTTTATTTGTTTGTCACATTTTTTTTTATTATTTAGTTTATTGCTTTACGACAGATTGACTCAATTGCAAACGACTTTTGGCCTTTTGGGTGTATGTTTTGATATTCGTAATATTGTTACCGATGACGTGACGAAGTACTCATATCAGTAAAGCGGTATGATTCAAGCTTTCTTTTAATTAGGTAGAATCGTGTGAGACAAGTTTTGTGATGCTTTATATATTTTATTATTATTATATGTGTTTCGCAATTATATTTTTTTAATAAATAATAATTTTTTTCTCGATTATTTGTTGGTCTTATGTTTGTATTTCTTTATACTACATTTTACGACTAATCATACCTTGTTTTATTTTTGGTGTGACGGTCACGTTTACGACGAGTACACTTCATGCTTTTATGTCAAAGAACAATCGTTGTTTCAGGTTTTATATGTATTTTGATATGTGATTATGTTCTAGTTAAGATAATTTGTAACTCTAACAGAATTCCCGCCTTAACGTGTCGGACAACGACTACTTATTATCTATCATATCCCAATTAAAAGTCAATCTTAAATTCCCAACCAATTTGGGCAATTTTGTTTTTCCATAGTACACACATTCATTTCAAACAAGATGTGAAGTGTGAGGCTGTGGGCCTTCAAGTGATAATCATCACACAATTTAAGTGCCCTCGTGATCTCAAAGTCGCACCTTTATTTTTACTGAAATTTGAGTTAATATTTTCATTTAAAGAAAATTAATAATATATTTATTACTCGTTTATTTAATAATTTTTTTATTGTATTAAATCCTAAGGGTCGTATTTTTTTTTTCACGATCGAATCATTGAAAGTGATTATAAAACATCATAAATAGTTTCTTTTCTTCTTCTAAATAAAGCTTGTTATTTATAAAGAGTAAAATATAAGAAATGCCTGAATTTCTTAGTGAATCATAAAAGAAGCCGATACAGAACTGATTCATGCATGAAGTAGTTTTCTTAGTTCAATGCTTGAGATTAACAACATGACAAGATTTTAATACAAGAAAGCTATAATTTTTTTTTTTTTTGATTTCTTTAGTTTAGATATTTGTTACATAATTTGTATGTCATCTGTTATTTTTAAAAATGACAATTCATACCTTAAGATCAAAAATTATTCTGACAAGTGGACATAGTAATGATAAATTAAAAATAAAATATCAGAATTAAAACTCTTTTTCTTTCTCACACGACCAAACACGTCATGCATAGTGATGACGGAGGAACTATCACCCCAAGCAACAGTAGTGGCAAAACCGGGCCAAACTATTCCTATCCGGGCTAAGTGCTAATGATGCCAAAGGCAACAATGCTTAACTGTGATTAAAGACAGGGACTTTCTATCCTGGCTAGCGATAGCAATGAGGTAGTGCAAAGGCGGGAAAGAAAGTACCGGGTCATATCAAACTGACCATAAGAGAAAAGACAGCAAGCGGAACCTAAAACCAAAAAGATCTTACCATTACACTGAAAACAAACACAACCCATGAAAAGTAAAAGCATGGGCATGCGAAAAAGCTAGACGCATAGAGGAATGAGCTGCTACAGTGGTCAATATGTTGGAATTTTGTGTGAAAAGAATAGAAAATAGAAACCTTTCATCTACTAATTCATTTGCCATGAATTTGTTAATTAACTAAGCCAAATTAACTAAGCCATGAATTGGCTTGTTAATGGGCATAATGACAACCATTGAAATGCCATGACTACAAATATAAATAGAGGCATTTGACCTTTTGTTTAAGATGCTAGTTTTGAGAAATATCTACACAAATTGAGACATACACACATAAGTTTCAAAGGTTCTCAACACAAATATATACTTTGTTGAGTTCTCAACGACCTACAAGATCGATTCCTCTAGTTAAACACTTTTGTTTCAGGTGAAGTTTCGGGTTTTCAGTTAAATATGGCAGTACACACTGCTTCGCCTGTTGTACCCTGGAAAACAGTCGGGTTCACCTGGGTGGCCCGAAATCTGTTTTAAGGGACCTCTGTTGAACAGAAATCCTCAGCCACCGAACTCATTTCAATTCTTTTCATCTTGTTTTATACTTCTTCTTGTAATTTTAATTTTAGCATTTTTATATCTCTTGTATTACTTTATTTTATATTCGTTATTTCTCTGAATTGTAATTTGAGTAATTGAATAATAAAAGTATTTGTTTATATTGTGAACGGTGTTCCTACACAATATATTTCATCCAAATGGTAACATATCAGGAGCCAAGGAAAGCTTTGTTGTTGCAAGAAAGATTAACAAACGGAAGAGGAAAGCAAGAGATCTTGCTTTAGCAGGTCAGCCGGTTATAAATAAGAAAGAACTTCGTCAAGGTAAAACACACAACTTCACTCGATCACTCTCTACTTGCTATCTCTTTCAGAATGATCGTTGCAGCAACACACAACAATAAACCCTTAGGTCTCAACTCAATTTTGGTCCCTTCTCTTTTTCACCTTTCTTCTTCTCTTTTTTTTTTCCTTTGTTTTTTTTACATCGTCCTATTGTAGTGTCGTCCTTTCTTTCTTTCTTTTTTTTTTTTTTTTTTTTTTGTTTCCGTTCACACGCATTCTCATTTAGTTTTTCTTTTAAATCAGTTTGTACTCGAACTTTTTAGCTAGTCATGTTACCCGGCCCCGATATTCTATGCAACATGTTTTTGATGTGTTTTTTACTTTTTTTTTGTTGCATCGTGCTGGTAATTAAATAAAACTACTAAATGATATAATTAAGAAAGTCCGGAAGATACATACTTTCACGATATGCAAAACTCTTAAGGCATTTTTTTTTGTTTTTAAAGTTATTGGAGTTAACTTCTCTTGAAAAATGCCGTTTATATTAGACACGTTTTCTAGTGCTTTTACTTAAAGTCAACATCCATAATTTGCTCTTTATAACGTGCATTATTTTTATTTTGAGATTTATACTCTTAAAGAAGTAAAAAAATTAATTTTGGCGTAAAACATGAGTATTGTCGAAGCAAACAATTCCTTTAAGGTTTTAGTTAAAGTTTGTTTTTAAAGAAGGTTCATAAATATTGCCAATAAAACTATAAACAAGAAGCAATTTTTCTTGTAGGCCACTTACCCAGTTGCTTGCGGCCGCATTTTACAAATTTCTCTCGGTTAGTCGGGTATTTAAGGGGACCAGGACGTTTACCACATAAGTGAGTTGTCATGTTATAAAAAAAGAAGCAATTATCTGTTTTGATTTTTGGGAGAATTTCATACATCTGTTTCACACCTGTTTAATATCATACAAATGTCAACTAATTAATTTTTAATAATTATAACATCACAATGCTCAATTTGATTTATTTCATAAAAAAATAAACAATTTATCTTATAAACATTTACCCTTATTCTTTTTAGAATTTTAATTTTAATTAAGTACCCAATTGCATAAATAACACATCGAGTCACCGTCATTTAACCTTAAGTTTTTTATTTTAAACGTGAATCTTATCCTTAATTAGATCCTGAACACAAGTAACATAGGTAAAGTTTTAATAAAATTTATCCTCTAATTTATTATAACATGTTATAGTATGTACTCGACATCTCCATATATAGTCGATAATGTTTTGCAAAGTTTGTTAATCAATTATAAATTAGGTGTGAAACCAACCAATAAAATTGAGATGATAAGAAGGAAAACATAAAAGAAGAAAGTACTTTTAGATGAAATAATAAATACAATTTCCCAGACATATAATGAAAACAAACAAAATATACGGGGAAAAAATCATTTGTGTCGGTATGAATTTAGTCCCTAACTTATAGATTTAATATAGCATTGAATGTTAGTATTATATACATATGAAAATAATAATAACTCACTTTTTTGTACTAATTCAAATAACTTCATCACAATAAAGTCAAATTTTGGATTTTTTTTAAAAATCAGTGTAACACATATAAAACACTTTTTTCTATTATGAGTTTGTGCATATTAATCATTGTTTAAGAGATAACAATCATTGTTGTAAGTTTTGAGTTTAAAATAGTTACAGTGTTCTAAGTCAAAAAATTACAACAATGTTACCTCTTAAATTGTGATAAATTTACACAAAATTATAAAAGAAGAAAATATTCTAAATGTATTGCAATAATGTTCAAAAAATGATAATTAAATATTTGACTACATCTTGACGGTGTTATTCGGGGTATTACAATAAATGTATGTTATATTTTTTCCTAATCCATATACATATTGAGAGAGAGAATGATCATCTGAAAAAATAACTTGAGTTGAGAAACTTATGAAAATATGGTGTAAACTTACACTTATTTTAAATCATAAACACTTGTAAATTAACAAATACATATAAAATAAAATAGTCTTATATATGTATAACAACAAATATGATATAAGTTACTACTTGTCTTCTTAATTTATTAAAGTTATAAAAAAAATAATAGAAATATAATGTTTGCTTGTCTCTCCTTAAATTCAAATAAAATTCATGAAAAATACATACATTTGTATATATTTCTTACACATATATTAACCGTTTTAATATTTTTCTTTTAGTTTTCTTCTTTTTCAATTTTTGATTATATTCATGAATATTATATTATTATTATTATTTTTTTGGACGGCAAATAATTGGAGGATTATATGTACATATTTCACTTTGTTTGTATATTCATTTCGAAAGAGTGTGAAAATATGACTCCTACATTCCGGCACCACTTCCATCTTCCCTCTCCCACTCCGCCGTCGGTTATAAATTCCAAAAAAAAACACAAAAATATTCCCATTTAATCCCTGCAATTTAAAAACCTCATCAAATGTTGCCGAGAATGAAAACAGTTGTACCTTTAGCTTTCGGGATTGTACTTCTTCTTCATCTTCTTCGTGGATGTTTTGCCGATGGGATTAACAGAAAAAGCTTTCCAGATGGTTTTGTTTTTGGTACTGCGTCTTCTGCTTACCAGGTTTCTTTTTCTTGTTATTTCTTAAATATTAATCGCAATTAAAGTAAATTACGGTTTTCACCCACGTGGACCATGTGGTTCACGTGTTTTAACTGTTTTAATACAAAATAAGATCTTCCTAGCTTATATAGTTTAAACAACTAACGGTTTTGACCTTAAACCTAACTATTTAAAGCCTTGAAGGTTTAAATCACATGATTACATTGACAGAAGATTATGATTTGGGTAAAAAATTAATACAATTAAACCATATGTGCTAAAATTGTAATTTACTTGATATATTATTTGTGTTACCGGAGTAAAATAAGCATGTAAATTGATAACACTTGTGAATTTGTGATTAAACGTATTATATTTATGATAGATTTATTTTTAGAATTAAGAAAAAGGATTCTCATTTTAAGCTTTTGCTTTTATCCATTCCCTCTATGATTTTATACAACTTCATTTCACAAAACATATATAAAAGGTAAAATCATAAAGTAATAATTAACTTTCAAGGTTTATTTTAATAATCAATTATATAGTCTAATTATTTGATGAAATTTGTCCGTAATTGCATGATTGAAACAATTATATAGTCTACTTATTATTTGTTGAATATTTATTCGCAATTGTCTTCTACATTTAAAAATAATTAGTAAATAGTAATTTAGTTTTTTTTTTGGGTAGAAGGTTGGATTCAATTGACAAAGTCATTAGATAGTCTTTAGTATGTATGAATGTAAGGTGAAATAGAATGGATCACTGCATTGAAATGAAAGCAAAAATGTTTCATAATTACGGATGAATGAAATGAATCTTTACTTAAAAGAATGTGATTCTTTTGTTTTTTTTTTTGTTTTTTAAGATTTTCATTTCTTTCGTATATATGTTTCATTTCCATACATTCAAGGAAAGAATTATTATTTTTTTAATTCATAGCCCAACCATTGCTTCGAGCCATAACTCAACTCACAACCCAACACATGCCCTAAACCATGAACTCACCCATGAACTCAAACAAAGACTTGACCCATACATCGAACCATGACTTGAAGTCTTGACCTATGCCCAATCTCATGATCTGATGTAGCTCATTTTTAATGAATTATAAACTAATTATACATCATTTTCTGTCTGTTACACAACACAAAGTAATGATTCATTTTTATGTAGTAATCAAACATGCCAATAAATTTATAAAATAGTAATAATATTTTTTTCTCTTGTTTATTTCAATTTGTTGTAATTATATTCAGGTGTTATTGTAATTATTCTTAGGTTATGGATTGAAGCCTCTAATTTGATGTAATTAAAAAAATTAATCAAATTGCATACCTATCGTTTATCGGATGTAAATCAATTAAATTATCAACAACAGAAAATTTTATAAACTAAATTGTGTTTTTAAATAAACAAAGTTTTAGTACAATTTATACAAATTTTGTTTGTGTTGTTTCTTCGCAGTATGAAGGAGCCGTGAAGGAAGGTGGAAGGGGTCCGGCCACTTGGGACAAATTTGCTCATACATTTGGTATTGTTTCTTTCATAACCACTAGGAGCATCAATTTTAATAAATATAATATTTATGTTAACACACCGATATAACCAAGTTTTGTGTTTATGAATTGTATCGACGAACCCTAATATAATTTGTATGTTTCTTTGTACTAAAAATACCAGCCTTTATCTCAAAAGGCTTAAAATCATGTAGCCGAACACTGCTATATAATATGGTATTTGTGACTGCAATTTTGGTAACAAAACGATGACAATTGCCCTTCTGTGACCATTTTACTACAAAATATGGTTTTCCTTTGCATACATTGTATTTAGAATTCAGTTACAATCTCAGATATCAAAACATTGTTGATCGATTCCTTTGATTATAAACATACATAGATACGTAAACTATAAGTCTATAACAATAATACGAGATTATATGAAACATATGAATCCAGTTAAAATGTTGTTGATTCCTGACATCGTTCTTGACAGCACTGGATTGAACGGTTTCCCGTTTAGGGTGTACGGTTAGGATGAAATTGAGTGGTGAGGCTAGAGAGGTTCTCGAATCTAGAGAGTTAGGGATTCGGTTGAGAAGTAAACATTAGTCAATAATGAGAGCATTTATCCCCTATTCCCCTTATATACACCTAAGAGGAAACCCTAATTAGGATAGCAAGGGTAATTACGTCCATCATATAATTACCTATCTAGGTGGATATTTAATTAATTGATCAATTAGATAAATAAACGTGAGAACCATACAGTAAATATAATTGTTATAACAAACATATCTTAAAGAAATAAGTCATAAAACTTATCATTCTGACATAAAACCCTAAAACGTACAATTTTTAAAAGTAACATCACTTTACTGTAAAACTTCAAATTACTGTTTTATTATAAAAGTAGTAATTCACCGTATAAGTTACTATCATTCAGCTGTCAAACCCGAAAGCATATTCGAATGTAGGGGTGGCAAAACAAGTCTTATCATATTTAACATGTTAGAGACGATACGATTAATGCAAATATAAAACAATGAAAACGACTTGTTTAACACTTAATTTGACGATTTAAATATGAAAGTTGTATGTTTTATGTAGCAAAAAAAATGATGAAACCTAGCATTCTAATTTTTATTAATTTTAAAAAATTATAAAATCTAATATTGTATTTTTTTTTGTTAAACATGTCTAATCGTGTACTTGTTTTGCCAGCTCTACTTGAATGTAACAACGAGTTCCGAAAAATCAATATACAAATTCAAGTGCAACGATGGACATAAAATTAATTTAAAAAAAAACTAAAACTGAAGTATTTACAAAAACAATTACCTGACCAAATATAATTTTTTTTACGTTTTGTTACGTAGGTTTTACGTGGGTTTATAAAATATTTTTTTTTTAAATATTTGGTCGGTGTTTTTTTGTTTTTTTATATAAATGTGGATAATAGTGTTACAGACATGTGAAAAAAATTTCAAAAAAAAACGTTCTTTTTACGTATTTTTTCATGGTTCTCGCGGTTTTCTCATTGAGATATGGTTTTCATTTTAAGTCCTATTTACGGTGCATACATATAATATATATATGTGTGTGTGTGTGTGTGGTCCCTTAAGGGGTAAAAGAAAATTTGCACTAATTTTAACGTTATTTTACTTATTTTGTGAAAATAATCGTTAAAAGCATTGAGATGACTAACCTTTAACGATGACTTTGAGTGGATCGAGGACTCATTCGGAGCAGCCTCTCTATCCCAATTAGGATAGGGGCAATAGGATAAGGTTTGTCTCTATCCTTTCTTACAGACCCTACTCTAAGTGAGATTTTTAATGAGTATGCTTGTTGTTGTCTTCACTTTTATCAGTCACCATGGTGACTGAAATTAAGTAGAGGGATTGTTATTAACAATGGTAATGAAAGTTGGAATTATCATTGGTCAAATTATTAGTATGAATTACTCTCATTCAATACGCTATAGTTTGGATCTTTGGAGTAATGGAATCCAAATTTCTTATATATAATATAAATTTACAATTTAAGCTTCTAATATTGCAGGTAAGATAAGTGATTTTAGCAATGCTGATGTTGCAGTTGATCAATACCACTTGTTTGAGGCAAGTAACCTTTTCATTTTGTTTTCTTCTTCATGGTTGTAAGTGCCATTTTTAAATTGATGCATCATGATACACCAATGCCTTCTTTTAACCAATTTGCTATTTGACCCCTGCTGATAAGTTGGTGTTCGGTTAATTAACGACACTAATCTACGACCGTAAGATGTTAAAATATTATAAAAATCAATATTTTCACTGTTTATGGTTGGACTGAAACTAGCTACATTATCTATTTGTTAAACACTATTTGAATTAGTTAGAATGATTAAACTGGAGAACCTAGATTTCAAAATTCTTTTTATTTATATTATCTACTTTTCCATCAATTTTTTTTATTGATTAATTTACTACTTCAATATCTATATTTAGTTTATTTTAGTTTCATAGTTTGTTAGCATTACATACATACCCCAAAATATAAAAAACGGTGTACCCGGGCTTAACTTACCTCTCATTTTGCACAGAATTTTGGGAAGGGTCGGATCATTTCGTGATTTGTCGATATGATGTGCGCAGCCTCACCCTATATACTTGTACACCAAAATATAAAGTAAATTCACATATTGTTTTAACTATACATTCTCAAGTTTTTAAATTATTTATAATGCTATTAAAACAACGATGAAAACAAACAACCAATGAATTTTGTCAGTTTTTTCGGGCTCATCCCGAGAAAGGTTTGCATGTTTTAGAGTAAGAAGTATAAGGCTTTACTTGTTATGATGGTTCAAATGCAGGATGACATAAAATTGATGAAGGATATGGGCATGGATGCTTATAGGTTTTCAATATCATGGCCAAGAATTTTCCCAGGTAAGGAATTTTTCTAACTTTTTATTATCTAGATTACTTTATTTTTTCTCATCAAAAGTTAAAAATTTTAACATTTCATTGATATGCATGAATCAAATGGTAACTCACTTTTCACGAAAACGTTTAACGTTTCTTAAAAATATGTACATTTTATATATTGATCAATTATATATACTATTATACGGTCATAGTTGGATGTTCAACTAAGAACTATTGTTACTTGAAAACTAAAAGAATCAATTCCAGCCACAAGTTTAAAAGGGTAAAAAAGTAACTTCATCTATTTTAAAGGAAAATTATTTTTATATCCTTTAAAATATGTGGTTAAAATTAATTATTATGATTCTTTCATATTTAATGGTTCTTAATAGAATAAGTCTCATTATACATACATACATACATACATACATACATACATACATACATACATACATACATACATACATACATACATACATACATACATACATACATACATACATAATTTTGGTCTCATTATAGATTCCATAGGAGCAAACATGTCATTTAACTATATAAATAGTTACAAGTTTCATCCTTTTATAACAAGAATAGAAGTGTATTTTAGTTACAAGTTTCATCCTTTTATAACAAGAGTAAAAGTGTATTTTTAAAAAATTAACAAAAAAGTGAACTTTTTTATGTGAAAAGAACATGATTGTTATAAAAATGAAGATAAAGAATGTTAGACGTAAATTTAAGTATGAAATATGTTATTTCTAATATAAATAAAGAATGATTTTTGTAATTTACAGTAAATTACAAAAATTATTTTTTATTTATATTAGAAATAACAGATTTCATACTCTAATTAATTTTGGTTTGATAAGTTGAAAAAAACCTCAGAAAAACTTACAATTTATCGATGATTATAAAATAATGCTAAATCATCAATTATACTTTGTTAGTTTTTTGATATCGCAGATGGAAGTGGTGAAATTAACCAAGCTGGAATTGATCACTACAATGCCCTTATTAATTCTTTATTAGCCAACAGTATGCGAATATATTTAAATATTTAAATGTTTATTATTATTTATGTTATATATTTTTAAAAGTTTTTAAAATGAAATATTAATTAGATATCGAACCATATGTTACCCTCTACCATTGGGACCTTCCTCAAGCATTGGAGGACAGATATAACGGATGGCTCGACACTCGAATTATGTAAATTTACTATCTCATCCCTTTAAATCATACGTTTTAATTAATTTATTTTTAAAGATTAAATTAAATGTGTTATTATATATATAGGGGTTAGATTTAATAAAAAGAAATTTTTGCAGAAGAACATAAACTAATAGGAATTCAACATGTGATATGCTAAAAACATAAAAACAAAAATTAAGTATAAAAACAAATTCAGTAAAAAAACAAAAAATCTAATACACAAAATAAAAGTATATTACAAAAAAATCAAAAACCCGGTACAAAATACAGTATAAAACAAAAATCTAGTACAAAAAATAAAAAATAAAAAAAGAATTAAGTACGAAAAAATAAAAATTTAGTATAGAATGTATAAATTATTCTTCATTTCTTTTTTTAAGCATGTCACATGTCAAACTTTTATTAGTTTTTAGTCTTCTTATGCACAAATCTTTTTTTATTTGATCATTTTTCTAATAATATATATTCTATGCGTGTAAAATAGAAACGATTTTGCAACGTATGCGGAGACATGTTTTGAGAAGTTTGGTGATCGAGTGAAGAACTGGATGACGTTTAATGAACCACATACTTTTACGGTACAAGGTTATGATGTCGGGCTTCAAGCACCCGGTCGTTGCTCCATACTTCTTAGATTGTTTTGCAGAGCTGGGAACTCGGCTACTGAGCCTTACATCGTCGCTCATAATGTCCTACTTTCGCATTCTGTGGCCTACGATATTTACAAAAGAAAATACAAGGTAATTTACATATTTATAAATAATCAAAATACAAATATTGCTTTTAATTTATTCTTTTAAATTAGTCGTTTGAAGATAAAATAGTATCAAATGTTTGAAAGACATTGTTTTAGAAAATTGTTTGAATATTAGCAAAATTTTATTTCTTTTGGAATTAATTAATAAACCAATTTAAAGACATTGTTTTAGAAAAAGGAGGATCATTGCTAAACCATCTCAATAAATGAAACAATATTAACAGGGTGTCCGTATGATACGGTAAGAAACAAAATACTTAGGTTACTGATTTTAACTACTCAAACCATCTCATGATTGTCAAAACATCTCACTACTCGTCAAACCAACTCTTTTAATTAATTTTAATATTTAACTAAAACTAATAATTACGCTATAAATTCAAGTGTATCAAATGAGTCAAAAAGTAGTTCACTTGCTTTGAGAGAATTTTTATTTTATTTACTTCATCTTGTTTTATTTTTTAAAAGCACTTATATTAAATAAACTAAAACGTTAAAATAACCTCTAATTTAACTTTAAAAGGTTATTTGTAAATTGCGATTTAAAAATCCTTTTTATGTAAACTCTCAAAATTTTGTTGAAATAACTTTTTAAATATATTTTAATTTGAATAGGATTGTTTTAAATAGGCAATATTTTATATAGCTTTTGGAAATATTTTTGTGGCGATTGAAGCCGGTATATAACCAAGTAAAACTGACCATCTTAACATTAAAAAGTTAAAATTATGACTTTAAGTCAAAGTAACATGTTAATATAATAATATCAGCATTTTTATAAAATTTATTAAAAAAATGTCAATTATATTATTGATCAGGCCAGGCAACAAGGACGCATCGGGATCGCATTTGATGTAATGTGGTACGTGTCGGGTACAAACAAAACCGAGGACATTGAGGCGACACAACGAGCACAAGATTTCCAATTGGGATGGTAAAAATTTTTATGCAATTTCAAAAATTTTTTGTATATAATCATCCTTATAAATTTCATAAAAAAATCACTACGCATTTAAAAAAATATTCAAAATTTTATATTTTTTCATTTCAATTAATGTTATCTACTTTCAAATAAATGGCATGAATATGAAAATAATCAAGTTAATAGATCATAACATATCTATTTTTTTTAATGCAACATTAGGTTTCTTGATCCCATAATGTTTGGAGATTACCCGACATCAATGAGGACAAGAGTAGGAGACCGGTTGCCAAGATTTTCTAAGCTTCAATCGGATCTTCTCAAAGGTTCAGTCGATTTTGTCGGCATAAATCACTACACGACATGGTACGCGTGGCATAATTCGACCAGCATCATTGGCGTTTTTCTCAATGATTCTATCGCAGATTCTGGTGCCGTTACCCTCCGTATGTTATTTAACCCTTATCTTTTGTTTAATCTAAATTTTATATAGAACCTGACTTTTAAAAGTTATGAATATACAGATGAGTTTTACTATACAACTCAACTATATAAACACATGATAATTTTCAAGTTTGGTTTTATAGTATGGTTATATTTTTATGAATACAAGTTACAAATTATTAAAGGGAAAAGTGAATATAAGGTTGTTAAGCATCTAACTTAAGTGCACAACCAATCAAAATAGCGTAATTTTGATTAAATGGGCAGTCTTTAAAATTAATGAAGTGAAAATAGAAAAGAAAAGAAAGAATAAAATTAATTTTTAATGAGATTTATCTTTATCTTTACGTGCAAAATATATGAAGTAAAAATACGAAAACAATTTTTTTTGATGAGATTTAATCAAAACAACCCTTTATTCACTTTTCTCGTTTTTAAGTGTATGTTTCTTCTGTTGTTTCAATTTCTGTTGAATTTTAACATACAACTCGACAATATACACATAATAATTTCCAAATGTTTTGTTTTATAGTGGTTATATTTCAATCAATACAGCTTACAAATTTTTAAATGTATATTTCTTCTGTTTTTCAGCATTGAAGGATGGAAAACCTATCGGTGATCGGGTATGAAGTTTTTTTTTTTTTTTAAAAATATTTGATGTACAAATATGTCACACTAATAATTTTTAAAAATTTGTGATATGTAGGCAAATTCAATATGGTTATACATAGTGCCAGGAGGGTTTAGAAGCTTACTAAATTACATTAAGAATAGATATGACAATCCTCTAGTAATCATCACTGAAAATGGTAATTTTTCTACCTTTTGTACTACCATTTATGCAGAGAATACAACATGTAAAGCATGGTTGCTTATGGGCTTCCCATTGCTGCAGGGATGGATGACCCAAATAGCCCATTTATCTCTCTTAAAAACGCTCTAAAGGATGAAAAGAGGGTCACGTACCACAATGACTATCTCACAAACTTGCTAGCTGCCATAAAGTAAGCCCATTTGAATCTTTCACTACATTCATAAAAGCTGTCGAGTACAACCAAACCTGCTTCTAAACCGACCCAGACCCCGTCTCAAAACCGGCTTGGATCCAAACCGCCGGTTTGATAACCAGCTATGTTACCGTTGTGAACCGGTTTAAAACCTATCCAAACCGGTTCTATAAGTTCGGTCTATTCATGCTATAAACCGGTTTTGAAACTGAACCGGTTTGGGGCCAAACCGGTTTCCATGTCAACTTTTGGAATTGGACCGGTTCCTAAACCCGAACTGGTTTGAGGAAAAACAAAACCGATTTATACACCGGCACATAAAAGTATAAATGAGATAACCAAACCCTTACTAAAACAATAATAATTTAAAAAAAAAACGAACCCAAATGACTAAACTTGCTAATTTGTAGGATATATATTTTTATAACCAACTAGTCTTGAACCTCGTGTATTACACGGGTTGGATAGTAAGAAAACGTGAAATTTTTAAGTACATATACAATTGTTAATGAGGTAATTAGAAAGACAAAATGTACAAGTAAAAAACACCTAATACCAAAATTAAAGTTTGTGTTTAATTAATTGAAAATGTAAATAAGGGGTGTCTATTTGTGTATACAAAGATTGATGTAAAAATTAGCTTTGACTCAAGTGATAGGCGGGAAAAAGGAAATTTTATGATGCTAAAAAAATGAAAAGTGTCTCTTAAATATATTTCTTTATTAGTTTAGAAAGAAAAGATTTTTATGGTTCAGTTTTAGTTTTATGTAGACAAGTGAATACCATTCTTTTTAGTTTCCATTTTCTATAATTAATCTATAATATATAATAAATAAAAGTTTTACGCATGTCAGAGTTTTAGGTCATGTAAAATTTAGTTTTTCTATGTCTCTTTCTTATTATTATTTATAGTCAACTTTTTATTTTATTTTGATTAATCTTGTCTCTCTTCTATTAAATAATATTAATTTATCCAATTTGGTAATAATATGATTACATCATAAGTCATATCTTTTAATTTTTTATTAAACGTCTTTTAGAAATATATTATGTGTTATTTAAAAAATAATTTAATTTATTCAACTCATTTAACACATGAAATTTAACCTATAGTAAGTTATATTTTGAAGATCCTTGTTATAATTTTTTTTTGTTAAATAACATATGTGTTATCACTTACTATTCTTTATAAAATAAAAAGATTATCAATAATTTTATTTAACTTAACATATAATTGAATTTATTCATCAAAATTAACTTAGTCTACCCAATCCTAAGCTAACGGTTTACCATTTTTACAACAACTAAATTAACCGAACCGATTATAACCAAAACATATCAGTACAATTATGAAACTCTAAAACCCGAGACATGGGTTATCGGTTCCAAGTTAGCCAATAACGGAACCGAGCAAACCCATACTCACTCACCTTGTTTAACGGAACCGAACGAACCGATACTCACTCACCTTGTTTGGTGGATATTTGCAAAACAGAGAGGATGGGTGCAACGTGAAGGGGTATTTTGCATGGTCATTGCTGGATAATTGGGAATGGGCTGCGGGTTTCAGTTCGAGATTCGGGTTGTATTTTGTTGATTATAATGACAAGCTCAAAAGATATGCTAAAGATTCTGCAATTTGGTTCAAGAATTTCTTGACTGCTGGTTAGAAATTAGAAGATTATGCTTCTTTTTTGGATCATTTATGGGTCACTTCTCACATAAAAATATCCGAACACAAATTTAAAGATTATATATAAAATTATTTATTTTGGATATATTTTTGTTGTAATTCTAACATTTTTCAGAACATTTACACGCTCACTTTTATACCCACAATCGGTTTAAACCCTCATCAGTTGATTGAAAGGAATCCACTAACATCATTGTGTCTTCAATCGGGTTTTAAGAGAAATCCTGAGGACCGGTTCCGATCAGATGGGAAGCGGATTTAACGCATTATATAACTGGTTTTTCGTATATGTTTTTATTAAACCAAATTAAATTATATAATCTTAAAACAATTCAAAATCGATAAATTTGAATCAGACTTGGACCAGTTTCACTCAAACATATGACATAATCAGTTTCGAATTGATAATGATTATCCGACTCTAACAACAACAATAATAATAATAAGCATACTTAATTAAAATTTTACTTTGAATGAGGTCCCGAAAAAGATGCATAAAGACACATATTACTTTTATCTAAAAATGTTATAAAGAATGCTTCATGAGAGTCACCATACCCTCTAAAGTTTAAACAAAATTTTGGGTTCAAAAAATTAAAATGCTTGTTTTATTAATAACTAAATAAATAAATGAATTGATAAAATCGAAAATACAATTAGAAAATCTTTTTAGGTAATTACTGACAATTTTATTTTAGTACAAACAAAGTTATAAATTAACGTATTACACATGCTAAATTATTAAAATAATATATTTAACAATTTATTTATATAGTTTTACTACTGAAATAGAAAGCGAGTTATGGTATAAAAATAAATTGTAATTAAGGGAATAATAATCAAATATTAGTTTTATGAAAATAAGAAACATATTAATTATGCAAATAAAAACATACTAATAGGCATGTAAATAAACTGAACACGAACACATTAACAAACATGAATTGTTTGAACAGTTTACGAGCAGTTTATGAACTGTTCGGTTCGTTTACATGCCTAAGGAGTAAAAAATAAGTAATAAACAAAAAATCAGGTCCATGATATGATTACGTGTTTCGTAACATTTTTATATATTATAATTAATATAAGATAAAGAAAATTTTAAAAGATGGAGCGCTCATTTAAGGAATCGCGGCTTTATACATTAAATTTACTGAAAAAGAAGTTTATATGAGCATGTTAATAGTTGCTATTAGAAAATGAATTTATAATTTGATGATAAATGCTTAGAAGTTAAAACTTAAAACCCATAATATCATAAGAATACAAAGTTTTAACGTTTATAATCTTTATGATGGCATATATTACTTTTTAAAACTTGCTAGTTTATAAAAACTAAAAATTCACTGTCTTCAAATATATTTGTGGAAACTAGTTATACATCTTATCTTACTATTATAATAAATAAATATATTTTTTGCCATATGTTAATTTATTAGACACTTATTGACACACGTAATTTTTTAAAAAATTATTGCCACATGTTATTTTTTACTTTTTTAATCATTCTCTCATATTAATTGATAATTATAATTATATTATTTTAATTATTAAGTAATTATAAATCTAATGACTGATGACATTATATTCCTTTTTCATATTAAAAAATAATTTTAATAAATAAAAGAGTAAAATGTGATTATAGTTCCCATGGTTTGACAATTTTTGTCATTTTATTCTAATAGTTTAAATTTTGCCTTTTTGGTTATTATGGTTTCATTTTATTATCATTTTCGTCCCTGTGGTTGGTCACTTTTGTCATTTTAGTCTAAAAGTATAAATTTAATTGGACTAAAATTGCAATAAAATTGAAACCATAATGACCAAAATGGCAATAAAATGAAACCATAATGACTAAAATGACAATAAAATGAAACCATAATAACCAAAATTGAAAATTTTAAACTATTAGACTAAAATGTTAAAAAAATGTCAAAACACTTAAACAAAGTTTACAAAATATGAAATTTTTCTAAAAATAAATTGTTCTTAAAAAAAATAGATTATTTTAAATTTGTAGTTTTAGAAATGAAAGTTTTACAAAACAAGTTTTCTTTAAAATCAATTTTATGAACAAGGTTTCTTAAAAAAAATCAATATATTAAACAAGTTTTCTTAGAAAGTACGTTACATTTCAGTTTTCAGCTCGTGTAATACACTAGATTTTACCTAGTATATTATATATATCATTTTAACTAATTATAACAATATTAACCCGTTCTTTAAAAAAGTTTAATTTGTAAACCATGAACATTACTGGCCCGTTTATGGAAGACATGACTTGAAACAACACGTAATAAATTTAAAAAAAAAAAACGAACATTCATTCGGTTGTATTAACTGAAGTTGAAGTTAAAAGTATACAGAGGCAATCCAAAAAATACCAGGCCTTTATTTTAGTTGGAAAAAAAACCCGTAAATTACGGATACAAATGGAGACTCTTGTTTCAAATATTTATGGCCAAAAAGGATGACAGTTAAAAAAATATAATAATAATAAAAATAAATAAAACAAAAGTCTAGTAACGGAGCATGTAAGTGCGACGACGGAACCAATTGTAGTCGGGTAATAGTTTCACTGGCCCAGATGTTGCAATTGCAATGTCCTGCAAATCAACAAAAGTTTGAAAAGAAGTTTATATTCATGTTGAAATTTAAAATTATAATTTCTAAAACCCAAGCCGGATATCGTAAACAAAACAAAACATATCTGGTCAAATCACTTTTGAGTAACGTCTGGTAGGAGAGATGAAAACAAACCAAAACTTACCTTTGCCCCAAAATAGGATATGGAGGGCTGCTTCGAAACAGACCCCCTGTTTAAGCTGAATATCATAAATAAACAAACTTTCCAAGTATATTCTCACTTTTCAGTAGAGTCTAGGGGAAGGATTGACACAAACCTTACCCATATCCCAGTTGAGATAGAGAGGCTGCTCCGAAGGAGTCCCCAGCTCAAAGTTATCGCTTGAAATTGATCATCACACACTTTTAATGTTATTTTCACAAAATAAGTAAAATAACGTTAAAATTAGTGCAATTTTACTTTGGCCCTTTGAGGGCTCACACATATATACATATAACTAAACCATATAAAACCAACATACTTTCTGGAAAAGTCGTTACTCATTAAATGACTTTTTGTAAATTAAAGTTTCTTAAGTTATGTAAAATGCACAAATTTGTGTAAAAAAAAATTAAAATAATAACCTCCTAAGCCCGCTAACATGTCGTCAAGTATAATTATGTATGTCTTCGTAAAAAAATTTAAACCATCTTATTTTGAGCAAAATGAAAATTAACACATCATTATTTTAGGAAAATTTCACAAGTTCATGCATTTTAGACATGGTAGACATTATTGTTATATAAAAGCTAATTTAGTGACTTTTTAGTGTATTATTTACAAGTTTTGGAGACATTAATTCATCAAATTTGGTTGGGGGATTTTATAATGATAATCACAAATATACAAGTATTTTATGGTATTAGCCCTACTAAAAGCAGAAAGAAGCAAACAATAACCTGGTCAAATATGAATTTGTTAGCTACACGTTTGATGGTGGCAGCATCAACCGCATCAATTCTGGCAAATAATTCAGCAAACGGGATTCTACGTCCATATGTAATCAACTGCAGAAAAGGAAATTATATGTAATAATTAATAAGGTTAATAGCTGCTATGTTTGATATTTAAATGGTGGTATATGAAGTTTTACAACAATAATATCTATTTTCTTTATTGTGCTTAAATATTATCTAATTGTTAAACTAAAAAAAACATGAAGCCACATTATAATTTTTAGCATCTGAAGTACCTGTCGTCCAATGTCTTCAGCAGTAGGGCTGCTTCCATCTATGTGTAGAAGCAATGAAGATTTAAGCTGCAAAAAGTTGATATATAATTAACTCAGTAGAGTTCAATAAATATTTTGCTAGTAAACATCACTAAGAAATATATATTCTGGTAACTCTGTTTTCCTATGCCAATTAATATAAAATATAATGTATAGAAACAGGGTAACAAAGTTACCTGATTTTGAGCACGAATAACATCATCCTCACCGACTCGGTAACATAGTTTACTTATCTCTTGCATTATTGCAAAAGCCAAATCATCCAAACAATCCGGCTACAAAAAGAACAAACAACATTAAGGAAGCTGGTAATCAGTGATGATAAGAAAACACTATTTAGCAAGCATGTCCTTATGTGTATGCCGCATGAAAGTAAACGATCTTAAATAATGATTTTGAAATACAATAATCTAGAATTTTGTCTTAAAAAAGATGAACTTAAACTCACCTTAGCAACAGCATAGACACCAAATAAGCCAGTGTCTTTATAGTTGGTGTTGAAAGCCATCATGCTCTCAGCAAGTTCACTAATCCCCACCAGCTGAGCAAGTTGTGAACTGTTGAGAGTTTTCAAAATATAAAAGATTTTAGTAACTATTAGTACCTACCCAATCCCCAAAATAAGACCAAACACACACACACACACGCGTAACATATTAAGTAATTAAAAAAAAATCAATATGCAAAGTTCAAGGTCTAAAAATAAGAAAAGTCAGAAGAAAACAAATCAGAGTTTCAGATTCTAATAGAGTAATAGAATTAATCAAAAAACCTTCAGCATCAGTGCATCACACCACCAACAGCAGTAGGAACAAGACAAAATTGCTAAGGCATCCTATGATACCACGCATGTTGGGTTTCCAAAAAAGAAGGATACCTACCCCATATGTTTGCCGGCTCCTGCACTTTTGTTCCATGATCCAAGCATAGCTTGTATGACCATCAAAGCAATTGAATCTGGATCTGTCCATGATGCTCCATTGAAGGCAACAGCAAATTGAGCAAGAGGTGCGTCATCATCCCTCATACGAATCTGATTATTTAACATTTTCAGTAACATTTTTAATTACTACTCAGGAGAGAATGTTACTGATTCTTTTGTTGGAAAATCTAGCACTTAAAAATCACTGTTTTTACTTGAACCTTAAATCAAATTTGTGGCTTTTCATCTAAATAAATCTATACTTTTAGGCTTACAACTTTCTCAGTAAGTACATATAAAACATCTGACTATCTTTAAGCATTTTCAATCCAAAGCTCAAAATTTTTGCCAAAATAAGCACCTCTTCAAATCCAAAAATTTAAAGATTTTTTGTCACAGATAAACCATCTTAATCAGAAGAAAAAGATGGTTACACAAAATTCAGTAACAATACAAATATTTATCAGGAAAAAAAACATTGCTTGTCCAGATATTGAAAATTCATGCCCTCAAAATCTATAACACACCTCAGAACCAGTGAATATTGCAGGCTCCTTTTCTACCAACTGTGTTGTAGTCATGGGATTGGCAGATAGTTTTGTAAACATCTTCTTTACCTGCTCTACAACATCCTCATGCTTAACTGCTCCAGAGGCTGAAATTACCTGTGACATATATGTAGAAAAATTACATTTTTACATTATTATATATACTATTTACCTAAGATAGCATTTGTCAATGATTGATATCATATGCAAGCTGAGTACCATTCTGTGGGCAGCATAGTGGGTTGAAATGTAATCTTGAATATCTTTCTTCGTTATCTTCTGGATGTTCTCAGCAGGTCCAAGAATGGTCCTCCCAAGAGGAGTGTATTGAAAAGCAGTAGCGTGCAAATGATCAAAAATTACCTCCTCCGTTTGTGCTCCCACCTGAAATCAACAGTACAAGAACAACATGATACATTTAGTAAGATAGCTGATATGAAATTATCGTATAGCAAATCAAACACTGCAAAAAATATATAATGCATCTCACAATCCAAAAAAGTAATCATCGGGATCCTTAAAAAAAATACGAAGAGAAATAAACAAATTATCCTCATGTTTTCTAGTGGTTTAGAGGTTTCAAGTGTTCCGTGTCTAAGCAGCATCAAATCTATCTATACAGTTTTACGACAAGGCATACTGTAAGATACTATGTGCTGAATTGCTCGCCCTCTCCTTCATTTAGTTGGGTATAAATAATACAATTACCAATCCCATAATTTAGGAAAGGATTTACATAACAATATTATATATCCTATTCTATACAAGATATATCTCAAACATTATTAATATAATATTAGCTAACAGCCTCCCTCAGTCGAAGCAGGAGGTTGCCGGATGTTGAGACTGTGTCGGAAATCATCGAAGAGAATTGAAGGCAATCCTTTTGTAAAGATGTCAGCAATTTGGTAGCGTGATGGAACATGTAGAACCCGAACCTGACCACGGGCAACCTTTTCTCGTACAAAATGAATGTCCAACTCGATATGTTTTGTACGTTGGTGTTGTACAGGGTTACCAGATAGATATACAGCACTAATATTGTCACAATAGACTAGTGTGGCCTTGGGTGGTGGTTGTTTAAGTTCCAAGAGTAGATTACGTAACCAACATGTTTCTGAGACAACATTAGCCACAGCACGGTACTCTGCTTCAGCACTAGATCGAGAGAGAGTGGCCTGTCGTTTAGAAGACCATGAGATGAGGTTGTCTCCCAAGTACACACAATAACCAGAAGTAGAGCGACGAGTGTCAGGGCAACCAGCCCAGTCTGCGTCTGTATAAGAACAAAGTGAACTGACCGAAGACTTGGTCAGCTGTAATCCATAGGAGATGGTTCCCTGAACATACCGTAGAACACGCTTTAATGCGTTCATATGTGAGGAGCGAGGAGTATGCATGTGCATACAAATTTGTTGAACCGCGTAACTGATGTCGGGTCGAGTAAAGGTGAGGTACTGCAAAGCTCCAGCAAGCTGTCTATATAACGTGCCCCCATCATCAAGTAATGAGCCGGAAGAGTTGCTGAGTTTAGACTTCGTATCAACAGGTGTGCTGGACGGATGACAAGAGCTCATTCCGGCACGCTCTAGAATCTCAAGAGCATATTTTTGTTGAGATAAAAATAAAGCATCCTTTGTGCGAGTAACCGATATGCCCAAAAAATAACTTAAGGGACCCAAATCTTTCATTGCAAATTCTGTTGCAAGTAAAGTGATAAAGTGATATCGAAGAGCATCGGAGGAGGTTACAAGAATAATGTCATCCACATAAAGTAGAATGTAAGCTGTATCGGAGCCCTGATGGTAAATGAAAAGAGAGTGGTCACATTTACTGTGATGAAAGCCTATAGTTGAGACAATCTGCAAATCGCTGGTACCATGCGCGTGGAGCTTGTTTTAAACCATATAAGGATTTATTTAGACGACATACATGATTTGAGTAGTTATGATTGCGAAAACCAGGTGGTTGATGCATATAGACAATTTCGTTCAGGTTCCCATGTAAGAAGGCGTTCTTTACGTCCAATTGATGGATGGGCCAAGAATATGACAAGGCAATCGAAAGAACTAAACGAATGGTTGCTGGTTTTACCACTGGACTAAATGTTTCTCCACAATCAATACCAATTTGTTGAGACCTGCCATCACAAACAAGACGAGCTTTGTACCTTTCTAAAGTACCATCAGATTTCATTTTATGACGAAATATCCACATACTACGAACGACATTCATATCATTGTGTCTCGGGACTAACACCCACGTGTTATTATCAATAAGGGCCTGGAATTCGTCGGTCATGGCCTTTTTCCAATCCGGGTTTCGGAGTGCATCCATAGGATTTTGGGGTAGAGGAGAGATAGAGGGTGTAGTGGCATGGAGACTGATTGGTTTTATAGGTTTGGAAATACCCGACATGCTACGGGTGTGAATAGTGCGAATAGCTTGTGGTGGCTGTGAATTTGATGGTGGCTGTGGTAATGGATCTGGTGGATCAGAAGTTGAGGCTTCATTGGACACAACAGGTGGTGCGCAGGTTGTAGTGGGAGAAGAATGTGGATGGATTGATGAGGGAATATCTGTTGAAGTAGGTTGGGGTGGAACAGAGGTGGGTTTGGATGTTTTGGGACGTCTAGAGTATGTTTGTAATGGAGGATTTGGCTTGGTAGGTTGTTGCCAAATGGAAGGATGAGGTTCACAGGATGTAAAGGGAGTATAGGCTGCTGGAGTAGGTTGATGGGTTTTAGAAAAAGGAAAAATTGACTCATCAAAGATGACATGTCTAGATATTACAATGGTGCGAGTGACTGGATTAAAGCATTTGTACCCTCTATGGTTTGATGGGTATCCAAGAAAAATGCATGGGGTGGACCTGTTGTCAAGTTTGTGAAGAGTGGAAGAGGGGCAAAGGGGATAACATAGGCATCCGAATACACGAAGATGTGTATAAGTGGGAATGCGGTTATAAAGTAATTGTGTAGGAGTGAGGTTTTGAAGGAGTTTACTTGGAAGGATATTAAGAAGATATGTGGCATGTTGAAGTGCATGGTGCCAAAAAGAAGGGGGGACTGATGCATGAGCAAGCAAAGTTCGGATAATGTTGTTGATAGAACGAATTTTTCTTTCAGCCTTTCCATTTTGGGAAGACGTGTGGGGACATGAGAAACGGAATTGAAGGCCGTTTTTAGTACAAAAATTATGAAAATTGATGTTATCATATTCTCGTCCATTGTCGCATTGGATTGTTTTAATTGGACGATCGAATTGAGTTTTGATTAGGTTAGAGAATTTTAAAAAAATGTCATAAACTTGGGACTTTTTGGCTAACGGGTACGTCCATAAGAAATTTGTTTTGTCATCAAGAAACAGAATATAATATTTATGACCACTCGAACTAAGCACAGGAGATGTCCACAAATCACTATGTATGATGTCAAATGGTAAATAAGTAAAAGATGTAGAATGCAGAAATGGTAATTTAATTTGTTTGCCAAAGATACAAGAAGAACAAACAAAAGTAGTACTTTTATTGCTAGAATTGAAAGACAATTTTTGTTTTAAAGATTGTAAAATAGAAGATCCTGGATGTCCAAGGCGAAAATGCCATAAATCTTGAGTCAAGGAAGCAAAAGCATATGGGTTGGTGAAACTGGAGTCAGCCTTGATAGTGAGGGGATAGAGATCACCCGTGCTGTTACATCGAAGAATGGGTGTCCGCGTCTGGAAGTCCTTCACATCAAAACCAAAGGGATCAAATTCGATAGATATATTGTTATCAATAGTAAGTTGGCGAACTGATAAGAGATTTTTAATAAGAGATGGAACATGAAGAATATGGTTAAGTTGTAAAGGGGGAAAGGGTGGTTTTAGTATGCACTGTCCCATACCCTGGATTGGAGCCTTAAGGCCATTCCCTACGACAATGTTTCTACAGGGACCATTATTAATATAAGACGAGAGGTTACCTGAGGAGTGTGTCATATGAGATGTGGCACCGGTATCCATATACCATTGTTGATCAGGTGGAGTTAAAGTCATGGAGTTAAAAGCCTGATTGAGATCAGTAGGTGTATATCCAACTTCAAATGTTGCATAAGCTTGTGCAGGGCGTGGTCCCATAATACCTGGTCCTGGAGTTGGGCCAGAATTATAGGTGGGGCGGCTTTGAGGGTAGGCTCCCTGAGTTGGGTAAGGGCAAGGTGGATAATTCCAAGGGTGGTAGCCAAATTGAGCCCACTGTGACCGATTAGACCATGGAGATTGGGGCCCAAAAAACTGACTAGGCTTTTGTTGTTGGGCCTGTTTTCCTGTAGACTGAAAAGAATTTTCATGAGATGCAGAAGGAGAGGTTCTGCCACGACTTCCATTAGGAACACGACCACGGCCACGACCACCGCCACGAGTGCGTCCTCTACCGCGTGGAGTATAATTAGACTGGGAAGATGAATAAGCAGGGTATTTGGGTGCAGAGGGTGTGTTGCTGGCAGCGTGCAAAGCGGAGGGATCGGATGAGGAATTAGCGAAAGATGCCTGGTGGGATTTGCGGGTTTCTTCCAAAATTAAACGTGATCTTGCTTCATAAAAATCAGGCAGTGGTGTCGTTTGTTGAATCATGGTGGCAATATTCTCATAGCTTTCATTTAGTCCAGAGATTAATTGAAGTACTAATCGTTGGTTGGTAACCGGGGCGTCAACATTGGCTAGTTGATCAGCAAGCATCTTTAGGGTTTGACAATAGGATGAGATATTTGGGTGATTGTCAAGGCGAGTTGTGACGAATTTATGTTCAAGATAGACTGCTCGTGAGCCTTGATTGTCTTGAAAAATGTTCTCAAGAGCGACCCAGGCTTGAGCGGCGGTTGAGTTTGGTTTGATGATGGTGTGAAGGAGATCATTGGATATGGTGCTGTAGATCCATTGGAGCACAATGGCATCCAATCTAGACCAAATAGCAGAATCATCAGCTTTAGGCGTTTTGTCGGCATCAGTGGATGGGGCGGGTTTGGGAATAGGGGTGGAAGGATTGAGATGATCGCTAACCTGGAAAGCCCGGCAGTGGATGCGGAAGAGTTCCGCCCAGGAGTTGTACTGGCCACTCTCCATCTCCAGAACGAATGGAATAAAATTGCGGATGTTGGTCACGGTGATAGCAGGGTGAAGTTTGGAATCCATATGAAGAAGGCAACGATGAGTTTACAAGGGAAGAATAGGAATGGCAGAGAGTATCAATTTCAAGAGAAGAGACGGCAGCCAGGGGTAGGATCGATTAGGGTTGATACCATGTAAGATACTATGTGCTGAATTGCTCGCCCTCTCCTTCATTTAGTTGGGTATAAATAATACAATTACCAATCCTATAATTTAGGAAAGGATTTACATAACAATATTATATATCCTATTCTATACAAGATATATCTCAAACATTAATAATATAATATTAGCTAACACATACATTATGGCTAGTTTTTTTAAAAACAACACTTGCTCAAATATGATTTATTGTCCCTAGTTTAAATGTTACTTTCACACAAGTTAACCTCCCATTACCGTGCCAAAATGATTTATCGCACATTAATACCTATTATGTAAAAATCAGAAATAGCCATCACTGTTCTAAAATTCATATGCTTCACTATACAATGCTGATACAGCCTAGGTGAACACGCTCAAATATCATCCTTGATTAACTGAAACTGACAGCTACTTTCACCTTCTGAGGCATCACATTGATTTAACAACCATTTAAAAGTTGAAACTGCATGATAACAAATGTAATTAGACGTAATTGTATTTAAGTATCTAGCAAGTGCATGGTACATTTATTATTTTAGCATTTAAAATACACAATTATCACTTACTTCTGTTCTCTTTGCTACTTGTTGCTTTGATCGTTTCATATCATTTTCTACTTTGTGGGATATAGTGATAACATAAAATACAATAGTAAGGGCGAAGACCAAAAACTAAAATGGACAAAATAGCCACATTTTAGAGCACTACACTAGGTATTTTTCATGCTTTATGTTGTTTCCTACTTTCAGCCATTAACAACATCCAAAATTTTAAAAAACCGCCAAAAATACCACCCATCTCCTCATTTGTAAAAGGACTACATTACACACACTACACCTTTTGGTATACCCTCTATTATTGACAACGCATCACTACCTTAGCAATGACAAACATGCCCATCCTTAACAGCTAAATCACACATAATCACCACCTAGTAGGGTTTGGCTATATATTTCTTATTATCTGACTGTATTTGGATGATGAGATAATGAATTTATACTTGTGACAAATACTCGGTCTTTATCTTGTATTATGTGTTAATCTAGTCATAAGACAATATACATCACAACCTAACAATCCATAGACAATTCCAACACAGTCTAGGGATTTTTAGAATATGTATAGGACGTACCATTCCACAAGCTGATTGATTTATCAACTTGGGAGGTTATGTCTGTGTTGCTAGAAGAAAGTATAGTATTTATCCATAGTATGTACTTGGTGCTTGTCTTTGCTCCCGCTTTGCGTGGGGGTCGGGGAGGGGCTATATAGCTTTGTGATATTATGCACGTACCCTTAGTCTGCACATTTGTGTAAGGTTTTTTCCAACCTATGACCTCAAATCACAAAACAACAACCTTACTAGTTGCTTCAAGGTTCACCCTTATAGTATTTATCCATAGATCTAGCCAAAACCTAACAGCAAGAAGAGACACCATACATACACTGTTTCAGAACTAAAAATCATTGCTTTTCACTAAAACCTTATTCAAGTTTTACTGTTTTCCATTCAAAACTTCTCTCTTTCACTCAAAGCCCCATGCTTCGCATTTTAAACCATAAAGCTTCAACTTTCTCACTATCCATTTTCACCCAATACATGTCAAGAATGGAGCTTTTTTTTCCATAAAGCTCAAACACATTTCTCCTTAACAATTCAAAACACGTAAATATATCTTTTTCATAAAACATTAAACTTCAATTATATTGACGATTTGATCATATTCCTTCACCAAACACACATTCATATTTGTTCAGAAATGCACAAAAAATTAACACAAACACAAAACTACAAAAGCTTCAAACAATACTCATGCTGGTTTAACTCACTCAAGCAAACCAACAAGAACTATATAAAAATAAGGCAAAGATACATACCTCTTCCATCTCACGAAGAATCACACCACGCTCACGATTAATCAGTCTTTCATCAAAAGTCGAATTCTGCAAAATATCAGATAGAATATCCAACGCCTTGGGTACATCTCCATTCATCACTTTGGCGTAATAAGTCGTCTGTTCCCTCGAAGTATACGCATTCAAATGTCCACCCATATTCTCAATCTCCTCCTCCAAACCCCTGACTGACCTCTTCTCCGTCCCTTTGAATATCATATGCTCGAGAAAATGCGCAACGCCGTTAGTCTCCTCCGTCTCGAACCGAGAACCGGCATCGATCCACACCCCAACGGTGGCCGTCTGCGAGGCCAGATTAGACTCGGTGGCGACACGGAGACCGTTAGGAAGAGTAGTGACACGTGTCTCGGGGTAGGTAAGGATAGATGTGTGATCGGTTAGGGTAGGGTAAGGAGAATTGTGTTTGAGGAACCTAGGGTCGGGGTTTTCGAGCCGTTTGAGCTTCGATTTGACTTGTTCCGAGACGCGATCGTAGATCATGTGGTTCGGGTGTGGTGGAGCTGGTGCCGGCGTGTCGGAGACGCTGGCGACGGCAGCGGCTGTTGAAGCGTGTCTATTGGCGGTGGTTGTGGTGGCCAGAGCTCGATGTGAGCGGCGAGAGAGCTTGAGGAGGTGGCGCGTCGCCATGGTTGGTCTTGGATTCCAATCTGGAGTGAGATTGGGAGGTTATTAGGGCAAGATGGAGAAGACGACGATGTAACAAATACAATAAAAAAAAAAATAAAAAAAAGGACATAATTACATACTTAAACATTTATGTTTGTTATAAATAACAGGAGTAACTGCTTAATTGGTCCCTGTGTTAATGTCAATATTGCCAGATTAGTCCTTTTTTAATTTTTTTTGCCATTCTAGTCCTTGTGTTTGTTTTGTTTTGCATATATTATCCTTCCGTCTAAATGGAAGACGGTATCTGTTATGTTTCGATCACGTGCGGGGCACGCTAAGGGTAATATCGTCCCTTTCTTTGACATCGGATTGAACATACATGAGTATGTGCATATCCCTCCACTCTTGTACGATTCAACGAGCTTCTTCCGACCGTAACCCCATGTCAAGATGTCGAATCACACAGATGATGATACCAAAATGTCGTGGGAGCTGCGTGGAAGCCATCCTCATGATGATCTCAACCCTAATCTTTATTGTAAGTTCCGTAGTCTCTAGTTAATCAATTAAGAAAGTTGCTCTTGAGTAAATTATTTGTTTATGTGTTTTATTGTAGTCCTACCAGATAGGGGTGTTCATCGGGTCGGATAACGAGTTATTCGGGTTTTTTGAATCGGGTTTTTCGGGTTGGGAAATTTTTTTGGTCTATCCGAAACCCGACCCGAAATTCGAAATATATTATCCGACCCGAAAAATCCGAATAACCCGAAATTGTTAACCCGAACAACCCGAATAACCCTGTTTTTTTCGGGTTTTTCGGATATCCGACTTGAAAAAACCATTTTTTGCATATCCGAAACCCGACCCGACCCGAAAATAAAATAATATTATCCGACTCGAAAAACCCGAAAAAAATTTCGGATACGGTTTTTTCGGGTTTCGGATACGATTCGGATTTCGAATTTTTTCGAGTTTCGGATATTTTGAACACCCCTACTACCAGATGACACGACTTGGTTTAGCATACAAATGTTTCATAGTGGCGCGTTTGTTGATTCCCCTGTTCGGTCATATGTTAATGGTATGAACAATTTCTTTGATTTTGTTTCAGTAGCTGAGATGTTTGTGTATGCAATCGGACAGATGGTTAGGAGTCTTGGAATACCTGATGAAGATGTCCTCTTTTATCACTATAAGATTCCAGGAATGGACTTGGAAACAGGTCTTAGACCTATTTTGAATCAGGAAGATATTACTCAACTTTGCAGTTATACAGAAGAAGTAAAAATTATCGAGTTGTATTTGGAGAACAAGGGTTCAAGTATGACATCAAATGGAAATGGGCAGCAAGTAACAATTGATGATTCTGGCCCCCCTGCATCACAAGATGGGCAATCACAAGATGGTTTATCATTTAATTGTAACCAAGTTGAAACGGATAGCAACTTGTTTGATGAAGATGATGATTCAGATGATGAAACATGTAATGAAAAAGACTTTTGTTAGGAAATCGATGGTGAAGATGATGAAGTGAACAGTGGTGATGAAGATGATGATGAAGATGACTCATTATTTGAAGAAGAGTCAATGTTTGTTGAAGATGTGGAAGTTGATATGGCTGAATACAGATCTATTGTTGATTTTGAAGATCATTTATATTTTGACAATTATGATGATGATGAAGACAGTGACATCGATGAGTTTTGTCCAAATGAAGATTTTGACAGTTTGAGTGAGGGAGATGGTTCTGCACCTATTAAATCAGCTTTGAATAGACAGAATAGGAAGAAAAAAAGGAAAGTTGTTGATGCTCTTGATTGCCCTTTCTATATTGGCCAACCTTTCTCCATAAAGATGACTTAAAGACGGGTGTTAAGAGGTATGCACTTGCTACCAGAAGGCAACTGCATATAATTAAGAATGACAAAATCAGATTTAGGGTTGTTTGCTATGGTAAAACCCACACATCTGTAGAAGCCAAAAGTGATGGGGCCCACAAAGAGGAATCTAATAAAGTAGGTGATTCTACTTGTCAAGTTATAATAAAAAGGGTACCCACCAAACATGAAGTCCCTACATGTCCTTGGGTTTTGCATTGTTCAAGATCTAGAGAAGATGAGTTTTTTCTGGTGAAAACTTTAATAGACCGCCATGAATGTTTACAAACAAGAGAGATAGAGTCAATAGTTGCTTCAAACCCCACAATACCTCTGAAGGCTCTACAAGATCAGATCCAGGAGAAACATCAGATTAACGTATCTTTAAACAAAGTCTTCCGGGCAAAGATGAAAGCTGTGAAGAAATTACAAGGTGATTACAGTGAACAATATACAATGTTAAGAGATTACTGTAATGAGCTGAAGAGATCAAACCCAGGTACTACTATAAGGCTTGAAGTTGAGAGGGAGTTCAATCCAACAAGTGAAACAAGACAATTCAAAAGAATTTATGTTTGCTTAGGACCTTTAAAAGAAGGTTTTAAGAAGTGTAACAGAGATATTCTTGGTTGGACCCAGGACAAATTTTAACAGCTGTTGGGGTAGATGCAAACAATGGGATTTATCCGGTTGCATATTGCACTAGTTGAATCAGAAACTTTCTCTTCCTGGAAATGGTTCCTGCAGCTTTTGGGAGATGACCTTGATATATATCCAAACACAGAATTTACATTCATTACAGACAGACAAAAGATATTTAGATGTTAACTTTTAAGAATATTAATTTGAATCATATCTTTAACTAAATTTTGCTATTCTTATAGGCTTCTTCCGGCAATAGAAAAATTGTTTCCAGCTGCAACTCACAGGTTTTGTTTGAGGCATATCCATGAGAATATGAAGATCAAATGGAGAGGTGAAGTGTTAAAAAAATGTTATGGAAAGCTGCCAGTGCTACAACTATACCACAGCATCAAAAAGCAATGGATGATATCAAGAAGAATAACATTGACCTTCATACATGGTTGTCAAAGATACCTTTAAAGTCTTGGTGTAAAGCTCATTTTAGTCCTAGACCCAAGTGTGATGTTCTCTTGAACAATTGGTGTGAAGTTTTCAACAAACAGTTAATTGATGGGAGAGACAAACCAATTATCACCTGTTTGGAATATATCAAAGAGTATCTGATGAAGAGGATAGTTGCTGTCCATAAAAAAAATAACCAAATGTGAAGGCCCTTTGACACCAGCTGTAACAAAACTGTTTAATTCAATAAAGAATGAAGCATCACAGTATTCTGTGATAATTGTTGGTGGAAACAAATATCAGGTTTCTTTATAAACTCTTGTTAAAGCATTGCAAACACATTGACTTTATTTTAATAATATCAATTTTTTACATGTACAGGCAAGTGGCCTTGGCAAGACCAGTGTGTTGTTGACATGAATATCAAGTCATGCAGTTGCAGGTATTGGGAGTTAACTGGTATTCCTTGCAAGCATGCAGTTGCTGTTTTGTGGAACATGTCTGTTAATGGAATGGATGTTGGAATTCCAGAAAAGTGGGTGAATGATATATACACTCTGGCTAAATGGAGGGAAGTGTATATGCACACAATTGAACCTATCAATGGTGTTGATATGTGGATACCATCCAGCTGCCCGACATCACTCACACCACCAAAGCATACAACTCAGATTGGTAGGCCAAAGAAGAAAAGAAGAAAATCTCAAGAGGAGATCATCTCTAACATTGCAAAGGATGGGAAGTTGACCAGGATGGGTCATGTTAAACATTGCAATAAATGCAAGAAACCTGGTCACAATTCAAGAACCTGCAATGGCCAATGAGGATTTATGCTATGGGCATTTCAAACATTGTTATGTGATTGTGGTTGTTATGTTTCTAAACATTAGTTTGTTGTTGTTAAACAATTGGGTTTATGTTATTTGCTTCTTAAGACACTATCTTATGGATCTAGTTGTTGTTTGTTATATGATTGTGTATGTTATGGTGTGTTTGTCAAACCATTTGGGGTTATGTGCTAACATTTTCGAAATTGTATACACTGATCATCTAGAAAACCAACTTCAGATTAATACTTGCATCATAATTTACAAACAAAAGAGATTACATTATCCGAATTACAGATCTAGAAAATCAAGTTTCTTCACCTAAACATAAACCATCTAAAACAAAATGGCTGCAAATAGGACCACCAAAAGATGCAGCGTCAAAACCCGGACCAACCCACAAACACACAACCTGTCAAGCTCGGTCAAAATAACGCCATATGAAGACACCCCAGCTTCCAATCAGCAACCACTTCAACCGCTTGTTCTCTCTTGCACGTTGAGACGACACACATCTTTCTTTCTTCAAGCTGTGAACCAAACCTTCGATCAACAAACCGGCTCGGTCAGTAGCAGGGGGGTCAGCCCATCGCACGAACCCACAAGTCCCAACCTGAAAAAACCAAAGCATTTCGTGCAATAATGGATGGAATTTCGTTCAGATCCGGCAAACTTAAAACTCAAATAAACACTCACACAACAATAGAACCGACGCCTAGGGTTTGCTTGGGTCCATGAAGTTCTTATCCTCGTAGCGGCACCACATTGACAGAGAATACCTACTTGATTAGAAGAGAAGGAACTCATTTTGACTGGAAGGAATGAAAACGACCGGCGATGCTTCAAACACGAGGACGATTGTGGCAATCTCTTTGTTTAATGGGGGACCGACGCTTCTTCTTATAAACCCTAAATAAACGAAGGGACGATATTACCCTTAGCGTGCCCTTCACGTGATCGAAACTTAACAGATACCGTCTTCCATTTAGACGGAAGGATAATATATGCAAAACAAAACAAACACAAGGACTGGAATGACAAAAAAAATTAAAAAAGGACTATTGTGGCAATATTGACATAAACTCAAGGACCAATTAAGCAGTTTACTCAAATAACAAATATGAACATTTAACTATATTAGTTACGCTAACCAACCTTTAAGTATTTAAGTTGTTTCAACTTTCAACCTTTACATTAACCTCGGTTAGATTTACCAGTTAAATATAGTCATGTGCAAAACATGTGATAGGTATTCTAGGTATTTTGACCATTTGTTATTTTTAAACATAAAACCCACTATTCACGTATTATCGTATCTTATTCAATAATTTACTCCAAATAGGGGTGTTCGCAAATTAGGGCTAAAACCCACCCAGAAGTTCACGTGGTTCCTCCCTCTTCGGTTAGTGTTCACACAGAAGTTCACGTGGTTCCGCCATTGTTACACTAACCGATGAGGGAGGAACCACGTGAACTTCTGGGTGGGTTTTAGCCCTAATTTTTAAACACCCCATTTGGAGTAAATTATTGAATAAGATACGATAATACGTGAATAGTGGGTTTTATGTTTAAAAATAACAAAAGATCAAAATACCTAGAATACCCATCACATGTTTTGCACATGACTAGATTTAACTGGTAAATCTAACCGGGTTTAATGTAAAGGTTGAAAGTTGAAACAACTTAAATACTTAAAGGTTGTTTAGCGTAATTAATATAGTTAAATGTTCATATTTGTTATATTTGTTATTTATAACAAACATAAAGGTTCAAGTATGTAATTTTGTCAAAAAAAAAACCAGAATAAGGCTAAACTAATCCTCCTCTTTTTTATGCTCTCTCTTATATACATACATAAATAAATAAATATTGTTTGTTAGAAAAATTTTAGATTTTAATTTTGTAACAAACAATAATCACATCTACGGTCGAACACATTAACACAGAATTACCTGATAATACATATTTAATTGAAAAGTCAAACTAACCAAAATAAGTTTTTATTCTTTTTATATAAAGTAAATTAAGATTTTGATCATATCTAAAAACATAATCATCTATCAATACAACATACGTGATTTAAACAATTAACAGTTCTAACTCTCAACCATAACTATTTTAACAGAATCACAAGAGAATGATCAAAATTGTTAGTTGTTTAAACCATAAAAGTTGCATCAATAAAATATTTTTTTTTATTGAAATAGTTATACATGGGGAATAACATGTGTGGTTGTGGTAGATCTTTTGATAAATAACATGTATTCTTGATCAATTCCAAGATCACTCTCTCGCCTGAAAATCTTACAATGTTTGATTTATTTGGGAACTAGGTTATAGACCCGTGTAATACATGAGTTTACGAATAGAAAATAATGTGATTTTATAATTATGTCTTCATGAATTTACATAATTAAAATAATTTTATGATATCTTTTTAAATTTACATGATTATATTAATACTAATAATATTAATTATATCTTTTTTATATAGAAAAACTTTAAAGATAAAAATTTATAAAAAAAATGTTCTTAAAAGAGACACACACACACACATATATAACATTAAACATAGGTGTATAAAACATTTACACAGGTTAAATATTTGAATTTTAAAATCATTTTCTTAAAATGACATAAGACATATTTTTAAAGACGTTTTATAAAAAAAAAAATTAAAGAATTGATTCATAATTTAATCATATTATTTACTAAGTTAAATGAAATCATTAATATTTAATAAGAGAGAGAATATAAAAAAAATCAAAATTTTATAAAAACATGATATACAAATATTTTATTATGAGAGATGCGAGAAAAAAAATCTTTAAGTGACTTAAAATGTTGACAAATGGCATATAGTATAGATTTGATTACTGGTCTCATCCCTTCGAAGTTTGGCGATTCGCTTAAGCTTCAAGGCTTGTATCTGAGAAGGAATCAACTTTCTAGCACCATCCCTAAAGGGTCTCTACAAGTCAATCTATATATTCTTTGATTTTATTCCCTAGTTCAATATCACAACCAATGAGGTCCAAAAGTTTCATACCTAAGTAATACTTGATCCGATAGCTTACGATATAGATAGATATCTATTTAACAACATTATAAGAAAAGATGAATTACAGTGGTTTGGTATTTGTAATATGTATATCTTTAAAAAAAATTAACAATATAATACATTTTTCTTAACAAACAAACCATTCTTTGACAACTAATAATCAACTTAAAACCAATCAGTTATGATTTTCTGATAACCAAAGTGTTGGTTATGATTTGTTTTAAGATAATAACTAAAACCGAACCAACTCATGCTTACTTTTAAATTTCACTATCTAAAAAAAATAATTTTTTTTAGAGTTTGAGGTCTCTCTAAAATCATCAGTCTCTTTCCTTTGGATATAAAAAGTAAATTTCACCTGCCAACTTATCAACTTTATCATTTTCAGACCCAATCAATAATTACTTCTGCTATAAGATGAAATCCACTAAGTAATTGTATTTTACCTTCAAGTTATCAACTTTATCATTATCAAACCCTACCAATAATAATAACCTTTGCTGTAAGATGCAACTACTAATACGAGCGCAAGCAGAACGTCATAAAATAAACCACAACACGATGAAAATTTCGGTTTGCACATAAAGTCCAAATCGTATTAGAGGCGATACAAAAGAGCCTAATAGCGAAGCATGGAAGTGCTACGACGGAACCACTTGTAGTCTGGTAGTAGCTTCACTGGTCCAGATGCAGCAATTGCTATGTCCTGCAATTAGCCAATTTACATTTTATGATACAAATTCTAATTTTGTTGAGATATCTCTCACAAAACACAAGCAAACAAGAAAACAAGGATATGGCTGAAAAACAAGAATTGGTGGTTAACTGAATTACATTTCTGCACACTTTCTAACTACATATTAGACCACCCTTACTTATACTACCACTGAATGTCTAATCAATCCACTAAAATAAAACAAAAGTGTCTTGTCTATTTCAACTTTGTAAGTAATGCACCATTATTCGTGTTTTTCAAACTAGACTACAAGAGTGACCCAAAGCCCCATTTGCGGTGCACGCATATAATGCATATATGTATGCGCCCTTAAGGGGGCACAAAGTAAAAGTGCACTAATTTTAACGTTATTTTAGTTATTTGTGAAAATAACGTTAAAATCATTGGGATGATCAACTTCAAACGATAACTTTGAGCCGGGGACTCTTTCGGAGCAGCCTCTCTATCCCAATTGGGATAGGGGTAAGGTTTGTATCTATCCTTCCTCCCCAGACCCTATTGAAAAGTGGGAATATACTGGGTTAGGTTGTTGTTGTTGTACTACAAGAGTGACCCATTTTAACCCACAACTTGAAGAACGTGTCATGATTGTCAAGTGTGCTTGACAATGAACTTCATATCTGTAGCCCTTTGTTGCATAAATATATTATAGTAATCATCGGATTCTACCAAGTATGTCATTCAACTTTCCATCAAATCGGTACAAATTCTAAAATTTTAAAGTAGTCACGCACCATAGACTTGAAAACTTAATAAAAAATGTATAAGCATAACAGATGTTGCAAATCCTAATTAATATGAGAAATATGTATTAATATTGTATATAAAGATGAGTTCAATGAGAAGGATAACCTTGTCAAATATGAATTTTTTAGCTACATTTTTTACGGTGGCAACATCCACTGCATCGATTCTGGCAAAAAATTCAGCAAGTGGGATTGTACGCCCATATGCAAGTAACTGCAAAAAAAAAATGAAATTAGGAAACAAAGATAAGCAATGTTCATCACAGCATACTACAAAACGGTCATGCTGCATATTACTAGTAAACATAGATGAAGTAAAAAAAGGATGACAATAGGGAACAACAATTTTTTTTATCAATGTTATAAATTCACAATTATACATTTTAAATATTAGTCAGTTATTTCAGTCCGATTCGAGAGGGGCAAAACGCTAGCAACCAAAACTAATCTAAAAACCAAAATAATAGTTTGATCTTGTCCATACCGATCCAAAAATCCAAACTATTTGGTATTTTGGTCCAATCCAAATTGTCTAATTGGAAGGTTTAGCTATAAATAACATCCCAATTATGAACCCCCAACATAATGGCATGTGTCGTGTTACAATGATATATTTTACTTTGTGATTGTATGTAAAAACAAGAATAATTGACACACAAATAACTTCAAATGATAGCATCAATAATAAAGGTCTTGTAGTATTGTGTATCTGATGTACCTGACGTCCAATTTCTTCAGCAGTGTGCTGTTCTTTATACAATAAAAACTTAAGCTGCAAATAATGAAGAAACCGTAAATATTAAAGCTGCAAATAGTTGCAGGCCATCATACTATAAAGTATAAAAGATACATTGCTCCCTAAACATTAAGGATTGCAATCTTTGTAATTTAAAGCAGTGAAAACCAAATGTGATGATTAATAAAGATTATCATGACATATTCGTGCATAAAGGTTCCTTAACCAGAATTTCGTGATCACTAACTAGTGCAAATTTACCTGATTCTGAGCACGAATAACATCCTCCTCTGTGGTTCGGTTGCATAGTTTGTTTATCTCTTGCATTATTGCAGAAGCTAAATCAACTAGGTAATCTGGCTACAGGAAGAAAGAAGCATTAAGCTGACAATCAGTAATAGGAAATTTAATCTTGATGAATCACAGGAAAGCACTATATAGCACCTCTCTAAATGAATATAATTGATCCAATTGTCTGCAGGTAATAGTGAACATGAGTTTAATCCAAACAATACCAAATTTACATCATAGTAGAATATCACACGAGTGGAGGGTAGGATGAAGACTAGCCTTACCTCTATCTCAAGGAGCTCAATTTGCATGCAAACAAGAATAACAAATAAGGTGCAGTTAAAAACGTAAGAATGAATCTAAAGCAAGAGCTTGATAAATTGGTAGCCAGACACCCACATAAATAGAAACATAAAATATAATTAAGATTAATGTCCATGAAATGTTTGTATCAAATTCACTCACACATGATATCTTATTAGATTAGCATATTTCCTAAACAAGCCATCAGCAGACACGCATGTTCATAGGTCTTAAAGTGTTACCATATTTATGTGTTTAAGTGCTCCCTTCAGATCCAATTCTTTATAAGTTAAAACTCACTTCAGCAGCAGCATAGACACCAAAAAGCCCAGTGTCTTTGTAGTGGCTGTTCACAGCAATCACGCTCTCAGCAAGTTCATCAATCCCCACAATCTGAGCAAGGTGTGAACTGTTCATAGTTTCCGAAGAATATACAAGCAATAACAAAATTAACTCCATGTGCAAAGTTTAAAGTATTAAAAAAAGTTTGAACAAAAAAAACAAGTTTTCAATATACAAGAAGATTATAGAAAAAGGTACTAACTACCAACCACGCATGTTTGCCAAAATCTGTGGCTTTGTTCCATGATCCAAGCATAGTTTTTATGACCAGCAAAGCAATTGAATCAGCATCTGTCAATGATGGTCCTTTGAAGACAATACCAAAATGAGCAAAGGGCATATCATCATCCCTCTTACGAATCTGATTATTTCACAGTTTTAGCAACAATTTAATTAAGAACCGTTATTTTTCTGGTATCAAAAATTCAAGCTCTCAAAACTGTAACACCACCTCAGAAGCAGAGAATATTGCAGGCTCATTTTCTAACAAATGTGTTGAAGTTATGGGATTGGTGGATAGTTTTGTGAACATCTTATTCACCTGCTCTACAATGTCGTCATGCTTAACGGCCCCTGAGGCTGAAATTACCTGTAACAAGATAACAGTAATAACATAAAGGTAACAAGTAAACCATCAAGGAGGTGTGGTGGTGGTAAGTGCTTGAGTCCCTCTAGCTAGGAGTGTGTTGGTTTCCCCTCATCGTCTACAGTGGTTTCTTCAACATATTTCATTGTTTCAGAAATTTACATAAAAGGTATTCATAAACTTGTAAAGAACTCGACAAGTAAAATAGTAATGAAAGAAAAGTAATGCAAACCCAAAAACTTGTGACTTTAGTCAATGTGAAATTATATGAAAATGTTGTAGAGATGATCTTGTATGAAAATTGATACCCATATTTTATTACCATATATATGTTAAAAATGACATTGACAATCACCGCCAATGATAACAATAATAATGATCTTCAGAACTTGTAAAGAAAACCTGGTCATAAAAAAGTTCCAAATGAAGTAGTTAGGGGCAATTCTGGTTTTTTAAGATGAGCCGAAACCCAATTTTTTAAAAGAAATCAACCCAAACTCAACCCTTAAAACATTTTCGAATAGTCAGGTCAATCCAATTAAGATATTTTGACCTAATTTAACCAAGCCCTAATTACCTTCGTCGAGATAGGGCTGTGTTTATCGGTTTCGTGTATTTTAGACGCCCCTACCTCTAGCAAAGGTTTCATGTTTGAAATAATCCACCTTCCATTGGTTTTTTGGTCCTTAACCCCTTAAAAGCTCCTTAGGTATGGATCTTACGGTTCTTACCGGTTAGCATGGTATTGGAGGGTTCCGTGAGTTTTCTTTTTCTCACATTTACCTAAAAATTTAAGATTACAATAAAGCACTGAAAATGTTCTTAGCGAATACCATTCTGTGAGCGGCATAGTGAGTTGACTGGTAATCTTGAATATCCTTTTTTGTCATATCCATGATGTTCTTAGGAGGTCCAAGAACGGCCCTGCTGAGGGGAGAGTGTTGGAAAGCCGCAGCATGCAAATGATCAAAGATCATTTCATCTGGTTGTGCTATCACCTGAACCAACATTGCAAAAATAACATATACATGTCAGATCCAAGATAACTGCAAATAAGAAGTGCTAGATTCAATGAATTAAGTGCATATAAACAAACCTCTAGCAGCTCATCCATAATCACATTACGCTCATCATTCATAAGTTTTTCATCAAAAGTTGAGTTCTGCAACATATCGGATAGAATATCAACCACCTTCAGCACATCTCCAGCCATCACTTTTGCAACATAAACCGTCTCTTCTCTTGAAGTATAGCCACTCAATTGCCCTCCCATGTTCTCAATTTCCTCATCCAGATCACTACTAGACCTATTCAATGTCCCTTGAAACACCATATGCTCAAGGAAATGAGCAACACCGTTTGTCTCTGCCGTCTCAAACCGTGATCCCGTGTCGATCCACACGCAGAGAGTAGCCAGATGCGAGGCGAGATTAGATTCGGTGGCAACACGGAGACCGTTAGGAAGAGTGGTGACTCGTGTTTCAGGGGAGGTAAGGATAGATGTGTGATCGGTTAGCGTGGGGTAAGGAGAATTGTGTTTCAGGAACCTAGGGTTAGGGTTTTCGGCCCTTTTGAGCTTCGATTCGAGTTCGACGGCAGGCAGAGTGCCGGAGACGCTGGCTACGGCGGTTGAAGTAGATATAGTGGCGGTTAAAGCTCGGTGAAAGCGGCGGGGTAGCGTGAGGAGGTGACGCGTGCCCATGGATGACGTATGTGTGTTTCTGTGATTCCGGTGTGAATTGTGATCGGGAAGTTAATGGTGTGTGAGATGGAGATGGAGACGAAGATGACGCGATAGAGGACAACGACAATAAAAAATTGGTGAATACGTACCATATTCCATTGCCGGCCATCGCCGGTCTCATTCTCCATTTCTCCGGCCGTCCATCGCCGGTCTTAGTCCATCGCACGTTACCAACCCTAGTCCCCATCAATGCTCTTATTCACCACCATCCCTCAATAATTCAGAATTCTAATCGATGCAAATCTATCTCGCAAGTTCCGATAAACGCTAATCTCTCTCGCATGTTCCGATTGACGTCACATCAAAGACATTCGACCTTCTGTAAGATTTTTTAATGTTCCGATCAATGCAAACCATCATCGAACGTCCCTCCATTACCGTATCTATGAGTTTGCCTCCAATACTGTATCTATGAGTTTGACGAAGTTTGGTGACTGAGTATTGATTGTTCGACCTTTTGTAACATGATTTCTTTCGGCCATCTACAGGCATACAGCACACCCAATACGTTTATTAGGGACCGTGGGGCCCTGGCACTTGTTTTTCTGGTTATAAGGGTCGATTCAGAAATATTTTGTTGGAAAATAATTCGGTCCCCTTCGTCTTCTTCCTAAAAATCCTTCGGTTCCATCCGTTTTTTTTCTAAAAATTCTTCGGCCCCCTCCGTTTTCTTCCTAAAAATTATTCGCCCCCCTCCGAGCTTTTTTAAGCTCCGTCCCTACAAACATGTATAGACGTATATGATAAGTGAGATCAGACTACAAGAATTTCAGAAAACAATACGGTCGTGACATCCCAAATTTAGCACATGGAACCTCAAGTTTCAAACATCAAGAACCAAACCATTCCCACCATATGTACTTAGGCTAATATTTTTAGAAACCACACATATAAGTTCTCTAGTGTTAATGGCTTCTCATTCACCACCAATATTGTATTCAAGAGAGTATATAATTTGGTTATTATCGACAAAGGCATTATAATTCTCGTCTAAATGGTTTTATTATTCAAAAACAATTAACACTTATGTGATAACATCATAAAGACTTCGTGCAATTTACACGCAAAACACTTTATATTTGAACTGGACCTAATTTAAATAAAAATATGTCGCCACCATGATCACACATGAGCCAGACCTTGATAACATTGTTTGTTGTTTTTTGTTTCTTAATTCTTCTTTTGATTACAATGTTAACATTGTCTATTGTTTTACTTTTCATCCAACCTACCAATGCGTCTTCAGACATAAATTCCTAAAACATAGCAGCAGCAGCAACAACAATAACAACAATAATAATAAATAATGTAGGTAAAAATTATTAAATACGAAAATAAATATATACACATAATTTGTGTCTCGTTTGTTTTCTAGTCCATTTGTGAATGTGTATGTTCTTTGGCATAAGTCACCTTCGGGTTGCTTTGTTAAAGGTCGGAATAAACGAACCCATAATCGTTTTGTTGCACATATGATGCTTGACTTTCAACACCGGTATCCTGATTGTTTTCATAGATGTATCCTACTTGACTTCCGAAACCAATATCAACATGAGGTTCCACGTTTAAATCTATCAGACCGTAACAATAGTTAACATGAGGCTCTTCATTCAAATAGACAGGATCTGAACCTCATTATTGCTCTCTGGCATGTATGAAATGTTTTTATATTAGCTGGAAAAACTCTCATCCCAAAAGGACAACATTAACGAATTGAATTTAATATAAAAATATAAGCTTGAAAGACGATTTATTGGTTTGAATCATTCGAATGATTTAATATTTTCAATAGGCCCGTACGCACCTGTACGACCCATATTGACCCCAATCATTGTCCCGTAATGTCAACTCTAGTTAGACAGAAAAGCAATACGACCCGTACTGCCTTGTACGACACGTATAGCTACAATCGTTGTCCCAGATTGTCAGATAATGTCTGAAACGAGGACAAAGACGGGCCTACAGACCAGTATGGCCCATTCAATATGTTACAAACAATAATTAAACATTTGTATATCAAATTGCATTAGACATCATAAAATAATAAATAATATATATTTAACATCTAAATCATAAAAATCCTTCATATAATAACTTCATACATTTGTTTTCAATTACTTCCAACTAACTAAGCCTTCTAGCAAAGGACATGAGAGTTTGTTACACATCTTTACCAACTACAAAGTGATGAGTTGAAGGAAAACATAGACAATGATATATAAAAACTCTCTTCAACCTAAAGTGACCGAATAAAGAGAAAAAACAAATGGACGTATATGATGAGGGAAGAGTGCAAAGACCATGGTCCAAATCATATTTCTCGCTTTTACTATTACGTAAACATGAACTCTTAGAAAAAGTAGGGTTGGTCAAGGAACCATGAACGAAACTTCTTATGGGCCTCCTGTTGGAGAAATTCGCCAATAATCGCTTAAAATCTATCGGATCATGTATGAAATTACTATCCGAAATCAATATTTTTACCCTTTTGAGTTCAAGAAACTTGATTTTGGGATATTCTAATAGAGAGAAAATCTGCAATACGAATTTCGATTGAATATGCTTCTGCGAGTTCGTTTTCCTGTTAAACACCAACCAATCGCTACCAGGTCTCTGCCCCTAGGACCCAGCAAAGGGGCACACCCCCTTTAGAGGTGCACAAACCGGGTTATTTTGGAACCGGTTCCGGTTCCAACCGGTTCCAATTCCGGTCAACAAAGTCAATACCCGGTTCCAGTTCCGGGTTTGGACCGGTTCCGGTTCGGGTTTTGGCCGGGTACAGGTGGAACCAGTTCCGGTTTCCCCGGTTCCGTTTTCGGTTTTAATTTGTCTAAAAAATCGGACCCTTTATACCCATCGGTTCGGGTATGTCCGGTTCCGGTTCGGGTTGCCGGTTCCGGGTTCGGTTTTTTTGCCCACCTCTACCCCCCTTGACCCCACGCTTGGTCTAGAACTCAAAAAATATCAAATGAGTGTGCACTCCGCACCTCAAACTCGTTAATATTTCTTTACATTTAATTACACTAAAATGTACAACACCCCTCCCCCCCTTTTTTGTGGTTAGAAGGCTAAGTTTAGTAGTATTTCGTCGAAAAATACTTCGGTTCCCTTTGTTTCATTCCTAAAAATCCTTCGGCCTCGTCTGTTTTCTTCCTAAAAAACCTTCGTCCCTCTGAACATTTTTTCAAGCTCCGTCAATGCAACGAACTTTAGTTTATTTTTCTATTTATAAGTTTATTACGCACTATATTTTCAAATGGGTTTGATTTCATGTCCCAAGAGTCTGTTCTGTTTTTTTATTAATTCTAATCTCCTAAATTATCGTATTGTACTCATTAAAAGAATATTCATCTTCGCTCATGTTTAACTTGAAAATTCTTAATATCAAATCTACATTCATTGCTCAACATATTTTGGTTTATCAATGTCAATATTAAAAAAAACACCAATTTTAAAAAAATTAATTTTCTGGTTTACAATTTGTCTTCAACAAAAAAAGTTTTTTCTTATTTTGATCTTATCATATGACATCTTTTGATTAAAATGTTAAAATAATAAGGGTATTTTAAGGGGTGTATAAGGCTCGAGCTCGGCTTGTTTAGACTAAATAGGGCTCGAGCTCGAGCTCGGCTCGTTAAGGGTTTTATTTATGAGGCTCGAGCTCGGCTCGTTAACAAAATTTTAGGCTCGAGCTCGGCTCGGCTCGTTTAGATTTTAATTATTTAATTTATTTACTTTAATTACTAGTTTAATTATATTTATAATTATATTTTCCAAATTTAACATAAAATATTTTATTTAAATATATTTATCATAATTTTATATATAAAAATAATTAATTTTATAAATAAATAATTAATATAATAAATAAAAATTATATAAAGAAAAAGCTCGTTAAGGCTCGCGAGCCGGCTCGAGCTCGATATGTAAAGCTCGAGCTCGGGCTCGTTAAGGCTCGGCTCGTTCGATCTTTTTAACGATCTGATCCCGAGTATTTCAAGAGCTTCCTTGGTTCGTTTACACCCCTAGTATTTTTCTAACCGTGTTTAAATCAAATAACGCCCCATTTGTGGTGCACACATATAATGTATATATGTGTGGGCCCTTTAGGGGCAAAAGTAAAAGTGCAATAATTTTAACGTTATTTCAATTATTGTGAAAATAACGTTAAAATCATTAAGATGATCAATTTCAAACGATAACTTTGAGCTGGGGACTCTTTCGGAGCAGCCTCTCTATCCTAGTTGGGATAGGGGTAAGGTTTGTATCTATCCTTCCCCCCCAGACCCTACTGAAAAATGGGAATATACTGGGTAAGGTTGTTGTTGTTGTTGTTTAAATCAAAGACTACATTTGTATAGCGTATCTTCACGGTGTCTTATATATGCACGCATTTGCATCTACCGTTCCATTGTTGCCATATGCGTGAGTACGGTTGCATATGTTGGCTAAGACTATGTGTAGTGGTCACCTCACTGAAATTATTTTCTACTGAAATTTTTTGCAATGTGATCATCTCACCAAAAACCTTAATATTTCACAGTGGTTACCCTACTGAAAAATCTCCCCCACTGTGTCACATCATCTACTGAAAACCCTCACTTGGCCAATCAAAAACGATGGAAGGAAACGGGTCTAATGAGCGTGTATACCTACAAACAGTAAACCCCATATGTCCACATGTTACCAAATCTGTATCAATGTGGGATTGATTGGCAACGTAGGAACATAAGAATATTCACTAATATTCTAGTACTTTTTTCTGAGTAAGTTATAATTGTATACATCTTTTAGAAGATAAAATAATAAAATGTGTGGAAGATACTATAGTATAATGTCTATATAAATTTATAAAAATATCCTCCCTAATTAATTCTCTATACAAAGTTTGTTCTAATTATTTCTAAAGTGGTCACATTAATGTTTTAAGCACCCTAGAAAACGATAAATGATTTTGAATCAATCCAAAGGAGGGGGTTTCAACATAAAAAGCCATTGTATTGCATGAAGTAGGGCGCTAAAGTCAAAGGAAGTGAGAGGCCTTGGTGTTGAGTTCCTAAGCTAACTTAACTTGACATTGTTGGCTTAATGGTGGTGAAGAGCCTTAAGTAGTTTGGTAATAATAAAAGGTTATGAGAAATGATAATAAAGGTATATTCAATCAAATATTGTCCAAGTCAACCCAATCAAATAAAGTTAAGTCAAGTCAAGGTTAAAGTCAAAGTCTACCATGAAATTACGCCAGATGTTACAAAAGATCACACTGACATTTTGAACAAAAGGAAGTTTGTACATATTTGTTTTGTCTGTCGTGTTGATTATCAACACACGTGGAAATAAAAGCCATGTGACATAGGATTTTGGAAGACAAAAGAAAACATTTCCCTTGACATGTGTGGGGGGTCTTATCTAGTGTAATACATGTACCATTTAACATGCAGTCGAGTTCTAGAATTTATACGGGGTTTTCTTTTCTTTTTTTGTTTATCTGTTAGGAAGCATTGTATATGCCTTGGAAGACACTAATATGAGGTTCTTCTTCTTTGTGGATGATAATATGTTACGTGGTTATATGTGTTGCTTTGTCAGTTCATTAACCAAATGTATTCATTCTTAAACACTCAGTTTATAAATGAGTGTGCGTCTTCTGATGTTTAGCAGCATCATGGTTATTCCACACGTTTAACTTCCAAGCCAAAACATATTGTCGTATATCTCTATCATTATGAAATGATGACTGACTTTTTTGTTTTTAGCACACCTAACGGTGGTTGTACTCTTGTGTTCACAACCATAATTATACATAAGCCATACAATTATGACTAACTCTTCTTTTTTCTTCAATCATCGGGTGTCTTTGATGTAGCCATTATCACGTCCTTTGCTAACAAACCAAGCCACCAATTGTTCATGTGACATAAAAATCATATAACAATGATATGGTTAGGTTTATATAAAATCAAAAAACATAAGTGAAGAAATGCCAACCTGATTAGCTTTCCATGTCACTTTCAAAAAGTTTATCCCGATAAACGAATTTATTAACTTTTTTCTTGCATATTTGATGAATTATTTATTGCTTTGTTACATGTATGAAGGTTGACCTCTAAATACGAAATCCTGGTTGCTTTAATGCATGCAATAAATTTTACCTTATTCAAATTTGACAACATTGATCTTTACGAGAAGATTCAATGTCAATCTCCCCCTTAAACAATGGTATGTTTAGTCACTGATAAAAAAAAACAAATAAATAATAAAAATGTTACACTTTGTATGCAGAGTTTAATCATATTGTTCAAATATCAATATATAGTAAATTCAAATGTATTATTTGTTAGTAGTCGTAAGCTTATACATGTCATATAAGTCATCACATAGTTTTATATGCCTTACCTATACTATACTATACTATACGTATAACACTATACGAAGCGTATAGGAGCCACATACATGATATGTACATTTCTATACAACTCATATAAGGTCGGCTCATGCTTTTTGATTGCCCAAATCGGAGCGAAAATTTGTGATTCTTTTAACCGTTTATAAAAACTATTTTCTTTACCCGAGTTTTTGACACAAAAAGGTGTACTTAATCATGAAGGAGAAAGTTACAAAAAACATAAATTACAAAGATATGTAAATTAATTATAAAAATTAAAACAATAATAATTTTTACACAAATCAGAATTCGTTACAATAAAAAGTATAAAAAATTTGAGACCGCTTGATTTCGATGGCCCTAAACTAAGGCTTTTTTAAGCTAAGACTTTTTTTACATAGTAAAGTTGACCATGAAGTTGTAACCATCAGTATGTACATGTAATATAAGTGGCATTTATATGACATGTATAGTTATATACATAATGCAAAATTTTTGTATGTTGTATCTCAAAGTGACGTATCGTTAATATGATATGTATGAAAGGATGATAAAATAACCAATTGAATTTCTAATTATTAGGACCAGTATTAAATCTTAAAGTTAATGCTAACTTTTAGTGTAGTGTTTCCTGCCCTTTCAGACCCAATAATGACCAGCTAACTACCTTCTAATCAATTAACAAATCCTCTACATTAGTTTTTCTTTTTTTGTAAAAGAGCTTTTTTTGAACGTTTCAATCATTTGAGCCTACTGTTTCCAGGTCATGTTATCAAGGTCTAATTACCTGGACCTCCCATGAGCCATCACAACCACTCAAGAGGAAACCCACTGGAAAAACCCCTGACACCCCTCAGACCCCTGTTTCGTTGCGAAAGGGTTTTGAACCCAAGACTTCCTATTTGAAGGAATCTTGGGGTACCATTGAGGCACCATCTCATTGGTCGTAAAAGAGTTATCTTATTGGTATATTAGATTTTTTATATTTTTTATGTTAAAAAATATTTTTAAAAAATATATAAAAAAAATAATGTATATTTGAAAAATATATAATGTATAGGAGATGAAGAAATACAAATATTACGACTGCTCGTAGAAACCCTCTGCGAAACCTTGGGATCCAATTCGATGCAACTAAATTGCTGACCGTCAGATCTGATCAACGAGCTTCTCTCTCTTGATTACACGTGGCATTTTCTTCGCTCTCTCTCTAACCCCCTTCCCCCCTCTTATTTTTAGCACTTTACTTCCATGCATGAAATTCTCCCCGACTACAACTCATATATAGAGAGAGAAACAACACACAGATGAAACAGTCATGGAGTTTGTTTTCAATTCTCCTATCTCTTGATTTCCTCCTTTTTATGCTCCAAAACTTAATCTTTTCTGCAAAAATCTTTATTTTGTTTTCATGAAATTCATGAACTTTTACCAATTTTGAGTATTGCAATAGCAGATTTGTAAAAGTTATGTGTTGGTTTCTTTGTATTTTAGTTTGACCTTGAAGTTCCCCCAAATTGAGATAAAAAAAGGTTTGATCTTTTATACCAAAGACATGATCTGTTTCGAAGGTTTAAAAAATCCCCGAATTTGATGAGCTTTTGGAACAACTTTTGATCCACTTTGAAGGTTTCTGTTCTTGGGATTTGAGCCCTAAAGATTTTGGTTCAAGAATCGGCAAATGTAGTAAGATTCAACTGATCTTTTTACTTTGTGGGTCATTTAGTTTCTTGATTTTGCCAATTGGGGTTTCAGTTTTCTCATAATTTGATCTTGCAAAAGAGTTCAAGATGAATGAATATCATGATGAAATGAGATTTGTGTGCAAGTTGTGTGATAAAAGGTTTCCAAGTGGGAAATCATTAGGTGGGCATATGAGGTCTCATGTAGTTGCTGCTGCTGCTGCTAATTCAGCTGAATCTGATGACAAATTTGAGCCCATGAATAAACATTCTACTTTGATCATCAAGGGAATGAATAATGCGAATTCAAATTGTTATGGGTTAAGAGAGAACCCTAAAAAGAGTTGGAGGGCATCGTCATCTTCAACTTTACCTTTCCCAAATGAGCAAATTTGCAAACAATGTGGCAAAGGGTTTCAATCTTTGAAAGCTTTATGTGGTCATATGGCTTTCCATTCTGAAAAAGGTTGGGATTTGAAGGATTATGATTATTCATGGACAAGTGAGAATCTTGATCATGAAGATAAGTTGATTGGGGATAGTCATTCTGATACCGAAGTAAATGATCTGCAAAATCCAGTTTGTGTGACAAGATCCAAATCAAAAAGGTACACGAAGATAGTAGTTAAACCATCTTCTTTGTCTTTAACCAATACTAATAGTACTACTAGCAATTACAACTATGGATCATCATCTGTTTCTGAAATTGATGAATTTGGACTAGAAGAAGTGGCAGTGTGTTTGATGATGTTATCTAAGGATTCTGCAAACTGGGGTGGTGTTAATTCAGTTGTGGAATCCTCAGACAACAACTGGGTTGAGTTGGAAACAAAATTGTCTTCAGTTGAGATGAAGAACAGTAGAAAGGAATCAGAGAGTTTCCCATTTGAGAATTCAAATTCTGGGAATTGTAGGAATGGAATTAAGAAAGTGGAATCAGATAATTCGGTTGAGAATAGGTTGAAGGTGTTCAACTACAGAAACTTATCTTATGAGGAAAAACAAGAAATTAGACGAAATTTATTCAGGGAATTTGGGTATGATAATTGTTTAAACAAAAGAATTAGAGATGATGATTCATATAATCAAGATGGTGAGGGGTCATATAAGAAGAGAAACAAGTATGAATGTTTGAATTGCAACAAAACTTTTAGTTCATTTCAAGGGCTTGGTGGGCATAGACCATGCCACAAGAAGAATCATGCTTTAAGCGCGGAAGGAAACAGTTTAGAGAGTGAATATGCACGCGATCAGAAGGCTAAACTTGAGAAGAAAATGAAACCAAAAAAGAACAAAGGACATGAATGCCCCATTTGTTTTAGGATGTTCAAGTCAGGGCAAGCTTTAGGGGGTCACAAAAGGTCTCATTTCATCAATGGTTCTGATGATAGGATCGATCACATGACATCAATGGAACAAGTGGGTGCAATTTTTACCGATATGATTGATCTTAATCTCCCTGCTCCAGAAGAGGATTAGGGTCATAAAGTATGCAAATAGGTTTGTTTTTTGTTGTTTATCAAAGGACACTAGTGAGGTGAGAGTTCTATCTATCTTCTTACTGTTTAGACTGTTTTTGAAGTTTTGAACATTATCTCCAATTCATTCAAGAACTTTAAAGCTAAATTCCCAACTGTTTTCAAGATCTTGTGATGCTTCTTTTGTCCATTTCATCCAATTCTTGAATGTAAGCTAGTTTTAAGAAACTTCAGAGTTAAGTTCCCAGTTTTATTTTAACATTGTCATGCTTCTTTACAGTGGCAGAATGGAAACTTTTCCTTAGGATCCAAGATCTTGAATTTATGCTTAAATTCAAGAAATATAAACTGAATTCAAGAAATTAAGATCTTTTATTGTTCACTGTTGTTATAATTAACTTTTCCCAATTGGAATTTGGTAGAAATTGATTTAGTGGAAAGTGCTATGAATAATGGCGATTTTCTTTTTGAAAATACACCTTGATTCCATGCTTTAGTGTACATTCTGTCTCTTTAAATGGTGCTTTTGTGTGTTTTTAGTGTGTGTGTTTGTGGTACTGATAGGCAACCAATGAGGCACTTTCTTGAAGTTATTTTGGAACATAGCAATCAAGTGGCCCCTACTGAGTTTCTTTTACTTTTGTAACTACAAAATGGTTGGTAATCATGTGAAATCTTATTCTATGTATAGTTGAATGCTTTGAACTAGGAGCGAAAAATTTACGGAACCTATAATACATGTTAAATTTTTTAAGCGAAGGGCCGAAACCTGTTAAATTTTTTAAGCGAGGGGCCGAAACCACTTATTTTTAACTAAAAATAACTTTCTGTTTCGGCCGAAAAATTAATAATACGGATGAAAAAAATCATGGTCCTATATAAGCTTTGCCAATGTTTATGTGGTTTGCTTTGAAGTTCATGACCTCAAAATTAGTGGAATAGTAAAATGATTCTGAATCTAACAGTTTCTAGTTTCCTGTGAATCATAGCAATTTTTTTGTTTGTATTTTGGGAAAAGTTACCATACAGAGATGATTTTAGTTGAGGCCTGAGGGGCCATGTTAAACTACCCCTACCAAAAAGCTATTCTTTTTAAATTGGTCCTTAATAAATGTACTAGTACTTAAGCATGGTGTACAAACTGTGATGCAAGAATGAGCCCACAAAGGAGGTCCATGGATATTGACTTGTGAACTTTAGCTTTTCTTGCATTAGAATAGAAGTTTGTGAGTGAATGAGGGGTTAAAAAATGGAAATAGCATCCAAATCCAGAAACAAAATGATTACTTTTATAGAATTTCTAACAAAAAAAAAAACTTCACTTCACCTTTGATCTTGTCATCTCAACCCACCATATCTTTTGTATTGTGCTTTTGTACTCACATTTCTTTTTTATTCATCTTTTGATCACATTCAACGTACATGGTTATAGATCTAAAAAATTTACGCAACACAAACGTATATTTTATAATTTTACTGGAAAAAAAAGTCTACAGATGGACATAGTCATGGGTTCAAATCATTAGAAATGTAGGTGTTGTGATTTTAAGAATAAAGTAGGGATATAGGTGAGGGTGTGTGTTGACCGGTAAAAAACAAGAAATAAAGCTTGAAATACGAATCGTGCATCAAGCATGAACCGTTTTTTTCGAGCCCGGCTTGCTGAAAATACTTTTTATGGACTTGTTTAAACTAAACTTTAATAGATTATGTAAGCTCATATATATGTATGGGGATGGTTTATAAGAAAATTATCTCCCTATTTTAAACTCTCTATGTTTTTTTTTATATATATAATTGCTATATATTTATTAAATTCATTTATGGCAGAACTAGTATCTATGATCAACGCCTTAAGCTCTCTCTTTTTTTATTTGTGTGATTGTTCCTTAAGAAAATATACATTTTTAAAAATTGCTTAGAATTTATCCAAAATAATTTTAATAATTATATGTGTCATTTAAAAAAAAAACAAATAGATTAAATAATGTCCACAATCCACGCCACACCTTTGTCTAATCAAAACTGGAAGTCTGGAAGGGCCGAACTCCAAAGGACTAGAGGAGCATAAACTCAATGGGCTTTTTCATAGGTGAAATGGGCCAAATATATATGTTTCGTTTGAATAATTAAAGATCAAATGGGCTTAATAAATATCCATATATGACATTGATATACTGGCTGACTGGCATATCAAATTACAAATTCCATTCTAGCGGCCAAGGTTGTAAACGACTAAGAGGCCATTTGGTAGTGTCTGAACCATTAAGTGTTGAACAAGTTAAAAGTGTTTGGTTAAACGTCTGAATGAAAAATAAAAATTACCATTTAATTGGAAAAACCCTAAAAAACGAAAATAAAACCTCCTGCCCACCCTGTCGGTTGACGAATCCATTCGCCCCTCCTCCCGTCGTCGTCCGGTCGCTGCTTCTCCTCTGTCATCGTCTCCGTCGCAGCCCAGACGTCGCCGAACTCACCATCGTCGAGGTTCCCAAGGCCAATCGAGGGTGAGCTTGCGATCGAGAGTGCTGGCTAAATCAAGGAAATCAGGGCCGATCGAGTGTGGGAATGGGAGGCATCTTCAACCGATGGCGAGCGAACGAGGGACGGCGGTGATGATGCAGTCGAGTGACGACGGCAACGGTGTCTTTGACCGACGGTGGTGGTTGTGCAGTCGAGCCCCAGCCTCTCTTCGAGCGACGGTGGTGGTGGTGACTTCGAGCAAGGGTATGGCTGGTGGTGCCCAGCTCAGCCCCTGTTTTCCTTCACATCTGGATGGTTCAGACTCTCCCCCAAGACTGAATGGTTCAGACTTCCATTCAGATATTTGGTTCCATTCAGATGTGTTTTTTTTCGCGAAACAAACGGTCTGAATCTGAACCATTCAGATTCGAACTCATTCAGACTCAAACAAACAGCCCTTAAACGAGCAAAACTTGAGCCCGTTAAGGCTAGTTTGGCTTATCTTGATAAAATAAGACTCGAGCTCGTTAAGAACTTTATTTTTAAATGTCAAGCTCGACTTGTTAGAAAATTTCAGGCTTGAGCACAACTCTTTTATTTTTTAATCTATCAATTTATTTATTTTAATTACTAATTTAATTTGTATTTATTATTATACTATCCAAATTTAACATAAAATATATGATTTAAATATATTTATAATAAGTTGACATAAAAAAATAATTATATAAATATACACTTAATAGAATAAATAAAACTTACATAAATAAAAGGTTTGTTTAACCTCACGAGACGGCTCGAGCTCGGTCTCGTTCGAGTTCATTAGGTATCCGATCCTGAGTAATTCATGAGCGGGTTTGATCCTTACTAGCAGCAGTTTAATTACATTTAAAAGCCACGAGGCCAGGATTGGTTCATACGGTTAACTATATGTGTGTTATGTTCGATCTCTTTTCCGAAGTTAATTTTAATTTTATTCCACATTGAGAAATAATGATTGTCATTATTAACAAAATAATAGCAAGTGAAACAAGCAATCAAACGCTATGAATCATTTTTTTTGATGACTAAATTGCTAGTGAATATAACCTAGCAAGTTAGACAAAAAATTTAATGACATAAAAAAAATAAATAAATCTTGAGTATTTGCAAACCTGATCAATAATCAAATAAATCTTTTTAACGTACCTCAATGATCTAAATGTTAAGACATTGTTGGAAACAAATTTTGTGGAAGAAATTGTATTTTGTTAACTAAAATCATACGCTACGTGAAGTGCATTTACACATTTACTAATAATCAATACCAACATACAAACTTCCATTTGTTCAAATTGTCAACACGACCTTGTCACGCCAATCGGTTTTTTATTGTTCATGGGTCTGTAACCAAATAATAAGAGAGAACGGCCTATAGGTGCTAGAGAGGCTCAAGTCTCAAAGATATGTTGCATAAGTGTACGGAGTCACAAGTGAAAATAACATACACAAACATTGCTTCTATGAATGTATGTAATAAAGTATATTCAGATGCTTCTAATTATTTATACATGTGGCACATCAACGAAAATATTGGAAAACATTGCGATGCAACTTTACAAACAAAAACAGGAAAACTTTTAAGTATACATTGGCGCGCAACATCTTGTGAGTCTTCCACGTTGGAGATTTACAAGTAGATAATTACAACTGTCTTTTTGAATAACTAGTTGAAGCTAAGCAAAGACGCAAGTTTTTCCAACTTACAAGTAATTCATGGTTATAAATTTGTGTCAGCATGGACTTAAAAGAACCGTAACTTTGGTCAATGTACAACCAATAAAGTAAAGAGACAACAAGTAACTTAGAAAGGTACCTTAAATAACAACTTACTAGCTACACTTGAGGGGTTTGCCAATGAAATTGTAATCTACCGGGACAAACTTCAATGAACGGTTTGAGACAAGTAAGATGAAGACAATGGATCATTACAGGCTCCATTTTTTTTTTTTTTTAAAAGCTACGAAATGAGGTTTGCTACAAAGCTCTTGATTTGCTTATAGGGCAAGAAAATAAGTTACAAGTGTTGAGGAAAAAAACAAAGAATCTTGTGACTGTTATGGCATGACATGTGCTTGTTGGTCGACAAAGTATCAAAATGCAAGTCATAAGCATTAAACCTACATTCTCTCTATTTTATGAGTTGTGGATTCCAAATTGTTAACCATCTATTTTAATACAAGTATCAAAATTTTAATAGATGTGATAGTCATGTTTTGGGCGAAGCATGATAAACTGACCCATCATTTTAAGAGGATAATGAAGTTGATCTTGAAAAAGATCATATAGAACAAGAAATAGCAACACAACTTCATGAAATGAAATATATATATATATATATATATATATATATATATATATATATATATATTGGAAGAACCTCATGGTCTCCGAGCAAAATTAACAAGAAAGAGCCTATTGTTCAAACAATTATTCGTGGGTGTCTAACTTTAAAGGTTCAATAACAAAAAAATAATAATTATGAACTCGCAATAAAGTATGTATGATCCTCTAAGGCATAGTTCTTTTGTAAAGTCAACATGATGTATCAAAAGACCGCCAAGGCATAGCTCTTTTGTAAAGTCAACGTGATGTCTCAAAAGCCCGCCATACAACGCAGTTGTTCAAAATCTTCTCGAGTAAGAGAAGCATATGACATTGATGGGTTGTCACAAAATGCTTCTGGATTTTCATCAACGTGGGTGATCAAGACCTAAACACGCATTTACCGATTTGAAGATCATATTATATATTTATATCTATGTTTTAGGAGTAAATCTCATGTACAAGATATCCAACCTAATTGTAGTGTTGTTAAAATAATCAAAAACGTTTAAAACTGAAAACCGAACCATAACGTGACCGAAAAAACTGAACCAAATTCTAATTTGGTTTTCGGTTCGATTCCTAATTGTATTTGAATTACGAATTCGGTTTTTGCTTCCATTTTTTTGGATTCAGTTTATTCAGTTCACCGAGTAAAACGAATTTAGATTTAAATTTATTTTTTTCATTAATAATATATAAGGTTGAATACGGTTTATTCGACTGAATTCGTTATTTAGATTGACTATTCAATTTTTAACCTGTTGTTTGGTTTTAATCGGTTTATTCGGTTGATTTTTTTTGTTCGGTTTTAACCAAACCAGAATTGAATTGAATTCGGTTTGGATAACCACTTATTGAATTGGGTTCAGTTCGGTTTCCAGATAAGGAAAATTTTCAAATTACCGATTAAACCGAACCAAATAAACCGAAAAATCGTTAACCAAACCATTGAACACCCCTGCCTAATGATACCGAGGTTCTCATATTGTATACGCAAGATTAGGTTTTGATGAAAGGAAGTGGATTTATGTTTGGCAACAACTCTTACAATAGATGGACATGTGCGAAATAAAGTACGTATTAGTTTTTAACAAGATAGTCAGCATAAAGTAAGATGACATACACCACATCATAATTTAGCAGCAATTGGTACCCACACCCGGTGAACATTGGAGCCTAAGCCCTACATAGGTGACGATTGCTCAAAGATTTGGTATGATTACTTAGTTTTGAGTAAAATGTCATTTTAGTTTACATGATTTGAAAATTTTTGTCATTTTAGTCCAATTGTTTAAATTTTGTCATTTTGGTCATTATGGTTTTATTTTATAGCCATTTTCGTCCCTGTGGTTTGTTAATTTTTGCCATTTTAGTCCAAAAGTTTAAATTTAGTTGGAATAAAATGACAATAAAATGGAAACCATAATGACCAAAATGACAACAAAATGAAACCATAATGACCAAAATTGCAAATTTTAAACTATTTGACTGAAATGATAAAAGTTGTCAAACCATAGGGATTAAAATGACATTTTACTCTTTAGTTTTTAAGCAATCAGGATGTCAAAACTTTTTCCCCTTTTGTGTTGGTTAGAGGAGTTTTATGGCCCCTCGTCTCATTTCATTTGCTCGTGTTCACCCTATTCATTTCATATACGCTAAGTTAGATGTAGAATATTCAACGCCTACATTATATAAGTTGTATTTGGAGTAATTATCGAAATGAAGTGGTACCAATTTGGGAGGTAATATACATGCATCATATGGCACAATATCACACGATATTATATACTAAAAGAGAAAACATTATGGCAATTTGTTCTACACAATGTTGATTTTTTATATTGTACATACACAATGTTTGTTATCTTTCATATTATACGATTGATTTATGTTAGTTTGCAAAAGTTATCTCTATATAAAAAAATTATTATATGTAATATCATATCATTACAAAAGCGATATGTAAAAGTTGCTAATTTAAAAATACAATTACTTTTATGATAATGAGTTTTTAATTACTATTAAAAATCATATTTTATAAAGTGTCATAACTTTTATTAAAAATAAAACACACACATATATATAGAGATTGTATCTTACGAAAACCCGATTTTAGAGAAAACTTTTATGGGCCGTCTATTTGTAAATTTGAAAATAAAGATTTGGTTCACATAAAATCAAATTTGTTTATTAAAATCCCAATTTTTTATTCAATTTAATATGAATCACATATTTATTCTCAAAATTACAAATGGACTGTCCACGGATCCAGATAGGGCTTAAGGGTTTTATCTGTAAAATTGAGTTTTCACATGATATAATCCTATATATATGTGTGTGTGTGCGCGCGCACGTGCGTGTGCGTGTGTTGTATAGTACAAATATACTACATGTATAGATGACTTTGATATATATATTTTTTGAACGGCTAAACTTGATCTCTACCTAAATTACACCCAGTGGTGGACCCATGATTTTTTTTCATGGAGGGCGAAAATTTTTTAAGCTCGTTTAAGTATCGCTATATAATATTTTTTTTTCTTTTCTGTTCAGTTCGACCGGGTAGAGTCGGGTCGGGTCCGACCATGCTCAAAAAAGACAATCAGACCAAATTTCATATATAAAAACATAATGAAAATACAATTTATCTAAAGTTGTTCTCTACGAGTTTTTATTTTTTGATAGAAAATGTTATCTCATTAAAACGATTCCCAAACTCTTGTATTTGCATACCTAGAACCACATTGAAGCAATCATACTCAAGTAGTAACGATATGTGATATTTGTTTTTTGTCTTGACGACTTTGGGTTAATGTATTCACCATTCATGTTCACCACTTCAAGTTCATGTTTTTCATAGAAAATGTTAACTTTGTCGAAGAACTCATTAAAACCCTCCATTTAAAAGTATATGAATTATATATAATAATTACACCCGACAATTTTAACCCAAGACAAGAGAAATGGGTTGGTTTTGGTGAATAAATATTGTATTTAGGTAGAAATGGGTAGCACCATAACATAGAATGAGTTTAGATGAGTAACACCTTAATACAATGCGGGTCAAGATGGGTCTCTTAGAAACTATGCAAATAAAATGGATTCAAATTATTAATAATATGTTTGATGAAAAAATTATTTGAATATTATTTAAATGGGCTTGTGGTTTAGTTATTAAAATTAATATTAGATCTAGTTTTAAATTGTGTTTAAATCATTAATTGGGTCCTTTTCAATTGGTTTTATTAACCAAATGCTTAGAAATAAAAAATGAAAAGGGGCAATTCCAAAATTTTATGGGAGGCGATTGCAAAATTTCATAGGGGGCGGTCGGGATTTTAACATATATATACTACTAAAAAAAAAATTTTCAAGGTGGGCGGCTGCCCCCCCCACCCTTGGCTGTGGGTACGCCACTGATTACACCATAATTACACCCTTACATGAGATTGAATCCATAACCTCTTATTTTAAAAGACAAGTATTTACCAAATGAGTTAGTATCACTTTGGTGACTTTGATATTCAAAATCCTCTTTAGAGGGGAAAAACCAATGCAAAAGATGTTGTCCTCTACGTCTTGTTTAGTTTAAGACTTTAAGTTTGTGAGTTATACATCTTATATTATATTTATATACAAGGCGCAGAAGTTAAAAAAAACAATGATTTAAAATTATAAGATGTCTAATTATCAGCAGCTTTTTAATTATGATAAAGACTTTAAAAAAAAAAGTTGTCGGCAAGGCATGTTTTAAATGGTAATTAAAGAGAAAATGAGAATAAAACAAATAGTGTCGGCTGACAAAGTTTTGAATCAACATAGAAATCCACCCGATTTTGACACATAGAAAAGGGCACATACGCAAATAACTACCAATCATTGCATTTGAGAAAAAAAACTATTTTAATCCAGACAAAATTATAAAAAAATAGCCGATTAACCAGCAAGTTGAAATTATAGCCTCTGCCTTAAAAAATAAAATTAGGAAAAGCTAGCTAGCTTTTGACCGAAAAATATTGTTAAATCAGCGATATGTTATAAGTAAACATATGTGACATGGCTAAAAGAACTTTTTATTATATAAATTGTTGAGTCAACGATATAATTTTCTAAGGTATTGCTAACGTCAACGATATTAAATGACATGCAAGCGATATATTTACTAATAATGCTGTGAATCACAATATCTATCGCCACGTTTGTAATTAAATGTCACGCAAGCGATACAACATCAAAGATATCGTTTACGTGGCAATCAATATATCATCTTTCTATTTTGATTATATTTTTGATTTTTATATTGTGTAAGGCAGTTTCGACGAGCGCGTCCTTCTCGAACCCATACCGGACCTGCGCTTTCGTGTGTCTCAGTGTGGTCAGCAAAGATTGAACAAAGATGCCCCATTGATTGGATATGGTTTTAGCAATTATTTTTCTGTGGACTTTTCAAAAATCTCATAGAGAAATCTCTGATCAAGGATAGAACAAGATTATTTTTGCATCATATTTAATATCATCCTTATTCACAATCTAATCTATCACAACATTTTAATAAAAAATAATTTATCTCTCCATCACCTACACAATCCAAATATCCAATTAATCAAGCCCAAACCCAAACTACCATCTGTACAATTAAACAAAAAATTACTTTGTTCAACTTCTACACACTCACATACATATATGCGTAAAATGTGTGTATGTAAATATATGTGTGTCTACTAGTGTCAAATTGATACTAAATAATGTGGCATCCATGTAAAGTTACCAATAAATATTGTATTTTTGTAAGATGTTTGATGATAAATATGAAACCATATGCGTAGCATATAGGTAATTGGAATCAATAGGAATACCACTTAAAGTTGTTTATATGTATATATACATATTTATGCATATACATACATACATACATACATACACATATCTCCCTAAACTAATAAAACAGTATATTTAGGGGACACTTTTCAATTTTTTAGCATCCCAAAATTTTCATTTTCCAGCCTATTACTTAACCTAAAACTACTTTTTACATGAATCATTTTATATCCAATTGAAAACCTGTAACAACCGGTTTTTAATAATGAATGTATTGTGAATAATTGTTAATCAAACGGTTGTGGTTGTTGTGATTTGAAAATATGTAAGAATTACGTCATTAATGGCAAGAGCACATTTGGTCGTGCTTGAAATCCACGAGGATTTAGTAACTTTTGTTATTGGGGATTGATAGTATGTGAAAAATGATGAACGTGGGCGAAAACCGTGCGCAAAACGGAGTTCGTATGCTCCCGGAATCGCGAAACGAAGTTAAAAATCAAAAATGATGACGCTGGTGACGTGGGGCGATACGCCTGGCGTGGTGCACCCAGTTGGGGCGATACGCCTGGGTCACTATGTCGGCAACAATTTGTTAAAACGATCAGATTTCATCGGAAACGTAAATTTTTATACTTTTTCGATCTGTTCTTCCTCCCAAACGAAGAACCACTAGTTTTAAGCCTAAAAACTTCAATTTGAAGGCTTCTAATCATCCAGATCGCGCATAGGATCGTGTTTTCAAGTCCCGATCGTTGTTTTAACCGTAGAAATCCGTCAGATCAGGTAACGGTTAGTTTTATCCTACTGGTTCAATATTTTGTGGATTAAATCTAGTTTTGATTGTAATACTATGATTATGGGTATTGATTATTGCCTAGTTGATAACTAGGGATTGTTAGAAACGAAGAACTTGATATTTTGACGGTGAAATCTTCGTTTTGAAGCCGGGATGATGTCCGGTTGTTATGAAACCCATATCATGGTGTGATAACCAGTAGGAATGGGTTGAATATGATTTTAAATAAATTATGGATTATAATCCATAGGTTAAATGATGATTTTGATGAATTGATGTTAAAATTATTAACAAGTTATGATCTTAAATAAAAATTAAATAATAAAAGTGATTAAAGATCGTAACTAATATAATGAACATCAGTTATTTGATAAATTGCCTGGGGAGGCATGAAATATGATTAATTGTGATAATTGACTAAAACTTGCTAAACGTAGTAAGATAGAGTTAGTTATGTGATAAATTGACTTTGAGGAAGTCAAATCAGTCAAGTGTGTTGAACTTGATTGTATGTGTTATATGTATTGAATATAGTTGTATATGTGTGAATATGCAACTAGGTGTTGGTGGTGAAAGTCAAGTGACAATTCACAGAAGTGGAAAAGAGGTTGTAGGAAGTGAACAACCGTATGAACCAGGTAAGTTACCCAACTTACTGTAACATTACATATAAGTAGTAGACAGAGTCTACTTGATTGTGATATATTTATTGATTGATTCATTTGAATGAATGTGCATAACTAGATTGGAACTAATTGAGTTAATAGACTCTAAAGTACATATGTTAAGTTCCAATGTGTTTATGTTACGGTTGAATTAAGTATGCAACATAGATTGCATAATAATAGTCGGATGAGTTGGTGTTTGAGTATGATATCACAAATGTGTGAATAGTCAGAGGTGCTGACAAATAGCTATGGTGGAAGTACAGGAATGTGAACACCATAGTGTAATGTTGATAAAACGATTGTGAGCAATAGTTGATGATTAATAATATTATTATTACATTGTGAGAGTCAATTCGAATAGAAATGACTCAGCTTGAAATTTGATTGTGAAAAATGTATTTTTACATTTTAATATTTATGACTCCACAATGGTGGATAGCCAGAGGTGCTGGCAATTGTCTAGATGGAAGTACCGGTGGGTGAACATCTTAGACTTGATAAATATGACTCCACAATGGTGGATAGCCATAGGTGCTGGCAATTGTCTAGATGGAAGTACCGGTGGGTGAACATCTTAGACTTGATAAATATGACTCCACAATGGTGGATAGCCAGAGGTGCTGGCAATTGTCTAGATGGAAGTACCGGTGGGTGAACATCTTAGACTTGATAAATATGACTCCACAATGGTGGATAGCCAGAGGTGCTGGCAATTGTCTAGATGGAAGTACCGGTGGGTGAACATCTTAGACTTGATAAATATGACTCCACAATGGTGGATAGCCAGAGGTGCTGGCAATTGTCTAGATGGAAGTACCGGTGGGTGAACATCTTAGACTTGATAAATATGACTCCACAATGGTGGATAGCCAGAGGTGCTGGCAATTGTCTAGATGGAAGTACCGGTGGGTGAACATCTTAGACTTGATAAATATGACTCCACAATGGTGGATAGCCAGAGGTGCTGGCAATTGTCTAGATGGAAGTACCGGTGGGTGAACATCTTAGACTTGATAAATATGACTCCACAATGGTGGATAGCCAGAGGTGCTGGCAATTGTCTTAGATGGAAGTACCGTGGGTGAACATCTTAAGACTTAATATATGTCTGATACCACAAATGTGTGGATAACCGGTTAATCCGGAAGTTAAATTGTTGAAACCACAGATGTGTGGATAATTGGTTAAGCCAATAAAATATATGTATATTTGGTGTTTTAAATTTAGCCAGAGGTGCTGGTGGTAGAGTTGAATTAGATAATATATTCATATTGTGAAAATGTCCCACTAAGGGAAATAAATGCACCATATGTGTTGGGTGCAAGTTGATGTTTGAATATGATATATTATTATCTAAACATGATTAACATCCATATGATATGTATGTGGATGGGTTTAAATAAGTTTTTGGGAATTTTGGGAGGGGTTACTTACTTAGTTCATATGAACTAATTGTGACCTTACATGTGATGTTACAAGTCAAGATAGATATGCATTGGGCGATCAGATCGGGCATGTTGTGAAGCAGAACCAAACGTTATGTAAAGTATGTGGTAGTATTAAACTTAAACACACCAGTTTTTATTAATCATAAATGTAAATGATTTGAAATTAAGTGTGTTTAAATCATGAAATGTTAATTTCACGCTTCCGAACATGATTTTTGAGAAAGTTTAATTTGGGACCTAAAAATGGGACACGTGTAATCGTGTGTAAAGTTTGGGTGCTACAAAACCCCTTATTTTAGGTTTTCAATAAATTAAAAACAAACCCTAATTCTTGTATTAAGTGATTTTTTCTTGTACGATTTTTGTTTCTAAAAGATTATCTCATTTTTGATTATATATACATTTAAAAATTTTATGTTTTCTTAGTACCCAAACCGTGTAATACACGGGATATTAGGCTAGTAATGTAATATAATATAAAATATTAGTTAAAAATAAAAATAAGTTGTAAATTTGTAATCTAAATAATACATGAAAGCATACAAATATTATAACTAAGGGGGTGTTTGTTTTTTTTTTAAAAAAAGCTCTTCTAACCTCTTATGTCTGCGCCACGCAGACGCGGGAAGAGGTTAGAGGTTCGCAGATCGTTTGTTTTCTCGCAGACGTTTCATTAAAAAACGTCTGCGCGGCCTCTTCTTGGTGCAGACGTGGACCAAGCTCTTCTTGAGGTCTTCCAACCTCTTCCAATCCACTCCTCCATTTTCAGCCTTCGACCGACCGAACTCCTCCACCGCCATAGTCGCCGTCGCCGCCCTGCTCCACCGCCCTACTCGCCGTCGCCGCCCTGCTCCACCGCCCTACTCGTCGTCGCAGACCTACTCCACCGATCGCGACTGGTAAGTGCTCCACTGCCGCTCGTTAGGGTTTTAGAACGAGGGTTCGATCGAGGGTTTCTACTCCACCGCGGTCGTTCGATCGAGGGTTTCTACTCGTCGCAGACCTACTACATCATCTAGGTCGTTTGATCTATGAGCGAAGATGAGCGGAGATGAGCGGAGGGTTTCTCGCCGCCGCTGTGACGAAAACGAAGATGAGCGGAGGGTTTCTCGCCGCCGCCGTAGGGTTGTTCAATCGGAGGTGAGCGGCGGTAGGTGGAGGGGCTGAGGTCGACGGTGGGGTTGGGATGGTGGGGTTGGTGGTTGATCGGAGATGGTCGATCAGAGGGGAGGAGTTCGACGGTGGGGTTGGGACGGTGGGGTTTGGAAGAGGTTTTAAGTTGATCAGAAAACAAACACCCCCAAAAGCTCTTCTTGCAGGGGTTTGGTCCACCTCTTCTGCAAAAGATGTCTGCAGATGTGGTCCGCAGACCGCAGACGTTTTGCCTCTGAAAAAACAAACACCACCTAAGTTGATCTTATGATCAGTTTGTGATTTGACCAACCGGCTCGTTCTAATCCTATTCTAAAAGAATATATGCTTAGATGCCTTAATTGGAGCTAATAGTTGATAAAAGATTTTATTTTAAATTAAAATAGTTAAAACACATGAGTAAAAAAAATGTAATTTACTTTCAAACATCTTACTACTATAATAAATAAGTAACAATTTGCCACATGTCAATTTCTTATAAAATAATTGCCACATGTCATGTTTTTAATCTTTTCAATCATTCTCTCTCATATTAAATGAAATTATAATTAAATTCTTTAATTTATTAAAGGAATTTAAATTTAATTCCTAATGACTTTATATACCTTTGTCATATTAAAAAACACACTTGAACAAAGTTTACAAAATATGAAAATTTTCTAAAAATCAATTTTTTAGAAAAAAAATAAGAATTATTTAAATTTGTAGTTTTAGGAAAAATAAAAGTTATGTAAAAACAAGTTTTCTTAAAAAACAATTTTTTTACAACATATTTTCTGGCAAAGTACATAAAATTTTAGTTTTCAACCCGTGTAATACACGGGATTTTACCTAGTATACATTAAAGAAGATGAATATTGGGGGTGTTAAATGAGGCGTTCGTGACTTCGTGGGTTGATGGGCAGAACCCATCCACCACGATCGAGAACACGACTCTAACCTACAACAATTGAGAACACGACTCCAATGCACTTGCATAGTTGCATGTTGATTGAGACAAAACTAACATTAACATGACTATTCCTTTAATTTTACTTTTTCTAGATAAATTCAAAGAATCAAAGCGTAAAATTATAGCAAAATCACAAATATGTATAGGATAATTACATTTAAATTACACAACCTGATTCACACTAATTTTTCTTTTATAGGTTTTTCTCTCACTTATGATAGGATTCCTCTTATTGAGTGTTGATATGATCGGAAAGGTCTGTAACCCGTTAGTAATCCAAATTATTGTTAAAAAAAATGTACAACAATGACATTAAATAAGTCAACTCCCATGAAAACACCGCTAGGGATTAATTAGTTACCAAGGAGGACATCATGATTAACTAAATGTGTTCGTGAGATTAACTTAAAACTCTTCCAAAATCTTTTATTATACTAAACCTAAATTATATTATAAACCTAAATTATATTATATTATTGTAAAAGGTTCATTTCCTGTAGCTAGCGTAATCGGTAATTATATACCCCTAACTTATAGTTTTTTGTATCCCCCCCCCCCTCTCTCTCTCTCTCAATTTGGCTTCGTACACCTATTCATCTTGGATTATTCAAAGAAAAATGGGAAAATTAATATATTTGGTTCAAAATTAGTTTTATGTATCTATTTCCTATTAAATATTTATAGAACACTTTTTTATAATTTTAATTTGTCTCTTTTTCTTCTACAAAATAGTAATAATTTTATTTAATTTGGAAAAAATATAATTATACATTATAAGTCATATTTGTTATATTTTTATAAAACATATTTTAGAAATATATGGCATGTTATTCAAAATAAACAATTTTAATTCTATTTATTTAACTTGTGTTATACACAAGTTTTAAACCTAGTATGTGTAATTATATATATAATCATAATTGGTAATTATTTATTTCTAAGTAATTGTTTAGGAATTCCTTGTATCTCTTTCGCTGTATAATGATGTTTGAAATTATAATAAGTAATTGAGTTTATGCATACCATAAACATTTTTAGTTAATTTTTTTAATAAAAGATAATCTAATTATCTATCTATTTATTTATTTAATATATATGCGATGATTTTGATAACTCAAATCAAGGTGTACGTACCGGATTGTTGTTTAACTCGTGAAAAACATTAACATATATTATTCTTAAAGTGATGAAAGTTGCATATATAGATCGAGGACATAAATATAAAATATTTTATCATCAACAATAACATCAAATCATCCATCCATGACAATGCACTTACATATGTATGTATTCGTTTGTCCCCACGTACCAGGCCCTCCAGTGTACGTAAAGATGAAAACACAAGGAAAATAGAAGGATTAGTTAGGAGGATAACATGCCAAAAACAATAAAAAAAGTTTTTTATTTTATTTTATTTTATATATTTTTTGATGAAAAAATGGTAATTATCCTATCATCAAAGAAAACTAGCAAGACGTAATTACATGCATCAAAAACAAACTCAATTATTTTTAGACTTCATCCTACAAACTCAAAGAATACTAGAAACACATATAATGTATATTGTAAAATTTCATTAATTTTAATGTTATTTTATGAAAATAACGTTAAAAGTGTTGAAATGATTAACTTTAAAAGGATTTTTATTAGTTATTTAAACTATCTTACTGAAACCCTATAATATACATATACAATTGTTTTAGGCCCAAAATTTACAAAAATATTAAGTCTTAAAAATTGATGAATTTTAGAAAAATCATATAAGAAAAAAGTGTTGTAGATGTGTTAAAATGATATTTAAAAAAATTCCAAGTTTTGGCTTCAATTTGGCAAAATTATTTAGATTAATACTTTAAAAGTGGATTATTATTTGTTCACAATCCTATGTGTGTCTGTGTGTGTGTTTGTATGTATGTATACGCATGGTTGTAAAAGTCGCTAGGCGCTAGTCGGGCGGCGAGATACCGCCTAGGGATTAATCGTGATTAATCGACGCTAAGCGGATTGGAATTTTATATGTAATTTTACAAATATTTATTATATACACACATTAATATCGATAATTTAATATAATACTTCAAATATATTAGAAAATAAACTTAAACATACTAAGTCAAGTACTTTAAATTACAAACTTAAACACAAAATTCAAAGTTTATAGATGTTTAGTGGCAGGTTTCAATGTATCAGATGTTGGATTTGATGTTTTAGAGACATATTAAGTATTTGAGGTTGAGAAATGTCTCGAATAATCACTTCTCGGGGTCCTTTTTACTCGAAAAAAGCCAAAAAAACCAAAAGACCAAAAAAAAAGGCCGCCTAGGGCAAAATCGACAAGGTTTCTGGCAGCCTAGCGCATAGGCGGCCGTCTAGGCCGATTTTTACAACACTATGTATATGTATATGTATAGAAATTGAATCTTATGAAAACTCAATCTTAGAGAGAAAACCATTAAACTATATGTGAGCCATTGATTTGAAATCTTGAAAATAAATATGTGGTCCAACCAGAATAAAAAATTGAGTTTTGAATAAACAAATCATTTTTAATGTGGGTTAATGTGAACTACCTATTTATTTGCAAGATTCCAAATTAATGGCTCACACATGGTTTAAGGGTTTTCTATCTAAGATTGAGTTTTCATAAAACTAAATCCCTATATATATATATATATATGTATAGAGAGTTTAATATAACTTTGTTGCTTGTTCTTCTTTAAAAAAGGCATGATATATAAAATAAAAAAAGGTTATATATGATAGAATAAAATAGCTAGGGTATATGCCTAATACATTAAATGGTATCGGTGGCCTTCAGTATAATAATTACTATTCCAATAAAAGGAATCAATCGTGTTTCTTCGACAGTGATATGTTGATAGTTTTTTTTTTCAACGGCAAGAGGCTATTGATTGACACGTTTCTGAAAGAAGCCTCGTACATCAAACGCATTATCTTTATCTCACTAATTCAAAAGAACACCCACCACTATGGTAAAACCTTCAAAGTTATTATTAGAAGCTGAGACCTTAAGAGACCCAATTAAGCTCTATTTGTTATTTTCCATACTATTGAACCATAAGTCCATAGGTCGATATGTTGATAATTAATTAAGTACTAGCAATTAGCACGCTTAATGTATGCCAACGTGAGACTAGCTCATTTGTTAAAGTCTTTGCCTATTAAAACGAGAGGTTATTAGTTTAATTCCATATAATAATATAATTTAATTTGTGGTATTTTAAAAATAAAAATAAATTTGTTGTTAAATAAAATAAAGAAAAATAAAACTTAACGTTTGGGTTCGTGACAGGTGCAACCTTTTAGGAGGTAAATTAAGTAGTCTGTTGAATTTACTTAAAAGCGAACCATGATAAAGAGCATATCTAAAAGTGTTAACAAAGTAACACCATTATAGATAATGCATATATTTTTATTTTAAGTTGCATGCATCTTCTATGGCTAATATATGAACACATGCATGCCCTTTGTGGGTCATATATATTTCCATGTTTAATTTCAAGTCTGAAAATATATCACCTTCTAGGGCAAAGCCCTCACATATTAAAGTCCACAATATATTCACTTAATTAGATACAAACACTACACCAATCAGCAGCTAAGGCAACAAAAACACGAAGGTTTTAGCGACGACATGTCGTTGTAAATAACCTTTTGATGGCGACCTTTCTCGTCGCTGGAAGCCTAGTTCCTTGTAGTGTAATACAATATTAATGCGTGTTTGAAGAATTGATGGTGACATTAGTTTACCCCCCCCCCCCCCCCCCCCCCACCCACCACACACAAACAAACAAGAACACAACTCTTCCTTCATTTTACTTGTTATTTATTTATAAAAAAAATGCATGGTAGTATTGAGTGTTGATGGTCATTATCAATCAATTTGGAGAACCAGATAAGGACCATACTAACTGTAGCCTTTAAAAACCATCCATTTTGGTGGGCTTCTTGATAGCTAGGTGCATGCATGTTAGCTATAAATCAAAAGTACAAGCTCTAGAGTATCTTTAGGTGCATATGCTTTTCAAAAAGATACCAATTGTGAATTTCATGTGCATATGCACAGATTTAAACTTGTCAAGTCTGGCTCATAGTTTGGGGGCCGAGTGTATATATCCATTTATCTATCACTATAAAATTGAATTTTAGAGATGAAAATATTACAGATAGACACCTCCGTTGCGATTACCTACAAATAAGCGGTCATATGTAGTTATTGTAGAATTCTAGTAGCAACATCAATTAACAAGTCTTAAGTAACAACATAAGTAGTAGTAATAACAACAATAACAACAATAATAATAATACTTTTGTGTTAGTGTCACGTACGGACTGAGATCTATAGTTGGAGGATAACAACAACAACAAACGTACTCAGTAAAATCACACTTAGAATGGGGTCTGGTGATAGTTGGAGGATCCAAAACATATTTACAAGACATGCATCAAATGGTCAATGATAGTTCAAAGTGGTTGTGTCTGTTGCTAAAGTCATCGGATTTGTAATGTTGTTATGCACAAGAAAAGAAATATTGGCATTTATTAAGATAACCCCTAATCCGGCCCACTACATTTAAGTCATATTGGAGTCCTTAACTAGGGGTTATCCATTAATTTTATGAAGATCAACTATGGTGTAAATCTAGGTTTGTATAGTTACCACTTGAACATACAATCAAAATTTTTGAATTCGTAAGAGGTTTAAGATTTTTGACATAGGTTTTTATGATTTTTAAAAGTCGTTTTGTTTCTAGCTGATCCGCTAGTTACAGATGTCGTTAAAGCTATTTTCACAACATGTGATAACATATCGCTTTTAGAATATGTTTGGTTCATTAAGTGCTAAGTTAGTAAAAGATCTGAATCATTCAGATTTTTTTTAAAACATAATAATTAAAAAACTGACTAATTAAAAGATTTTCTTTAACAAAACAAATAGTTATAATACTAAGCTAGTTTGACTTGCAAATCACCTAGCTTAATAACAAAACGTGTTTTTGAGAATGACTTTTTGAAAACTATTAAAAACAATGTCAAAAATCCTAAATCATCTTGATTGAGAAAAATTTCTTATTATGCACTCCTTGCGAGTTGTGACTATGCCACTATGGTACCGATATTAATTAAATGCGTCAGTGTATCAAATGTCATCAACCCATCACCGTATAAATATCTTAAAAAAAAAAGGTAAAATGTCATTTTAGTTCTCGTGGTTTGGCAACTTTTGCCATTTTAGTCGAATAGTTTAAATTTTGTCATTTTGGTCGTTATGGTTTATATTTTATTGTCATTTTCATCCTTGTGGTTTGGTTAATTTTGTCATTTCAGTCCAAAAGTTTAAATTTAATTGGACTAAAATAACAATAAAATGGAAACCATAATGACCAAAATGACAATAAAAGAAAACCATTATGACCAAAATAGCAAAATTTAAACTACTGGACTAAAATGGCAAAACTTGTCAAACCATAGGAACTAAAATGACATTTTACTCAAAAAAAAAAGAGTAAATTACCGATATGGTACTTGTGGTTAGCTATTATTTCCCTCTTGGTCCCTAACTTTCATAAATTATTCATATGGTCACTAACTTTTAACATTTGTAACACATAAAGCACTTAGGTCTCTAAATTACCCTCACATAATTGACTAAATTACCCTCACATAAGTACTATATGTGTTACAAATGTCAAAAATTAAGGACCGTATGAGTAATTTATGAAACCTAGAGACCAAAAGTGAAATACTAGCAAACCACAATGACCATCATGGTAATTTACTCAAAAAAATAAATAAATAAATAAATAAAAAAAAAAAAAAATAATAATAATAATAATAATAATAATAATTCAACCTAAGTTCTTTTACTAATTTACTGTCTTATCTTTACACCATTACGGACAGTTCACTTTTATCATTCTAGAAAAATAACCCAGATCGATAAGAGCATAGCGTCATATATCACTGCCGATTATCGTCAATCATATAACACTTATGATGTGATGAGATGACGGTGCTTTCTTTGTATGTGGTAATTGACATCCACCGAAATCTCTCTCTCTCTAATATATTTGCATTTCTTCTTATTTAGACCAGGTAGATAGTGATTACCAGTTACCAGTTAAACAAAAGGCAAGGCACTTAGCCAATATTGTTTTGTTTGATTACTGTTTCTTCTTTGCTAGAGGGACCCTAACTATCCAACAAAGTTAGTACGTCCAGTGGTTAAGTCTTGTTTCTTTCTCCTTACAGACCAGGGTTTAAGTTTCACCGTGACACTTTAATGGATACCAGGTGTGGGAGAAATCTTGAGCTTAAATGCTTAATCTTGGTATCTGAACCAATGAGGGGAGGAGGGGGAGGGTTTACCTATTCCACAGGGTTTCCGCGCATCAGGGGTACGGTTTCACGTACTGAGATCAAGGAATCGATCTTACTTACTAACTCTCAGAATAATGAAGGTAGCACGGCGAAACCCTCTGCCGTTAAAAAAGGAAAGCGGGACCCTAACTATTATTTCAGGAGTAATTAAAAGGCATCAAGGACATCCTACGCAGATTAATGCAGAATTTAATATACGTTAACGTAAATCAATTATATATCCCGGGGTAGGATCAAATAAGAAGTGTATTTTGCCTAAGAAGGCTAAGAAGGATTTTTAAAACCTTCAAAATCGACCCAAACGAACTCCGATTGAGCTCATTTCGATGGCATTGGAACCGTCTCATCGAACCCTACAATATTAGATTTTAAGTTTTTGTTTTAACAACTAGATTTAGATTTTGGGTTTTAGGGCTTGGTTTTTAGCTTTTAAGTTGTATCTTTATGTTAAAGATTTGTTTTTAAAGTTTTGGTTTTAGTATTAGGGTTTATTGTTTACGATTTAAGGTTTGGGTTTTAGGGTTCGACAAGCCGGTTCCAATGATGTAAAAATTAATTCAATCGGGGTTTGTTTGAGTCGGTTTTCAAGTTTTTAAATTCCTTCTTAGCCTTCTTAGGCAAAATAGACTTTTTAGGGGAACCTTCCCCTATATATCCCCACCCAGCAATTAATTAATGAGAGAGCAATCGTATCCTACTTAACTAATAAATAATGGTTTTGTAGGGACACTTGACACATTTCTAGAGCACCTTGATAATTTTTTCCCTCATCTCTCTCCTATTAAATATTAAATATACTTTTTACACATTTTAAATTAAAAATAAAACTTTTTTAATACATTAAAAATATTTTTATATTAAAAAAAACTTTTTTAAAAAAAACAAATTATTATAAAATATAGAATTTTTAAAAATAATTTTACAAAACGAAATACTTAAAGAAACAAACTTTGAAGCTATTAGTGTTTAAAAAAAATCATATAATTATTTTCTAATTTAATCTATGAAATTGTATTTCATCATATTTTATATTAAAAAAATCATCTTATATAGTTTAAATTTTTATTGTTAACTATTAATTAATGATATTTTTTTATTCATCCTGTGTAATACACGGGGTACTAACCTAGTTCAATAATATATATATCAGTTCTCTAAATTTTTTTTAACAACAGAGGGTCCGTCATGCTACCTCTATTTATCCTTACGTTTGATAACTAAGATCGATTCGTCAATCACCAACCGTAAGACTATACCCTCTGATTAACGGAAACCCCGTGTAATAGGTGAACCCTCGTCCCCCATTGGTTCAGAACCCGAGATTAAGTTCAAGATTTCTTCTCTCACTTGGTATCCATTAAAGTGTCACCAATGAGACTTGACACCTGGTTTCCAAAAAAAAAAAGTCAAGCCGTAACCACTAGACTTACTTTGTTGAATTATCAATGCTCTAAATAGAAAAGATTTTTACTTTCTATGCCAAACTTAACAAAGATCCACATTTAAACCATATATATAAATAGTCAATACAGCAAGCATTGTAATAGATACAATCCTTATCCCTCTATCTAATAAAGAGACATTGCCTTAATGATTAATGTACTACTAGTATACCCAGGCTAGTCACTCATTAACTCTCTAAATAGAAAATATGTTGGTTTGTTAAAAGTTATATTAAAGGTCATGACTAGCAAAACAGGAAGGTTGGGTTGGGTAACAGGTCAGGATGTGTGCAAGTCAGGATGTGTGCGGGTCAAAATAAGTTTTAAGCAAAATCAGTTTTAGTTTAAACGGGTCAACTTAAAAAAAACATAATTTTCGTTCAAGTCAAAATTAGTTGTAACTAAACAAATAGTTTATTTGAATAATTTTTGATGATTTTACCATCAAATATATTATTGATCATTCTTACTCATTTGAATTTATTATATCCACGTAATTTTTAAAGTTACTCATCTTTACCCGTTTTATGTCATGACGCAACCCATTTTAACCTAAAATATAATAATTGTTTACCCAAATTTAGCTATTTATCTTGTTGTAGGTCAAAATTAATTATCAGTTCTATTAAAGGTAAATTTTTTTACATTTATTATTTACTCTTAATTACCATCTTATTTTATAGTCACAGATTTAAACTTACATCATTATCCATATGCACCTAATTTGTTTATATCATCAAAATGATGATGATGTGTCAAGTAATATTGATAATAGCACAAAATAAATTAAAAAAAATCTGATTACATTTAATGATTTGGAAAAATGAAACTTTTTTATATATTTTTTACATTTTATACAAAACAGAACAACACGTACCTAGTAAAATCTTACTTTATGAGGTCTGGTAGAGAGAAATGAAAACAAATCTCACCCTTAATTACCCCAAAATATGGTACGAAAACTGCTTCGTAAGAGACCCCAAATGTTGAATCCAAAAGAGAAGTTGAATCCAAATATTCTCATTGTGTACTTTTTATACAATTTGTGGCTAAAGTTAATTAATGCTAGTTTTGCATCAAAATATGATTGCGCTTGATTGTATTTAATTGAAAGAACAATACTACTTTTTATTCTTATTTAATCTTGTGACTTTTAATCTAAGAGACAAAGTATTTACCAAGGAAGTTGCTAGCTAGAGATTGGCTTCAAATATGGTTTATTTTCAAAATTTTTATATGTGAATATATATAGATTTTTTTTTTCATTATCGCGATCGGGTTAATAGTCGTAATCTGCTTGATATCTATAATTTTATAAACTTCAAGACCATAAGTTGTTATGTTATGCTTAATAACCCAGAAATTAAAAAAATATACACTTCATTATAATTTTGAAAAAAAAAATCTATAATTAAACGTTAAGTTTGAAAAGTAAGCCACGTGTACACGTACCATTAAAAATGTTATCAGTACCTCATTATTGGAGGCACGATATCTCCAAGCAACCCTTGATCCATATGAGAACGATGAAAAGTTGTTCCAGGCGGTTCATTAGAAGGATGATCCCCAGCTTCAGTAGATACAGCTTGTGACTGTGGCCGTGGCCGTGACCGTGACCGAGAAGCACCATGATCAGCCACTTGAGGCAAGTGCGGTCTCAAGTAATTAAATTGTTGTGTGTTTGAAGAAGGGGCCAGTAATCTTCCATAGGCTACTTCTTGATGACTTAATAGCCCTCTTGGGAACCCTACAGTGTGATGACAGTGTTGGCCTTCATATGTGGTAATTACAGTTGTGGGATCTGTTGATGAACGTTCAACTCGTTTCTTCACCGTGCATTTGCTATTCGTGCAACGATAGTAGCTCCTTTAAAAGAATTGTTACAAAAAGGGAATACATTAGATTCATGATAAAATGTTAATAAAGCAAAATCTTTTAAACTTATAAAACATTAATGATTCAATTATATGACTAGAGTTGGGATATATATGGTGTTTAATTAGTTAGAAGGAGTGAGATACAACCTAGGAAAAGGGCTATTTTTAACAGCTTTCTGCCCATATTTTCTCCATCTGTAACCATCTTCAAGATGATCGATTTCACTCTTGGTTAAGAAAGCAAACCGTTGCTGGCGAATTCTTTTGGGCCCCTTCTTCTTAGTCTTACCCCTGAAAATCATTTCAAGCAGCTTTTATTTTATGACATGCACCATAACTGAAAAAATTCATGACAATTATTAATCCAAGTTGATGTTTATAAAAGCCATAACATGGAGTCCTGCAAGTCATGGGATAATAAAAAGAATGTTAGCAACTTTTAATACATAAAAGGATCTGGCCGGCTAGACGTTTGTTAAATAAGTCAACAGGTTAAAATGGATAATGAACTTATGTAAAGTTATATGTAAATGTCGTGAAAGTATTTAGGGCTGCAAGAACAGTTTGTTAAGTCCGATCAGTATCTAAATATACAAGTGTGTAAGGGGCATTACAGTCATTATATGATTATTCAGATGGGAGTCTAACCAGTGACGGAGCTTGAAGGCATAGATAGGGGGGCGAAAATTTACCGGAGCCACAATACATGTTAATTTTTTTACGGAGGGGGGCGAAACCTCTATTTTTAACTAAAAATTAACCTTTCGGCCAAAATATTAACACTACGGACGAAAAAATAGGGAGGGCGGTCGCCCCTGGCCCTATGTAAGCTTCGTCCTTGAGTCTAACGGCTGCTATAGTAGGTTAACACTGTATTTTTTATTTATTTTTTGCTACAAACAGTAACTTTCGTTCCAAGGATTATAATAACATGTCAAAAGTCTGGAACATGGTTAAGTATGTCGGTTTGTATATGATATTTGCAAATCAGTATTTGTCATTCATTCTTGTTCTAGTTGTTTCTTATGTAATTGCTCATACTCAACGAACATGAGTAACAATCGGGAAGGGAGTTTGCTACTTTAGTACTTTGCTTCGTAAAATCCCACCTGGGCAACAAAGAATGCAAAAAAAAATGTTTCTTGATTAAAAAAAACTACAAATGAGTAAATTCATATTGTGCATATATAATGTGCCTATTTTTTGGAAGCAGCAACGAAATTTGCAAAAGTTAAACAAAAAAGGAAGCTAGAAAAATAAATAACATGGAAACAGATACTTATCATGTAGAATATACGCATTAGATCGAGCAACTTTTGTGCATATCTTGCTGCACCCACAACTTTCGTACAATTAGGGTCCATGCGTGCCAGTTTAGGCTATTCAAAATAATCCAAAAAGGCAGAAAAAAAAAAGAGTAAATAAAGAAAACACATACTCCCACATGTCTCTTAACAACACAATTAAATTAAAATTAAATATAATTATACAAAAATCATCTAAATAATATTTCAAATATGCATATATTCACTTATGTCATTTTATGTGAAAAAAGCGACATCATAAACAGCACGCCAACGCCAGACCCACGCCATTTCCGCCGCAATAACGGCGGTGTTCACGCTTACCAGATAGTGGTGGAAAAGAAAGATCCTTGATTGTATAATCACAGAAATGCCATCGCAACTGGAGTGAATAGCTTTAGCTAATCACAAAGGCGCTGTAAAGACTCCCAGACAGTCTTTCCGTCTTATAGAATGAAACATACTTCATAATATCCTAATTTACCGGATGTTTGTATTATGTTTAAAAATAAAAATAATTAATGTTACTGAGGTGGTGACTAAAATATATATATAATATATAATATATATATTAATTATTTATTTATTTTGGAAAAAGAAAAAACGGTTTGAGAGTTGAAGTCTCGGTGGACAAAAACGTTGGAAAAATTGTTGTTAAACTAAAATCGAAGTGACGAGTAAGGACCCGGTTTCTAATTCCTTAAACTAATAAACACTTTAAACTTTTCAAAAAATTCAGCGCTTAAAAGTTCAATTTCACTAATTTTGTGTAAAATAAATGCTAATTCTGAAATGAAACTCCGCGATCTCCGATTTTCCGAATTGAGTATAACTAACAATGAATGTATGATAGATTGATAGTTCCCGTTGCCGATAATAATAACGCTACCACAAACGACTCACCCTGTCTCCGACGCCGGTGATTTACCACTAGAAACAGCATCACCGGAAGCTGCGGAAGACTCCGGTCGATCGTCAGAAGAGCTAGAAGAAGGCAACGTATGCAACATAGACAAATCCCCTGCGATTTCAGCAGATCCTGTCTGAGCCGGATTCGCCACCACATCACCGGTAGAATTCGACTCTTCCTGCGCGCCACAGCCACCTCCGGAACCGATCCGATCAAATTCCGGCAGAGGAGGCTGGAAGTTCCATCCGAACTCACTCAATATGCTGTTGTCTTTATAGTCGCTAGTTCCGAACAAACCGTAATCGCCAGTGAGCGTCCAGGTAGCATCGGCGGCGAATCCTCCGGTGACCGGATCGGCTGTGTTCTGATCATCCATAAGATGTAGATCGGGGAAGCTTTTAGAGAGAGAAAGTTTTAGGGTTTTAGGAGAGAGAGAACGCGTAGAAAAAGGTTCTGTAGCTTGTGCGAAACGTCAAGTGAATTGGAGGAAAAAGACGGGATAAAAAAGCAACCGTCATGCTGTTGAATAGTACGGAGAATGGAAATTACGCGCGTAAATTCAAGATACCAGTTTATGCTACTTCATTTGACACTACAAATTAAATATCCTTTTTTTATTTTTTATTTTACCTCTACATACATACATACAAACAAACATACATACATACATACATACTATTATATTATATAACAGTACTACTTTAAAAACTTGTATAATTAATAAAAAAAATATATAATAATTTTTGATGATTTAATAAGTAATAACTATGGATAATTAAATTGATATTAAATATTTATTTTTAGTTTATGTTATGAAGTTTAAACATTCTTCTTTTATCCGAGTTTGATACCGATAATGACTACCTAAAAGATTTATAGTTGAAAGATTTATAAAAAATCGTTGTAACATACATTTCTTTTAATTTAAAAAGAATATTTTTATAGCTTTATTAGATCCAAATTATTCGATAAAAGTTTCGTAATTAATTTCTTGCGATGAATTTTGTTCAATTAACAATATAGCTAGTTCATTTAATCTTTTTGTGATCTAGTAGATCTTAAATAATTTTTTAATTATTTTAATTGTGAAAATTTTTTCTACAGAAACAACTAATACATGAATAATTAACGTAACATGCAATATATACGTTTGGAAGACAACTAAAATTTTGGAAATTAAAAATTAGAAATCTCAATTGGACATTTTTCAACAAGTATATTTCTTAAATTATTATTCATATCCATTGACTTAGATAAAAAAAAAATATTTGAAGGTGTGTACTAATTCTTGGTTCATCAAGGTCTATAGTTCAATTGACCCACAAATACTCAAATACATCCTTAAAAAGTTAAGCACAACTCACAGCCCTAAGGTCAACTAATGACAATTAAAATACACAAAACAGGAACATCAAAATTTAAACAAAGAACCATAGATATAAAAAACACAAATAGAGAAACCCTACATCAAAATACACTAAACAAGATTATTAATAGAAAACCCACCAATGAACAATCACTTAATCTAAGAACCTTAGAGAAAAACCACAAAGAAACACATTTAACAACCAAAGTCTCTTATAACAATACATTTAACGGGTTACTGTATAAACTTATTTAGAAAATTCAAATAAATATACTATTAGAATGATAAAGCTTAATTTATAAAAATGCTTAAGTTGTAAAGAATAATATGTAACATTATAACCAAAAAGAAAAAAAATAAAATATGAATTGAAGACATAGAGGTTTGTAGCCTTGCCAAGTTGCTTTTAATATCAGCGTAAATTGTAATTCTTCTTTTGGATACTCATCCTTTCATCTTAACAATTTTATGGCTTGTTTGTTATTTTTAAGTGAAAGTAAAATTAGATATTTAAAGTTTTTAAATATTTGACTTCTTCTGAATCGCCAACTTGAATATATAATCCAAAACATAGCGATAGGAAAAAACTTCTGAGTCCGTGACTTTCGTCCCATTAAGAGTTTTTTTTTTCTAACTTCCTCAAAAATTTCACTTACTATAACACACACATACACATGCGATTTAAAGAGCGCATGTGATCTTAATGATCAATGGTATATATGCATGTACGTAATTTATCTTGATTAACTGGGTCTTGATAGCTTATAAAGCTCAATTATGCCTTTAGTTTGATTTTACATATATATTGTAACGATCGATTCATGTTAAATCTTAAATATGCATTTATACACACACTTATACGTACATATACATCCACTAACACATGCACATACATACCGGCCTGTACATGCATTAACACACACTAACACTAATGCTAGTGCATAAGTAGGGGCGAAGGTCATATAGGGTCGCACCCGCCCCTCCCTCCCTTTTGTCCGTATTGTTAATTTTTCGGTTAAAAGGTTATTTTTAATTAAAAATAGTATTTTCGTCCCGTCGTTTAAAAAAAATTAACGTGTATTCTAGGTCCATAAATTTCGGTCCCCTTCAATAAAACTCAAGTTCCGCCACTGTGCATAAGTAAGTACACACACACTGACACACATATGTACGTACCTACTTACGTACGTACGTACGTACGTACGTACATATTAGAGGAGGGTTCAATATAAATCTCCTCATTTTAGTAAAACTAAAAAAACTCTTACTAGTAAATCGATTTTAAAATTTTATTTTATGATTATTTATTATAAGGTTAGAAATGCAACTCACATAAAGTTTTTTATTTTATTCTTTTTATTAACATTTCTAACATTATAATAAAAAGAATTAAAAAAAGGAAACAAAATTGATTGGTGATTATTGTGGTTGGTTTCAAAGTTTTCTTTAAAATAAAGATTTATGTGGAACTCTTCTCATACATATAAATATATTATGTTAATACAAAAACAATCCGTAATTACTAATATATGTAATTTATTAATATTATGTTTATAATAATAATATTTGATTACAAGGTTTAGAACACTAATGTATTTAATTATTAGCATATACAGTTTATTAATAATTTCAATATTATATAAAATGTATTTTTATTAGTTTGTCGGAATATTGTAGTTAAATCGTCGGAATGGTCTTCTATTTAGCAACAAAACTGTGATAACTAGTTACTTTGTTAGAAAATTGTTGGAAACATTAGGGTGTTTTAGAAATCAGGAATGAAGTCATGAGAAGTTAGAAAATTCTTGGAATTTTTTTTTTAAAATACGGAACGAAGTGATGAGAAGTTACTTTGTTGGTATTTTGTCAGAATTATAAATTATTTTATGAAAATTCATACTTTTCTACTCACAAATTAATGTAAAATTGTTTAAAATAAACAAATAATCTAAACAAGTGAACAAAACCTACTTCATTACGACCTTTCATCATGTAGTCTACCATGTGTCTTAGTTTCAACTTCGTCCGGTCTATCCGAAAGGTTACATCACATCATTAGCAACGTTAAATAAGTAGATAGAGGCTAAACCAAGAAAGAAAAAACAAAAACACTTAAAAAATTAAGGCATTTGAAAGCATTTTTTTGTTTTAAAATGTTTTTTTTTTTATTTAAGTTAATATGCAAAAACAGTTTTATATAAAAAAAATTTTAACAATGAATAATATTATTAACGTTCCTTAAATATAACTTTTCTATAATGTCTAAAACGTCAACACGTACTGCAATAAAGGAGTCCCGAGCCCCTACTCCTCTCATTAAGGATTGATAGATTTCAATACGGGCAATTAAAATTTATGCATTTAAAAGGATATAAATTCATGTCATGTTCAATCATTTTAATTTATAGATCGAAATTGTATTTTTAATTGATTTATGTACTTTAAAAGTGATATATATATTCCATGATACACCTATATATAAGCTTTTGTTTTGTTGCTTCTAATATTTTGTTTGTTTTTTTTCCAAAGTAAGTGAATTATAATATATATATAATATATATATTTCTGCTAATAAATAAAGGTTTTGTAGAAACACACCATTTTGTATAGTATCTTAAAATTGTTTTCTCGTATCTATTTTATGTTAAATATACTTTTTATACATTTTTAAATTAAAAAAGAATTTTTTGATACAATAAAAATATATTAATATTAAAAAATAATTTTATAAGAACCAAATTATAATTATATATAGAATTTTCAAAAACAACTTTTTAAAATAAAATATTTAAAGAAAAAAAGTAAAAAAAAATAGTGTTTAAAAAATAATATAATTATTATATTATTTAATATATTAAATTAAATGGATTTTTAATCATATCTTATAATAAAAATCATCTTATATTGTTTAAATTTTCATTGGTAACTATTTATTGTATTTTTTATATATCTCATGTGATACACATCGTGCTATCCTGCTATTGAAATATAAAATAGGATTTAATTCAAATATGATTTATCATATTAATTCATAGTTCAACAAAATAAATTATTATATAAAGCAGCATTATATATATTACTTTATCATGTTTTTTGTGATGTAATTTTTTTTTTGAGTTAGTGACATGCATTTGTCATTATTGATTCATCTATGGGTTTATTAATTTTATTAGGGCATTTGCAATGCCCACTCATTCTCATCCTATCTCCTAGTGATATCTTCTTTTTTTTTTAATAGAGCTTGTCTGTTAGATTCAAATAAAAAAAATCATTAAAGTTAAAATGTTGGTTTTTGATACAAACCCCAAAAATATGATATAAAACTTGCTAACAAATAAAAAAACATCCTTAATTACCCTTGCTTAATCAAGTAAATTGTTGATTTACTATTGTGTTAATTCAACTTTAAACACATGATGCATGTAAAAGGACGTACCCAGTTCATGACTTAGCTTCTGCTTTATGCAAACATATGCATGTATTATCTTGAAAATAATATTGTATAGATCTTAAACAAGTTAATGTCATTATCTATAATCTAAACATAATAAGAAAGCTAATACATGTGACAAATATGATAAAAGAAATAAAGATGAAGTATCTAAATCACATGCTAAATATAAAATATATTAAATTTACTTCACATGCTACTTTTATGTATCATTACTCATTTTACTCCTTTAAGATGCTTTTCAAATGCCATTTATAATGCCCATACCCTACTATCATTTATAGGACTTACACAACCTCAATGGTGAAGCATTCTTTTGGCATGTAATAACATTAACGAAAGAAAAATATATATATTTTTTAATTAGCATTGGCAAATTATTTGGTATTAAAACCCATAGTAATTCAATTAATACTACATTCAATTGAAGCTATATCCTAAGCCTCATGTGAATCTTTAATGAGGTTGAGTCGAATCACTTTCATATAAAATAATATTTATTTTTTTAGGTTGGTATTATGCTAATATGTATTTTCAAATAAAAGAATATGTATTGACAAATAAAATCTATTTATCATCGAAAATACAAGATTAAAATAAGTGCTATAATCAAGAGGAAAAAGAAAAAAAAAACAAAAGAAAAAACATATATTATACTATATATATACAAATCTTGTGTGTCCTAAAAATTTCCACAAGTGTGGAATGCCAAAATGTATGGAACAGAATCTTAACCACAAAATTTTGTGGGTAACTATTGACGACGACGACGAAAAAAAAAACTACTGACGAAGACAATTAAAAAATTAATTTTCTTTTATTTTTATGCTTTGTAGGCCCTTGTAAGAAAATGAGTTTGAGTATAATTTTGTGACATTATGGTGCTGTGGTGCATATGAAAAGACAAAAGAATTATCGGATTTTTTAACAAAACGAACAAACAATTAGGAGCTATTTTATAGAAAGTAAAAACTACCTCTTATGTATGGATAAAAAAGCACGTGAAATTTATAAATTTAGAATGAAAAAAGTTGTGTATTTTTTAATATTGATACAAGGTTAGTGTATTTACACTCTTAGCGTCTTGCTAGAGCGTGTATGAAATAATAATAACAATAATAATAATAATAATAATAATAATAAATCTTGCCGTTCAACAAAAATTGTAAAGTGGCGAAGATTAGTAAAAAATAATAAAAATAAAAAAAAAATCCTATTGGAAGGGTAGGTTGCCTGGTCCAATGGTCCATGATTGATAATCGACGAATCATCATCAATCTACTTAAAAAATCACCTTTTTATTTATTTATTTATTTATTTGTTTGTTTATTTATTTATTTTTTTAATTTTGGTTTTACACTTTTAGTCGCCGGTTACCCATCGATAAAATGTTTCATCAATGAGTCTCTATTATTGATCGTACAAATAATAATGCCTTGTGAGGTTATTCCACGTGATAACAAAAATTTAAAAGCATTCATCTTATAACTCTTTATCCCCATAATTTTTTTTTCAACCCTCAAATCAATCATCATTTGTTAAATAAAAGTAACATGACCGCACTAATCAAAAGAAAACTCGTAATAAGAAAACATTACGTTCATCCACATACAATTGTTTACAGAATTATTTTAAACATTTCTTATAAAAAAAGCTAAGAAGTTACCATTCTACTAGAAGCCTTTTGGTTCCCCAAAATTTATCCAATAATCACATGTAACTTTAACTTTGTTCTTATTTTAGGGTTTTAAACGGATCAATATGTTTCGTGAACTACTTGAGATCGTATACATAAAAAGTTAGAACGAACATAATATAAATGATTTTGAGCCATAAAGTACGACTCGTTTAGTTACATGCTTGAGCTTAATTTTCATGTATCAATCTTGAACCAGCTCGTGTGCTTAAATGAGCTATGTAATTTTATTTAATGGAATAGTTGTAATTTATATAGATTATTATTTACCTATATTTATTTATAACAAATATAATAATATCAAATATATTATGAAACAAATGAAAATAACAGTTATAAATGCATACAAAATTTAAAAAAAATCCATTGGGGAGTAGCCGGATCAATGATCAATTTCTTTGGGTAGGAGCCGGACAATGCAAGAAGATACATTGTAAGGGTGTTTAGAAAAACTGAAAATCGTTTAAAATTGATAACCGAACTGTATCCGTAACCGAAAAAACTGGATCGAATTTTGAATTCAGTTTATTCGGTAAACCAAATTCATATTTTAATTTATATTTATATTTTTATTAATAATATATAAGGTTGAATTCGGTTTATTTGGTTGAATTCGGTTTGTTCGGTTGAATTCGGATAGGTTTATTCGGTTTTTAACCAGTTTGTTTGGTTTTTAATCGTTTTGTTCGGTTGAATTCGGTTTGTTCGGTTTTAACCAAAAACGAACGGAATTGAATTCGGTTCGGTTAACGGTTAGGGAAAAAAATTTGGAAAACTGATTAAACCAAACCGAATAAACCGAACAAACCGTTAACCGAACCGATGAACACCCCTAATATATTGGGTGGATTCACCAATAAAGTTGAGGTATATGGGAACCTTTCCATGCCGATGGCCTAAAATTGAAGAAAAATAAACTAATTGATATAATGATTGGATTGTTATGGTTTAACCAAAGAGGATGATAGTTGGATCTGGGTAGGAAACTCAAGTAGTATGTTTCTCTTCAAAGAGAATTGGTAACTCTAGTATGTAATAGTCCGAGCAAACTTTATCAAGATATTTTTCGTTTTGCTTTTTATGGGTTATCAATCCATAAATTAACGGTAATCTTCACCAGACAAGTTGCTAGTCTAATCAAAACGTGTCTTAGTAGAGTAAAGACTTTGTTCTTTCCCTCAACCAATGACCTCCTTATGAAGGTTGGCATTCTTGTTTGCAAACTTGTAATGTCTCTTGCTTTGATACCATTTCTAACAATCAAATAAACGTGTCATAATATTGTCTACTTTACTCCTAATGGGTAGCACATTTAGGAACTCATGATTTTATTTTCACTTAGCACATTTTTGTTTAAGTTTCTAGATAGACAGCCTTTTAGAGACAAAGTACGCAATATCTTGGTATGTTTTGCTTGCGTGTTTTACATGAACCTTCGCATAAATCAGGCTAAACATCTTGGTTGTTTTAATCTAGTTGTGATTATGATCAATGACGGATGAAGTTTATACGAAGGTAGAGGTGCGCAAATCGGGTTTTTTTGGAACCGGTTCCGGTTCCAATCGGTTCCAGCTCCGGGTTTCGACCGGTTCGAGTTTTGACTAGTTCCGGTTCGGGCTTTGGCCGGGTACAGGTGGAACCAGTTCCGGTTTCAGTTATAATTTGTCTAAAAAACTGGACCCGTTTGGTTCGGGTATGACCGGGTCCGGTTCCGGTTCGGATTGCCAGCTTGGTTTTTTGCCCACCTCTATACGAAGGGGGTGGAAAGCCCCATGTAGCCGAAGACACAAAGAAGAAGGCCCAAACAGTCTGCAAAAATTTATTGCTTTTCTTTTGTGCTCATTAAGTTTTTAGGCATCAAAAAGCACTCTTCTATCCAACAAGGGTACTATTCTTTTTAGTGAGAGCCGAGATGAAGTAAAATCACAAAAATAAACAAAAGATAGTTTTAAATTTTAGATTTTATCTTTTAAAAAATTAAAAATTATTAATATTCATCCTTGTTTTCTTGAATTTTATAGACAGTTAAATCAATCTTACTATTATAATAAACAAAAATATGTTTTTGCCACTTGTCACAATTTTAAGCTAATAGTGACACTTGGCATCTTCTTAGCACCTCACTAAATTCTCATTCTTATTAAAAGTATATTAACTCACATATTCAATAACTATAATATTAATGATATTATTAACCTTTTTAATACTAAAAAGTTTTATAAACAATTAAAAATAATATTTTATTAGAAAAATCACTTTAAAAAAATTCTAAGATATGGATTTTTTCTAAAAATAAATATTTTTTAGAGAAAAAACTTTTTGAAATCGGTAAATAAATATTTTTTAGAGAAAAATAAATATTTTAAAAATAAAATAGACTATATAATGCATAGATATTAAACAATAATGTTTTTTTACAAACAAATGACATTTTTTGGTATTAAACTTTTAAAAATTAATTTATTAAAAATAAAGTTTTTGATAATTGATTTATTACTTAGAGAACATACTAATACGTATTTAATCATTTAAAATAAAAGTATTATTTAAAATTTATAAATTTTTATTACTAACTATTTAATATTTTATATTAAATCCGTGTAACACACGGGATATAGTCTAGTTCATAATAAATAAAATCTTAGGGAACACATGCCGTAAATTTAATCATCTTCATATCAATTATTATGTCCCTTGTTCATTTTAAATATGTATCTCTCTCTTATAAAATAATAATATTACATATTAAAATATTATTTAAACTTTTTCTTATTAAAAAATAGATTATCAGTATATTAAAAAAATAATTTTCTTGTAAATAAACACATTTTAAAAATATTATAAAAAAGTAAAATTTTCTAAAACATTGAACTATTTAAAAACTAAAAAATATTTTAAAACTGATCTGTTTAAAAAAATAAAAGCGTTATAAAGATAATATTTTAAAGATAATATTTAATGTAAAAACCTTTTTTTTATAAAATACACACTCCGTTTTTGATTTATATAAAAAATACAGTACAGAAATGTACACTATAAACAATAACACTTTGGATTTTTTTGTAAGAATAAAATATATTAGTACTATATCCAAAAATACAACAACAAAATAATAATACATATAATACAATAAAAATAAAGTTTAACAAAATAACATAATGAACTTCTTAAAAAAAGTATTAACATGGACTTTTTATTAAAATGCTCAGTTACAAAGCGTTATCGCTTCCAGTGGTGTTTAGTCAAACACGGTAAGAATGTATAATAAAAAATAAATGCCGAATGACGAAATAAAAAAAATGATAGTTTACATAATGCTATTTTTATTAAATAAATTCAATCATGATAACATATGTTTGAATTGCTAAATGATTTAATATATCATTATATATTAAATGATTTAATATATTTATTAAGTTGTATTGAGTTAATTTTTTAAAAAGAATTTGATGGGATGAAACATGTTTTCAAGCCCATGACTATGATTGGCCCACGACAAATGGCCGTATCATTTTCTTTTTTCCAACAAAGTTCCACTTTCCATGTAATCATGAGATCTATTATGCTTTTCTCGCTATTTAACGATTTATAATGGGGTTCAACCAACTAACTATTTTCTTTTAAGCTAAATTAAATACCACTAAACGAACAAATAATTTAATCCTTTGATAAAAGAGAAAACTTATATTATAAAAACTTTAACTTTATCTATAAATAATTGTTTTTACGTAAACTCGAAATTAAGATCTTTTATTAGAGAAGTCAAGTGGATAATACTAAATTATAAGACCTTTGATACATAAAAGCTTTACTAGTGAAGGTGTCGGCTAAACATACAACTATCAAGTATTTCCAATATGTCATATAAAGGCTTAATTATCAAGTGAAGAAAAAAAAAAGTTAAAAGATTCTCATGTAACACGACTCTCACTTTGTTCATAAAACTCACCAAACAATCTTGTTGCTTAAAACTCACTCGAAGCTTGTTTGATAAAAGCTCAGTTAAACTCACCTCAGATGTAAATGAGAGTTTGGGACAAGCAAGCACGTCTAAGTTCATTTAATTCAAATTTTAAAACCCAATACCACTCTTAATCAAATAATTCATAGGCCAACTTAGGGTAACCCATTTCCAAAATCTCAAGTCTTTAACCCTAATATTATTTTTCAATTGTTGAACATTGCAAATAAAAACATCAAAACTCGAAGCCTCGAATAGTCAGAACACTTCAATCTTTACCTTTTCAATCTGCATGCCGCCTCTACAACACTAAATCGACTCATGTCTGCCATTTGAATTTTGAACTTTATAACAGAAACTTTGTATTAACTTATATATTTAAAACAAAGAAAAAACAAATTAAGTTGAGCAGCTTAGTTCACTGTTTTCAGAACCGGCCGGTTGGTCGGACCGGGAATCAGTGGGTTGGTCCGCCCAAAATGTGCTTGTGAACCGCTTTCAACCGGACCAGCCGGTTGAGCAGGTTCACCGGTCGGACCGGGAACCGGTTCACTGGTTGGACCGAATTTTGATTTTTTTTTATATTTTTTTAACTAAAATGTAAGGAATAAAATATTAAAACCAAATGATATATTTTTCTTAACATTATTATGTTTGTTTAAACATTATTTATGTTTGATTAAGTATGTTTATAATTGTATAATTTCTTTTGGAGTATTGTATATATTAATTATGACATCCGGTTCTTGAAAACGGTTCGACCGGTCCGACCAGTAACTAGTAAGACTTCTGGTTCAATTTCCGGTCCGGTTCTGAAAATATTGGCTCAAATTGAAAACAAGTAGAGATCAAACAAATCCTTGATCGGTTTGTTTTGCTTCTCATGAATAACCCTAGATTAAAGCATTTTTTGTATATCATATCTTTATGTTTAAATTTTACTACTGGATTAAAGCATTTATTGTATTGTGTTAGTTTTTCTTAACAACACATCAAATTTACTCATAAAATCCACGTATTGCTCATGTCTGTTTGCCATTGGAGTAATCATTTTGTTTGAATGCAATGAGTAATTTTGAAACTTTTGTTGATGTTAGGAAATTTTTATGTAAATTCAGCCTACTGGTTAGGGTTTCACCTTATGACCGAGAGGTCATGGGTTCAAGCCCTGCTAAGGGCAATTTAAAGGGCATTCAGGTGATGGAAAAAATCTTGAGCTTAATATCAGGTTCTTGACTAATGGGGTGCGAGGGTTTACCCATTCCAGGAGGTTCCCGAGCATCTGGTGTGGCCGCATCTTACCTCTGTCCCGGTGGGCCATGTTAAGATAACATACGTGGTATGCAAGATCGTCACTTAAAAAAAATGGAAATCTTTACCTATCGGTGAGAAAACAAAAATTAAAACATAATATGTAATAATAGTAGTGTTAATGAGAACCACTCGTTATGCATTGATGTCTCTAAAACCATAATACCTACATTTTCCAGTCATGAACAACTAGTACTAATAAGCGTTAAAATGGTACGGTAAAAACCAAGAATTTTATTACATAGAATTATGAATTCAATATGCAAATTTGAAATAATAATATAATTTTGAGCTCAAACTCACTTTCACTTTTATAAATCAACTTTTAAAAAACTTTAGATCGAGATAGAAGATGTCAATGTATAGTAATATTAAATAGAATTAAATTGAATAAAGCTTATTGTAATGTGTCGATCTCTTGTTGCTTTATTTGGTGTACCTAAAACATTTGATATATGACGAATATTATAATTTTAGATTATATTTTATAGAAAAAGTGCACCCTCTCTACCCTATTGAGGTAGGGGCAAGGTTTGTTTTCATTTCCCTTCCGGACCCTACAAAGTGGAATTACACCGGATACGTGTTATTGTTATATTCTACAGAAAAAAAAATTATACATATATATAGGAGTTGGACATAGTAAGAAGATAATTTTGCATAAGAAAAATAAGAATCAGTAGTAATTTGACACGTGGCATAATAAAAACATAGAAACAAAAATACAGTACGAAAACAAACTTTATACAAAAAAAATCCAGTACAAATCTCTTTTTATGCAAAAATCTATTCTTATTTGATCATTTATATATATACCGTATGTTTTGCCGACACGTAATAACCATCATTTATGAAAGTTAAATAAATAAAGCCGGGGTAAGAACACTGTACCTTGTTGAAATGATCGTTAGAACCACTACTAATACTATCTATATAATCGTTGGTATGATTTCATTATCATAAATTAAAGTTAGTGGTGATAAAATTATTGAATCTAGAACCACTATTTAGTCAAAGAAATTTTGTAAAAATGAAATGTATTAACCATGCCCGTAACGTGATTAGCTTTTCAACAAATCACAAGTATGTTTGTTTTGATTTAGATACATTCATCCTTTCAAAATGTTACTAAATTTATAAGTAATTGAATAGCAAATATTATATACATAGTAAAAAAAACTTGGTATTTCTAGCGGTTTTGTGATGTTTGGAGAAGATATCGGTGATTTATCTGTTCTCATAGATATTTGATGTTTGCTTAGAAATTTGTTTTTTAATTCAATCAATTGGTTGCCGGTGAGAATGATTTTGAAAATAATTTTTTCTATTATTTTCGTAACATATTTGTATGCATTTTGTATGATTTTATGTTTTTATGAGAAATTTGTACACAGTTCATGATCGATGAGAGATTTCATTTTGATATGTAACTTATGTTTCCGCAAATGATATATAATACCCGTTATCGGGAGTGTACTGTGATAACCCGCAGCAACGCGAGACGGGGAAAAACCTAGTTATATACAAATCGTGAAAATAAAACGGGATACGATTTTTTTCGTGTTTTCTTGACTATATATAATACCAAACACTTTCTTTGTCGTACATGAACACTAACACATAAGTCGGGGTGTTGATTGGGTCAACTCGATCGGTTTCGGGTTAATCGGGTTTTTTCTTAAAAAAATTGACACGCAACCCGACCCTAATAACTTTCGGGTTTGTCGGGTTTGGGTTAGTCAAATCAATATTTATTTGCTATTATCTTAAACTAATCTTAAATTGCTACAAATAATTAACATATAATTCAATGGAAATTATGTTGGATCAAATATAACTTGATGAATAGCCCTACTCATAAGTAGTTAACTATTAAGCTTATTTAGGTTCGAGTCAGATTAATTGGGTCGGGAATGTGAACACTAACACATACTAAGTATAGTTTTTGTTATCATTTAACATATATGTAATTAAAGGAACAATTATTTCTTAGAAACAAACTGTTTTGTTTTAATTTAAAATTTTAAAATCATAAACTAATTTATAAAGTTGGATGTAAACTTGAGTGATTTTGATGCACATCATAACTACCATAACATCACATCAAACTTATAAAGTTTTAACTCATCGTTAGCTAGTGGTTTTCTTACATTATTATAACGCACGTGCATGAAAACTTATTATAAAATTAAAACGCAATAAACTTGAAAAGTCGCACTATATATTAAAAATATATGCATTGCAAGCCGTTTAGGTTAATTTTAATGGACCATTTAACGATTAATAGTGCATGTATAAGGCCTTATTAAAATATTGTTTTTTAAGCAAAATTGATATTTAATTATATATTATATTACATAAAATATAGTTTTTTATATAATATTTTTGATAAAAAAAATTAAAGCATACATGTAATATGAACTTTATAGTTTTATTAGAACTTAGTTCGCTTCGATTAATTTAAAAAAATTAAAACTTTATTTTAATTCTAATTTTAATGTTTTATCATTTGTGGTTTCATACATGTAATTAACTTAATATTAATTATAATGTTGGTATTAGGACAGTCATAACATTTCATTTTAGGCCGTCAAGGCCCAAGGGAAAGTATTGGTTTTTAATTAATTTAAAAAAAAACTCTAGCTATATATGGGGTATATGGGTAGGACAGGATTCATACTTTCATTTCATAGTTGAAAAGTAACTAGTTCAACCTTTGCTTAAAAAGAAAAACAAAATTATTAAAAAAAAAAGAAAATAAATTAATAAAATAATTTGTCGTTAAAAAAATAAAATAGAAATTAAAAACGTTTATGTTTTGGACTTTTGGTTACATTTAGTTTCAAAAGAAGAATGATTTTTTTCTTTTTTTAAGAAAAACATGTTTTTGAACATGATGCACACAATCCTTTTACAATGTCAAATTTTTTCAGATTTTAATACAATTTTTGAACTTTATAACTGTTTCTAATCTTGAACACCACACGAAATACATACATATGTGTATTAAAGTCGTTTAATTCAAAACCAAAAGTTGTTAAAAAGACCATAATTACATAACTTTATCATTGTTATTGTTTTAGTCTAACTGTACTTCTTGGCTTCTGTTATGAGAAGTTTTGAATTCGACTCTCTCTAAAAGTAATTGTTTCTAGATAAGCAACGAGTTTTTCGAGAAAACTCGCTTGCCCCTTTTGCTTTAAATGTGAACAAGGTTTTATTGATAATTTGTACACGTCTAATAAAATGATTAAGAAATACTTCACTAATACGAAAAAAGTTATATTACAATCAAATAATGTCTTGATTGATCTAAACCATTTGATCAACTTAAAATGAGATATGGGTTGTTAAACTCATCGATTGAGACAGTTACCAGTGATTACACACTCTCTCCTTTGCTAAATAACAAGCAAAATACCTCAAATGCAATCAATAAATTGATGATGATTGAAACACATCATGAACCATTGAACCTCAAAGAACTTAACACAAATCCACCTTGTTAGCCAACTCCCATCTATTGTTCACCCATCATGACTTCCTCGTGGACTACTCCCCTCTAACGTCCTTCCCTACGACCTCAACCATACCTATGTCGAGTTCTTCGTTGACCTACAGGACGCCCCTGCTGCCTCATCCTTCAACTGGATAACTACTAGCTTGCCACGCATTCAAAGAAAGGCGCCTGCAGTAAGATTATTGATAATTGGATTGTGGAATTGAGTGGAATTAAAGTTAGAGCATTCTTCAAGTGGTAGGGGATTTAGTGGTGGAGCTTGGATGATTTGAAAGGAGGGGCAGCCGACCGACCCTCTAGTTCCCGGTCCGGTATGGTCCGGTTTTCAAAACATTAGTTACACCATTAACCTTTGGAAACTTAAAGAAAATTAAAATTTGAAAAATGTGAGCACTTGGTTAATTCAACACATTTGATGTTTTTTTGATATTATTTTTTTCATCATGTTAACAAATAATGTTTTTTTAGAATTTAATAACTTTGTGATAGAATATTATTAAATTCTAGTTTCAATTCCATTCGGTGAACTAAACTGGGCCTAAGTATGATGTTTGGATTCACCATTTCGCCTTGAAAAACATAATTTATAAGGTTTCTTTGCCTTTTAATATTAAATTAAAAGAGTGATATTTTAAAAAATATACTTATATTTTACTAATAGTAACTATTAAAGATTGCAAACACACCCGATTTGAAACATTTTTAAAAATATATTAATTCCATGCAAAATGATCTAGCAAACGATTTTTATTGAAGCCCACAGGATTTTTCGCAAAACCTCTCAAATTATCTCATTGATTTTGTACGATTCATCTCAACCTCAAAACCCCCAAATTATAAACCTAAAATTGCATGCAATTTTAAGTTCTTCCATTCATCGGATAGAAGTACATTTCCCTGTTTTCTCTCCCTCCGGACGCCGGTGCCGGTACCAGATAAAAAATCTGATCAGCCGGAGGATAATTGCTACTTGTGTCTGTATATTCCTTGGACTTTCAGATTTAGGTGATTTTGATTGTTTATCTTGTTTGCTTTGCGTGTGTTCATGGTGTTGTGCGTGACATTATGTCAGGTATTTATACTATATTATAATACAAATATTGGAAGAATAGAATCATCTTTTGACTAAATATCTTAAATTTAAGAGATTCACAACTCTTTTAACATGTAGTATATCTTTCAAAGTTTTGAAAATTATATACTAAAGGTTTTTTTTTAATTTTTAATTTATTTCACATTGATGTCTTTAAAAAATAAAGATAAAATATCAATAAAATCAAATGAATCATTTTTTGGCTCTTTTGTCACATTTGACATATTTAGCTTTTGAAATTGGGATTTTTATCATAATAATCATTTTTAGTTAAATATTAAAATTAAATTAAAAGAGTTGTTTTAACAAATCATAAACTGACTTAAGCTTTTTACAAGTTAAAATTTGTATTTAAGTGTTTCATTTGCAGCTACATCACATGGGCATCTTACTAGTGTATATGAATAAACATTTGTCTGACTAATACTTTGTTTGAAATTAGGATTCACTGATTAGAGATTAAATTCGTTTGTCGTAAGATTTCGCTTAGGACACATAACAAAAGCAATAGCATATATTTAATGTTCAATTATTTTCTTTTTCTTATAAAGTAGCTTGTTTTATATTTATTAATTACTTAATTATTGTACTTATAAACATTTGTAGTTATATTTATCTATATATTTATACTTGTAATTGTATATATAACATAATATATATATATATATATATATATATATTATTTAATTATTTTTTATCATAATTTTTTGTATAAAAATAACTATAATGTGTGCTTCAAATGCATCCAAGTGGTATCCAATTGAAGCATAGAAATAGATTTGCGTCCCCTACTTGCTGAAAAATGGAATGGCCGATCTTATCTCATTCCATTCCAGCGACTCAACCACCCGGTCCCATGGGGAGAGTTTTCTATTTGAGCTCCTTCTCATTTGGTACTTTGCCTTGACTTATAACCTTTCAGCTGGTTCCCTTCGTCGGCATGAGCGCCCTGAATGAATAAGAAATTGGCAGCTGAGGGGTGTATAATAGTAAGTAAAAGTTATATAAATAATAGGTTTGTTTGAGCTTGCAAGCCTAGTCAAACTCGATATGTGAACCTTATGTTCAAGTTCGTTTATTAAATGACTTCCAATATACGCTTGAACTCATTTAGGCTCGGCCGGATTAATTCAAGCCTCTAACTAACCGATCTCGAGTAGTTCATGAGCAACTACACTCCTTTCACACCCTTGTGAACCTGAATCGCTTACAAAAGATAATAGTTTTATTTTTCATTATGTTCATGAACATATTCTGCTTGCATATACTGTTTAATTTGATTAGTTTTATAATTAGCAATCATTCATATACTGCTTGCATATCCTGCTTGACACAATTTTTAGTGTTTTTTAATTTTGTATAGCTAGATGATATGATTTGATTAATTTTCGTTAAGGTATATATTATATTGATTGTAATTTTATATAATTAGTTGATTAATAAAGCATAATACCTGCCAGTGATATGAATTTTATCAGTGGCCAAATAATACTTTTCTGACAGGGAAAATTTATTTTGCAAGTTTTCAGGTTTTACGGCGGAAGAATCTAGCTTTAGCCTACATATAGAATCAAATTTGGAAACATGTTTGGGTTTAGAAAAAAAGAACCCGAAACATTTGACAAGAAAGACACACCCGAAAGAAAGATGACTTCTGACCCGGTGATCTCAGTGACAGACAGCAAAAATGACGACGACGACGACGATGATGATTATTTTGGGAAAACAAAAGCCTCAATGCTTCGAAAGAAACCGAAGAGTAAAACTGAGCTTGACAGCATGTCTACTCAAGAATTAGAGGGCTATGCAGTTGATCAGGCTGAAGAAACAACAAAAAGTGTAAATAATTGCTTAAAGATTGCAGAAGATATTAGAGAGGATGCTAATAAGACTCTAGACACTTTGCATGCTCAAGGGGAGCAGATTCATAGGACCCATCAAAAGGCTGCTGACATGGAAAAAGATTTAAGCAAGGTTAGTTTTTGATAATGCTTTAAGATTAAAGCAAGGTGGGTCGTCAAACTGGTCACCCTATCGGTTCGATGGAGTGACCAGTTGAGCTAGATGCTTTATGAGTAGTAATATTTGTTGGTAATCAGAGACGAATTTTGAAGAAAAAAGAACAAAGAATGACACACAAACTTGATATATGAACATTTCGAAATGTTGATCGTGAGAATATGTTTACAGACGTTGACTTACATATATATAACCCTAATTTCAATATTTACACTATAACCCTTTGACTCATAACATGTACAATATGACACTTGACACTTAAATACATACTTTAAACTAATGACACAAACACCCCTATACTTACATAATTATAAGTTTAGTTTTGACCGACGTCGTGGTACCGGTCAAACTTAGAGAGAAACTGAGTTCCTTACAACCTAAGACTAGCTAGGGAAGAAGGGTGTCGAACCACGAGGAGTTAATGGTTGGTCTTTAACTTAAGTTGATATGTAAACATGAAATTTAAAATGAAAAGTTAATTTGGTTTCTTGATTGACTATAAAATGCATAAACAAGTAAATTGAAATTGAATTTAACGTATGTAGAAAGAAATAGTCACTTTCGGTTTCAAGTTCAATCCATTAGTTGCAAAACAATCCATGACAAATCCTAAACCATGTAAACATCTACAACACATCTAGAGGTTCTCTAAAGTGGAACGATCACAATTGAAGATTTCTAAACATAAATTGTCATTCGAAGAAACATACAAACGATAATGCTTAACATCAACACAAACATTCACAAATGATGATCATAAATGTCAAACATTCAAACACAAACATAGAAATTGTCTTACAACTCGATTGAACTCTTACTCCGATTGTGACTATGAATTGTTTAGCCTAACATGCTTACAATTGAAGAACAATGCTTGATCATGGAAGAACTATGATGAAATCTTGATTAGGAATCTCCAAAAATGCTTCTAGGGTCGTCCTTCTCTGTTCTAGGGGTGATAATTACGAACTAGGCTCGAAATCCCCCTTTAGATTCTTCAAAAACCGTCCAAAAACCGCTCAAAAACAACCTCCGGCGTACCATACGCCGGGTTGAAGTATGGTACGCCGGAAACATTCTGTTTTACGTTGCACTATATGCCCGCTTTCAGCACTCTAGAGTACCATACGCCGGGATGAACGTACTGTACGCCGTCACTGTTTCCATTTGTTTTGCAAGTCTCACCTCTTCCAGCACTCCTAAAAGCTCAAAAAACTCTCTTTTAAACATTACTTGGGAGTTTACCAACAAGTTTCCATCATTTCCCTACATTCAAAAGTCCTCCAAAGTAATTCGATTTCGGGAAATTATCATGCAAAAACCATGATTTGTTCAACTAAAACTCATAAACAAAAACCATATATCAAACTTCCCCAACTTAAACCTTTTTTGTCCCGAAAAAGACAAACATCAATGCCCATTCTATGGTTTTCGTTTGACATTAACCACATTCCTATACTTCCTCTTATTGCATACAATCATGAATAAACCAAGAATATCAATCATCACTTAATCATATGTATACCAAGATCTCAAATCACGCCTAACCCACAAGACTTACAACATTCAATAGGATTATATCTCAGGAATCAATTGTAATCATTCAAGAATTAGAATACCTATCATAAGTACAACAAACTTCAAGTTTTAAACAAGCGAATATTCACATTCCTCACAATTTGCCACTCCCCTCAGTGTTCTTTTGAGACTAGTAAAAATGATACTAGTATATATATTCACTCCATACTACAATGTTGCACCATTAGCATAAGTTTGTGCCAAAATCATATCTCTACCAAATAACATAAAACCACATAAATCAAGAGGACTTTCTTTGGATTATAATGAAGGCTTGGGTTATGGGTAGGAAATAGGATATTTAAAGTGACTAAAGTGGTAGATTCCAAGCTAAACACTAAATAACAATGCATAACATTTTATTCTTCATGCCAACAATATAATTTTTTTTTAGGAAGGTCACTTAACCGCTTATATCCTTCTTCCTTTTTTTTAATATATATATATATTTTTTTTTCTTTTTTTTTTCTTCTTTTTTTTTTAGAATCTACCAACTTGGGTTTGAAATAAAAAGGCTAAACAAAAGGCTAAATGGCAAACATATTAAGGTGAACAATTGAAAGGAAAAGCTCAAGGTGGCAACTAAGGGATTATGTTAAGGGTTGGAATTCAAATGAAAAAGGTTTTAACAAAGGGTGATCCTAAATGCCTCTATCATGTTTATGAAAATTCTAGTTCATGGTTTTGACATGTATTACTGACACAAATTCTACAATGACTACAACATCATAGCAATCACGCAACAAAAGAAATGAGCATTTAGTTTTTTTCAATGTATGCTGGAATAGGCTCAATTCTCTCATGGAAACGGTGGAATGGGAAATGTTTACCCCTTACAGCTTGTTATCCTTTTGAAGTATTCCTATCTAGTTTGAGACAACCAATTTACCAAGAAAACTGTATCATGCAACTTAAAGGGTTAAACATAACTAAGACTTAAGCATGCATAGACTAATATTTTCAAGATAATGTTGGTTAAACATAGCTCATGCACACTAAAGGTTGTATAGGAAAGAAGCATATCAAGGCAAACACATCAAGGTCCTATTCAACATAAGCATAACAATCCAAGTTGTTCCAACTAACTAAACACACACTCCTACTGCTACATGTTCAAATCCAAACACATTAACAACTAGAACAGAAATCACGAATAAACACATAGTGTTCACCACATCACACATCAATCACAAGTTAAGATAAAGAGGGAGAAGAGAATACATGGACCTGATCAATGAAGATCAGAGAGTATTCTGGTCACTGAGTTCCTGGTGGTGGCCCAAATATAGATTCCATCAAACCATTATACATGGATTGGGTCTCGTACAATGGCCCTTGACACACGATTAGAAGCTTCAAAATCATATCGCCACTTCTCTGCCAGTTCATTTCCCCTCTTCACTTCAGAATAAATTTCACGATGTGATATAGGCCATGAATCATAAGAACTGGGTCTTGGTTGTTCACCCCTTTCACCTTGAAAATAAGAACTTGACCCAAATTCTAGATGTGGAACCCTCTCGGTGTCCATTTGATCCGCCTCATGATATGCTTGATCTTCTAACCCTTCATTATTGAATCCCAATTCAGCATCCCCAACCACTTCATTATCCTCTTCTTCCTCCATATCATCATCTCTTTCAAATTCCACAGTGCGCCCACTCTTCGCATCCTTAAGGATGTAAGCATAAGGAGTTTTATTGAACGTAAACTCCTCCGTTGTTATTCTTCGCACACTAATTGTAATCGGATGCAACTTCTTTGGTTTTGCTGAAGTTGGGATAACTTTAGCATTCAACAGAAATCGAGATAACAACCGACAGTGAGGAATGTAATGTCGCTCATGGCTCTCATGTGAATCCCATATGTGAGAGGCCCCGTTCCCAGGGAGTCCCTCTGTTGGTTAAACATCAAAAGCATAGCTCTTAAACCGTAGAATAATCATATATTTTAACAGCGGAAGTCTTTACATAACATTTAATCCTAACAGGAATGCCAGCTCTTGAATAGGTAGTCCTCTTGTTATGCCACGAGCCATCACATCCTTATCATAACTTGCTCAACCTGACATGCATGCTAAAACAAGTCAGCTTTCGCTGGTGAGTTCTGTGGTAACTTTTCATAAAAATCTTTACTCATTCATATCTTTATATAACATAACATAAGTCATAACATATATAGCATCATAACTTACTGCTGACCGAAGTCAACAGTCTCAGTCATACTGAACATAAAACATTTCATATACACAACATACATGACATCATAACATCAATCATAAGGTGCATAAATGTAGCCTGTCCTGTTGACCGAAGTCAACATGCCTGTTCTTTCACAGGACTTCTGCCTGTTCTTTCACAGGACTTCTGCCTGTTCTTTCATAGGACTTCTTAAACCATCAACCGAAATTGACGGCTCATACCGGTACAAGACTTCTTGACATACATCATTCATACATAACATGGTTTAAAGCGTTAAACCATCATAATCATAAACGGTCTTTCGCACCACAGTGCTCAGGTTTTGCCCAACCGCAGCCAGCAAAACCTCATTTCCTACTCAACCTCAGTTGAGTGTCTTACATTTCATCCTCGACATCAGTCGAGTGTTTTATACAAAAATAATCATTTCTTTCTCAACCGCAGTTGAGATTTTAAAAACATTCGTTATATCTCAGCTGATATTCGTAAAATCATTTACTTCTCAATCATCATTGAGACTTAACATATTCATTACATCTCAGCTGAATTTCTTTAAATCATTTACTTCTCAACCGTAGTCGAGACTTAAAACCTTCTTTACTTTAATACATTCTTTACTTGAAAACATTCTGTATCTAAAAACATTCTTTACCTGACCTTAATCAGGTTAAAATCATTTTCATACGATAACTTTAACACATTCTTTTATCTGACCGTAGTCAGGTAAATCATTCGCCTTCATACAATAACCTTATAACATGCACATCAGCCCAAATGATAAAACATTTAAAACAGGGCTATAAAGAACTCATAATCATTTCAAGGATATTTATCATGCATGCACATCAGCCCTAAAACGTTAAAACAGTAAAAGAGGGCTTATAGAACTCACCTGATGTCTTACTGTAGCAAGATCACTCGCAAACTAGTACTAATGGTGAAATTCTGCACTCGTTTACACTTAATAAGTCATTTATGTTTTAACCTACTGATTAGATCTTTCTGAACGTCCAATGTCAAAGACACTGCCTTGATAGTCATCAAATAGTTAAAGTTGTTGATTATCTCACTAGACAGGTTCCTAGACAAATTAATGGCTTAGAAATGATCCATCCTTGTTATTGATTACCCAGATATCATGAAGTATCACAGGTTAGTATTAGAATAGGTTTAATAACCATGTTTAACATACTAATCTGACTGTTATCATAAACATCAGATAATCGTTCCAATGAGTATGTTAATGATTGTGATTAGTTTGAAACACTTAGATTTAACCTTTGCATTTCAAAGATTAACCAAGCTAATCACCTACAGTGTCATAATCACGTGGTTTAAACCATTATAACCATTGTTATGATTCCATGCAAACCGGGCATCATAACGGATCAAAACAAGGATTTAACCGTTAAAACTTCGTGTTCTTTGTTTATAATCAATCCTAGCCATCATCTAGGCAATAATCAACAATCCTAACTATCTCATTACGTTCAAAATCAAGATCTAATCAATCAAAATCAAACTAGAAGGTTAAAACGAACCGTTACCTGATCTGACGAATTTCTGCGGTTAAAAAAACGATCAGGACTTGTATATATGATCCCTGGTGCGATCCACACAATCAAGAGGCTTCAAAATGGTGTTTAAAGGATGAAAATATGGCTTTGGGTCATTCAAAGGTCGAGCAGAACGATTAGAAAAGAAAAAGTGTTGATCCCCATGCGTTCTGATCGTTTAAACCTATTTTTGCCGACATATGCTCCCGGGCGCATCGCCCCAACTGGGTGCATGGCCCGGGGCGTACCGCCCCACGTCACCTTCGTCACCATTTTGATTTTAAACTTCGTTTCGCGATTCCGGGAGCATACGAACTCCGTTTTGCGCACGGTTTTCGCCCACGTTCATCATTTTTCATCTACTATCAATCTCTAATAACCAAAGTTGCTAAATCCTCATGGATTTCAAGCACGACCAAATGTGCTCACGTCATAAATGCCGAATTTTTCGTACGCAATCGTCACAGTTTCAACAGTAACCGAAATCTCGTACGTTTACTATTGAATTGCTAAATTTTCGTTTGTTACAATATGTTCATCAAAACTAGTTGTCGGAATGATAGCTTGAGATTGTAGGTGACCAAAGCATATAACACTTGTACTTCATTGTTTCTGACTCGCATCCTATCACTTGTTCTTGGCATCACATTAGAGTTCAAAAACCAAGTTAACAACTTGGGCAATGGCTTCAGATCATTGCGATACAATGATGTCTTCTCGGTTATGTTTGGTATAGCAAATAATTCCCTCAACATTTTCAACCAATTCTCCCCTTTCTGTTGAGACTCTATAATTTCCGGATCCTCTGAAACATAATCATATGGCTTTTCTGGATCAGTTGACTCTGTATCAAAGTTAGCAATTTTTGAAAGAGAATCGAATGAAAGAACCGCTTTCTTCCCACCAACATAGCCTGTAAGTTTGGTGGTCCTTGGTGCATTGCGATGCTGTTCTTTAGTGAGTGTAGACATCCATTCAACAATTTCATCTATGTAAATTTCTTTTTCATCCACACCAACAAATGTCAGAGCATCCATCCAACCCAACCTTTTGAAACAATCAATAACACCATGATGCTGAAAATCTGATATTAACACCCTTTTTTCATTAAGAATGAGTCTAGCCCATGTTGACTTATCACCCACTTTATCCAAATAAAGTTGTGGCCTCCATTTTGCTTCAATAGCTTTTGATAATAACTCATTTCTTTCCCATGTAGGCTTCTCACCAAGATCTGTCCCACTTGATTCTCCAACAGTTTTCCTTTTCTTGTTTAAAGCCAATTTGGATTTCCCCATTTCCTACCAAAAACAAGATCAATCTGTCATTACAAACACTAATTACCAATTCCCAACCCAATCCCCAATGTGAGACCATATTCAGTGCTAACATTTGTGATGTCCAATCCATTGAATCAAAAGTCAAACTGTAATAACAATAGCAAATAGTGCACTGAAATATGTTTAACAAACCATATATTGTTACCTCAAACAAATATTGCCAATAATTTCAAATTTCTTCAAAAATTATGCCTTTTTAACATCCTAAACACAATGCAACTTAATCCCTATGATTTTTAATTTAATTTTATTTTATTTATTTATTTATTTTCATTTTTTCGTTTTTGTTTTTGTTTTTTTTTGTTTTTTATGTTGCACCATATGAACACCCATACTCATCTAATTCCTAGCATTAACAAACATGACGAAAAAATTTCAACATTACCTTGTTACACTAGTTACAAGTGAGAAAAATCATACCTTGGAAGAAAGATGATGAAAAATGCAAGTTTTGAAGAAAACCCAAAATTTTCGGAACTTTACCCTTCAATATCTCCTAAATCGTGATGAATCTCAACAAAATAATCCGTAGGCTTTGATCTCCTTGTTCATACGAGCATTTGGACTATAAGATAGTGAGATTTGGTGAAGAATCAAAGGATTTAGAAAAATTGGGGATTAGGGTTCTTGAGAGAAATTTGGAGAAGAAGGTGAAAAATGGGTGAAAATGGGTGGTTGGGTGCAGATTAAATGGAAATGGGTATTGGAATTGGGTTTAAAAAGTTGAAATGGGTAAAATAGGGGGTAAAAATCAACCCGGCGTACAGTACACTACCCGGCGTACAGTACGTTCGGTTTTCCTTTTTTGTCCAGCGTACAACAGAATGCATCCGGCGTACAGTACGTCCGACCAATTTGTCTTTCTTTTTTTTTTCTTTTTTTTTTTTTGGAGAAGTATACAACTACACAAATAAATAAAAAAAAAATGTTGGCACATTACCTACTAAATAATAAATAAATAATAATAATAATTATTAGAACCTAATCGTCCGAACGCCATGCATTGTCATACCCCCTTCCCCAACTTAAACGTGCATTGTCCCAATGCACATCTACTGACCGTAACACCATGAAAACCATGTAACCCACTAAAACCTAGATGATTGCCCCAATGCAATTGATGAATGATGCTAAAAATGATAGGACAATGGTGATGGTGAAGCACACAAATACACAAAAAAATTAACACAAAATTAAAACAAAACACATGAGATTTACTCTAACAAAACAAACACACAAGTGCAACAAAATAAACGGGTTGCCTCCCGTGTAGCGCTGCATTTAATGTCTACAGCCCGACATTACCTCGCATGAGAGCTAATTGGAAGTGTAAACGGGTGAATCCACCAAAAAATTCACCACCTCAAACTCCGCTTCAGATACATCCATTGTTTGAAGATAAGGTTTCAATATATGACCATTGACTACTTGAACATGGCCATCTTTCTCATCCACAATTTCAAACTCACCTGATTTTCCAACTCGTTGCACAACAAATGGACCCGTCCACTTGCTTTTCAATTTGCCAGGGAAGAATTTGATTCGTGAGTTGTAAAGCCACACCTTGCTTCCTTCTTCAAACTTCTTTACTCGAATATTTGCATCGTGAATGTTCTTCATTTTCATTTTGTATCTTGCCGAGCATTCATACGCTTCATTGCGCAATTCCTCCAACTCACACAATTGCAACTTTCTTTCCTTTCCTGCTTCATCAAAATCAAGATTAACATTCTTTACAGCCCAAAAAGCACGGTGAGCTAACTCAACCGGTAGATGACAACATTTACCATAAACTAGTCGGTAAGGGGTAGTTCCAATCGGTGTTTTGTAAGCAGTTCGGTACGCCCACAACGCATCATTTAAACGCGTTGACCAATCCTTTCGATCTGGTCGAACCGTTTTTTGCAAAATGTCTTTTATTTGACGATTGGAAACTTCCACTTGCCCACTAGTTTGGGGATGCTAAGGTGTTGCAACTCGATGATGGATACCATATTGTTTAAGCAATTTGCCAAATTGGAAATGTTTAAAATGAGACCCCCCATCACTTATGATAGCTCGAGGGATTCCATGTCTACTAAAAATGTTTGTTTGGACAAATTGACAAACAACCTTATGATCATTCGTTCTTGTAGCTATTGCCTCGATCCATTTAGATACATAATCCACAGCTACAAGAATGAATTGATTTTCAAACGAATTAGGGAATGGCCCCATGAAATCTATACCCCATACGTCAAAAATTTCCACTACTAGTATTGGGGTCATAGGCATTTCATCTCGTTTGAAAATTCCACCAACTTGTTGACAACGAGTACATCGTTTGCTAAACTCAAAAGCATCACGGAAAACACTTGGCCAATAAAAACCACAATCAAGCACTTTGTGCCCCGTCTTTTTTCCACTAAAGTGTCCACCACATGCATACGAATGAGCATGAGCTAGCACACTTTGCATCTCATTTTCAGCAATGCATCTCCTTATAATTTGATCCGGTCCAATCTTGAAAAGATCGGGTTCATCCCATATGCATTGCTTAGCTTGGAATAGGAAATGCTTCTTCTTTTGACTTGACCAAAATTCCAGAATTTTTCCTGCACCCAAATAATTGATAATGTTAGCAAACCAAGGTAATTTACTAAGTGAAAATAATTGCTCATCCGGAAATGACTCTCGTATGTCTTCTTGAAATCCCTCTTTCTTGACAAGAATCCGTGATAAATGATCAGCCACAACATTTTCGGAACCCTTTTTGTCTTTAATCTCAAAATCAAACTCTTGAAGTAGCAAAATCCATCTAATCAATCTTGGCTTGGAATCTTTCTTTTCCATGAGATATCTCACTGCACTATGATCAGAAAATATTATTACTTTACTACCCCATATGTAAGATCTAAATTTCTCCAAGGCATACACAACAGCAAGTAATTCCTTCTCGGTGGTGGTATAATGCAATTGGGCATCCGATAAGGTCTTACTTGCATAGTAGATCACCACGGGCTTTTTGTTCACCCGTTGACCTAAAACAGCTCCTATGGCAAAGTCACTTGCATCACACATTATTTCAAATGGGAGTGACCAATCGGGTGATTGCAAAATCGGGGCGGTGACAAGTTTTTGTTTCAATTCCTCAAAAGCTTTTAAGCAAGTTTTATCAAATTCAAATGGTGCATCTTTCAAAAGCAAATTACATAACGGTTTAGAAATGACACTAAAATCCTTTATGAATCTTCGATAAAACCCGGCATGTCCCAAGAAAGAACGAATGCCTTTGACATTTTGAGGTGGTGGTAGTGTTGAAATGATTTGAACTTTTGCTTTATCAACCTCAATACCCCGATGTGAAATAACATGTCCAAGTACAATGCCCTCTTGAACCATGAAGTGACTTTTTTCCCAACTCAATACAAGGTTTGTCTCGGTGCATCGTTTTAAAACTTTTGTTAATTGTTCGAGACAAGCCTCATATGATGATCCAAATATGGAGAAATCATCCATGAAAATCTCAAGAGAATCCCCCACCATGTCGAAAAAAAATACTCATCATACATCTTTGAAAAGTGGCGGGGGCATTGCACAACCCAAATGGCATCCTTCGATAAGCAAAGGTACCATATGGGCAAGTGAATGTGGTTTTCTGTTGATCTTCTGGATGGATGGCTATTTGGTTGTAACCCGAATAACCATCAAGAAAACAATAATACTTTTGACCTGCCAATTTCTCCACAATTTGGTCAATAAACGGTAAAGGAAAATGATCTTTAGATGTGGCAGCATTTAGCTTTCGATAATCAATGCATACTCTCCACCCAGTGATGGGTCGAGTAGCTAATTGCTCCCCATCTTCACCTTTTACTACCTGTATACCTGCCTTCTTGGGTACGGTTTGAGTTGGACTAAACCATGTGCTATCAGAAATGGGATAGATAATACCTGCATCAAGCCACTTAAGTACTTCTTTCTTCACTACCTCTCTCATGTTAGGATTCAAACGTCTTTGTGCATCACGAGCTGGTTTCACATTTGGGTCGGTGATGATCTTGTGCATGCATATTGAAGGACTAATTCCTTTCAAGTCGGCTATTGTCCAACCGATTGCAGCCTTGTATGTCTTGAGAACTTTCAACAATGCTTCCTCTTGATCAACCTTAAGATTAGAAGAAATGATCACCGGTAGAGCTCCATCTTCGCCAAGAAATGCATACTTCAAATGGTTGGGCAATTCTTTCAGCTCCACCTTAGGTACTTCCTCCAAAGATGGTTTCAACTTTGAATCAATATGAGTAGGTAAGCTATCAACCTTATGTGTCCAAGGGGGTCTTGCATCCAATACTCCAACTTCTTCTTTTGCATCTTCATTAAGCTCACAAAACCTGTCATCAAAATTAAACATTTCCAAAATAGGATCTTCACTTACACAAGAAATGCAAGTATGAACACATCCATCTACAAGATCTGCCACAAAACAATCACCATCAGTTAGGGAATTAGAAGCATTAGTAAAAATATTCAATCTTAATTTTCTATTCCCAAAGGTGATATCCACCGAACGATCTCTACAACCAATTTGAGCATTAGTTGTTGCTAGGAAAGGTCTTCCTAGAATGACATTTGGTTGTTTTCCTTGACAATGTGCCTCCGAATCTAACACAAGGAAATCAACGGGATAATAAAACTCCTCTACTTTCACAATGACATCAAGTAACATTCCTCGGGGAAGTTTAATGGACAAACCAGCCATCACAACCGTGGTGTCGGTGGCTTTAAGAGGACCAAAATCATGTTGGTCATACAAACTTCCTGGAAGAATGTTCACACTAGCACCCAAATCCAACAAAGCTCTCTCAATTTTCACCTCACCCACTTGAATGGTAATAAGGGGTGTGCCCGGATCTTTAAGTTTAGGTGGGAGTGGACTTGAAAGCACCGCACTCACATGTGCATTCAAATCCAACTTTTTAGGCAATTTGTGTTGCCTCTTTTGGGTGCACAAATCTTTCAAGTACTTTGCATATGAGGGAATTTGTCTAATGGCATCAATTAATGGTAAATTTATTTTTACTTGTTTGAAAACGTCCCACATCTCATCGGGTTGTGGGCCTTTTTTACCATAAATGCCTTTTGTTGGTTCAACCAAAGCCGAAGGATAAGGAATGGTATTGGCATCCACTCCTTCACCGAGCGATTTTGATTTTTCAGATTTTTGAAAACTAGTGGAAGTGTTAGAGTTTTGAAAAGTTTTGTTTGAAAGATTTGGTTCTAACACTTGTTCTCCCTCATCATCAGTACTCGAAAGATAATCTTCAACCACACCCTCAATGGGTGTGTTTGACGATTCATTGTTCCCTCCACAAACTTTGGCAAAATCCTTGCCACTTCTTAAAACACTTACCTCTGCAAGATGCACACTTTTACCATTCTTAGAACTTGAACCTTGATGTTGTGGGTTAACATCGGTGTTGCTTGGCAATTTCTCTTGATCTCTTGTTGCTACTTGTTCCGCCAATTGCCCCACTTGTTTGGTCAATCCACCAACGGTCTTGTCGGTGATTTCTTGCTTTTGAATCACACCTTTTAACAACCCCGTTATCTCACTTAGTTGAGATGTCACCGAACCTTCATTGTTGCTCCCTTGAGATTGGCTTGCACTTTGACCTTGTTGATAATTCCTTTGTTGATTGAAGCCATGATTGTTGAAATTGTTTTGGTTGTACTCTCCTCTTTGATAATTTCCTTGAAAATTTTGTTGGCGAGGTTGGTATTGTTGAGAATTCCCTTGTGGATCCGCACCTTGAAAATTGGGATTCATTTGATTTTCCGCATTCCCATAGTGAAAGTTCGGATGGTTCCTCAATCTGGGATGATAAGTGTTTGAAGTCATATTGTATTGCTTCTTATCACCAAAAACTTGATTCACCTCTTCACTTTTTCCCAAATTTGTTCCACAAGTCAAAGAAGTATGTCCCATATCTCCACAATCACCACATATCTCAAATCCCTGTGACACATTAGCAACATCCTTTCCAAAACTTCGGCATATTAAATCCATTTTCCGTTCCAAAGAATTAAATCTATCGGTTTGAGCTTGGTCATTAACCGATTTAACAGTAGCCGGCTTGGCTCTTCGACTTGCAGATGCTTGGGTTTTCGAGCCTTTACTCAAATTTTCTAAAAAATTCCATGACACATCTTCATGGTGGGTCAAAAATGTACCCCCACTACTAGAAAATACCATTTGGTTTGATTCCGGTGTTAATCCATCATAAAAATTTTTAACCAAATACCATTTTTCAATACCATGATGTGGACATAATCTTAGCATCTCTTTAAAACGGGTGAAAGCTTCATGAAAAGCTTCACCGGATTGTTGAGTAAATTGAGTAATGGCTTGTCTAGCATCACTTGTTTTGCCCATTGTGTAGTATTCATCCAGAAATGTTTGTTGCATTTCGTCCCAAGTGTGAATACTACCCGGTGGCAAAGTCAAAAACCATTGTTTGGCCTTATCTTTCAAAGAGAATTGAAACAAGTTAAGTTTTACCTCATCTTGTGAGAAGCCTTGACTTCCAATGGTGCTACAAATTGCAGCAAACTCATACAAATGTGAGTATGGCTCATCTGATGCAAATCCTCGAAAAATTGGGATGATTGCCAAATATTGAGGTCGGATCTCAAAATGTCTTCCATGGCAATGTGGTGGCACTATTGGTGAAGGATTCCGATGGATTGTAGGCCTGAAATGACTATCAACTCCTCGACCTTGTTGACCATGTTGTCCCATTCCTCCATACGGTCCATGAATGTTGAAATTGTTGAAGTTATGAGGACCATGTTGGTTTTCATTGTTGTTGTGCCCATGTGCATTCCAATCCTCATTGTTATTTGCATTCCAATCGTGGGCATGATCGTTATGTTCATTGTGATTACCATCCTCATCATTGTGGACATTGTTCTCATTGTTGAGATTCTCCATTTCTGTAAAACTGAGATGATATGAGCTTGAGCTTGAACTTGATTCACTTTCTCCTTGTGAAGCACGGAAATCCAACCCTGTTCTATGAAGTATACGGTTGTTTCTTGCTAATCTTTCTATCTCTGAGTCAAAAGCTAGTGGTGATGACCTTCCTGAAAATCTTGTATGCATGCAATCCTGTTACCTGCACACTCAACACACCTTGCGTAACAAGAGAATAAAAAGCACAAGATTTATGATATTTTTGTGTTTTTGAATTTTTTTTTAAACTATCAACTAAGCTAACACAACCAAGCGCCGAAACTCCCCGGCAACGGCGCCAAAATTTGACTGACGTCGTGGTACCGGTCAAACTTAGAGAGAAACTGAGTTCCTTACAACCTAAGACTAGCTAGGGAAGAAGGGTGTCGAACCACGAGGAGTTAATGGTTGGTCTTTAAATTAAGTTGATATGTAAACATGAAATTTAAAATGAAAAGTTAATTTGGTTTCTTGATTGACTATAAAATGCATAAACAAGTAAATTGAAATTGAATTTAACGTATGTAGAAAGAAATAGTCACTTCCGGTTTCAAGTTCAATCCATTAGTTGCAAAACCTATTTCTATATTTGTTAATTATGAATTACATAGACATAATCCATATCAATTGTATATCACTTCAACACGAAACACGATTACATCAATGATACATCTACAACACATTCAAAGTTTCTTTGAAGTGGAATGTAACTATTGTGCAACCTTGAATGTTCCAAAACAATCCATGACAAATCCTAAACCATGTAAACATCTACAACACATCTATAGGTTCTCTAAAGTGGAACGATCACAATTGAAGATTTCTAAACATAAATTGTCATTCGAAGAAACATACAAACGATAATGCTTAACATCAACACAAACATTCACAAATGATGATCATAAATGTCAAACATTCAAACACAAACATAGAAATGGTCTTACAACTCGATTGAACTCTTACTCCGGTTGTGACTATGAATTGTTTAGCCTAACATGCTTACAATTGAAGAACAATGCTTGATCATGGAAGAACTATGATGAAATCTTGATTAGGAATCTCCAAAAATGCTTCTAGGGTCGTCCTTCTCTGTTCTAGGGGTGATAATTACGAACTAGGCTCGAAATCCCCCTTTAGATTCATCAAAAACCGTCCAAAAACCGCTCAAAAACAACCTCCGGCGTACCATACGCCGGGTTGAAGTATGGTACGCCGGAAACATTCTGTTTTACGTTGCACTATACGCCCGCTTTCAGCACTCTGGAGTACCATACGCCGGGATGAACGTACTGTACGCCGGTCACTGTTTCCATTTGTTTTGCAAGTCTCACCTCTTCCAGCACTCCTAAAAGCTCAAAAATCTCTTTTAAACATTACTTGGGAGTTTACCAACAAGTTTCCATCATTTCCCTGCATTCAAAAGTCCTCCAAAGTAATTCGATTTCGGGAAATTATCATGCAAAAACCATGATTTGTTCAACTAAAACTCATAAACAAAAACCATATATCAAGTTTGAAGTATCTTTCAATATTGAGAAGTATTTGATTATTATATAAAATTAATTGAAATATAAAACCACAGGATACTTGCAGGAAATCATTTGCAACCATAATCAAGAAACCAAAAACATGAACAAGAACAATTGAACGTATGCCATCTGATGATATGTGTTTGAACATATTTCCAGACATCATCGTTGGGTTTGTATAACCTTAACTACGGTTACAAAGATTGTGAATTGACATATAATGCCCCTAAACATACTACATCTTACACAATAGATATTGGATACAACAACATACATAGGATAAAATTAAATTTTAACTCAGTAGCATATATAATTGATGAGCCGAACCTTGTCACAAGATTTCACCACCATCCTACAAAACCGGTTGGTACATAACTGATGAGCCAAACCTAACAAACCGGACCAATTATATATGTTAATTGGTTCCGTGTCCAGTCATAAAAACAGTGGTTCTCTTGTTTCCGCGTGTGAAGTTAGTTTTATAACATAAAAAGAATGTGTTTCTTAAATAAATGTTTATGACAGGGTGAAAAGATATTGGGAAACCTTGGAGGCATGTTTTCCACGACTTGGAAGCCAAAGAAGGGCAAGAAAATCAAAGGACCAGAGGCAAGAGGTTTGCACTCCACGTTCCTCCCCCCTTGAACGCACAAGTTCTTAAAGTATATATCATATTATTAATCATTTGATTTGGGTTATGTTTCATTTATGTGGGGTCAAACACAAACAAAAAGAATAAAAAATAAATAAATAATAATAATTAAATAACAATAGCACGTATCATCCCCGTCAGAAAGGTTATCACTGAAATAACTCAATTTTGATGATAATGCATGATACTTTTTGAACGGCAAATTAGGGTTGAGTGACATGCATCTTCATAGCCCAAATAGATCTCTCGGATCCAATAACTCACTCGTTGCGATTACAGTCCGCTACCAACTCCATAGTATCCAACGCTCAGGTGTTGGCGAACTCTGAATCGAGTAAATCCACCTACCCCTCAGGAGGAAACCACTATGTGGTAAAATCCCATACTGACAGCTTTGGCCAGGTTTTGAACCATGATCTCACATAGCATAAACCTTATGAGAATCATGAAGTGCCATTGAGCTATAAGCTCTTTGACAATCATACATGACACATAATTCATTAAATAATTATTTTAAAAATATATGTATTTGTGTTCATCAGATGAAGGAAAACCAGGAAAGAAAGCAAGCAAGGAGGAGAGAGAGAAGTTGGGTTTGGATCATTCACATAAGGGAAAGAAGGCCTCTAAAGCAGCTTCAAGTGAACCAAAGGATGCCATGCAGAAAGTTGATGTATGCCTCTTAATCCATCCATCATATCTATCATATTTGCATAGAATTTGCATTTGTTCTTTTACTAGTTGTAATCTTTATTAACTTTTATGGACCTTTTTTTTTATAAAATTCAGTTGGAGAAAGAAAAACAAGACGATGCCCTCGACGATTTAAGTAGCGTATTGGGTGATCTCAAAGGAATGGCTAGCGAGATGGGATCCGAACTTGACAAGTTAGTTTTTTTTTTTTTTTTCAATCATTGTGGTGTAGATCACAATTCGAGTTATGTTTTATTTGTAAATTGTAACTGGTCAAATAGGTTAATTTAAAAAATAGCTAAAAGTAAAAGGGCAATTACGTATACCTAGAGATGCACAAAAAAGCCGGTTACTGAATCGATCCCGGTTAGAAGCCGGTTTTTAAACCGGTTATTCAAATCGGTTTTAGGTTTTTGAAAAAATCGACAATTTGAGACCGGTTTGAGGCTTCAAGAAACCAAAGTGGTTATTAACCGGTTTTCAAACCAGTTAACTGGTCCATCTCATTAAAAAAATCAGTTATTTGGCAGTTAACCGGCTTCAATTATTATATCGGTTTCGGTTTCAGAGATTGAAAAACTGGTTATTGGTGAAAACCGGTTACCAAGCTTTGATTGTTAACCGGTTCGGTTATTCCAAAACCGGTTTTCGACCGGTTGACCGATTTGTGCACCTCTATTAATATACCCCCTATAAACTACATATATCCCCTTACCTTACCTTTTAAATTACATATATTTCCTTACCTAAAGTTTTAAATTACATATATCTCCTAATCTAATGAAGTAAAACTATAAAAGAATTGGATATATGTCATTTAACTTTTCACTTGGTATATATGTAATTAGAGTTGTAAATAGGAGGATATATGTAATTATTTTACAAAAATAAACATGTTAAATTGGGTTGAACGTTTCAAAAGTCCTTCAAAATAATATTTTTAGTGCTTATAAATTTATTTAATGTAACCACATATGGCATCCTTGATATGGCTAATTAGCAAGTGGTAATCCGGGTCATCCTAACCTAACATGACCCGTACGAAACATGACATGTTTGATATGTTACCCCATGAACTCATTTTGTTACCTCTATATAATTTATAGTGTTTACTATATGTTCTAACCAAATTCAATATTTTGTCAAAAAAACAGCCAAAACAAAGCTCTTGATAATCTTTCTGAGGATGTTGACGAGCTAAACACAAGAGTCAAAGGTGTGAATCAACGTGCGCGTAAACTGATATCGAAATAGAAGATGTATCATCCAACTTGATCTCGTATCCATCTTGTTTTATCTATATTTTTTGTATATGAATAAATTGCATCATATAAGCAAATTATTTCATCTTATATAGATGTTCACTTTGATCCCTAAAGGCTAAAGCTTAAAGTAACAAAATGTTGTATCTTGCATGTTAAGGTTAGGCCCTAAACATTATCAAAACCCAAGCCCAGCTCACGCTACGAGCACTTTATCACTTATCAGTTTGTTGTGTCATGTGTGTGTCTATATGACTATATATATATATAAACCCTATTGAGTTGAAAAAATCTTGAAAAAACCTATGTAAAAAAGTGTTTTTTTTTTGTTTTTTTTATTGTTTTGTAACATTATTAGGGTCATTATTATAAAAAATATAAAAAAAGCGCAGGCAATAAATTTTTAAAAAAAATAACAAAACAACAATGTAACACTGACGTGATTCTTTCTTCCAGGCCTGTAAAGAGATGTTACGTCTTTGTTACATTGGTTTTTTATTAATTTTTTTTAAAAAATCTAGTCAGCGCTTTTTATTTTCTTTTATAAAAATGACCCTAGTGATGTAACCAAATTGTAAAAAAAAATTGATGGTTTTTTTCATTGTTTTCAAAGTTTTCTCAACTAAAGGGGTTTTCAAAATAACCATCCCCTATATATATATAGGGTAGTGTACATAAAATAACATGCTTTTAAAAAATTAACCCAGATAACTTTGTTAAGATAAAGTCAAATCTTTGATTTTTTTAACATCATTGTAACACATCTACATTATTTTCTTCTTTTACGAGTTTACAAAAATTCATCACCGTTTGAGACGTAACATCGTTGTAAGTTTTTCACTTACAGCACTGAATGTTATTTTTGAAAAAAAAATATTTTGTAAACCCATATAAACTTACGTAACACGTAAAAAAATTTCTTAAGATCTGGTACAGCAGCATCGCATATGTTATACATGGTTTACAAAAAAAAATTCAAAAAATCCACTAAATGTTTTTTAATTTTTTTTATAAAAATGTGTCATATATATAATACTACTAATCTTTAAAAAAAGTCAAAAAAAGTGTTTTTTAAATGATTTTTACATGGTTTTCACACTAAAAAGGGTTTTCGTTTTATAAAGTCCTTATACACACACACAGATACACACACTAGTAAGAAGCCCACACGATGCAGCTAGAAAACAAAACATTTTGCCAAATGATCATTATATCATTTTAATACGTATTATAATACACTGTGTGTAAATTGCAAATGAAATCAATTGTTATCAAGATGTGAACCGATCAGTTAATGTGTTTATTGCTTGTAACCAAAATGAAAACAACTTCAACATAATATCCTTTCTTTTGTGGTCCAAGTATAGTTAATTAGCAATTAATTTTATGGATTTAAAATTTGGAACTTATCCTCTACAATTCACTTTTAAAAGGGTTCAAATCTTTAATTTTAGGAATAACGACACCTCAACTCGAATGAATTGTTATTTGAATCCAATCCCTTGCCTTTATATGCTATCATTATTAATCCATTTTGGTACATTATTAAATATTAATTAAACTTTTTTAAGGGGACCTTTTGGTGGTAATGTGTCTCTTCTTAGTTCTTGAGATGTAAGGTTTAAATTTTATTAAAGATAAGTTGTAGGACAGATTTAAGAGCAAGCTAGATGAGTGTGTTTGTCATTTTACTTACATACATACATTGATTAACCAAGAGCTTATTACCCTTAGACCATGTGTAATACATGCCCCGCGGAAGCAGCGGGGAGTAATATATCGGCGGGGTTCTGCGGGAACACTGCCCCCTTCCTCGGCGGCAACCACACGAGTCCTCCATGGCCCCCGCTCCCCGCTTTCCCCTCTTGTTTTTTATTGGCCACTGTGGGTGTTTTAAGGTTTAGTGGGGTGATGATGTGGCACAGTGGGGAAAGTTTTTAAGTGGGATGACCACTATGAGGTTTAAGATTTTCAGTGGGTAGATGACGTGGCAGAAAGTTTCAGTGAGGTGAGATTTCAGTGAGATGAGTACTAAACATGGTCTTAACTTTTTTATTAGAGGTATTGGGTTCAAATTTGGATTATGACATATTAGCTAAAACATGGTCATTATATCAAGTCATTCAAAAAAAATATATTGATTGAAAATATTAATTAATTTTTTTTTAACGTAAAACTTTTACCGACTTTTCGAGCTTTATCTAGTATAACAAATGATTGCTTATATCCTGAGTTTATTACATAGTGTAACCAAATTGTGTATAATATACATCAAAAAAAAATTTACTCATTATATTTACCTAATAATTATAAAAAAAAATTGTTTTTATGATTCGGATTAGACTGGGAACCAATCATAAAATTGATATAAGTATGCTTCTTTGAATTGTTCTTAATTGAAACCCCAGATTACAACAAAGTCGGATAAAATTTTTACTTTTTATACCTATTTAAGTTTTTTTCCTTTGAAAATATCATTTGATCCATTGATTATTCAAGGTTTTATATTCTATATGTTTAGGTCTTCATGCATCAATAAAATTACAAATTAAAATCAAAACATATAATATATTTCTAATACATAACATAGTAGCTTAGAAACTCGTGTATTACACAGGTTGAATAACTAAAAAATATAATTCAATAATATCAAATAATAATAAATATTTAATAATTATAAAATTATATTTTATGATAAGATATAATTAAAATATTGTTTTTCGGAGCAGCCTCTCTATCCCAATTGGGATAGGGGTAAGGTTTGTATCTATCCTTCCCTCCCAGACCCTACTGAAAAGTGGGAATATACTGGGTAAGGTTGTTGTTTATTAATTTTAATAAATTAGTAAATTATTAGAATAAGAATATTATAATTTTTAATATTTAATTATATAATTTAATTAACATATTAATATTTATTATGAGAGAGGGGGGAAAATTTCAGATTTTATTAAAATGTGACATGTATATTTTAAAAATACTCTTTTAATAGAGTAGGAGAATATATGGGTGCATGCACATTGATAAATTTTTATTTTTATATTATTTTTAACATGTTTCAGTTATTAAATCCGGTTTAGCAAGTGAATTAACATGAAGATCAATTTTTTATTAGGCCGCAACTGAAAACATAGATGGGAGATGCAATTTTTTATTTTTTTTTATTTTTTTTAACAACCATAAGAATACAAAGCTTTGGACATTTATAGATTATGCTGGATAAGTAGTCTTCACAAGATTATAATATATTACCCATAAAAGGTAGGATTTAGACCCAAAAATTATATTATTATAATTTATTTATGTTCGTTTACATCTATGTCATTATTTTCACTCAATCAATGTGTTTTATATTCATAAATTTTTAGTTTATATATTAACTTAACATTTAAACTAGAAAATTAGTCATGAGCTTCTCTATTATTAAAAAAGTATTAATTGAAAACCTACATATTTAAAACATTACTTTTTTAATTTATTACCTTAACATTTATAAAATATTTACGCTATATATGTAACAAAACTTTTGAGTAAAATAATTTAATGTGCAACAAACAATAAGTGTTACAATTTCAGTTAAGATAATTTTTTGTTATAAAATTATTATATTTATAATTTTTGTATAAAGTAATTATATATGATATTTGAAATCAAAAATATTGATTTATTTTAGTTAAGATAATTGTTTTTTGTGTACATGACAAATGAACAAATATAAACTATATAATAAATAAATGTTTCATACGCTATATGTCAACTTTCTAAATCACATAAAGATTGTTTTCCCGTTTTTCTCTCTTTGTAATATTTCTATGCCACCCTTTTATAAAATTTTAATTTTTTTCATCTTTTATTTCCTATTAAATATTAATAATTTTATTTAACTTGATAAATAATGTAATTAGATCATAAATCAATTGTTTAATTTTTAATAAAACGTCACTAAAAATATATATTATGTTATTTTAACTAAAAAATTTAATTTCAAATATTTAACTTGTGTAATAGATATGTTTTAATCTAGTTTAATGATGAATAAGCTAATATAAACAAATATTTAATTATTTGTGTTAGATATCTTGTAACTAAAAATAGATATGCAATTTCATTGGTTAAGTTCGAAGACATAACTCGTGTATATGCGGGACTCGTTTTAAGTTTCATCATCTCCCACCTTCCGCCACAACCACCTCCGCCACCGGCGTAAATCCGATCACGACCACCAATCTCTCACAGTCACACCTAAAACCCCAAAACACAAAATGAAGAAATCACCCTCTTCCATCCAATCCCTTTTGCATGCGCTAATCATATCTTTCTTCATAATCACCACCGCCGGAGAAATCACCACCATCACCTGCCACCACCGTTCTCACCGGCGTCACCAACTCCATGATCACAAATCCTGCATCACCATCTCCACCGTCAAATACCCATCTCCCCTCTGTAATTCCGATTGCCACCCGCCTCTGCCGCAGCACCACCGCCGCCGGAAACTACCAGCTCCATCAACGCATGATGATCAAGAATTTGATCCAAGATACGGTGTTTCAAAAAGATTAGTCCCTTCTGGACCTAACCCACTTCATAATTGACAAATTAAAATCAAATTCTTTTCATCAAACAATTCAAGATTGAAGATTCTATCCACCAGTTCTTCATGTTTTCTTGAACTCCATGTCTCCATGATCAAAGACGTTATTACAGTTAGCGGAATTTGCACACATTTATTGAAGATTTGAAGAAGATGCAAACATGGAGGAGAGTGCTGAGTGCCTGGCTAGTAATAGTACTATTAGCTATAATAGTTGTACCTTTGCTTTTGACTTTTCGTAATTTTGGGTAAACGTATGATCAGGATAAGTTCATGACTTGCATTAGAGATTGAAGCATTCATGAGGAAGATGGTAAATCGGTAATATCATATAGAATATAGAGGGCACAAGGGTCTTTTTGATATGTAGGTTTAATTAGGCAAGGGGCCATGAAACGTTGAAAATCCAATCCTCTAAAGTCAATTAACACTTTCTTCTTCATCTTTGTATTTTTTTAATTTTATTTTATACAATGTAAAATACTTGGTATCACGTGCATTACACTATGAATAAAACATATAACATATACTTATCGATGGAAATTTAAACAATAGAAGATGATATAAAAAAGTATTTTTGATATTATTATTTAATATGATATATATTTAATAGAAAAAAAAACAGATAATCAAAGTTAAGGTATTTCAAAAATATGACATATATTTACAAAACCTTTATTTATTATAATAAATAGATTTCGGTCTAATTCCCCCCTTTGGTTGTGTGCATGTGTACTCAGTAGTCCAGTTCTCACTTCTTAGTGACTCAGGCACTCAGTTGACAGGTCTTTATTCTCATTTCTCATGTATCGTTAAGACTTTTAATTGTTAATTAATCTGAATTTGGTAATTGGTTGAGTTTTGTTAATCTGTTGGTTGAGCTTAACTACTTAAGTTTAATAGGTTTCTTTGGAACAATCTGCTTGATTGTTCACCGAATGAGATTAATTTGTTTGGTTGAATTAGATTAATGTGCTTGACTGTTCACTTAAGTAATTTAATCCTGAGTTTTAATCCTACTTGTCTGCTTGACTGAGTCTTAATCTACTTAAGATTATTAATTATATTGTTCTTTGAATATATGACCTCAATTTTTTACTTCGCTTATGGCCACAAAAAACAGTTAGACCCCCTACATGCAAAGTTTCAAAATTTTATTGTTAAATACATGTAGATGAGTTTATAAGACCAACTTAATGAGTGTGTTTTAAGAATCGTATGTAGTGTGGCATAAGAGATGATGATTTATGTCTTAAAAACATGTTAGGAGAGAGGATATAAAAAGTTAAGAGGCTAAATATATTTTCTTTTGGAACAACGTTGACTTCAAAACACTACGTAATATAATTTTAACCGTTCTAATATTTTAACCGTTTTAATTGTTTGATGCTAGATGAACCTCAAATCCAAGATTGAGTGGCGAAAAAAAATTCAAAAACCCCATCCGCAGATATATATACCGAACATTGTTAGTTGAAACCATTGGCTAGAGCCTAGAGTTTAATTACAAAGAAAGGTGTCTTGGGATTGAATCTTTAAGGAGGTGGCGTCAAATGGCTGAGGTGGCTTTATTCGTGAAGGCATTTGCACTTATTTATTTATTAGGTTAATGCAATTATATTATTACTGTTAAAATGTATTATTTAATTCAGTTAGTAAGTGTTATGTTGATTATTTTACTTGTTATTTTGCATAAGTTAGTGTGCAGGTAGTAGATAGCAAGTTGTGTGGTTTAAATGGTGAAAGGAGGAAAATAAAAGAAGCCTGAGGACTAGTTGTGAAATATCATGTATATATTGTAGATGAAGTCTGGAAACTTCAGTGTGGGTGAGATTTGGCTTCACTTTCTATCAGATGCATGCAAGAGTTCTTAGGGTTTTTTCGTCTTCATCATTTGTGATCTTTGTTGAATAGTTCTCAGATCTGTATTTGTTTTTTGTCTGTGTTTGTTATGTTTCTCTTTGATTATAGATGACACAGATCTACTATTCTTGTTGATTGACGATCATAGGGTTGAGTCGTTGTAATTAGATTGAGTTGTAATAGCTTAGGATCTTGAGTTGTTTTGCGCAGAGTTTTATTGATCACAGATTCGTGTTGAATCTGTAAGTTGTTATACTCATCTTCTTTTTTGACAATTACGGTTCTAAATGAACTGAACGTTTGTAAATCGTTCGACAGAAAGTTCATTTATATTCATTCATTTAATAAATGAGCGAACAAGAACATATGTCGTGTTTGTTCATTTGTGTTCGTTAACGCTCGATATGGTGTTCGTTAACATTCGTCAATGTTCATTTATTATGTTTATTTATTAAATATGTTTTATATTTTTAAAATTTTTAATTTTAGTTGAGTTAATTGTATAAATGGTCCATGTAGTTTAATCAGATTGTAGATTTGGTCTCAAAATTTTATAAAATGCAAATTTTGTCCAAACATTTAAAGTTAATTGCATAAATGATCCATATGATTTGATCAGATTGCAGATTTGGTCCCTAAATTTTTAAAAATTGCAAATTTATTCCAAACATGTAAAATTAATTGTGGAAATCGTCTCTATGGTTTGATCATATTCCAGATTTGGTCCCCAAACTTTAAAATTGCAAATTTAGAATATAAATAAATCACAAATTCAAATTAAATATTTAAACTTTATTAAAATGCTTTAAACATTCTTAAAATAATTTAAACATTATTAAAATAATTTGTTTAATCTATTGAAATTATTTAAAATAGTTGTATTCATATTCATTGACTCAAAAAATGTCAAAAAATATCGAATTATAAACATGAAATATACAAGATTTTAAATTCGCAAGTTATTTGAACAATATTATCATGTATGTTTGATGTTTATTATTCAATATTTTTTGTTATTTTTTAATGAATGGATATAAATACAACTATTTTAAATAACTTCAATAGATAATACAAATTGTTTAAGAATATTTAAATTAATTTAATATTGTTTAATATTTAATTTGGATTTGTAAATTATTTTTATTCTAAATTTGCAATTTTTAAAGTTTGGGGACCAAATATGCAATCTTCTCAAACCACAAGGACCATTTCTGCAATTAACTTTATATGTTTGGACTAAAGTTTCATTTTTTAAAGTTTGGTGACCAGATCTTCAATTTGATCAAACCACTAGGCCATTTTTGCAATTAACTTTAAATGTTTGTGTTAAATTTGCAATTTTCAAAGTTTGGGAACCAAATCAGCAAGCTGGTCAAACCACAGGGACCATTTATGTAATTTACTCTTTAGTTTAATACAATAATATTTAAATTAAAAATCTACAACTTTAAGATTTGTATCTTGTAAAAAACATAGTTATTTGAAACTCACTTCTTTAAAATATTAGTTTAAAAATAAATTATATTATGATTATTATTTTTAATTTTTGTTAAATTTAAAGAAATTTAGTTTTGATTTTTATATTAAGTATTTAACTTTAAGATGACTAGTCTAACATATGATATTGAAAATGCTAGTTTTTATTTTTAAAATAACATTTGTTTGTTTTTTCGGTTTGGACGATCTAATTCCTAATACGGTTCGAATGACCTGATTCTTTTATTATTGTTATTTAATTTTGAATGAATTTGTTTGGTTTTAACCATCATAAACATAGGGAAGGCATTCTACGTTTAAAAAAAATAGGTAAATTGAATTCAAATAACCAAATTTTGATCAATTGGCCGCTGCTGGACCCAACTATGAATATCACCAATAACGGTCTGAACTTTCAACATGTTTACCTCTCGCGGACAGCCGTCAAAAAAAACCTTAACGGCGTTAACTTTTTTTCGAGTTTCGAACATATTTTTGAGGGATTTTGTTTAGATGGAGAATACGAGTCGAATGACGTATAACTTAACTCGAAACGTTGATCTTCCCAATTTTGATGTTTAAACTTCCAATTCATCAAAGAAATCATCGCATTGGGAAATTTGGAGCAAGGTTTCGAAGTAAGTTATACGTCATTCGTTTCGTATTCTACATATGAACAAAAACCCTCAAACATACGTTCGAAACTCGAAAAAAAGTTAACGTCGTTAGGGTTTTTTAACGACGGTCCGCCAGAGATAAAGATGTTGAAAGTTATAACCGTTATTAAAGATTTTCATAATTGATACCGATATCGGCCAATTAAAAGCTAATTTGAAAAAAAAATGAATATATGACATAGAATAAAGAAACGGCTTTGAAAACGTTTACTGTTTACGGATCCACCGACGATATCAAACCAAACTCACGCGTTTTCTCACTTATCATCTTCCCCTCACTCTGAGATCTTACTCGCATACTCGATCGTTGATCTACATCATCTCTATATGCTTCATACATACATCGATACTACGAATCAATGACACTTTGATCGTTCGAATAGCAAGTAATTCAAAGCCGACGTAAGCAATGCTCCGTCTTCGAGTATCTACACGATTTTCATTGATCATACTACTGTTTTGTTTTCTCAATGTTGCTGTGCACTGCAAAACCCTAAAAAGAGACGGTGATTTCTCGATTTATCGCATTTCTGTTGGGATACATGGTCTGATGTTCATATATGTTATTGTCTGTACCCTAGAATTAGGAGACACGATAATTGGTTTTGCATTTGTTTATGTTTGAATTTAGAGTTAGGTTTTTGAAAATTTTAAGTGATACTTTCATTTTCTTTTAGATTTCATTCTGTTAGGAAAATTGGGAATGGTTTGTTTATATTTTAAGAATAATTTAGCCGGTGTGAATTGATTTGATTTTTTGGTTACCATGAGAACCTGAAAACTTCTGACACTGTCAATACCATATTAACCTACGGGATCAGGTAATTTGTAGCGTTTACTTGGCAAGCGGCCTTCAAGAGTTAATGGTAAAAACTAGGAAATTAGTAGAAGCAAGATTCAAAATTTAGATCTCTGATAGAGAGGATTAGAGGAATCAGGTGCTTGCCACTGCACTACCCCTTGAAGGCAGCGGGGATTGATTTGACAACCCTTTGAGTGTATGCTTAGCTATGTATTTTACCATTGCCGAGTGAACATTAAAATGGCATGCTTAATGCTCGAATTAGATGATTATTGATAGTGTAGAAATAATGTTTGGGAGGCCATTGGTATTTTGATTGATTTGAATATTTGATCTGGTTATAATTCCAACTACATCTTACCCTTCCTAAACCTTACCAATAGTTTTGCTATGAGTGGGATTTATTGGGTGCGATTGATAGACTTAAGTTCTAGAACATTCACAAACTGGAAGAGGCTGGCTTTCAGCTTTATCACATGACAGTCCTTGAGATACCAGATATTATGTTGTAATCTGAAAGTGATGAAATGCGAGTATGACTAAGCTGTAATTGAATGAGTTATTAATATCTTTTATTGCCTGCAGTTAAAGCTCTTAATGAAATTAAAGCTTCACTTGGATGGAGGGTGGTGTATGCCTGGGTTGGAGATGACCCATGTGGAGATGGTGATTTACCTGCTTGGTCTGGTGTCACATGCTCCACGCAAGGTGATTATAGAGTAGTTACTGAACTGTAAGTTGTCACTTCATCATAGTTTTTACATTTCACATAATGAACACTCATTAATGTGTCATTGAATCTTGAACTTTTACAACCACCATGGCATTTTTTAAAATTGTCTGCTGAATATAATTACATTACAGGGAAGTTTACGCGGTGTCAATTGTTGGGCCTTTTCCTACTGCTGTAACCAATCTGCTGGATCTTACTAGGCTGTATGACTCTTTTTGCTACTAAATTGCTGATCTTCTTTTCTTTGCTTAATTTGTTCAGTTTGCAACAGAATTATAAAGTTGTGGTTAATGGTGGAGTTAATTAGTTAGTTTGGTAATATCTTTCGAAGTAGTGATTTGTCTTGGATTTGTGTTCTAAGTTTACCTAACTTTGTTGACAGGGATCTCCATAACAATAAGCTGACTGGACCAATTCCACCTCAAATTGGGCGTTTGAAGCGGCTTAAAATACTGTATTATGGTTTACCTTACCTTTTTTATCGTTTGGTGTTCAGCATTTACAAATAGATCATATTATCTATTACTTTTCATGCACTGTTATGATTATTAATATACCTTGGTGTATTTGACACACCGCCATTGCAATGGTCATGTGGCAACTCCTGTTGCGATTAATGATTAGGTGGATCAAATATGCTATGAGCCTGCAACCTGCTTTTAGCATCTTCAGATGTTATGCGTTTATGTGATTAGGCTAATTTTGAGAGATCTTTAACCCTTTTTTCTTGGATGATTGATTTATGGGATTGTTGAGCTCACTTAGTATGATAAATTATGCTTTATCCGTATACTAATTAGAGGTATCAAATGGTGTGGTTTGGGCCTGTCAGGCAACACTGTAACAGATATAAAAATATGTACATTTTTGGTCCATTTTGTGTATGCAGTTATACTTCCAAAAACTACCTAATTTATAACCCCTAAAAGCTAAGATCGTAGAGTTCTATGTGAGGATTCCAACTTATCCGGCATTAGTTCAATCGGAGTTTGTTAGAGTTGTCAAATGTCGTTTTATGATTGTTTTTAGGCAAAATACTCTTCCTATTCGAACACACCCCTATATAAATATATCAATTATGCTGATTAGTTCTTTTTTCCTTCCAGTAATTTGAGGTGGAATAAGCTGCAGGATGTCATTCCTCCTGAAATTGGTGAACTGAAGAAATTAACACACCTGTGAGTGTGTTTTGGGGTAAATGTTATTTTTAAACTATCTACAAGACAACACTTGATTAGATTACTTTATCATATGGCTACAGATACTTGAGTTTCAATAGCTTCAAAGGGGAAATACCCAGGGAGCTTGCTAATCTTCCAGAGCTGCAGTACCTTCATCTGCACCAAAATCGGTTCATTGGTCGTATTCCACCAGAATTGGGCACCTTACAAAATCTTCGCCATTTGTAATGTTCATCTTGCTTGCTATTGCTTTACGTGTTAAGTTATTAAATCTATATTCCTATGATGATCTAAATGAGAAACTTTGTTTTTAGGGATGTTGGTGACAATCATTTGGTTGGAACTATTAGGGAATTGATACGTATAGAAGGATGTTTTCCAGCTCTGCGAAACCTGTATGTCCATTTTTTTTATTGCTAGTTTAACGTTTTTCCATCCCAGTACTATTTCCATCTAGATGGGTCAAACAGGGGTGGGTCAAGCTGGTAGAGGAACGGGTCAGAGCTGTCAGGTTGGCTGGAAGCATTGTTTGTTTAATTTCTTTATAAACATAATCTAACAATTACAAACAAACCTACTCAGTATATTCCCGCTTTTCAGTAGGGTCCGGGCGGAAGGATAGAGAGACTACTTCGAAGGAGTCCCCAACTCAAATTTATCGTTTGAAGTTAATCATCCCAACGCTTTTAACTGTATTTTCACAAAATAAGTAAAATAACGTAAAATTTGTGCAATTTTACTTTTGTCTCTTGAGGGCCCACACACATATACATTATATGCATGCACCACAAATGGGGCGTTATAGTGTCAATTATGATTACAAATTTATATTTTTCAATAATATTTATATTTGTGTAAATAGATTTTGGAGGTTTTGACCTTTTTCCTTGTAAGTTGAAGTTTTGAATTTTCTGTTTGAGAATAAAACACATCCTGAATCAGCTCATTTGTAAGTTAAAGGGTTGAGATTGCCTCTTTTAGTTCATCTGTGATCTATCAGTGCTGTTTTAATTCTAGAGATTTTATTTATCCTTGTAATGTGATTTGCAGTTATCTAAATAACAACTATCTGACTGGAGGTATTCCTGCACAGCTAGCAAACTTGACTAATCTGGAAATATTGTGAGTACGGAATATGCAAATATGTTATTATAAACCAAATTTGAGGCTGATATCTTTAAACTTATGCTAATGTTATATTGTGATGGTTTCAGGTATTTATCTCGCAACAAAATGTCTGGAATAGTGCCACTTGGACTCGCTCATATTCCAAAATTAACTTACTTGTAAGTGTGCTCTTTATCACAATATATCAAATCTATTTTGGCAATATAGATGATCTGGTTTAATCTATTGCTTAAACAGACTATGTGAATTATTTATTTATTTTTTTTCTTTTTGTCATGTTGCCAAAATTTCAGGTACCTGGATCACAATCAATTTAGTGGGAGGATTCCTGATGCATTCTACAAACATCCTTATTTGAAAGAATTGTAAGCTTGCTCTTTTCATTCCATCCTTTCAGCAAATGTGGGCTGCCTAGGGGTGACAATATTGACGCATTTAGGTGGTGTTTGTTTATTTCCAAAAAGTATGCGTAGACTCTTCTGTTTATGATCTTCTAAGGTCTGCAGAGACCACCCACCATCACCATTGACCACCCACCCTCCATCACCACCGTCCAGCATAATTGTCCACCACCACTGTAGGCCACCACCACCACTAAAGTCTGACACCACCACCACCACCGCGCGCCACCACTGTCCACCACCACCACTGCCGGCCACCCTCATCACCCGTCACCACCCGTCACCACCGTCCATACACCACCACCAGTTTATGTTAAAAAACAAATAGTATTCTTCTTGCAGACTGCAAAGATTAGGTTCACCTCTTATTTTACAGATGTGTTCCTCAGATTGCAGACATTTTACCTCTTAAAAACAAACACCACCTTACTTATTAACTTGTCAAATATTCATCTCTAATGGGTAAAATAAAAGAATAGGTAAAAAAGGCAACATGTCACATGATCTTTAATCATTTTTATTCAAAAGAATACAGTTTTTTGTAATCATATTTAACTTTATAGTTATTTATAAAATACCATGTCTTGTGTCAAAATCCAATAACAAACAAACATACCAAATATAGTCTCACTTTTCAGTAGGGTCGGAGAGGGGGGGGGGGGAGGGAATGATGAAGACAAACCGTACTCTATCCCAGTTGGGATAGAAAGGCTGTTCCGAAGAAGTCCCTGATTCAAAGTTATCGTTTAAAATTAATCATCCCAACGATTTAAATGTTATATAAATTATATGCGTGTACCGCAACTGGGCGTGTCAAAACCCAATAAAAATTACATATTTACCCAACCCACCAACTACTCATTGCGTCACATGTATCGTCTATATAGTGATAATTCCCATTTTTGAATATCATGCATCTTGTTTCTCATCTTGTGTTGTATATGACAGGTACATTGAAGGAAATACATTTAAACCGGGGGTGAACCCAATTGGTATTCACAAAGTACTTGAACTCACGGATTCGGATTTATTGTTTTAATCGTTTCATCATTTGATTTGTATACTTAGTTTAGTATATGCCCTCACAAAATACAACAGTTATTCGTGACTCTCCTTGATGATTATAAGAATATAAAGTCGTGTTCAAAGAATACTTTGTTGCCCATCACAAAATAATAAATAAGTAAAATAAAATAAATAAATAAATAAATAAATAGAAAGCTTGATAAACCCTTAAAACTTTTAAAGGAATTTATTTGTACAGGACAAATGACATTTATATATATTTGTAAATCTGCTTTCACCATCTAAGGTGGAACTATAGAGTAATTTTGCTTCTCTTGAAAAGAATAAAAAAATCAAGAATCTAAATTACATGTAAAACATACAACAAATGACAAAAGCCTAATAATTATGTTGATTAATGTAACGTCAAAGGAAGTGGTGTTGACGTGTTGTGGTTAAATTGAAAGAGAAACAACCTAAATAGTTCAAATTTAATTCTACTTGGCATGATTTTCTTTGAAGGTCTCCGACCTGGCTATTTGCGGTTGTGTTTTACCTGTTTCTTTAGTTAGTTGGGTATTAAAAGACACGAGGTTTACCATGTAAATGAGTTCCATCGGTTCTTGAAAAAGAAAAATGATTGTTATCCTTTTGTCTACCATGTGCCCAATTGAAACTTGCACGTTGTCAGATGCTTAAGATTTTGGATTCATATGAGAATATTCCATCGCAAACGTACAACCTTGATTATAATTTTCAATATTTTATTTGTAGGTTGAAATTTGTATTTTTTATATGCTTTATTTCATTATGAATATATCGGTTTAATCTCATAACAAATTGTACTACTTCGGATCCTTTTTTTCCAATAAAAACTTATTTGATCTTACTTTTGAATTATCATCAATATTTAAACTATGATATATTTTTTATTTTAGATGTTTAAATTATATGTGATGGGACATATCAACTTAAAACTTACAATGCACATTGAATCGCCTTGAAGTTTGAGTAAACTTAATGTTGATCATATAAAATTCTATCATAATTCATGTGTTCCAGTTGGCGCAAGTTATAAATCAATTTCTCACAAAATACGTATATGTCACAAATCATTAAAACCTAACATTTTAACTCTATTTATTTCAGTGCTTTTATATATTCGTTGCTAGAACTAGTTACTACACATAGAGGTGGGCAAAAAAAGGGGACCCGGAACCGGCAACCCAAACGGGTCTGGTTTTTTAGACAAATTAAAATCGAAACCGGAACTTGTTCCACCTGTAGCCGACCAAAACCCGAACCGGATCCGGTCAAAAACCGGTCGGAACCGTTCGAAACCCGGAACTAGAACCGGAACCGGAACCGTCATTGACTTTGTTAACCGGAACTGTTACCGATTGAAACTGGAACCGGTTCCAGAAAAAACCCGATTTGTGCACCTCTGACTACACACAAAAGGAAGTTTAATAAATGGTAACGATATTTTTTTATTTCAGTTTTTACTGATATAAACAATATCTTTATCCATGTTTCACATGTGTTGGCTTTGATTAGATGGTAAAATATTTCAACTACATGTTGTAAGTTTGAATCCTTCGCTTGTTAATTTTTTCCAATCTAAAATTGTATTCTAATAAAATATAAAAAGGTATTTAAATTTGGTTTATTAGTCCTTCGTTTATTCTTCTATTAATATACATATTATTAACTTACGTTTTGAGTTGTAGTACTTGAGAGTGACGTTTAACTTAACCATTATTCGATATAGTGTTTTATGACAATTGACAGCTGACCGCTGTTATGCATTTTGATATTTGTGATGTTGTCAACATGGTAATACGATGTAACTCAACCTTTTTTTGTGTGTTTTAAGCCATTTGTATTTTGTTTCCTCTTGTTTTACAAAATTTACGTGCTTTATGATTTGTGATTTTACTATAGAGTGATGAATTTTATCTAATCTGAATTTTCATATTTAAGACTGTGTTTTTATCTTGTTCAATACAATGTTACCGTCTCAAATATTATAGAGAAATAAAGATTGTAAATACTGATACCGTACTTCAAGTAGGTGATGACATTGCGGGTAAATATTGTAACAAACAGATTGTCCTTGTTAAAAATAAACATAAATATACCTTTTGATTATGTAGGTGTAATAGATATTATCAATTTTTAAAAAATATTGTAATGAAAAATTTACAAGAATCAAATAACCCTTTACTTTATTGTAACAAACTCTACATTCACGCGAAAATAAATATAAAAAAAAGGGAAAATCTGGATGTTTTAATTTTTAAAAATAATATTATTAGTAATATTATGTAATATCCCACAAGCTCAACCCAGGTCCAGCCAATAATTGTGTTTGTCGATTTTTGCCTCCCCAAATCTCTCACCGATTAGCAGGTATGAATCTTCTAATTTCAGTTTATGCGTCTTATATGTTTGATTTAGTCGTTATAATATCAAGATTTCCAGAATATCTAATTGTTTGTTCAATTTTCTTTTGTATAATTATGATATGATACGAAAATTCGTCTCATTTTGTTAATTTACCGAGTTTATTGAAATCTCAATCGATAAGTTCTGGAATAACGAGCGATTGAAGATTATGTTTTGATATCCTTTTCAATTTTGCTTGAAATTGATTGATTGTGAATGTAATTCCGCAATTCGTTAAAATACCTAGTTTTCCCCAATTTTCCGTAGTTGAAGATTAGGAGTTCTTATAGTTTGTAGGTCTTTGGGAATTAACGGAATAATAGTTGTTAATAGAGTATTTTGAACTTCTGTGAGTTTTGAGGGATTGATGAGATAATAATTGTTATGATTCTTGTTGTGGACAAAGGGGAGCGGCGGAGATTTGCTTAGAAACAAATGTACCGGCATATGGCGGCAACTGAAACCCGTGGTGGGCAACCCAGTGATAGTGGTGATGCTGTGGTGACTCTTGATCAAGTTCCCAGATGGAGTGATGGAGATTTTAGATATTCTTATGAAATTGAAGATCCTAATTTTCCAAACATGCATTTTCCTGACCCCTTAGCCTCGTCTTCTGGGTCAGAAAATAGTGGAAAAGTTTCTAGGTTTCCTGTTGATCATGAAGTTAATTCCAAAATTTATCTTTGGAGAGGAAATCCTTGGAATCTTGAGGTAGATGCGGTTGTCAACTCCACAAATGAGGTGAGCTGCTAGTTAATTCTTGTGTGTTTCTTGTATTTATTTTGTATAATCTAAAGTTATCTGTGCACATTGTTACTATGAGAAAAGTAAATTATGTCCTAGTTTTCATGTGGTTTTGTAGTCTACAATCCCGTTCTCTTCTGACATATTTTTCACTTACTCTTTTTCATGTCTTAGTTAAAGCTGGGGAAGAGTGATAAATTTCTCATTCATAATGCTGTTACATAGCATCAGTTAGCTATGTATTGATATTTATTTAACTAGGGGATAATGATTTTGAGATTTCATATAAAAAATGTCAAAGATATTGAATGTTATTTACTGAAATAGTGAAATATATTTTATTAATTACAGAACTTGGATGAAGCTCATTGCAGTCCTGGTTTACATGCTGCTGCTGGGCCTGGTCTTGCTGAAGAATGTGCAACATTGGTATCATAATCTTTCTATTTAGAGTCATAACTTGCATTTTAAACAAAACGATTATACTCTGACATATTATTGACTGTACAAAACAATCAAAAAACTTGGTATACCCTTTTGTGTCACTTTATTATAAATGAACATTTAAATGTAAAACTCCTGTAACTAAAAGTTGTGTATTTCTTTTTTTGCGCACAGGGTGGCTGCAGAACAGGGATGGCGAAAGTGACTAATGCATACGATCTTCCAGCAAGGTGGGCTGTTGGTTGTTTTGTCAAATTGTTCTGTCTAAGACTTGACTAGTTAACTATCAGTGTAAAGACATATTTATTTAATTAAAACTCGGTTATACATTCATACATAAATCAGAAATAGAAACATTATTAGTGTTGTTCTGTTCCTTTGATGTATATGTGTATTTAAACAAAGTAGGGCACTTATGGAGCCTTTCATATTTAGAACTACATGTTTTTTTGTTATACGGCTCCTATTATTGTTAGTGTTTTCAAAAACCATAATTTGTTCAGTATAATCATATTATCTCCAAATTTTTCGCTGACACACAAAATTATATGTTTATGTTTCTTTTTGCAGGAGGGTTATACATACAGTGGGACCCAAATATGCTGTAAAATATCATACTGCAGCTGAAAATGCTTTGAGTCACTGCTATCGTTCTTGTTTAGAACTCCTGATAGAGAACGGGCTTCAAAGGTTTTTATACAATCGTCTTATTTTCATCCCGTTACACATAGTGTGCTGTGTATCTGGTGATATTCAGTTTACTATTTAGTATTTACTGAAATTTGTGAATACAGCATTGCAATGGGTTGCATATACACCGAGGCAAAAAATTACCCAAGGGAACCAGCAGCTCATGTAGCAATAAGTAAGTAGCTTTAGAGGAACATGCAGTTGTAAATGTGTGCTTGTATAAGGCATTAGAGTAGTGTTTCTACATGCTTTTTTATATCTATGCATATATTATACTTGTACTCAATATATACATATACTTCATATTTACTAATGCTATGTTGCATCAGGAACTGTTCGCCGATTTCTTGAGAAACAAAAGGATAAAATTACAGGCATAGTATTTTGCTTAACTACAGCAAATGATACTGAAATATATAAGAGGTAAACTGGTTGATCTGTTTCGTTTCCTTATACGGTTTAGGTGGCAATTTCAGCCCATTTACTTATGAATGGGTCTATGTGGGTGAGTTTTAACTAAAATCGGTCAAATTAAAAATATATCTAAAAAGGGAGCAAATGAGCAATTCATGTGGTTGAAAGTTTCCTGAAAGTCTATTTAAAACATCTACTATATCTATGCTGTGAAAAGCCCTCTGGGTGTGCGCCTAGCAGCCATCCAGGCCCTTAGGCGAGGTTCTGACAAGGTTTCGGCAAAGATTCTGGCCTGATGTCCTTGAGATTTCTGACCAAATCTGATAATTCTCACAAACTTTGTAAATTTTGACCAAACTTGCTTTGAACATTATAAAAGTGTCTATAACCAGCCAATGCTATCCTAAACCAGCCAAAAGAAGCACACAAAATATCTAAAACCCCTAAAATTATATATGTTTTCTATGTGCCTTCCTATGTCAGACCTCATTTTTCTAGCACCTTGCTCTTAGGCCCAAGGTTCACCCCTTGTGCCTTGAGTGCGCCTTGTGTCTTTGACAACTATGAACTATATATAAATGGGATAATTTATGTGGAGGCTACCAAAGTTTATACTTTTTCATTAAGGCCACTCAAGTACATAGTTGGTTTCATTTATTTACAAATTCTGATCTAAAATTTCTTGAATGATGAAACTGCCCTTATTTTATTTTTTTGAGAAGACAACAGTTCCCATCTATAATGAGTTGATACCCAAACTAAGGTACTTTTTGTCATTTCCAAAATTTTAAGGGCATCTTTGTCATCCAACGTGTTTCTTTGGCCTGAATTGGCATAAATGAAGCAAGTTACATACGTGAGTGATAATAAAGTAGTTTCCATGTATGAGTGGACGAGTGGTCTTGGTGAAAAAAGTTGAAATACTCAGGTGACCTTTACATATATTATCTCATTCTTAAATGATCGTCCAAAAAATGTTTTATGGCTGAGCCCAACCTGATCTGTTTTGACCCATGCCTGACCGGCTCATCTTGCCACCTCTGCTATATAGGTAAGCCACAAGACAAGTTTCCAGTTCTCTTGTGCTGCTACAAGTAAATATTCTATTGTTCATCATCATCGTCGTACTCAGTATATCCCATCATTAGCAAAACTAAGGTAGGGTCTGAGGAGGGTAAGATGTAGACAGCCTTACCTCTACCCCGTAGGAATAGAGAGGCTGCTTCCAATGAGACCTCCGGCTCATGATGCCTAATTAACCAACCAACCCAATAGTTTTAACGTTATTTTCACAAAAATAAAGTAAAATAACGTTAAAACTAGTGCAACTTTACTTTTGCCCCTTAAAGGCCGACACATATATACATTATATGCGCGCACCGAAAACGGGGCTCAAGTAAATATTCTATTGTTACGGAATGTAAATATGTGTACTTATATTTGATTTGCAAATGTAGACTGCTTCCACTATATTTTCCCCGTGATAAAAAGGAGGAAGAGATTGCCATTTCTAAGCTTCCTGCTGATGTTGGAGATGAAAATGGTGAAACAGTTATAGATGAAAGAAAAATCAGAATAAAACCATTACCAAATGTCAAAAAAACAATTCCTAAACAAACCCGAGCCTCATTAGATGTTTCTGTTGGTGATCAAGGATTGGCTAGACGGTTAGTGATCCTTTAAAACTCAATTTTTGGCTTTTCAAAATACAGCAATTTCCTTTCATTTTGCATATTGGATTTGCATTGGAGAAGTGATTATTAGACTATTTTGATGCCTTAATAAACAAATTATGCCTATGAATTCAAGATATATGTGGATCAAATAATCAGTTTCATACAAGATGCAACGAAACTGATTTATCTAGGTGTAAAATGAAATTACCTATGTACCCTTATTTTATCCTAAATTTTAGGAGTTTTATTCCCATTTCACAAGTAATCTTCCTTTTTTTTACGAAAGATGCCACAAGTTGTCATTTCAACTTTTTAACTTTTTAGAAAATAATAATTGACAAACATTTCAGATTTCTTCGGTCATATATCCGACCAATATATCTTTCATCTGGTTTATTACAACTATCTGATAATTGATTATGTAATATAAGACAACTACCTTAAAATCTCTCTTTTTAAAGACCCTTTAATCTTTTCATTTTGTGGGTCCCTCTTCATATTAGAAGAAATGGAGTGGCCCTATAATAAAGAATAACAAATGAAAGAACAGAATCTGTATTCAGATATTTATATTTATGATAATGACAGGAACTCGTCATATTTGGAATCATATCTAGATCCTGCTTTTATGTCAATAATCAAAGACCCTGATCAAAGGCGCAAGGAACAATGGGAAAGAACTAATCGAGCCCAAAATGGGTTCAACTTTGCTAAAATGCTAGGGTTTGGTGATCTTGGGGGCCCACCGCTTTCTGCTGCTGAGGAATACTCACTCCATTCTAGATACCTAGCCAAAGCAAATTCTCTTAATCTTTCTGAAATTGCAGAAATGAAGATTCTGTAAGTAGCTGTTGTGTACTAATTTAAGGTGTACTATTTTTCAAATTACAACATTCTGGAATTATCAAGTTCAATTCATTTACTTATGAATGGGTTATTTGGTTTTTGTTTAAAATCTAACGGGTATAAAAGAAAAGAACCTAAAAGTAAACATGTCAAATGGGTCCACAGCCCCTAAAGGGTATTCTTAAAAGTTAAAAGGAAACATGCATCAATAACAACCACCATACCTCCACTTGTCGCATGACTATTTATCTGGGAATTATAAAGCATGGCTTTATTTTGGTTGGGTCAGGTTAAAAGGAAGCATGAAACCTCCTAAATCAGCTTATAATAGTTAGCTTTGATGAAAATAGTCACCTTTTAATCTTATTTAACACACACATAGTTATACTATATTAATATTTATTTGAACTAAATCCTTCCTGCTCAACTTGACCCGACCCACATAAAGATAATTGTTGTTTCACCACCAGCCCTGTTTTGTACTTATGATTCAGGTACCGGGGTGGAGTAGATAGTGAAGGTCGTCCAGTAATGGTGGTAGTTGGAGCACATTTTCTTCTTCGGTGCCTTGATCTCGAAAGATTTGTTCTTTATGTAGTAAAGGTAATAACGAATCTTGGCGCACGTTCTGCTAGTATTTTGACTTCTTTTTCTGGAGTGAAACCATGGTCACCAGTTACTGTACAGGTTTTCAGTTTATAGAACATTAATCATTGCTTGAAATTATTAAATTTCAGGAGTTTGAGCCCTTAATCCAGAAACCTTATAGCATTGTGTACTTTCACTCTGCTGCATCTTTACAAGTGTGAGTTCTTATTGCTTTAGCTTGTCTTAATCTGTAAAAAGCCATGTTTTAAATGCATTTTTTTCATATAATAAATCTCTATTTGACTTGTGAATGTGCTTCATAAATTTCAATTCATGGGTTTAACAGCCAGCCAGATCTGGGATTTATGAGAAGATTGCAGCAAATACTTGGCAGGAAAAGTCAGCGGAATCTTCATGTAAGCAATGAATTCAAAACATCATTAAGCATGCATGAGTCAAGAAATCTTGTTTCTAAATACTTTTAATGTTATTAAATTAACATGAAATGATCAAAATAGGCAAATAGGTAAATATAACTTATAATCTATTCAAAAGAAAAGAGTTGCTGCATGAAGAACAACACATAGGGAAGGTTTATCTTTTTTTATATTTATTATTTGTAAATTAGCCAGTAGTAGTTTGATTTATTTACACATGTATTTCCGGCACATGCAGGCAATATACATTCTCCACCCGACCTTTGGACTAAAGACTGCCATACTTGCATTGCAACTATTAGTGGATGGAATGGTATGTAATATGTACAAACATGCATGAATTTCCTTGCATCTTTAAAAAATTACAACATTTTATGATAAATATAGCTCAAATGTTTTATGAAATTGTTTATGAAATGGCAATAACCAGGTGCATTCAATACTTGACCAATCTTTAATATAGAACCATGAGAATCACATAGTGCACTTGTTTGAGGTGTTTGGCAGATATAGTGAGAGGTGGAAAGAAAACAGGGTTAGCAGTGAATTATGCAATTCTCTATTTAAATTTAGTTTTGTATTGAATGACTCTAGCTGCAATACCCTTTATTAATTAATGACAATTGGGAGAACTTGCGACTATGGATGTGTTTTCGGCATATCTGATTTTATTTATTTATTTATTTATTTATTTTTTTAAGTTAATGAAGTTTTATTGATTTACAGGTGTGGAAAAAGGCAGTATATGTTGATCGACTTCTTCAACTTTTCAAATATGTTCCTCGTGAGCAACTAACCATTCCTGACTTCGTGTTCCAGTTGAGTCTTAATCAATCTCACCTTCAAATTCCACTTTTATTTTTTTTATTTATTTTCATTTTTCAAAAATTAATATCCTTGAATCAAACCCTTGCATTTTCTACTGTTTTTTAAATATAGGCATGATTTGGAAGTAAATGGAGGAAAAGGGCTTATTGTTGATCCAAGAACAAAATATGTATATCATAGACCTTAGGACATCACATTGTTCCTGCATGCCCGGACACGGTTCACCAACTCGTCGTCTTACAAGGTCCAGGCAGTGAAGCCTTATGTAAAGAAGCGGTGACGACTAAAACCCGAGTTGCTCCAACATACGCACACACGATTGTGATGTCTTTGTTGAATTTATGCCGAGTCTCTTTCTTTCTAAAAAATGGAAGTTGTGATGTATTTAGTTTTGTGTTTTTTTTTCTCCTTGTAAAGTTCTGAAATTGCAGTTCTTGTTTTTTGTATGCAGGTCCGAATGAGAAATTTGTTATTGTTTGGGATATCCATGTTGAATAAATTTGAATGGTGTGCAGTAAGCCAGTAACCATAGGTTTTTAGACCTTGTTTATTATACATACTTTGTTGTTTGGTTATTCAAAAAAAAAAAAAACTATTATAATTATTATTAGGAATTTTAACATATATCCTCAATAAAAGTTAACAATCCATGATTCAAGAATAAGACCCTAATATCCAAACACATTTAAACTAATATCTCAATCTTTATTCTCCGCCTCTAATATTATTAAATACACTTTGATACATTTTTAAAATAATTTAGATTTTTTTAATACATAAAAATATAACAATATTAAAAACGCACTTTTTAAAAAAAAATTAATATAAATTACAAAATTTTCAAATTATTTGAAACACAATTCTTTGAAGAAAAACAGACTATAAAAAAAGCTAATGAATAAATAAATATATTATTATTTTAATATTTAAAATATTAAATCAAAGGAAATTGTAATTGTGTTTTATATTAAACATCATCTTGTATTTTCTAAATTTTTATTGATAATTTTTCGTTATATTCATTTATTTAGTTAGGGGCTTTGGTTGGGTCTACATTATTATGTGTTTAATAATTAAGATGTCTGAATTATTAAGAGTGTCCGAATAATTAATTGTTGAACCAATTAAAGGTGTTTGGTTCACACATCTGAACAAAACTAAAAAATTTCCCCATTTTCTCTCAAAACCCTACCCGACCCCGTCGTCTTCATGAGCCGCCGACCGTGAAGCCTACCCCACCGGCGAGCACCACCGCGAGCACCATAGTGAAGCCGTCTACCCCTTCGGCCTTCACACCCGACCCCATTGGCGCCGCATCTTCGTCGATTTTAGGGTTTCGTTCTCATCCAATCGTCGATTTTAGGGTTTCGCCGCCTCCATCATCATCCCCTGTGGTGTGAACCATCGAGCGACAGTGGTGGCACGATGGAGTCGTCGGTGGTGGCTGATGGGTTTTTGAAACACAAAGGGTGGATTGGGAATGACTTCAAGTTTCATTCAGACTATTTCCCATGCTGAACCATTCAGATCTGAATTGAACCATTCAGAGGCTTTATTTTACCCAACTAAACACACTTGCCTCTTACCGATTCAGAGACAGCTTCTGAATGGAATCATTAAGAGGGAAACAAACATCAATTCAGTGTAATACATGGGATACTAACCTAGTAAATATAATAAATAAACATAAACGAACACAAATGAACGAACACGACTTCTTTTCAATTTCGTTCATTTAACTAAACACACATAATTTATTTATTTATCAAGTGAGATTACATAAACGAAGTTTCTATCACATGGTTAATTTAGTTCGTTCAGGGCTTGTACTTTTTTTTATAAAATTGTCCAATTGCTCAAAGAAGACTGTCCACCCTTTGTAGATTATTTCATTGGCATATTGAAGCCCTAAACGTATGAAGATATATTGACGGCTTGGCACTCGCTTCTGGTGTTCGGAACATTCCTCAAGCTCACCGGAGTTGCAGAGGCGCAAAGCAGGGATATAACTTACGGGTTTTTGAATTCATCTCGTCTTATTTGGGGATTTAATTTTTCTTCTGTGCAGGTTTCATCTTCAAGATTCCTTTATTTCCTTTGATTTATTTGTTTTTACACTTGATTGATCTTTAAAAACCTGATATTAAATGTTCTGATTCGATGAATTTAAAAAACATACCTTTTTTTTCTATCACGGTTTTTGCAAAGGTACTCGTTGAAAGTTTTGAGTTCTTTCTTTTTGCGAAATTAGTTGCGTGCGTTCTTGATAACTTGATCGTTGTTCTGCTATTGATCCCTGGGATGACGGGGGTTTTTAATTTAATTTTTTTAGGGTTCATACGAAATTACAGCTGTGTTCACGAGTTTAGAGAGGTGAAAGGAAAAAAATGAAAAAATAAAAGAAAAGAATAAACTCAAATCTAAATGAAACCCAAACTAAATGAAACTCAGTAACACCATACGTGTCATTTTTCTTTTCTTTTTTTTTTTTCTTGTTAAATAAAATTTCAAAAATACAAGATTTTTCTCTTGCATTTTACATTCTTTTCTACTCCTTATATGAACCATCATATACTAGAAGTTGAATGATACTTGATTACGTCTTATGTGATTCATTTGTTATTTTGTACTTCACATTAGTGAATCTTTATTATGAACCTTTGTTAGTAAACTTTCATTATGAACTTTTATTAGTGAACTTACATTATGAAACTTGTTTAGAGAACACTCTCTTATAAAACTTTGCTAGTGAACCTTCATTATGAATCCTATTATTAAACCTTTAGTGAACTCTCTTCTTGAACCCTGATATGTAAACCTATGTGAACTCTATATTCGAAAATAAAAATTAAATAGTGAACCTTCATTATGAATCCTATTATTAAACTTTTAGTGAACTCTCTTCTTGAATCCTGATATGTAAAGTTATGTGAACTCTATATTCGAAAATAAAAATTAAATAGTGAACCTTCATTATGAATCCTATTATTAAACCTTTAGTGAACTCTCTTCTTGAACCCTGATATGTAAACCTATGTGAACTCTATATTCGAAAATAAAAATTAAATAATTTTGCATAGTTTTTTTCTCTTTATTTTCATCGAAATAGCATTTAATTTTCTTTTTCTTCGTTTGTTAAATAAACCAAATAATAATACAAACATATTTATTTTTTCTTACATTTTTATTTCTGGTTCTAGATGAACTCGAGACATCAATAGTGGTTTTGAATAGAAAGTACTAGATTACCCTCGTGTGTTCGTACACACGCAAACAAAACGCGTTCATCCCTTTTAAGAAAAAGCAGCTCCTTCTTCGTCTTTACCCTTCTTTCTGTTCAAGATCTGCATCAAATTCAGATCTAAGTTCATGTCTTCCATTGAAGCAGTGAAGCACCTGCGGATTCCTCTACAAGAATTACGCGATGCAAGTAACGAATTTTCCGATCAGAATTTCATTGGAAAAGGTGGGTTTGGGAGGGTATATAAAGGCGAATCCGTAAAACATGGCAAGATCGCCGTAAAGGTGTTGGATCCTCGGCTAGGCCTAGGAGACCATCAATTTAGAAAAGAGATTGATGTACTGTCAGTTCATAAACATGAAAACCTTACCTCACTTATCGGATTTTGCGATGAAGATCAGAAGAAGATACTTGTTTACAGGTATGAAGGCAATGGGAGTCTGGATAAACATTTAAGCAACGCAGATCTAACCTGGGTCCAACGACTTCAGATTTGCCTAGATGCTGCCCGTGGGTTACAGTATCTTCATGAACATAGAATTATCCACCGTGACGTAAAGAGTGCAAACATTCTTTTGGATGAGAACTGGAAAGCTAAAATATCTGATTTTGGATTTTGTAGAGAAATAGGCCCTGCGAATGAGCAGACTTCATATCTTGTCTCCGGTGTGTTTGGCACACTTGGATATATTGATCCAGAATACTATGCTACAGGTTATCTCACACAAAGATATGATGTTTACTCATTTGGGGTTGTATTGTTTGAAGTCCTGTGCGGAAGGCCAGCAATTGTTAGGAAGCACAAGGACAGTCGTGATTTCTTAACCAATTTGATCAAAACACATTGGAGAAACAATAGATTAGATGAAATCATTTATCCATACCTACAAGATCAGATAAAGAGAGCTTCCTTGCTCACGTTTACAAGCATTGCCTACCAATGTTTGATGATTAGAAATGAACGTCCAACAATGAAGACGGTCGTGGAACTACTGCAGGAAGCTCTTAAAAATCAACTAGTAAGTTGTAGTTGCATAAGGTTTACCTTTTTTTTCGATTTCAGCATTAATCCCCTTTTATTTCAATTATTTACATCATCAGTTTTTCCTTTAATTTACTAGTTGGTGATGCAAAATGAAAGACCACAAAACAAGACAAAGTAGTTTTTAAGCTAAAAATATCATAGAGGGAAATCATCAATACCTTTGTGGCTAGAACTTGAAACTATTAAATCAAACTATTCCTTATCTTTGGTTTTAATAATAACTAGAGTATACCTACCCGCACATTGCTGTGGGAACTCTTTGGTAATCAGAAAATTGTCGAAATGCTCTTTTTTTATTTAACTAGTTTAATACATAAGTTTCTAATGTAATTAGATTTTCTTTAACTAGATGTCATGGTTTAGTGTTATTTTATGGTTATTTATTGTTTTCTTTAACCTGTCTTGTAACAAAAATTTCTGGATGCATGATTAGTAGAAGCCAAGATATGCAGATGATAGTGGCTTTGCTCCTCATCTCCAAAAACAATCAGGGTATGTATTTTCTTAAACTGATTTATTTCAGTTTCTTTTCAGGCTTAAATATTTATTAAAATGCAGAAATTTTTTATCTTCAACTTGCAAATTGTAAATAAAAATACGGCTTTGCTAACCATATATACATTGATGATATTTAAAAAAGAAAAAAATATACAATTAAGTGCATGTACCCTTTCCATGTTATGAACGTAACTTACATAGACTTACTTTCCACCAAATAATTCCAAGCAACTCAACAGGTTATCGGCATCCTCTCCTCAATCCACTCACGTCTCTTCTTCTCAGTCGTGGGAGTATGATGTCTTTATTAGTTTTAGAGGAAAAGATACACGTAAAACCTTTGTAGATCATCTTTATATGGCTCTTTTAGATCGAGATATCAAGACTTACATGGACGATGACCCAATTAGTGAGGAGGGATCCATTAGTTCATCACTCATCAAGAGTATTCAAAAATCACGGATAGCCATCATCATATTCTCAAAAAATTATGCTGATTCTTCGTGCTTGGGTGTACTTGAATTTGTCATGAAAAACAGGGATGAGCGAGGGCAAATTGTTATGCCTATATTCTATGATGTGGATCCCTCTGAAGTGAGAAAACAAACAGGGCATTATAGGAAAGCGCTTGGCCGGCATGAATTAAAATACAGCAACAACAAAGTTCAATCCTGGAGAGAAGCACTTAAAAAGGCAGCTAACCTTTCTGGATGGGAGTGTAGCAATAGGTAATTAAATTTCTTTCTTGTGCTAAAATCTGACATTATTTTCCTACATACATGGCTATCATTATAAAGTACTTCTGGAGTCAAATCTTGCTAGGGTAATGCAATTTGTTTTTAAGGAAAGGTAATTTACTCATTTGAGGGACTGTGGCACTCAAGTGTTTGTTAAGTACATATACGCTAGCTAGGCGGCTCAACTATATTTGTGGCCCTATGTGACATAAAAATCCAGGCCTCTAGTTAATTTTTTTTTTCCTTTATTGAATTATATGGTTAGTACTTTTTTTTTAACGGTGTTTGGTCCACTACAATTATACTACCATTATTTTTAAGTTCGATCCCACCCGTGACAAGATTTCAACCATCTTACAATTTGATGCTCTAGGTCAGACTCAAACTCAAACATATGTTAATTGGCCTTATATTCATCTCTAACAGGTCAAATATATAATATCTTATAAATGATTGAAGGTTGAGTCCAAATGACTAAACTATTTAAGTTAAGATATTACTAGCCTTGCTAAGAGCAGATTAATGTATGAAATTCTTGTTCAAAAAAATATATAAAATGGCTTAAAAGGAGTCATTGCCAACCAATTGAAAGTTGGGCCCTTTACGTATTGGAGGCCTATATTTTTCTACACTTGGGCGGTTGGGCCGCCCCTGTATATATGCAAGCTTCTTTTTTTGTGCATATGAGCTCATTATCCCATTTATCCAATTTATACGCAGGCATGAAGCTGACTTAATTAGACAAATTTGTGATGACATTTCACACAAACTGGGTTATTACTTGCCAAGTTATGAAGCCAGTGGTGAAACAAGTGCCAACACATACTTATCCGATGCAAGTAACGTATTTTCTATTGAAGCAGTGAAGCACTTGCAGATTCCTCTACAAGAATTATCGGATGCAAGTAACGGATTTTCCGATTGGAATCTGATCGGAAAAGGTGGGTTTGGGAACGTATATAAAGGCGAATCCGTAAAACATGGCAAGATCGCCTTAAAGGTGTTGGATCCTGGTCGAGGCCAAGGAGACCATCAATTTAATACAGAGATTGCTGTGCTGTCAGTTCATAAACATGAAAACATTGCCTCACTTGTCGGATTTTGCGATGAAGACGGGCAGAAGATACTTGTTTTCAAGTATGAATGCAATGGGAGTCTGGATAGACATTTAAGCAACACAGATCTAACCTGGATCCAACGACTTCAGATTTGCCTAGATGTTGCCCGTGGGTTACAGTATCTTCATGAACATAGAATTATTTACGGTGGTGATGTCAAGAGTGCAAACATTCTTTTGGATGAGAACTGGAAAGCGAAAATATCTGATTTTGGATTTTGTAGAGAACTAGGCACTGCGAATGAGCAGACTTCATTTCTTATCTCCAAAACGTCTGGCACACTTGGATATATTGATCCAGAATACTATGCTACAGGTTATCTCACACAAAGTTCTGATGTTTACTCATTTGGGGTAGTATTGTTTGAAGTCCTGTCCGGAAGGCCAACAATTGTTAGGAACAAGGACAATCTTGATTCTTTAACCAATTTGATCAAAACACATTGGAGAAGCAATACATTAGATGAAATCATTTTTTCAGATCTACAAAAACAGATAAAGCCAGCTTCCTTTCTCACGTTTACAAAAATTGCCTACCAATGTTTGATGAGCGGAAATGAACATCCAACAATGAAGAAGGTCATGGAACAACTGCAGGAAGCTCTTAAAAATCAACTAGTAAGTTGTAGTTGCATAAGGGTTTACCTTTTTTTTCAATTTCAGCATTAATCCCCTTTTATTTCAATTATTTACATCATAAGTTTTTCCTTTAATTTACTAGTTGGTGATGCAAAATGAAAGACCACAAACCAAGACAATGTAGTCTTGAAGCTAAAAATATCATAGAATCAATACCTTTGTGGCTAGAACTTGAAACTATTAAATCAAACTATTCCTTATCTTTGGTTTTAATAATAACCAGAGTATACCTACCCGCGCATTTCGGCGGGATCTCTTTGGTAATCCGAAAATTGTCAAAATGCTATCTTTTCCCTTTGGTAGGTTGCTAGGGTGCTCACCCTAAAAAGCTAAATAATAATCATAATAATGATAATAACACTGGTCAACTCTATTTATACAAATTTTGCTAATTCATCACCGTTTAGGATCTTACGTCAGTGTAATTTGCGCAAAAATAAATATAACTTGCAGTATAACGCAAACTTACACTGGGTTTAATTTCTAAACGCTTGTGAATTAGCAAAAATACAAAAAAGGAGCCCTCCCTATTTATGTATAAAAAAGGCCATGAATTTTTTTTTTCCAAATATGATAGCGAATTTTGCTAGGGTTAATGGGTTACCTCAATTAAGGTGGGTTAACAACCGATCCTTACCCTATATATATAAATTTCAAATATTGATGTCTTTAATAATTGATACCTCTTTTATTTAACTCGTATAATATATAAATTTCTAATATAATTATGTTTTCTTTAACTAGATGGCATGGTTTAGTGTTATTTTATGGTTATTTATTGTTTTCTTTAACCTGTCTTGCATACAAAATTGCTGGATGCATGATTAATAGACATCAAGTGTTTCAGATGATAGTGGCTTTGCTACTCATCTCCAAGGACAATCAGGGTATGTTTTTCTTAAACTGATTTATTTCAGTTTCTTTTTTTCAGGCTTAAATATTTATTAAAATGCAGAATTTTTTAATTTACAGCTTACAAATTGTAAATAAAAATACGGCTTTGCAAACATATGATATTTAGAAAAGAAAAATTATACAATTAAGGTCATGTTTGGAATTCTATTTAAAATTAACTTATCAACTAATTTGTTTTTTTTGAATAATTCAATAAGTTAAAATAGTGTTTGGTAATGTCAAAAGGACTTTATATTTTAACTTTTTGATATGAGTTAAAGTAATGATAACTTTTTTAACTTATTAACTTAATGATTTTTCATATATCAAAAGCTAACATAAACACATTTTTATAAACTTTATTTCAAAAATTCATAAATTAATAACTACTTTTGACAAAAAGTACTTTTGAAGTTAAATAAGCAATCACAAACAAGGCCTAAGTGCACGTACCCTTTCCATATTATCAAGGTAACTTACGTAGACATACTTTCCACTAATTAATTCCAAGCAACTCAACAGGTTACCGGCATACTCTCTTGAATCCACTCATGTCTCTTCTTCTCCGTCGTGGGAGTATGATGTCTTTATTAGTTTTAGAGGAGAAGATACACGTAGGAACTTTATAGATCATCTCTATTCAGCTCTTGTGTATCGACAAATCATCACTTACTTGAACAAATCATCAAGGGAAGTATCCATTACTTCATCGCTCATCAAGGGTGTTCAAAAATCACGGATAGCCATCATCTTATTCTCACAAAATTATGCTGGTTCTTCTTGGTGCTTGGATGAAGTTGCATTTATCATGAAAATCAGTAATGAACAAGGGAAAATTGTTATGCCTATATTCTATGATGTGGATCCCTCTGAAGTGAGAAAACAAACAGGGCTTTATGGGGCAGCGCTTGACCGGCATGAATTAAAATACGACAACAACAAAGTTCAATCCTGGAGAGAAGCTCTTACATGGGCAGGTGGCCTTTCTGGATGGGACTCTCGCAATAGGTAATTAAATTTCTTTCTTGTGCTAAAAATCTGACATTATTTTCCTACATACATGGCGATCATTATAAAGTGAAATCTAGCTAGGATAATGCAATTTGTTTTTAAGGAAAGGTACTTTACACATTGAGTAGGATTACACTGGGTACGCGTTGTGTTGTTGTATATGAAATAAAAGTCCAGGCCTCTAGTTATTTTTTTTTCTTTAGTGAATAATATGTTTAGCACCTTTTATTTTATTAACGGCGTTTGGTCCACTACAATTATTCAAGTTCGATCCCACCAGTGACAAGATTTCAACCATCTTACAATTTTGATGCTCTAGGTCAGACTCAAACTCAAACATATATTAATTGGCCTTATATTCATCTCTAACAGGCCAAATATATAATATCTTATTAAATGATTGAAGGTTGAGTCCAAATGACTAAACTATTTAAGTTAAGATATTACTAGCCTTAATGTAAGAAATTCTTGTTCAAAAAAATATATATAATGGCTTAAAAGGAGTCATTGCCAACCAATTGAAAGTTGGGCCCTTTATGTATTGGAGGCCTATATTTTTCTACACTTGGGCCACCCCTGTATATATGCTAGCTTCTTTTTTTTGTGCATATGAGCTCATTATCCCATTTATCCAATTTATACGCAGGCGTGAAGTTGACTTAATTAGACAAATTTGTGACGACATTTCACACAAACTGGGTTATTACTGGCCAAGTTTTGATGCCAGTGGTGAAACAAGTGCCAACACATACTTAATAGGCATGGAGACCCGCATGCAAGAGCTGATATCACTTATAGAAGTTGGGTCAGGTGGTGTTAATATGGTTGGAATATATGGAATGGGGGGTAGTGGTAAGTCTACTCTCGCGTATTATGTTTATGACGAAATAAGTCATGAGTTCGAAGGTTCCTGCTTTGTCAAAAATGTTAGAGCAAGATCAAGAATTCATGGATTGAAAACCTTACAAGAAGAGATTCTCTCAAATGTTTTGAAATCAAAAGTGAACCTTGAACAAGGAACATACATGATGGAGAAAAGCTTGCGTCAAAACAGTGTTCTAATTGTCCTTGATGACGTACACCACACTGACCACCTTAAGATGTTAGCTGGATCCCAAAATTGGTTTGGTAAGGGGAGTCGAGTTATATTCACCACAAGTAACCGTTATTTGTTGAATGATCACAGTGCTCGAAAATATAATGTGAGAATGTTAGATGATAAAGAGGCTATTGAGGCCTTTAGTTGGCATGCATTTGGGAAACGTGAACCTGTACAAGGTTTCGAGGAGGATTCGCTATCTATGGTTTCTAAATGTGGTGGGCATCCCTCGGTACTTAAAAGTTTAGGTTCTTTTCTACATGGCAAAGACCGGAGTGAGTGGATGAGAATCTTGGATAGATTAGAAGGTATCCCAGTTGATGAAATTCTGAAAAAGTTCAAAATACGTGATGATGGAGTCGATAGAAAATTTCCAGTTGATGAAATTCTGAAAAAGCTCAAAATACGAGATGATGGGAGTCGATAGAAATTTTTTTGGCTTGTGGTATCCAGTCATTTAATTAGATGTTTGTGATATCCCAGAAATATGTTTGATGAAATTCTATTTTGCTCCTTGTGGTTTGTTCAAATCTAACTCTTTTCATAATAATAATAATAATAATGATAATAATGATTAATAATAATAATATAAACATAGATGTGTATATGTATGGATGTGTGTGTATAATTGAAACTTTTTGAGGGGTCTCTCACGAAACAGGGGTAAGGTATGTCTTCATTTCTCCCCCTTAGACCTCACATAGTGTGATTACATTGGGTACGTTGTTGTAGTGGTATTTCTTGGAGATTTGATTAGTAATTCCTACCTTACACCCAAGTTGAGGTTAAGGAGATCCTATTCAGCCTGCTCATATATACATGTGATCTGATCAATGAACCTGAACTTTAGATGGGTTTAGCTTGTTATAAGTTTCAAGTCTCAAACGAAATCTAAACTCTTATAATCGTCGGGTCTCAAAGTTTGTTTCTTTTCGGAATATTTGGGTTCCCTAAAAGGTTTGTCTCCTTGCCTGATGGGTTGAGTTAGACCACCTACCTACTCTTGAGAACTTGGTAGTAAAACATGTGCATTTGCAATCCAATGCTCTTTCTGTGGATGTTGCAATGAATTAGTGGACCTTTCCCGGTGGACATATCGGTCTTCTTTGTCTCGTTGGAAGTCCACTTTAGCTGAGCCTCTTAGCATGTCTTCCCTAGTTAGGGAACGTTTGAATAAGCTGAGTCCACCTGAATTATGATTAAAAAAAATATATTTCAATATTTAAATTATATCAAAATATCATTAAATTACGCCGAATTATAATATTTATTGTGTAATGCATATTCCATGTATGTCAAGAATAAGCATGTCAGTGTACTAAATATCATTGAATAAGGATCCTCAATAAAAGTTAACAATCCATGATTTAAGTATAAGACAATAATATACAATACATTTAACAAATAACTATAATAAATGAATATAAACGGGCACGTTACCGAACGCTCACGAATACAAATGAACGAACACGACCTCTAGTTTGTTCGTTCATTTAACAAAACACACATAATTTCTTATTCGTGTTTATTTATTTATTAAGAGAGTGAACATGAATGAACCTTCCGTTGAGTAGTTAACAAATTGTTCTCTAAACATTTAGTTTATTTACAACACATGGTACTTTTTTGTGTAAAATGGTACAATTGATCAAAGAAGATGATCCAACCTTTGTAATTTATTTCATTAGCATAATGAAGCGCTAAACTGACGATTGGTTCGGTTCTGAGAACATTAACAGAAATACAACTACATGAGTAGAGGTGGTAATTTTTACCCAAATTAAAGGAAAATATGTTGGTTTGGGTAAACAATTGTACTATAATGGGTTGAAATGAGCAACATCATAATATTGAATGAGTTGAGATGGGTAACACTTAAACACAATACGGGTCAAGATGGGTAACCAAAAAACTATGTAAATGCAATGAATTTAAACATTTAAGAATGATTAATAACATATTTGATAAGAAAATCATTTAAAATTATCCAAATGGACTATTTGTTTACTTATAACACATTTTAAGTTAGACTAAATTGATTTTTTTAAGAACAATTTATTTAAACCCGAACTGATTCTGCTTAAAACCCGTTCTGACCCCATCCACCCTGACCCGAACCCGTTCTGACTCGTTAACCAACCCACTTATTTTGCCAGGCATATACATGAATAGTTTTTTGGGTTTTTAATTCAATTTAATTTTTTTTCGAGAGTTCATATGAAACTACATGAAAAGTTTGTTTTGGGTTAAAAGTACTAGGTTACCCTCGTGTGTTTGTACACACAAACAAAACGCGTTCATCTCTTTTAAGCAAAAGCAGCTCCTTCTTTCTGTTCAAGATCTACGTCAAATTCAAATCTAAGTTCATGTCTTCCATTGAAGCAGTGAATCACTTGCAGATTCCTCTACAAGAATTATCCGATGCAAGTAACGGACTTTCCGATCAGAATCTGATTGCAAAGGGTGGGTTTGGGAGGGTAATTTTAGGCGAATCCGTAAAACATGGCAAGATCGCCATAAAGATGTTGGATCCTGGGCTAGGCCAAGGAGACCATGAATTTAGAACAGAGATTGCTGTGCTTTCAGTTCATAAACATGAAAACATCGCCTCACTTATCGGATTTTGCGATGAAGACCAGAAGAAGATACTTGTTTACAAGTATGAATGCAATGGGAGTCTGGATAAACATTTAATCAACAAAGATCCGAAATGGATCCAACTACTTCAGATGTTACAAGATGCTGCCCGTGGGTTACAGTATCTTCATAAACATAGAATTATCCACGGTGACGTCAAGAGTGGAAACATTCTTTTGGATGAGAACTGGAAAGCTAAAATATCTGATTTTGGATTTTGTACAGATATAGGCCCTGTGAATGACCAGACTTCATTTATTATCTCCTGTGTGTGTGGCACAGCTGGATATACTGATCCAGAATACTATACTTCAGGTTATCTCACACAAAGATCTGATGTTTACTCATTTGGGGTTGTCATGTTTGAAGTCCTGTGCGGAAGGCCCGCAATTGTTATCAGGAACAATGACAATCGAGATTTTTTAACCAATTTGATCAGAACACATTGGAGAAACAATACATTAGATGAAATCATTTCTTCAGATCTACAAAAACAGATAAAGCCAGCTTCATTGGTGACGTTTATAAACATTGCCTACCAATGTTTGAAGAGCGGAAATGAACGTCCAACAATGAAGAAGGTCGTGGAACAATTGCAGAAAGCTCTTAATAATCAACTAGTAAGTTGTAGTTGCACAAGGGTTTACATTTCTTTTTTTTTTTTTAATTTCAGCATTAATCCCCTTTTATTTCAATTATTCACATCTATCAGTTTTTCCTTTAATTTGCTAGTTGCTGATGCAATAATGAAAGACCACATTACCTTTTTGGCTAAAACTTAAAACCGTAAAATTAAACTATTCCTTATCTTTAGTTTTAATAGGTATAAAATAATAATAATATTAGCCAGTATAAAACCCATGTACTACATAGCAGGGTTTGGTTACGTGATCATAAATGTTTTTAGGCGAACCGGCCGATTCGACAAGTGACCAGCGGTCTAACCAGGAAACCGTTTGGTTGAATCGGTTTTTTAGCTATATAATATTTGGATTTTTTTTAAATATTTCTTTACATATATTTGTAATTATTACGTTATCCGAATCTTAAATCTGGTCCGACCGCTGACTAGTAAAAAGACAAGTTCGATGTTCGGTTCGATTTTAAAAACATTTCTTTAAACATAACAACGGTGACTTTGAAAATGCGCATACATGGTCATTACACAAACACTTCAATTAAAACAAAGAATCTCTTTGGTATATATATATAGGAGAAGGATAATGCGAAAACTCTCCTAAATGTCAAAAAAACCTAGAAAACTTTAATTAACAATCAAAACATTTCTTTCATTTTTTTTAATTTAATTTAAAAGGTTACCTTAGTAATTTTACAAGTAATTATTTTTGGAATAAAAAAAAACCTTAACCAGTATATTCTTACTTTTCAGTAGAGTCCGGGGGAATGATAGATACAAACCTTACCCCTAACCCAATTGGGATAAAGAGGCTGCTCCGAAAGAGTCTCTGGCTCAAAGTTATCGTTCGAAGTAGATCATCCCAATGATTTTAACGTTATTTTCACAAAATAATTAAAATAACGTTAAAATTAGTGCACTTTTACTTTTGCACCATAAGGACCCACACATATATACTTTTGCACTTTTACTTTGGAATTTATTTTCTATTAATTAAGTGAGTTTTATTTACCCAAAATAATAAAATCAATTTTTTTCTTTCTTCAATCATTGTTCCACAAAAATAACACAACTAATTACATGTATGCAATCAATCATTATAGACACATATGTGATCATACTATAGTTTCTTTAAATATTCATCAAAAACAACACAACCAATCCATTTAAAGAGTTTAAACAACTAAACTGATAAATCAAAATATAACTACATACCAGTTACATAAATGTAATCAGATACATATTGGGTAAGTATCTTGAATACTAAAAATTATTTATAAACATAATTTGATTACGTATGTGTAATCAGTAAGAAATTAATAATAAATGCACAATCTATTTGTCTAATAAACAATAACATTTACAAAATTGCAGAATGATGTGGGAAATAGTACAATAAAACCATCTCAACAACACATGCAATGTTAGTTAAAACGTAACCCGATTAATACCTTAGTTGATACTTTTCAAAAAAACAACTGATTACACATATGGAATCAATCATTATTCAAACATATGTTATCATAATAAAGGATGTGAAAATTTTTAACAATTTAACACAGTGATTACATATATATTATCAAACCATATACCTATTTTTTAATTGATTACATATACTTAATCAGTCAGTGTATTAACATTTACAAAACCACCCAATCCTCAATCCTTCGCAATCGTTATCAGACGCAATCCTCAATCCTTCGCAATCACACTTCCGTCAACGATCGTCATTGAATTCAACGAGGATTCAGTATTCTGTTTTGGGGGAAGTTTCCAAAATTATGAAGGCCTATCACATTAATCACGGTAATTAAATTAACCGTTAAAGTCACGCATACAATTATTACCAATACTACCTTCTGCATTTATTTTAATTATTTATAATTAAATAGTAATTACAATAATGACATTATCCATCTTGTCCATTGATTTGTCTGATTGAGGGTTAGATCATGTTATTCTTAGTGGGCCTCTCCATTGATTTCCCTCACATTTTTATTTCATCTCTTCAGAAGTTGTTTATTGTCATCTGTTATTAATACTTCTTTTATTCGACATTTCAATTCTTATTTCACTCCTTCAATAATTGATATCTCTTATAATATTTAACTCGTGTAATACATAAGTTTCTAAGTTAGTTCATATAATTTGACTTTCTTTAACTAGATGGCATGGTTTAGTGTCATTTTATGGTTGTTTATTGTTTTTCTTTATCCTGTTTTAAGTTGTAATAAAAATTTATGGATGCATGATTTACAGACGTCACCAAGTGATTCAGATGATAGTGGCTTTGCTACTCATCTCCAAGGACAATCAGGGTATGTATTTTCTTGAACTGATCATTTATTTCAGTTCCTTTTCAGGATTAAATATTTATTAAAATGCAGTACAGCTTACAAATTGTAAATAAAAATACGGCTTTGCTAACAATATATACTTATATCGACGATATTTATAAAAGAAAAATTATACAATTAAGGCCCTGTTTGGGATTGTATTTAAAATTAGGTTATTTGTTTTTTTGAATAAGCCAATAAGTTAAAATAGTGTCTGGTAATTTAAAAGGACTTTATATTTTATTTTTTGGGTAAAGATAAAAAGTTGTTTTCAAGAAACAAAAAGTTCTAGCTTTTAGAAAAAAAAAACTTTTTAACTTTTTGATGAGATTTAAATTAATGATAACTTACTAACTTATTGATTTTTTATATATATCAAAAGCTAACACATTTGAAAAACTTTATTTCAAAAAGTTATAAATTAATAAGTACTTTTGACAAAAAGTCGTTTTAAAGTTAAATAAGCAATCCCAAATAAGACCTTAGCAGGTTATCGGCATCCTCTCCTCAATCCACTCATATCTCTTATTCTCAATCGTGGAAGTACGAACCCGTATGAACTTTAGAGCTAGCTCATCTGTATCCAGCTCTTGTGTATCGACAAATCATAACTTACATGGACAATGAAAAACATAGCAAGGAAGTATCCATTACTTAAACGCTCATCAAGGGTATTCAAAAATCACGGATAGCCATCATCTTATCATGAAATACAGGGATGAGCGAGGCAAGACATACGCCCTCCAGATGCGCGGTAACTCCGTGTAATAGGTAAACCCCCGCCCTCCATTGGGATCAAACCCGAGATAAACCTCAAGTTGGCCCTTCACCTGGTGTCCATCAAACTTACTCTTACATTGATTTGAACTTTTGACCTTTATTATATAAGTTAAGAGCTCTAACTATTAGGATGAGTTTTCAGAACAAGTGAATCTAGATAGGATAATGCAATTTGTTTTTAAGAAAAGGTACTTTACACATTTGAGGGACACTAGCACTCAAGTGTTTCTTAAGTACTTCATGCTAACTCAATTATTTTCTAGGCCCTGTATGAAATAAAAATCCAGGCCCCTAGTTAATTTTTTTTTCTTTATTGAATAATATGGTCAGTACCTTTTTATTTTTATATTTTTAACGGCGTTTGGTCCACTACAATTATTCAAGTTCGATCCCATCTGTGACAAGATTTCAACCATCCTACTATCTTGATGCTCTAGGTCAGACTCAAACTCAGACATATATTACTTGGCCTTATATTCATCTCTAACAGGTCAAATATATAACAGCTTATAAATGATTGAAGGTTGAGTCCAAATGAATAAACAATTGAAGTTAAGATATTACTAGCCTTTCTAAGAGCAGATTAATGTAAAAAATTCTTGCTCAAAAAAAATATATAATGGCTTAAAAGGAGTCATTGCCAACCAATTGAAAGTTGGGCATTTTACGTATTGGAGGCCTAGACAGCCGCCTATACTTTGGGCCACCCCTGATATGCTAGTTTTTTTTTTTTTTTTTGTATACTAGGTTTTTTCCCGCCGCGCGTTGCGACGAGTTATCACAGTACACTCCTGATAATGGGTATTAATTAGATATCATTTGCAGAAGCATAAGTTACATAGTAAAATCAAATCTCCCATCACACGGCTTATTATTGTACACTCCCGAGAATAAGTATTATATATCATTTGTAGAAGCATAAGTTACATAGCAAAATCAAAACTTTCATCAAGAACTTTATACAAATTTTCCATAAAACATAAAATCATACAAAATCCATAGAAATATGTTACGAAAATAATAGAAAAACTACTCACTAAATCCTTATCTCCGGCAACCAATTAGTTGGAATTGAAACAAAAACCCAAATTTTTATGCAAAAATCGATTGTTTATGAGAACAAATAAATTACCGTTACCTTATCTGAAAACCACCTAAACCCAAGAAACCTTCTATGAGAACTATTTCATTTTTTGAGTAACTTCTAATATATATATTTATTTTACTATTCATGTTACTATTCATTTTCACAGTTTTAATTATGTTATATATATATATATACTATAATATATAATGAGGTCATTATCCCATTTATCCAATACGCAGGCATGATGTCGGCTTAATTAGACAAAGTTTTGAAGCAAGTGGTGAAACAAGTGCCAACACATACTTAATAGGCATGGAGACCCGCATGCAAGAGCTGAAATCGTTTCTAGAAGTTTGGTCAGGTGGTTTTTATATGGTTGGAATATGTGGAATGTGGGGTAGTGGTAAGTCTACTCTCGCGTCTTCTGTTTACGACGAAATAAGTCATAAGTTCGAAGGTTCCTGCTTTGTCAAAAATGTTAGAGCAAGATCAAGAATGCATGGATTGAAAACCTTACAAGAAGAGATTCTCTCAAATGTTTTGAAATCAGAAGTGACGTTCACGAACCTTGAACAAGGAACTTACATGATGGAGACAAGCTTGCGTCAAAACAGTGTTCTAATTGTCCTTGATGATGTATACCACACTGACCACCTTAAGATGTTAGCTGGATCCCCAAACTGGTTTGGTAACGGGAGTCGAGTTATATTCACCACAAGAAAGCAGTATTTGTTGAATGTTCACAATGTTCTAACGTTTAATGTGAGGATGTTAGATAATACAGAGGCTTTTGAAGTCTTTAGTTGGCATGCATTTGGGAAACGTGAACCTGTACAAGATTTCGAGAATTATTCGCGATATATGGTTTCTAAATGTGGTAGGCATCCCTCGGTACTTAAAAGTTTAGGATCTTTTCTACATGGCAAAGACCGGAGTGTGTGGATGAGAATCTTGGATAGATTAGAAGGTATCTCAGATGATGAAATTCTGAAAAGTTGCAAAAAACGTGATGATGGAGTCGTTAGAAATTTTTTTGATCTGATTCTTGATTGAGATGCATCTACGGTTCTACCTATATGGTGTAGGGTTCAGTGAGCAACAGAATAATGTACAGACAACCAGTGGCGGAGCTTGAGAATTTAGAAAGGGGGGCAATTTTTATGTATTCCAATCAAACTTTTCAGCAATTTCTTTTTTGAATTCATCGATTATAACTTAAATTCTGCATAAAATCAAATTAAACACTTGGTTATTCACAATCACATTGCAAACTTTCATAACCTTTCAGTCTTTCACAAAATCAAAAAATATTGATCATCCAAACTAAATGTCTAAATAACCTAAATAAACACATCAATGACCTTTCAATAATGCCATTATTGGACAACCCATGAAATAAGAGGTATTGCAATCACATAATTTCAATTTACTTAAAAACACTTATCAATTCACAGTCACATTGCAAAATTAAACACACAAATCAACATATCAACAACCCACGGTTGATCGCTACCTGCTTCTGCACCAAATCACCAACATATACACTAAAACACATAGAAATTCATAAAAATTCACCTAAACTAAGTTTAAACATTAAGGTTAAATAGGAATTCATCAAACTCCAAAAGCCTAAAACAAAAATATCATAAAAATGAGGGATTTTGCATTTTTGCTGAGTTACCTTAAAGGCTTAAAGCCCTTGATGTTGCTGCCGTGAGGACTGGGGTGAGCCGGTGTCCGGTGAGGCCTACTGCCGACTGCCGAAGTGGAGGGCCGGGAGGCGCAGGGGCTGCAGTGAAACGGTGAGGGGGCGGGGGGCTGAGGGGCGACTGGCAAGGGGCTGAGGCGGTAGCTGCCGGCTGGTGAAATCAGAAGTGGACGGTGGAGTCGATGGACCACGTGGCTGCCGGTGCAGGCGTGCAGCGGTGCTTGTGGCTGTTTGGCTGAGCGCTGAGCGGACTAGGGATTTAGGGAATCGGAAAATAAAAATTTGGGGGTATAAAAATTGGGGGAATTGTGAGAAGAAGGGAGGGAAGGATTAAAATGAATTTGGTATTTTAATTTTTAATTTGGGGGTATTTTTAGAGGTATTCTTTGGTAATTTTTAAAAGTAATTTTTTACACAAACCAAATACAATTTTTTTTATTTAAAAAGAGATGGTAATTTTTTTAAAGTGAGGGGGGGCGAAATAAATTTTTTTTGGTAAAAATAACTTTAGGGTCCAAAAATTAACACTACTCACGAAAAAAAGACCCTTCGCCCCTGCAGACAACGCTTAATTGTAAAGTCTGATCCTTTCCATTCAAATATCTTGGATTACAAAAGGGGCTAATAGGAACTTGGTTAAAATTTGAAATGTGATCCTTGACACCTTATAAAGCGGTTGTCACACCTCGACCGTCGGGGTGTGATATCGACGGTTCATTAGCTCATGGTGCTATTAATAAGTTTGAATAATTAATGCATCATTGTTACAAAACAAGTACATCATTCACTAAAACATAATTAAACATTACATGAATTGAATGTACAAAGTATTACAGTTTGAAAAACTAAACATTGGTTACAATTAACTAGGTCCATTAAGTTATCCTATGTCTTCACCATATTTTCACTTTACCTATTACATATGTAAAAATGATTTTGGATCAACTATATGAATTGTTGGTGAGTATAACATACAGTTTAAGAAAATGTTTTAAAATAAATGATGCATAAAAATTAAACTATTTAAAATCAGAATAGAAGCACGTATAGGCTACATGTTCACACATAAAATGAATATAACAACAATAATGTTCTCTCAAACAAATGTGACACATATACTTAGTCAATACTGATCAAGTCTTAACTAAGACATGCAAAACACAAGTTTGCAATAGATAAATGTCTTTCAAATAAGTTTCAGTAATAGTATAATATCTATTACTTCAACTAAGTCTGCAATAGATGATTATTTATCAAACAAGTTTCAATACTAGCATAACATCTAATATATCAATCTTGTTTGTAATATATAACATAAGAATACGAATCACAGATTTCACAAAGCAAGCATTCACATAGAAAGGACACTAACTAAAATAAACTAAATGCTTGTATCGAATGGTTTTGATTTGCAAACATTGTTTAATTAATAGAGCATGTGTAACATACCAAAATAATAAAAGTAAAAGCGAGAATATGACTAAACTCACATGATTGCTTAATTGATTCCAAGTGTTCTTGATTTTTGGTTTGAGTCAAAGGATCGCACTTTACCTAAAGTTGTAGAAATAACTTAGCAACTTAGGATTTCTAGAGTTCAAGTTTCATGTTCTAAGTCTATGGCATATTAATATTCTATGGAATTCCTAAAGCATATGTCTAAGTTTAAATGATAAGTTTTGAAAAAACCCTAGCCCAACATGAAACCCTCATTTTGTCTATGCTAAGATTTGAACCCGTGAGCTCATCAATATTAAAGTCACATGGTACATTTTTTTAACCACTTGAGCTGAGGATCAATTTTGGAATATTTGAATATTTAATATATGAATATTCCTATAAGTTTGTTAAACATTTATATTAATAAATAATACTCCATCTATTTATTTGAGTTGCATTTTTTATGGTTTTTAGGATAAAGATATGTAATTGTGTATTTGAGAATAATAATTTTAAAATGATTTAAAAGTATACTATGTATTATTTATAAAACATTAAATACTTTTTTAGATTTTAAAATAAGAGTTTTAGAAATTTTATTTTAATAATTTGTTTGTACTAGAATATATTGCTTACTTTTATAAAATAAAATAAACATTCTGAAACTTTAATAATAATAGTAATAATAATTAATTTAATTTAGTAAACATGTATTTGATTTTTTTAAGTTGGATATGTAATATACAAATAGAGATTCCTTTTAGTTTCTAAATAAAATAGAGATTTTATTTTTCTGAATAAAATAAATTTTAAACCAATTTATATAGCTTTCTTTGTTATTTATAAGTTATTTTTTATAAACTAAACAATTTTTAAATAATAAAAAAAATAATTAAAACATTTTTCTGATTTTATTAAAAGTTCACAAAATGATTAAATTGATAATTTATGATTTTTAAATATTTTTTTATATAAAAATATTGGATAAAAAGGGATTAAAAAAAAAAGGGGGCAAAACCGACTTTAGCCGGTCACGAACCCGGGCAAATCAACGGCTAAGCTTTACACGCATTGTCAAAAGCCATCTTCTCTAGGCTGCATATCTAAACGTTCGCCTCTTTTGACTAAAACAGAATAAGTTCTGATTTACCCAATTTCGTTCGAGAACCCAAAGAACCCTAGAAATTGGTTCGTTCTAATTCGTCCAATAGGATAATTCAGATAACTGAAATGTAACATCTTAATTATATATATGTATATATAATAATTTGTTGATTTAAAATAATAACAATAATAACAATATATATATATATATGTGTGTGTGTGTGTGGTCAAAAAAAAAAAAAGAAAAGAAAGAAAGAAACGTGGATTCATGGAAACCAAATAAAAATAATAATAATGAAAAAAAAAGCATACATATCTATGTATGTAGTAGGTGAATAAGGCGGTGGAAAAAAAAATCAACATAAAGGGGGTGGGGGTAGGGATTACGATCAACAAGAAAAGAAGCAGAAAAAAAAATAAAAGAGGAGAAGAAGGAAAGCAGAGGACGTCGACGAGGGGAAACGGAGAAATCGATCCAAAGCTTCAATCGTGAGTCTAGGTTGTGATCCACTCGAGGTAATCATATTTTCTCATCCTTGAATCATTATAGACGGATGTAATGGAGATTATGAACTAGGATTCAAGAAACGTGACATTGGGTTGAGTTTTGAGTAGTTATGTGATCCTAAACTTGTGAATAGTTGTTTTGGTATGTTTTAAACATTTCTTGTGGTATGGATCATGATGGTTGTAAAGGAACCCATGTTAGGGTTCATGAGAGTGAGATGAGAAAAATGACTCATTTGGGGTGATTGTTGTTGTCTAAATCTGAAAATATGTATAGAGATGAAATTGAGATATTGTAGTTGTCTAAAACTCATATGATGAGATTAATATGAGTTTAACCTAAACGAGTCAAATGGGTTAATTGATCAAATTAGTATAAAAGTTAGAATACAATTATCCTAGAAAGATTGAAACATGAATGTTGGGTGAAAGGTGACAAGTATGAGAAATTATACATAGTATAATAAATATGTTAAACAAATTCAAACGGGTCGGATGTGTATCATATGTGAAATATATACACATATATGTGTGTGTGTGTATTTATGCAAAATTTTATTTAAACATTTCGAACAGAAGGTTGAACGGATATAAAAATATATTGACCCGTTAGAGTTTAACAGGAAAACAAGATTTCAATCGAAAGGATAATCAAGTAGGATCATCTACAGATAGAGGTAAGTAATCTAACCGGATTACTATATGAGAAATGATGTAACCATGATTCGATGCAGAGTCATATGTTTTATGGTAGATTAGGGTTGTTATGGTGGTTTTACTAATAATGGTTGAACATACTTAAGGTATGGATATAGTAGAATACATGTGGGTTGTATATATGGTGGATACATAGTAGTTTATAAAATATATGGTGGATTCATAGTAGGTTATAAAAGATATGGTGGTTAAATAGTGGATACACCTATATTATGGTGGTGGGAATTTATTTTCCTTATAGTGGCAAAATGAAAGGTTTATACTTTCATTTTAGTGGAAAAATGTAAGATTTATATCTTACTTATGGTGGTAGTAATCCTATGATATGGTGGTTATGTAAGAGATAATTTCTCTTACTATATGGTGGATGGTAGATGGTAGATGGTGGACTCTGACTAATGTCAGTTTAAACAAAACGGTGGCAAGTATTAATTAACGAGTGTAGTGATAATTATTTTTTTGCTCAAATATGGTGGCATTGATTACTTACTTAGCGTTTTGCTAATTTAAAATGTTGGGTGATAATTGTAGGTAAAGCTCCAATGCAATAAGGAACGGAACAAGTCTCGGATCGGTTATATAATATGTCGCATGACCCGTTGTTAAATGGTTTTGGTGAAACTTAAATTTTATAATAAGTGTGGTATCGTTTTGGGTTCTGTTGATAAATAAATTATGACGAGTCGAAGGTTTTTATAGTGTTGTTGTCAAATAGTACTAGTTACTATAACGTAAATTAGTGATGGTGGTAATAGCTGGTTGTGGTGTGAATTATTAATTTTGAACAGGTTTATTTCATAAGGAAATAGATGTTTTAAAATGGGTCATGGCGAAATTTTGAAAAATCTGGGACCATATTTCCGCACATGTTTTAAGAAGAACGTTATAAAAGTTGAGTGTTACAAGTTTGGTATCAGAGCACTGGTTTGAGAGACTTAAGTATTAGGTGTAAAGATACTTAAACTCAAACATTTTGTGCTCGTAAATTTGAAAGGGTGAAACTTGATCCGAGACGTTCCAAAGATATTGTACGAGCTTACAGGTATGTTAATTTCATCTTAGTATAATATTTGATACGTTAGAATAAGGTGAATATAATTACTTGAATGAAGTATATTAATCATCACACCTGGCCAGTGTTATGATTTATATACGTCAGTCAGGTCATTTATGATCATCGTTCTAAAAGTATTAAGTGTTATTACGTTGAGATGAATAAGATTGAATTCATGGAAGCCTTATGATATTATATATATAGTGGCTTTTATATAGTGGTGACTAAATGCATGTTAAATACAAATGAATGGTGTTAATTAGACATAGTAAGAAAGTGGTGATACAAATATATGTGTCTGTAAATATATAGACCCTGATAGAGGTAAAATTTTCAGCTAAAGATCATGGCTGAGGGCGGAGAAATACCTAAGATTGTGGAAGAACACGAAAGTGAAGACAATGAGTCTTCACATAATGGTGGAGATGTAACTGGAATATTAAAAGAAGAAACCAGGAAGCAGATTTCGGAAGAATTAGCAAAAGCGTTTGAAGCTACGATTCCACACTTTCTCGAGAAGATGAGAACAATAATTCAACAAGAGTTATCCAAGGGTAGCTCAAGTTTGAATGAGGGGACGAATGAGAAAGAAACGAATCAAGCAAATAAAATAAATGAAAAGGAGACAAAGAGGGCAAGTTACAAAGACTTCATGGTATGTAAACCGGATGAGTTTCAGGGTGAGATTGATCCATTGGAGAGTCACCGATGGATATCTGGAATAGAGACTGTCTTTGAAACAAGTCACTGTGACCCCATAGATGAAGTAAATTATGCAACTACTCTACTCAGAGGACGTGCTAAAGATTGGTGGGATGCGCGTAAGCAAGAAAAGGGTAAAGAAGGTGTTAAGGCAATGATGTGGCAGGATTTCAAAACAATGTTCCTGCAACACTTTTGCCCACAGTCAGCAATTGACAAAATAAAGGAAGAATTTCTTTCCATGAGGCAAAAAGATGAATCTATTGATCAAATCACTGGAATGTTCTTTGATAGAGCTAAGTTCTGCGCTGATCTCTTACGAACAGAGCGGGACTGGATAATTAGATATCATCTTATGCTCAAGGCGGAATATAGGGAGTACATAACTCCTTCTAAATGTGAGACTCTTCAAGCGTTGATAAATTGGGCTCGTGAACGGGAGATGGAACTCTTGAGATCTGTTGAAAGGGGAGAAAAACGAAAAGCTGAAGTGATAACAACTCCAGTAAAGAAGGCTAAATTTGTTGCATCTTCTAAGAAAGAAAATTTTAAGACTGAGTCTTATCGTTGCAAAATTTGTGGGAAAGGGCACTCGGGAGAGTGTAGAGCTACTCAGATTGTATGTTTTAAGTGTGGAAGGCCGGGTCACACGTCTTTGCATTGCCCTAGTGCAGTGAATTTGTGTTACAATTGTTATCAACCTGGACATATAAGGAGTGAATGCCCAAAACTAAATCCAGGATTCAGAAGGGGAGGTGAAATGGTGAGAAACAATAAAGAGTTAAAGAGGCCTGAAGCCCCGAAGCCAAAGGGTAGAGCATTTCAAATTACAGCAGAAGAGGCTAAGATTACCCCTGATGTGGTAACAGGTATATTCTTAATAAATTCTATTCCTGCACATATCTTGTTTGACTCGGGGGCTAGTAGGTCTTTTATTTGTGTTGAATTCGCTAAACATCCCTCGTTTATAGTTGATAAATTGCCTAAACCATTAGAAATTGATGTTGCTAACAACGAGAGTTTTCTAGTATTCAATGTCTATAAGAATTGTCTACTAAACATAGATGGGGAAGATTTTAATGTTGATTTAATTCCGATGGTTATAAAGGAGTTCGATGCTATAATAGGCATGGATTGGTTGTCCCAATATTATGCAAACATTATATGTAATCGAAAGGTTATACAATTAACAACACCAAGTGGGAAACCGATTTCGATATATGGCGAAAGAAAAGGAGACGTTGTAGTTTGTTCATATGCAAAAGCGAGGAAATATATGATCCACGGGTGTAAAGCCTACATGGCATATGTTACCGACATTAATAAAGAAGACCTTAAATTGGAAGAGGTGCCAGTGGTGAACGAATTTAGCGATGTTTTCCCAACAGAGTTACCGGGTGTTCCTCCAGACAGAGAAGTGAAATTTCGAATTGATTTGAAACCAGAAGCAAAACCGGTTGCAAAAGCTCCTTACAGGTTAGCACCTTCTGAAATGCAAGAGTTAATGACGCAACTGCAGGACCTCCTTGATAAAGGATTTATCCGTCCTAGTGTGTCACCGTGGGGTGCTCCAGTTTTATTTGTAAAGAAGAAGGATGGTAGTTTTCGGATGTGTATTGATTACCGGGAGTTAAATAAAGTTACCATCAAGAATAAATACCCGTTACCCAGAATTGATGATCTTTTCGATCAATTGCAAGGAGCCAGTTGGTTTTCTAAAATTGATCTAAAGTCGGGTTATCATCAGTTAAAGGTAAAGGATGAAGATGTGCCAAAAACCGCTTTTCGTACTCGTTATGGGCACTATGAATTCGTAGTCATGCCTTTCGGACTTACGAATGCACCTGCAGCTTTCATGGATCTTATGAACCGGGTGTGTAGACCAATGTTGGATAAATCAGTAATTGTTTTCATAGATGATATTTTGATTTTCTCACGTACGGAAAATGATCATTCTCAGCATCTTCGTGAGATGTTGATGATACTTCGTAGGGAAAAGTTATATGCTAAATTTTCTAAGTGTGCTTTCTGGTTACGAGAAGTTCAATTTCTCGGTCATGTGGTTAACTCAAGTGGTATATCTGTTGATCCTTCCAAGGTTGAGACAGTAATGAAATGGTCTCCACCTAAAACACCAACTGAAATTAGAAGTTTCTTGGGTTTAGCTGGATATTACAGACGTTTTATCCAAGACTTCTCCAAAATAGCTTCCCCACTCACTAAACTAACCCGAAAAGAAGTTAAATATTGTTGGGGTCCGGACCAAGATAACGCTTTTCAATTATTAAAGGAAAAATTAACCAATGCTCCAGTTCTTGCATTACCTGAGGGCAACGAAGATCTTGTGGTATACTCTGATGCTTCAAGCATGGGTCTTGGGTGTGTTTTAATGCAAAGAGGAAAGGTGTTAGCCTATGCCTCTCGACAGTTGAAGCCACATGAAACAACTTACCCAACTCACGATCTTGAACTGGCAGCGGTAGTGTTTGCATTAAAGATATGGCGACATTATCTTTATGGCTCTAAATTTATGATTTTCACAGATCATAAAAGCCTGAAATATTTCTTCACTCAGAAGGAATTGAATATGAGGCAAAGAAGGTGGTTGGAATTACTCAAGGACTACGATTGCGAGATTCTGTATCATCCGGGGAAAGCAAATGTGGTAGCTGATGCCTTGAGTAGAAAAGATGAATGTTCACCTATTAAGGTAAAAGCTATGAAGCTTGTAATTACTTCAGGATTGATTGAGCAGATTAAAGAGGCTCAGACAGAGGCCTTAAAAGAAGAAAACTGGAAACGAGACAGAATAAAGGGGCAAGCACATAACCTTGACGAAGACAATAATGGATTAAAGACTAGGTGGGGTCGAGTGTGGATACCTCACACTTGTTCACTTAAGTGTGTATTGTTGGAAGAAGCTCACAAATCAAAATACTCAATTCATCCAGGGGCTACTAAAATGTATCGTGACCTACGGGTTAATTACTGGTGGCCCGGTATGAAGCGAGATATCGTGAAATATGTTGAAAAATGTTTGACATGTATGCAAGTGAAAGCAGAGCACCAAAAGCCATATGGTAAACTGCAACCATTGGAGATTCCATTGTGGAAGTGGGAACATATCACGATGGACCTAATTACTAAGCTTCCTAAAACTAGGAAGGGATTTGATGCTATTTGGGTCATCGTTGATAGATTAACTAAGAGTGCTCATTTCTTGCCCATCCGTGAATCCTATTCTTCCGATAAAATGGCGGAGATATATGTAAAAGAAATAGTGTCTCGGCATGGTGTGCCGGTTACTATTATATCTGATCGAGACACTCGATTTACTTCTCGTTTTTGGAAGAACTTTCAGGAAGAATTAGGTACAAAACTGTTGTTGAGCACAGCATATCATCCTCAAACTGATGGTCAGAGTGAAAGGACCATCCAGACTCTTGAGGATATGTTACGAGCATGTATAATTGATTTTGGTGGTAGTTGGGATGATTATCTACCTTTAGCAGAGTTCTCGTATAACAATAGCTATCATTCCAGTATTGGGATGCCTCCTTATGAAATGCTTTATGGAAGGAAATGTCGAACTCCTGTTTGTTGGGGAGAAGTGGGGCAACGAGAACTAGCACACAAAAAGATAGTTAAAGCTACGAATGATCAAATAGATCAAATTCGAGCTCATTTGAAGGCGGCACAAGACCGTCAGAAATCATATGCTGATAAACGTAGAAGACCAATTGAATTTCAGGTCGGGGATTTGGTGTTACTAAAAGTTTCACCGTGGAAAGGTGTTATACGTTTTCGTAAACGAGGAAAGCTGAGTCCACGGTTTATTGGACCCTTTAAAATCATAGCTCGTGTGGGCAATGTTGCTTATCGTTTAGAGCTACCTGAGGAGTTGAAACTAATTCATAACACTTTTCATGTTTCATATTTACGAAAGTGTTTAACTGATGAATCTACATACGTTCCATTTGAGGACATTGAGGTGGATGAGAAACTTAATTATGTAGAAAAGCCGGTTGAAATTCTTGATCATCAAGTGAAGCTGCTTCGCAACAAAACCATTGATCAAGTAAAAGTAAGGTGGAAGCATAGGAAAGGGTCAGAATATACTTGGGAATCGGCGGATGAGATGAAGAAATTCTACCCTTACCTTTTTGCTTAATGTAGCGGTTTCGGGGACGAAACCTTAAATAAGGAGGGTAGATTTGTAACATCTTAATTATATATATGTATATATAATAATTTGTTGATTTAAAATAATAACAATAATAACAATATATATATATATGTGTGTGTGTGTGTGTGGTCAAAAAAAAAAAAGAAAAGAAAGAAAGAAACGTGGATTCATGGAAACCAAATAAAAATAATAATAATGAAAAAAAAAGCATACATATCTATGTATGTAGTAGGTGAATAAGGCGGTGGAAAAAAAAATCAACATAAAGGGGGTGGGGGTAGGGATTACGATCAACAAGAAAAGAAGCAGAAAAAAAAAATAAAAGAGGAGAAGAAGGAAAGCAGAGGACGTCGACGAGGGGAAACGGAGAAATCGATCCAAAGCTTCAATCGTGAGTCTAGGTTGTGATCCACTCGAGGTAATCATATTTTCTCATCCTTGAATCATTATAGACGGATGTAATGGAGATTATGAACTAGGATTCAAGAAACGTGACATTGGGTTGAGTTTTGAGTAGTTATGTGATCCTAAACTTGTGAATAGTTGTTTTGGTATGTTTTAAACATTTCTTGTGGTATGGATCATGATGGTTGTAAAGGAACCCATGTTAGGGTTCATGAGAGTGAGATGAGAAAAATGACTCATTTGGGGTGATTGTTGTTGTCTAAATCTGAAAATATGTATAGAGATGAAATTGAGATATTGTAGTTGTCTAAAACTCATATGATGAGATTAATATGAGTTTAACCTAAACGAGTCAAATGGGTTAATTTGATCAAATTAGTATAAAAGTTAGAATACAATTATCCTAGAAAGATTGAAACATGAATGTTGGGTGAAAGGTGACAAGTATGAGAAATTATACATAGTATAATAAATATGTTAAACAAATTCAAACGGGTCGGATGTGTATCATATGTGAAATATATACACATATATGTGTGTGTGTGTATTTATGCAAAATTTTATTTAAACATTTCGAACAGAAGGTTGAACGGATATAAAAATATATTGACCCGTTAGAGTTTAACAGGAAAACAAGATTTCAATCGAAAGGATAATCAAGTAGGATCATCTACAGATAGAGGTAAGTAATCTAACCGGATTACTATATGAGAAATGATGTAAACATGATTCGATGCAGAGTCATATGTTTTATGGTAGATTAGGGTTGTTATGGTGGTTTTACTAATAATGGTTGAACATACTTAAGGTATGGATATAGTAGAATACATGTGGGTTGTATATATGGTGGATACATACTAGTTTATAAAATATATGGTGGATTCATAGTAGGTTATAAAAGATATGGTGGTTAAATAGTGGATACACCTATATTATGGTGGTGAGAATTTATTTTCCTTATAGTGGCAAAATGAAAGGTTTATACTTTCATTTTAGTGGAAAAATGTAAGATTTATATCTTACTTATGGTGGTAGTAATCCTATGATATGGTGGTTATGTAAGAGATAATTTCTCTTACTATATGGTGGATGGTAGATGGTAGATGGTGGACTCTGACTAATGTCAGTTTAAACAAAACGGTGGCAAGTATTAATTAACGAGTGTAGTGATAATTATTTTTTTGCTCAAATATGGTGGCATTGATTACTTACTTAGCGTTTTGCTAATTTAAAATGTTGGGTGATAATTGTAGGTAAAGCTCCAATGCAATAAGGAACGGAACAAGTCTCGGATCGGTTATCTAATATGTCGCATGACCCGTTGTTAAATGGTTTTGGTGAAACTTAAATTTTATAATAAGTGTGGTATCGTTTTGGGTTCTGTTGATAAATAAATTATGACGAGTCGAAGGTTTTTATAGTGTTGTTGTCAAATAGTACTAGTTACTATAACGTAAATTAGTGATGGTGGTAATAGCTGGTTGTGGTGTGAATTATTAATTTTGAACAGGTTTATTTCATAAGGAAATAGATGTTTTAAAATGGGTCATGGCGAAATTTTGAAAAATCTGGGACCATATTTCCGCACATGTTTTAAGAAGAACGTTATAAAAGTTGAGTGTTACATGAAAACACTGGGGCTTTTGTTCCCTATATTGTAACGAGTAGGATAGAGCTTATAATTACCTGTTATTGTTTTGATTTGATAGTGTTCCATGGATCAGTAGGCCCACGATTTGTTGGATTCGATCCAAAGAATGAGGAAGCCTCAGTGCATGTTCTTGGTATGGTTAAGGTCAGAGTGATTGAATGTGTTGGAATGTTTAATTAATTTATTTGATTTATTAATTTTTTTTAAGTTAATGAAGTATTTATTGATCGGCATGTATGGAGAAAGGCATTATATATTTATATGTTGACCGACTTCTTCAACTTTTCAAATATGTCCTCGTGAGCAACTAACCATTCCTGACTTCGTGTTCCAGTTGAGTCTTGATCCATCGTAGTATCTTACCTTCAAATTCCACTTTTATTTATTTATTATTTTTTTATTTTTTAAAAATTAATATCCTTGAATCAAACCCTTGCATATTCTACTGTTTTTTAAATATAGGCATGATTTAGAAGTAAATGGAGGAAAAGGGCTTATCGTTGATCCAAGAACAAAATAATTATAGCATAGACCTTAGGACATCACGTTGTTCCTGCATGCCTGGACACAGTTCACCAACTCGACATCTTACAAGGTACAGGCAGTGAAGCCTTATGTAAAGAAGCGGTGACGACTAAACCCAAGTTGCTCCAGCACCCGCACACACGATTGTGATGTCTTTGTTGAATTTATGCTGAGTTTCTTTCTTTTTTAAAAAATGGAAGTTGTGATGTATTTAGTTTTGTGTTTTTTTTTCTCCTTGTAAAGTTCTGAAATTGTAGTTCTTGTTTTTGTATGCAGATCCGAATGAGAAATTTGTTATTGTTTGGAATATCCATGTTGAATAAATTTGAATGGTAGTGCAGCAACCATAGGTTTTTTAGACCTTCTTTATTATAGATACCTTGTGTGTTTGGTTATTGAAAAAAAAAACTATTACTAGGAATTTTCACATATATCTTATACTTAAAAACATTTATTACATATTCATCTAACTTTTAAAATTCGTTATATATTTTCTCTTGAGATAGAAAAATATGTAAATGATTTTTTTTATTTGAAAGAGAAAATACGTTTTATAAAAGGGAAATATGAAATTGAATTTTTGGGTAAATATATTTGAGGTGATATTAACAAATAAAAATATATAAATACCTCTTATTATCACGGTCTTCATAGGTTTTTTAGAACCTATCTTTAAAGACAACCTTTTCACCTATCAAAATCATAGTCAGAATATGGTATTGTTTGGAATTTTATCTAAAAATGGATTAAGTTAATAAGTTGTTTGCCTAATCTAAAAGTATTTTTGAAAATGACTTTTTGTAAAAGGGTTATAAATTGTTTTTTAAAAGCTAAAAATTTTAGTTTTCAAAATGACTTATGACTTATTGACATAAAATTACAAATCTACCCAATTCTTTACCCATTACCCAATAACATTAAATTGAGTTAATAAAAAATGTTCTTTTTGGTCATTTTGAAAATTAGTTTTGATTAAGTTAATCCAAACACATTTTTAAAAACTTCATTTTAAAAAGTCATAAGTTAATATACACTTTTAACAAAAAGTTTTTTTTAAGTTAAATAAACAATACTAAACAGGACCTATATTGAGTAAGTTATTGACATGATTCATGATGTTTTGATTTTTAAGTTTCATAAATTTCCTGTACGATTAATAGCAGACGTTCCTCTTGTTATTCTTATTAGAAGAATTGGTTTATCTCGATTATTAGGGTTTTATGATCTTGCAAAATGGAAGCTCAATTGCATCAGAAAGAAAAGAGAAACAGAAAGCATTGATCAAGCGTACTGCTACGACAACCTCGATCATGAGTTCGATTATCTGATCTTTGGTGTACGCCTCAATGAGTTTCTGGATTTGTTCCCGTTAGTTCTTCTCTCTATATGCTATCAAGAAGAAGGGGATGTGGTGCTATGAAGAATACAAGAGCTTAAAATGCTAAAAGTGTTGTACCTGTATATAAATGCTCCAATTGCTCAAAGAAGACGATCCGCCCTTCGTCGTTTATTTCATTGGCATAGTGAAGCAAACCCTAAACGTATGGAGATATATTGATGGCTTGGTCACTCGCTTCTGGTGGTCGGAACATCCATCAAGGTCACCGGAGTGGCGTTCGTTCTTGGTAATTTGATGATTGCGGTGGCGCGTCCTTCTCACGCACTGGCGGTTGAGGTTTATCGTTGTTCTGCTCTTGATCCCCGGGAAGACGGGGGTTTTTGATTTAATTTAATTTATTTTTTTTTTCTGAAAGTTCATATGAAAGTACATGAATTGTTCACGCACACACAAACAAAACGCGTTCATCTCTTTTAAGCAAAATCAGCTCCTGCTAAGCTTTTAGTCGCCTTTACCCTTCTTTCTGTTCAAGATCTACATCAAATTCAAATCTAAGTTCATGTCTTCCATTGAAGCAGTGGAGCACTTGCGGATTCCTCTGCAAGAATTATCCGATGCAAGTAACGGATTTTCCGATCAGAATCTCATTGCAAAAGGTGGGTTTGGGAGGGTATATAAAGGCGAATCTGTGAAACATGGCAAGATCGCCATAAAGATGTTGGATCCTGAGAGAGGCCAAGGAGACCATGAATTTAGAACAGAGATTTCTTTGCTGTCACTTTATAAACATGAAAACATTGTCTCCCTTATCGGATTTTGCGATGAAGAACAGAAGAAGATACTTGTTTACAAGTATGAAGGCAATGGGAGTCTGGACAAGCATTTAAGCAACAAAGATCTAACCTGGATCCAAAGACTTCAGATTTGCCTAGATGCTGCTCGTGGGTTACAGTATCTTCATGATGATGTTGGTGCTGAACATAGAATTCTCCACCGTGACATAAAGAGTTCAAACATTCTTTTGGATGAGAACTGGAAAGCTAAAATATCTGATTTTGGATTGTGTAAAGTAGGCCCTGCGAATAAGCAGACAACATTTCTTATCTCCAGTGCGTGTGGCACAATTGGATATATTGATCCAGACTACTTGAATACAGGTTCAAACAATTTCTTAACACAAATATCTGTCTACATCTTACCCTCTTTAGACCTATCTTAGCTTTGTTAATGCTGGAATACACTAAGTATGATGATGACTTCTTGAATACAGGTTATCTCACACAAAGATCTGATGTTTACTCATTTGGGGTTGTATTGTTTGAAGTCCTGTGCGGAAGGCCAACAATTGTTAGTAAGCACAAGGACAATCGTGATTTCTTAACCAATTTGATCAAAACACATCGGAGAAACAATACATTAGATGGCATCATTTATTCAGATCTACAAAATCAGATAAAGACAGCTTCCATGCTTACGTTTACAACCATTGCCTACCAATGTTTGATGAGCGGAAATGAACGTCCAACAATGAAGAAGGTCGTGGAACAACTGCAGAAAGCTCTTTATAATCAACTAGTAAGTTGTAGTTGCATAAGGGTTTATCTTTTTTTCGATTTAAGCATTAACCCCCTTTTATTTCAATTATTTACATCATCAGTTTTTCCTTTAATTTATTAGTTGGTGATGCAAAATGAAAGATCACAAAACAAGACATTAAGACAACGTAGTCTTGAAGCCAAAAATATCATCATCAATTTGTGGCTAAAACTAACTTGAAACTATTAAATTAAACTATTCCTTATCTTTGGTTTTAATAATAAAGTAAAATAGAGTTTACATACCCGATTATTGCGGGGAGAACTCTTTGGTAATGTTTTTTTTTTTTTTTCACTTTGATAGGTTGTTATGGTGCTACGTCTAAAAAACATAATAATAATAATAATTGGTAATGTTTTTTTTTCACTTTGATAGGTTGTTGTGGTGCTTAGCCTAAAAAGCATAATAACAATAACCACCACAACAACAACAGTAACAATTACAATTACAGCAAAATGATACGTAAATATTAAACCATGTACATAATTTTGTAATATGCATGTCATTGGAAAAGTTCAATGAACAAAATTTACTCATGAGCTCCTTCAAAAATTACTACTTCACAATATTTCTTTCACATGCTCAAAACCTATGTGAACAAACCCAAACAAAGAAAAAAACAACTATTCCTTTCACATGTCTTTAACACACACACACATATATATAATTAATAATAACTAGGTTTTTTCTTCTTCGCGTTTCAGCAGGTTATCACAGTACGCTTTTCATAACGAGAATTATATATCATTTGCAGAAGCATAAGTTCACGCCCCATTTGCGGTGCACGCATATAATGTATATATGTGTGAGCCCTTAAGGGGTAAAAGTAAAAGTGCACTAATTTTAACGTTATTTTAGTTATTTGTGAAAATAACGTTAAAATCATTGGGATGATCAACTTCAAACGATAACTTTGAGCCGGGGACTCTTTCAGAGCAGCCTCTCTGTCCCAATTGGGATAGGGGTAAGGTTTGTATCTATCCTTCCCCCCAGACCCCACTGAAAAGTGGGAATATACTGGGTAAGGTTGTTGGTAAGGTTGTTTGCAGAAGCATAAGTTACATAACAAAATCAAATTTTTATCACGAAATCTATACAAATTTTTCATAAAATCATAAGATAATACAAAATCCACACAACTATGTTAAAAAAATAATATAAAAAATTACTCATAAAATCCTTCTCACCTGCAACTAGTCTGCTAGATTAAAACAAAAATCTAAATATTTAAGAAAATATCTCAAATTTAATAAAAACTTAAATTTATAAGCAAATTTCTCAAATTTAATACTTTAATCTCTATCTACTAATTTTCAAAATTGAAAAATTATGATGGTACAAGATATTTATTATTCAATTTTATGAAACATGTTTTTTCACTATATATATATACACACATAATATTTATTATTTAATATAATATTATATATATTTAATATTCATTTTCACTATTCAATACAATAAATACACACACACACACACACACACATAGGGAAGAGATCAAATAAGAACCCACCTTAATTGAGAAAACTTTATAACTCAAATCCAATGGTTCAAATTTCCAAGATTTAATCTAATGGTGACATGTGTCACTAATTAACTTTTAATACAAAAGGGCATTATGGTCTTTTGTGTTAATTACAAAAATCAGATTTAATATAAGAGTGACAAGTGTCACATTCTTAAAAAACCATCTATTTTCCTATTTTTAAATTAAAGTTTCCCCCTTGCTTTTTATACACTTATAACTTTTTTATAATATGTTATTTTTTTTAAAAAATTACACCATTAAACTCGTCATATTTTTCTCGTTAATTTCATTATAGTCATGCCAAATTTTTTCGAGTGTTCGTAATTACACTAACGTAAAAACATAAGTACAATAATTTATCTCTTTTTTCAAAAATTTTCCATCAAAATTTTTTTTTTCTCTCATCTTAAATATATATTACAAACTTATTTTTTATTATAAAATTTAGTTAATTAGATAAATTTATATCAAATAAGATAAAAAGTTAGATAGTTGTAACGTAAAAAAATAATAAGTTACAGCTCGTTACATCAGTGTAACGACTCGTTACGTCAGTGTAATTATGAACACTTTGAAAAATTCGGCTCGTTACATCAGTGTAATTAGGAACACTTTGAAAAAATTCAGCTCATTACATCAGTGTAATTACGAACACTTTGAAAAAATTCAGCTCGTTACATCAGTGTAATTTCGAAAACTTTAAAAATTTTTGACAAAACTATACTTGAATTAAAGATAAAAATGTGACAAATTTAATAGTGTAATTTTTTTAAAAAAATAATAATGTATATAAAAGTTATGAAGGTTTAAAAAATTGGGGGGTAAACTTTTATTTTAAAAATCAAATCAAGTACACATCACAAATCTCTAAAATACCCTTAAAGAAATCTCAATCACTCATTTTTTCCAGATTTAATATGGACCACACATTTTTAATTCATTAAATTAGACAACCAATCAAATTGAGTTTATAAGTTACCTCAATTATCATGGGTTAACATTCACTCCTTTACCTATACACATATATTACTATTTATTTTCATGCGTTTTAATTAGATATATAATAGTAATAATAATAATATAACTAGGATAGAAATTCGTGTACTACACGATATGAGTAAATAAATCGATATATATAATAAATTTAAAATTAAACATTTCCAATGATTATGGCATTTCATATAATTATAAAAATTTACAGTCCATCAAACAAACATAACCAAAAGGGTCTGATGGTACAATCAATAATAGAAAAATGAGTTCAAAAACATAACATTAACAATTGTCACATAAACCTACATTATTACAACTTAAATTATCAACGATTCTTTTTAGAATTTTGAAAAGTTACATTCGATATGATTTTCCTATATTTCTTTTTCTTTGACTAAATTTGTAACATCAAAAAACAAAAAAGTATCGAACCAATATTAAAAAAAACCTTTTTCTTTGATGGTACGTATGTACGTATCGTATGTATGAATAATGTTAAAAAACCTATAAAAAAAATATAAAAAAATCTACATGGTTTTTTTTTACTGTTTTTATGGTTTTAACAGCTTAGAATGAATTTCAATTTATGAATTTCTTATATATATATATATATATATATATATATATATATATATATATATATATATATAAATGTTCACCCTTCCTTATTGCGTTAACCGAATAACTACATCTTATTACTTTGGGGTCCGCACTAAATTAAATCTAAAGGTTGTGGTTTTTTCTTTTTTTAAATTAATGTAGGTCCCACTTACATTAATAAAAAAAATAAGAAAAAACCACAACCTTTAGATTTACTTTAATATAAGCCCCAATGTAATAAGATGTAGTTATTCGCTTAACGCAATAAGGAAGAGTTAACAAAGGAACCATCCCCTATATATATATATATGTATAGGTTATTACCCAGTGTAATAGACGGACTAAATATAAAACATCAAAAAGTTGCTATAAAAATTTAGAAATTATAAAATAGTATTATAATATAAATTTATTAAATTACGTATTACTAAGTATTTTAAGTAATAAAACAATAATTACAATTTTCATTAACCAAACAAATGACACTTTACCTATTTGATATGTAACAATAAAGATGTTTAAACTAATTGATGTTAAAACTTCAATTGTTTTTCTATTAAAACCTAATTGTTAAGCAAATCAAGAAAATAATGTATAATTTCTTTAATTATTAAAATTAAATGACTTAATTTGAAAATATCATGAAACATAAAGAACTAAAACTATATTTTTTTCTGTTATTTTTAAACTCTTGGTTTTATTAAATATTTATTTTTTAAACATTTTGTTTTAAGAAACACCATTTGTTATAAAAAAATTCAATTATTTAAAAACTTTTATTTGTAGTATTTTTTTAAAAATTGTTTCCAAGAAAATTTGTTTTTATAAAACCTAATTTTCCAAAATACTATTTTAAAATATTTCTTATTTTAAAAAAATGATTTTTTTGAAAATTTCATATTTTATAAAATATTTTTAAAGTGTGTTTTTTGATAAAAATATTTGATTTTTAAATTATCAAAAACCATTTTCTAGTATAAAAAGGTAAATACATTAGTAGTCACTAGTATTATAATTATTTAATAAAAGACTTAATATAATTATTAATAGGAGAGATAATATAATTATTTAATTGAAAGTTAATTAAATATGATTATAAGAAAGTAACAAGTGGAAATAAAAGAATAAGAACATGACAAGTTACAAAATTATTTTTGTTTATTATAATAGAAGAAAAGATTAGATTTACCATTCAAACCTTTTTTTTGACTGTACTTGAGTTTTAAATAACGGTAGAGTTTGTGTACATAGACGTGATCTCCTATGCTATTAAATATCGTTTATAAATAATAATTTGTGAGTATATTAATCTATACTTAATAAATAAGTAAAGGAATAACTTTACACAAATATAACCAACTTTTCTAACTGTTATAATTAAGTCACTGTTATTTTTTATGTCATAATTAATTCAAATTAATATGGGTGTTTTAATCTTATAGAAATAACCTGTATAGTAGGTTATTGATAATTTTCCACATGTTTAACTTATTTAAAATGTTACGTGGTTATATAATAAGTTTATAAAGCAAATAATAAATTTTTTTTCAAATTATTTAAAATCATCCACATTTACGCAATATATTTGAAAAAAAATTAAAACAATATGTGTCAATATTTAACATTTGAAACTTATTTTTTTCAAATATCATGCGTAAATGTTGATGATTTTAAATAATTTTTAATTTATTATTTTCTTTATAAAATGATTATGTCACCACTTAACATATTAAATAAGTTAAATATGTAGAAAAATAGCAATAACCTACTATTCAGGTTATTTATACAACATTAGAACACCCATAATAAGTTGAATTACCTAATTGAGACAAAAAAAAGTTCCAATGACTTAATTGAAACAGTTAGAATAATTGGTTATATATGTGTGGAGTTATCCCATAAGTTAATGATTGTGTCACGGTCATAATTTTGTGAACACAAGATTTCTTTTTTCTTTCATGACATTTTTATTTCATCTCTTCATAAGTTATTTATTGTCATATATTATTTAACTCGATTATATCTCGTGTATTACACGAATTTAATATAAAGTATTACGAAGTTACTAATAAAACTATAGAAATTATAAATCAGTATTTTCATACAAAATGAGTAAATTACTTCCTAATAATTGATATCTATTTTATTTAACTTGTGTAATATATAAGTTTCTAATTTAATTATATTTTCTTTTAACTAGATGGCATGGTTTGGTGTTATTTTGTGGTTATGTATTGCTTTATTTAACCTGTCTTGTAACAAAAATTTGTGGATGCATGATTAATAGACACCAAGTGTTTCAGATGATAGTGGCTTTGCTACTCATCTCCAAGGACAATCAGTGTATGTTTCTTAAATTGATTTTTTTCAGTTTCTTTTCAGGCTTAAATATTTATTAAAATGCAGAATTTTTTAATATACAACTTACAAATTGCAAATAAAAATACGGCTTTGCTAAAAGATAATATTTAAAAAAGAAAAATTATACAATTAAGGCCATGATTAAGATTCTATTTAAAATTAACATATCAACTAATTTGTTTTCTTTTAACAAGTCAATAAGTTTAAATAATGTTTGTTAATGTTAAAAGGACTTTATATTTTAACGTTTTAGGTAATGATAAAAAATTGTTTTTAAGAAACTAAAATTTCTAACTTTGACAAAAAAATTTAACTTTTTGATATGAGTTAAAGTAATGACATCTTTTTAACTTATTAACTTAATTATTTTTCATATATTCAAAGCTAACACAAACACATTTTCATAAACTTTATTTCAAAAATATATAAATTAATAAGTGTTTGTTTTTTAACTCCACCTACCCTTTTCATGTTATGAAGGTAACTTACATTCCACCAACTAATTCCAAGCAACTCAACAGGTTATCGGCATCCTCTCCTCAATCCACTCACGTCTCTTCTTCTCAGTCGTGGAATTATGATGTCTTTATTAGTTTTAGAGGAGCAGATACCCGTAAAACCTTTACAGATTATCTTTATTCAGCTCTTGTGAATCGAGGCATCTTCACTTTCATGGACGATGACACAACTAGCAAGGAAGGATCCACTACTTCATCGCTCATCATGGGTATTATAAAATCACGGATAGTCATCATCATATTCTCAAAAAATTATGCTGCCTCTTCTTGGTGCTTGGATGAACTTGCATTTATCATGAAAAACAGGGATGAGCGAGGGCAAATTGTAATACCTATATTCTATGATGTGAACCCCACTGAAGTCAGAAAACAAACAGGGCGTTATGGGGAAGCTCTTCGCGATTCTGAATTTAGTTCCAACAAAAACAAAGTTCAATCCTGGAGAGAAGCACTTACAAGGGTAGCTGACCTTGCTGGATGGGACTGTAACAATAGGTAATTAAATTTCTTTCTGACATTATTTTCTAACAAAGATCAACTAGTATTTCTATGCTTGGCAGAATGAGCGGTCGGGTCAAGTTGGGTAACGAGTCAGAACGGGGTTGGGTCAAGTTGGGTAACGGGTCAGAACGGGCTCGGGTCAATATGGGTCAGAACGGGATCGAGGCAAGATGGGTATGGGTCAGAATGAGTTTTACGCAAAATTAGTTTGGGTCTAAATGGATTGTTTTTAAAAAAAACATCAACTTAGTTTAAGTTAAAACGTGTTATAACTAAACAAATAATCCATTAGAATAATTTTTAGTTATTTTCTCATCAAGTATGTTATTAATTATTCTTCAAATGTTTGAATTCATTGCATTCACGTAGTTTTTAGGTTACCCATCTTGACCCGTATTGTGTTTAAGTGTTACCAATCTCAACCATTTCCATATTATGATATTACCCATTCCAATCCCTTATACAAAAATTATTTACCCAAACCAACTCATTTCTTTTGATTTGGGTGAAAATTGAAAGGTTCAATTTGATCCATGATGTTTGTGATAACTTATCACGACTTAGAATATATTTCATAAAACTTGAGAAAAAACAAATACATTTGCCTTCTTTAAATACTAAAACAAAGCTTAAGACTCACGTAGACTAATTTAAAATCTAAACACAAGATAACTTTTGTCTTCTTTCATACTTATCCAATCTCCAACTTTGAATTCTACCTTCATGCAATCTTCGTTCAAATAATTACACTCAACAATCACCCCTCTAATTTTTGACCCGTATCAGACAACTCCTTCAAACCCAAAAGAGCTCTCATTTCTTCAATTTTTATCTTTGGTAGAGCTTTAATGAGTACATCATCTTTTTGTTCTTCTCCTTTTACATGCTCTATCTCAATCTTTCCATTCTCAACACATTCTCTTATAAAATGGTAGCGGGTGTCTATATGTTTACTCCTACCATGGAACACGGGATTCTTCATAAGCTCAATTGCAGATTTGTTATCGACTTTCAGCTTGACTTTCTTTACTTCCCAACCAGTCAGATCTTTTAATACATTCTGCAGCTAATCGCTTGGCATGCTGTACCTGCTGCCGCCATAAATTCAGCTTCACATGACGATAACGCAACCGTATGTTGTTTCTGACTAGCCCACGAAACTGGTCTGTTCCTTAGTAAGAATTCATACCCATCGTTCCTTTAATCCTTTCCCATCATTACGATCACTTGCATAGCTACTATCACTGAACCCGACCAGTTCTTTTCCTTTTCCTTTATCATACTGAATTCCATACTCGATCAATCGTTCCTTTCACGTATCTTAGTATGTGTTTTATTGCCTGCATATGATCTTGTTTTGGAGCTGCCATAAATCTGCTCACCAATCCAACCGAGTAATTCAAATCTGGGTCTTGTATGCGTCAAGTACTGTAGGCTCCCCACTAGTCTTCGGTACTCAGTTTCATTACAGGACCTCCTGCACCTTCTTTGGTCAAATTTAACTTCGGTTCCATTGGATATCTACTGGCATTACACTCTAGCATCCCTGCACTTTCTAGCAACTTTTTTGCATATGAACTTTGTTACAGACTAGTCCCAAAATTGTTTTGATCAACTTCAATGCCTAAGTAATATGATAACAAACCAAGATTGCTCATTTCAAAATTGGTTTCCATTTGTTTTGAAACCAATCAATTTCTTCTTCACTTGTTCCGGTTACTATAAGGTCATCTACATAGACCCCAACAATCAACATTCCAGATTTCTTCGTTTGCTTATAAATTGCTTGTTCAAGTGGACATTTTTCGAAACCAAGTTCCTTCAACGTTTGGTCAAGCTTGTGATTCCAGGCTCCTGGGCCTGTCGTAGCCCGTACAACTCTTTGTGCGGTCGATACACCATACTTTCTTTTCCTTTTACTTCGAATTCCTCTGGTTGTACCACGTACACTTCCTCATTCAGCCTTCCATGGAGGAATGCTGACTTTACGTCCAAATGGTTGACGTTCCACCCTTCATGCGCAACTATTGCAAGGATTAACCACACTGTCTCCATCCTTGCTACGAGTGCAAACACTTCGTTGAAGTCTATACCATGTCTTTGAATGTACCCTTTCGCGACTAACCGAGCCTTTTGTTTAGTTATGTTTCCTTTCGCATCTCTTTTGAGTTTGTTATTAGACACATTATATTATTTAGATTAGAGATTGTAAATCTTGTATAGAAGAGGGTTGTCTTTGAAACTATGTAGCCTACATATGTTTACGTGAATAGAAACAACGCAGGGGATTCAATTCTATCATGGTATCACACGCATCATCGATCCTTTAGGGTTCCCCACCGATCGTCGCTTCTCCTGCCCGATCATCGCTTCTACTGCCGGATTTTCTGCTCTCCACAGGTCGTTCGCCTCTTCTCTCTGCTCTCCATTGCTGCCACTGCCGGATTTTTCTCTACCCTCGCAACCCTAGAATTTCTGCTACTGCTACACTCGTCGGCTTCTCTACACTCCTCCATTGCTGCTACTGCCGGATTTTTCTACCTTCTCAACCCTAGAATTTCGTTGCCCTGTTCATCAATTCTTCCTCCATGGCAACTCTTCATCCAGCGGTCACTGTCACCAACATCAAGAATTTCATTCCCATTACTTTGGAGATGGAAAACGCACAGTACACCTCTTGGTCGGCTCTCTTTCAGATTCATTGCACTGCCTTTCAGGTTCTTGATCATATCCTCCCTTCTGATAAAACTACTAAACCTCCCACTGTTGATCCAGTTCTCTGGGCTCGTCTTGATGCAATTGTTTTACAATGGATATATGGGACTATCTCCAATGATCTACTTCACACCATCTTGAAACCAAAGTCTACTGCTGCTCAAACTTGGCAGGCCCTTGCCAATATTTTTCAAGACAATAAAACATCCAGAGCCCTACACCTTCAGAGTCGGTTCTACAACATGAACCTTGACTCCTTCCCCACTGCTTCTGCGTATTGTCAACAACTGAAGGTTTTATCGGATCAACTGGCTAATGTAGATGCGCCCGTTTTTGACTCGCAACTAGTTCTCCAATTAATTAATGGTCTTACGGGTAGCAAACTTGATGCAGTCGGCATGATGCTACAGCAAACCAAGCCCCTTCCTGATTTTTATGAAGCACGTTCCCGCTTAATTTTGGAGGAAACACGCCAATCCCAAAAGCCGGCTACTGACTCTCCTCTACATGTAACTGCTGCCCCTACCACACCCAAGTCGGCAGCTCCTGTTGCTTACCCAACATTGCCCAACTCATCTCCACGTCCTCCTACCAACCGTGGACATTATGCAGGGATACTTGGACCACCACCATCACAGTTCTATGCCTCCAGTGAAGCATCCCTATACTCCAACCAACATTGAGCAGGCCATGCACACCATGACCTTGAATCCTGATCAAACTTGGTACCTTGACACTGGAGCAACAAATCATATGTCTTATTCGACAGGTACACTTTCACATTATTTCAATAATAGCATACAAAATTCTATTGTTGTTGGCAACGGACACCAAATTCCAACACTTGGTACGGGTTACACCACACTTCAACCGCCGTACCCACCCCTTCACCTAAATAACATCCTTATTGCACCTAAACTCATCAAAAACCTGTTATCTGTGCGCCGGTTGACCACCGACAATAACATCTCAATAGAATTTGATCGTTTTGGTTTTCTTGTGAAGGATTACCAGACGCGAATTCCTATCCTCCGATGTTATAGCACTGGGGATCTCTACCCAATTACTTCATCATCTACTACCTCTACCACTCCTTCTACTTTTGCTGCCCTCTCTCAAGATCTCTGGCATCGTTGACTCGGCCACCCAGGATCCGATTTACTTCATATTTTAAATAAACAGAATGCTATTTCTTTTTGCAATAATGTTAGCAAACGATTATGTCAATCATGTGTTTTTGGTAAACAAGTTAAATTACCTTTTTATGCTTCTAATTCTATTACTTCTTTACCATTTGATATTGTTCATAGTGATTTATGGACCTCCCTGACTATTAGCTCGGGTGGTCACCGTTATTATATTGTCTTTCTTGATGATTACACAAACTATGTTTGGACTTTTCCTCTCGCAAACAAATCGTCTGTGTACTCCATTTTTCTTAAATTTCATTCTTATCTAACAACTCAATTTGAACGTGGCATTAAATCGTTTCAATGCGACAATGGAACAGAGTACAATAATAAATTGTTCCATGATTTCTGTTCCCAACATGGCATGGTTTTCCGTTTTTCGTGTCCTTATACTTCCTCTCAAAATGGGAAAGCCGAACGCAAAATTCGTTCGGTCAACAACATTATTCGGACTCTCTTGACACATGCCTCTCTTCCAACAAATTTTTGGCATCATGCATTACAAATGGCCACCTATCTTCTAAACATCCTCCCTTCTAAAACAAAACAACATCACACACCTACATTTCTTCTTTATCACAAACATCCCTCTTATTCTCACCATCGTACGTTTGGTTGTCTTTGTAATCCTCTTCTTCCTTCCTCCTCCATCAACAAACTTCAACCACGTTCTTCTCCGTGTGTTTTCCTCGGCTACCCCTCAAATCATAGGGGGTACAAATGCTATGACATGACCACTCGCAAAGTTTTCATTTCTCGCCATGTCGTTTTTGATGAAACAGTCTTTCCTTTCTCAACCACTCATTCTATTCCTCCCAAATATGATTTTCTACATTCTAGCACATCCGCAGATCCCCATCCTTCGATCTGGTTCCATAATTCCGGTCCACCGGCACACGGTACACCCTCATCCCCTAACCCAGGACCTCCCTCACCTGTTCCAGCAGCCCAACAGCCCTCCTCCTCCTCCCAACACATGGTTGCACCTACACCCGTTCATTCTCAGCCTTCCCCACCTCCCTTGCAAGTCTATACCCGCCAACCCAAACCCACCAATACAGGCCCAGCCCCTCACCCACCATCTCCACCGCCTCCCCCACCCCCACCGCCACCACCCACCTCCCTACGGACAATGACCACCCGTAGCATGACTGGCCTGTCAAAGCCTAAAACCCCATTCAATCTCCACACCACAACTATTTTCGAACCTATCCCTCGCAATCCAACCGAAGCCCTTACCAAACCCGTTTGGTTCCGTGCCATGACAGATGAATTTAATGCTCTTATTGAAAATAATACGTGGGAGTTAGTACCACGTCGACCAGAGATGAATTTAATTCGATGCATGTGGATCTTTAAACACAAGACAAAGTCAGACGGGTCTTTAGAACGTTACAAAGCCCGACTGGTTTGTGATGGTCGATCACAACAAGTTGGAATCAATTTCCATGACACTTTCAGTCCTGTAGTTAAACCGGCTACCATCAGGACGGTCTTGAGTATTGCCCTGCTTCAAAAATGGGACATCAGTCAACTAGATGTCAAAAATGCCTTTCTTCATGGCAACTTACTGGAAACAGTTTACATGCATCAACCGATGGGATTTCGACATCCGGATTATCCTCACCATGTTTGTCGTCTGCGTAAGTCCCTATATGGTCTTAAACAGGCACCCCGGGCTTGGTACCAAAGGTTTACTAACTATGTTTCCACCTTGGGATTTCAACATAGCGTATGTGATCACTCCCTTTTCATTTACAACCGTGGTCGGGATACTGCATATATGTTGTTATATGTTGATGACATCATTCTCACCACCTCCTCTCCAGCCCTTAAACAACATCTTTTAGGCAAGCTCTCGTCTGAATTCGCCATGAAAGATCTCGGACCTCTTACTTACTTTCTTGGCATTTCCGTTACACGGGATCCCAATGGTATGTTCTTGTCTCAACAGAAGTATGCCCAGGATATTCTCGCTCGAGCCAAAATGACTACTTGCAATCCGGTACAAACACCGGTTGACACTTCTGGCAAACTGGGTGCTCATGACGGTGAACCTATTGCTGATCCGACTCACTTTCGTAGCCTTGCAGGAGCTCTTCAGTATTTGACTTTTACTCTCCCAGACATTTCATATGCGGTCCAGCAGGTTTGCATGCACATGCATGCCCCTACATCATCCCATCTGAATGCACTTAAAAGGATCCTGAGATATGTGAAAGGTACAATGGCTATGGGTCTTTATCTGCGACGCAGTCCCATCTCTTCTCTTATTGCCTACACTGATGCTGATTGGGCTGGATGCCCCGACACTCGCCGTTCCACCTCCGGTTAGTGTGTTTTTCTTGGCGACAATCTTCTGTCCTGGTCCTCTAAACGACAGACTACTATCTCTCGCTCCAGTGCTGAAGCCGAGTACCGAGGGGTTGCCAACGCCGTCGCTGAACTCTGTTGGATTCGCAATTTACTACTTGAACTACGGTGTCCCACCCAACGTGCATCTATTGTCTATTGCGACAATGTTAGCACCATTTACATGTCTGAAAATCCCATCCAACATCAACGGACCAAACATATTGAGATTGACATCCACTTTGTTCGTGACAAAGTTCACGCTGGTCAAATTAGAGTTTTACATGTTCCTTCTCGGCATCAGCTCGCAGATATTTTTACAAAAGGATTACCTCGTGTTTTATTTAACGACTTCAGATCCAGTCTAAGCATTCGTCATCCTCCTCCTTAGACTGAGGGGGTATATTAGACACATTATATTATTTAGATTAGAGATTGTAAATCTTGTATAGAAGAGGGTTGTCTTTGAAACTATGTAGCCTACATATGTTTACGTGAATAGAAACAACGCAGGGGATTCAATTCTATCATTTGTAAACCCATTTCAAACCAATGGCTTTGTGATTTAGGGGTAGGTTTGTAAGCTCCCAAGTCTTGTTTTTCTCTGTCGATTCAATCTCTTGTTTCATGGCGTTCTTCCAACTGACATCTTTTGCTGCCTCTGAATAGTTGTCTGGTTCATCTTCTGCTAACAACAAATCATAGGGTGGTGGGTCAACTTGTTCAACTCTCTGATATATATTTTCCAATGGTTTTGATCCGCGTACTGGTGTGTGGATATAGTTATTTGGTGATTCTCCTGAACTTGATGTTATTGGGCTTCGTATGGGGTTGCTGACTGGGCTATAGGTTCTCACAGACTCTTCTTCGTTTTCCTTTTGAGTATTGGTTGAATCTTGATTTGTGTAGTCGGGCTCTATTTCAATTTCTTTGTTTGAGCCATCACCTGATGTGACCTTGGTGTGGTCTTCATCGTTTTGGCCTTCCACAATTTGTTCACCTCTTCATTATTCCAACTGCAGCCTTTTGTTTCATCGAATACTACGTCACGTGACACCACTATCTTCCCTTTGCTGAAGTCATAGCATCGGTACGCTTTCGTTCCTTCTTCTATTCCAAGATGTACCATAGGAATGCTACGATCAGAGAGCTTTGTAATCTTCTGAGTTGGAACTTTCACATGTGCTTGGCAACCAAAGATCCTTATGTGAGCTCGGCTTGGTTTTATTCCTTTATATGCTTCATATGGTGTTTTGTTTTCCAACGACTTTGTAGCTACTATGTTCATCAAATACACTGCATGTCGAACTGTTTCCCCCCACATATACTGCGGGATGCTCATTGCTTTTAGTAGGCTTCTCGTAGACCCGAGTATTGTTCGATTTTTCCGTTCAACTGCGGCGTGTACGGAGCTGTCAAGTTTCTTTTAATACCTTCTGAAGTGCAGAATTCCTCCAACTCCCTTGACGTGAATTCTCCCCCACGGTCAGTGCGAAGGGTTTTGATTCTATATCGGCTTTCATTCTCAACTTGTGTTTTGAATTTCTTGAACATTGATAGTGCTTCATCTTTCGTTTTTATGAGATATACCCACGTAAAACAGTTGTAGTCATCTACGAATAGGATGAAGTATCGGTTTCCTCCAGGTGTGACGGGTGTAATTGGTCCACATATGTCTGAGTACACAAGTTGGAGTGGTTGACAAGCTCTGTACTTTGTTTGAGTTGGGAAGGGTAATCGGTGTTGCTTTCCTGCAAGGCAAGGTTCACAAACATGTGATAGTTTGTTAATTATGGGTACACCATTTACCAGTCCTTTTGTTGTCATCTCGTGTAGTGCATGAAAGTTCATTGTCCGAGTCTGGCGTGCCATAACCAGTCCGTTTCATTGATGTGGGCTGCTAGACAAATCACTGATATTGTGTCAAGTTCTACTTTGTATAGCCTATTCATGGATCGTTTCACTTTGATCAGCAATCTTCTGTCTTTCCCATATAACCACAGGTGTTCGTCTTCCATTATGATCTTACATCCTCACTCGGTGAGTTGTCCGAGACTGAGGATGTTGCTTTTCAAGTCGGGTATGAAGTAGACATTGGTAATAGTTCTTTGCTCCCAGGTTTTACACTGTAGTGTCATCAATCCTTTGCGCATGATTTCCACCATTGATCCGTCTTCGAACTTCACTTTCCATTTCACACGAGTATCCAGGTCTGTGAAGTGTGTCTTTACTCCGGTCATGTGGTTACTTGCCCCATTGTCCAAGTACCACAAGCCGGTTTCTGTTGTATAGTTACTTGGCACAACCTTCTGCTCGTTCAACAGCACCTGATCTTCCTCTTTTCTAACATCTATAGCCAATAATAATTGTTCTTCGTGTGTTCTTGCATCCGTTAGTTGTGACTCGTCCTCTTTTGACTTCGAGGTTGGGCACTCAAATGCAAAGTGGCCCTATTTCTCACACTTGTAGCATACCACCTTGGACTCATCACGATTTACAGACCTTAATTTCATTGTAGTTGGATGGCGCAGATCGGCCTCCACGGCCTCTCCAATTTCCTCTTCCTCTGCCTCTACCCCGTCCTTTATTCTCAAAATTTGTATTGTAGTTACTCTTACCTTCTCCTTGGCTTTGTCTTGTTGAACCCTCATGTCGAGAAAACATGAGTTTGCCTTGTTTTTCGCTTATCACACCCTTCAACTTAGTCCTTTCTTCAAAAGCCTTCAAGCATCCAATCACTTCTTCGAACCTTAAGGTTTCCAGATCTTTGGTTTGTTCAATCGCAGCTGCAATAGGTAGATATTTATTAAGGGCAGAGGCCGCAGAGTTTAATAACTTCACCAGCATTTCATCTTCCAAGGTTGAACCGAGGCTCTTGTATTTCATCTGGATGCTTGATAGCTTTCCCATAAACTCTTCATAGTATCTGAAACATTCATCTGCAATCCTTCTAGCTCGCTTCTCAGCGTTTGAAGTTGAGCCTTTTGGACTCGGTCCGCCCTTAAGTACCGAACCCGAAGTGTTTCCCACACATCTTTTGGTTCCTGGTGCTTAGCAACCTAAAGTGGCACGTCTTCAGGTATAGACTGAAATAGCTTTGCCTTGGCCGTATGCTTCCTCCTAGATTCGACTGCTGCCCCCATCACAGGATCATGGCCTCTCTCAGGCCATGCGCAGCCAGAACCGTTTTCATCATTGTTGACCACGTCGTATGGTTCGTGGCTGTCAGTCTTGGACACCTTAATGATGCGTTGCCAGCCTCTCTGACCGTGACAATCTCTCTAGCTTGGTGATCACCTTCAGCCATGTTACCTTGTATATTCTGACCGTCGTTCATGCTGCTCTGTGCGATTGGGGTTTGGCCCAACTCACACGTGACTCTCTCTCTCAAGTCCTCCAACCCTGATACCAATTGAAAGGTTCAATTGGATCGTATAAACACAGGATTTTGAGCAAACAAGTAATTAGTTTATCGGAATCCAAGTCAAAATTAGACGAATGGGGTTTTCTTTGTTGACATAAGATCTAATTAAAGTCACAGAAAATCGAAAACCCGCCCCCTTTTCTATATTCCTGATTATTGATCAAGAAACCTCTATTAACAAGATAAAAGATGAAATTCTTATTTTCGTTATCACGACTTAGAATATATTTCATAAAACTTGAGAAAAAAAAATACATTTGTCCTCCTTAAATACTAAAACAAAGCTTAAAACTCTCGCAAACTAATTTAAAATTTAAACACAAGATAAGTTTTGTCTTCTTTCATACTTATCCAATCTCCAACTTTGAATTCTTCCTTCCTGCAATCTTCGTTCAAATAATTACACCCAACAAAAATTACCACCTCTAAGTATTTCGTTGGTGCTTTCTTCCGTCTTTCTCTGTATGTAAATAAAAAACAGATAAAACCCTAAAAAAAGTTGGGCCCTTTACGTATTGGAGGCCTAGACAGCTGACAGCTGCCTATATTTTTCTACACTTGGGCCACCCCTGTATGCTAGCTTCTTTTTTTGTGCATATGAGCTCATTGTCCCATTTATCCGATACGCAGGCATGAAGTCTACTTAATTAGACAAATTTGTGACGACATTTCCGACAAACTGGGTTATTACTTGCCAATTCTTGAAGCAAGTGGTGAAACAAGTGCCAACACACACCTAATAGGCTTGGAGACCCGCATGCAAGAGCTGGAATCACTTCTAGAAGTTGGGTCAGGTGGTGTTTATATGGTTGGAATATGTGGAATGTGGGGTAGTGGTAAGTCTACTCTCGCGTCTTCTGTTTATGACTAAATAAGTCATGAGTTCGAAGGTTCCTGCTTTGTCAAAAATGTTAGAGCAAGATCAAGAATGCATGGATTGAAAACCTTACAAGAAGAGATTCTCTCAAATGTTTTGAAATCAGAAGTGACGTTCACGAACCTTGAACAAGGAACATACATGATGGAGACAAGATTGTGTCAAAACAGTGTTCTAATTGTCCTTGATGATGTACACCACACTGACCACCTTAAGATGTTAGCTGGATCCCCAAACTGGTTTGGTAAGGGGAGTCGAGTTATATTCACCACAAGAAACCGGTATTTGTTGAATTATCGCAATGTTCTAACACATAATGTGAGGATGTTAGATGATACAGAGGCTATTGAAGTCTTTTGTTGGCATGCGTTTGGGAAACGTGAACCTTTACAAGGTTTTGAGAAGGATTCGCTATATATAGTTTCTAAATGTGGTGGGCATCCCTCGGCACTTAAAAATTTAGGTTCTTTTCTAAATGGCAAACGCGAAAGTGTGTTTTTGAGAATCTTGGATAGACTAAAAGGTATCCCAGTTGATGAAATTCTGAAAAAGTTCAAAATACGTGATGATGGAGTCGATAGAAATATTTTTGATCGGCTTCTTGATTGAGGGTCTCGTGATGCTTGTAGTATTAAGTCATTTAGATGTTTGTGAATTGTGATATCCCACAATATGTTTGAAAATCAAGTTTATGATGAAAATAAAGATGACTCTATTACGGGAAACTCAATGTAATTTGTACAAGGATACTTGCTCGATGTAAATATGGATGGCTCATAGTGTTTCATTCGTTGCAATGTTCGTGTTTTGAAGATTTTGTACCAAAACATAGATAAAAATACGTTATAATAGTAAATCAGAATTTTATAAAAAAATATTTTTTTAAAATTACAAGAGAAAAACAAAAGATGTATGTTAAATCCACATGTCAAGATCCACTTAGGCCAGAAGAAAAAACACTCAACATTAAGTGCACTCATAGATGAGGAGGCCTATAAGAATGTTTGTAAGATTATGTAAGATATGAAAATGTTACGATTAAATTTCATTTTGTTTCTTGTGGTTTGTTCAAACTTCAAAGTAACTCTTTTCTTCCATTAATTTAAGTATTGCCAATTAACTCCCTGACTTATGTGTTATGTTCCCATTAGCTCCAACATACTAACGTCTTCTTAATTTGAGACATTAGTCAATGACCACCTGTCTCTCATACTAACGTCTTCCAACATACTGATGTCTTCCATCAGAATCGTTCATTCCTTCTTCATCACTATCATCATACAGAAGAAATCGAATTGTAATGACAACTAGGCTTTGGTACATTGGTTCTTTAGGAGAGTTTTTGACTTCAACGAACTTTAAAGTGAGTAAACTGATTAAAGCTTACAAATTATGCTCATGTAATTGTTTTATAAGTTTTTAAGCATGTCTTCTTTATTGTTGAATTCTTGAATGATTTTAGGTAACAATCCTGCATTGTTCTGGCTTAAGATTCATCATGGTGAAATTTTCACTAACTTCACATATAGTACTTACGTGGAGGGTCAGGTCAGGTATGTTGACCTAATGGATCAAGATGAATTGTTAGTTCATGAGATTAATGCCATTATGAAAGAACTAGGTTACTCTATAAAGGAAATAATGTTTTAGCACTGTAAGGTTTAGTTTTTTGCAATGCGTTGATATACATACGCTAATGGAGATATGCATTGAGCATTGTAAACAGAAGTTGAAACTTACTTTCTTCTCACCTACAAGAAGATTAGTAGTGATCACTTAATTGGATGATGTGAAGTAGGTTCTTCTAAACCAGTTAGAAGTTTACAATAAATCTAAGTTCCTTTTGGTTGCCTTTACCCTTCTTTCTGTTCAAGATCTACATCAAATTCAAATCTAAGTTCATGTCTTCCATTGAAGCAGTGAAGCACTTGCAGGTTCATCTACAAGAATTATGCGATGCAAGTAACGGATTTTCCCGTTATTTCTTGTCTCCGTGTGCTATCAAGAAGAAGGGGATGTGGTGCTATGAAGAATAATGGAGCTTAAAATGGTTGAGGATTGTACCACATGCTAAAAGTGTTGTACCTAAATGTGCCCTCAAAGGAAAATATTTATACCATACATATGACAATCATCAAATGAAAAGTCTATTTTGCCTAAAAAGGTTAAAAATTTTTTTAAATATCTAAAATCGACCCAAACGAATTTCGATTGAACTCATTTCGCTGTTACTTAAACCGTCTCATCGAACCCTACATATTTGTTTTTTGTTTTTAGCTTTAACAACTAGTTTTAGAGTTTTGATTTTATAACATGTTTTTTTAGCTTTTATTTTTATGTTTATAGTTTTTTTTTTATAATTTTGGTTTTATTATTAGAGTTTATTATTTATGATTTAAGTTTTACGTTTTACAAAAGTACAAGACAGTTCTAATGATGTAAAAATAAATTCAACGAGAGTTTCTTTGAATCCGTTTTCATGTTTTTAAAAATCTTTTTTAACATTTTTAGAAAAAAAAAACTTTTTAATTCCCCTGAAAATATAAAGAGTCCAATTGCTCAAAGAAGACGATCCACCCTTCGTTTGTTTCATTGGCATAGTGAAGCAAGCCCTAAACGTATGGAGATATCTTGACGGCTTGGTCACTCGCTTCTGGTGGTCGGAACATCCATCAAGGTCGCCGGAATGGCGTTCGTTCTTGATAATTTGATGGTTGCGGTGGCGCGTCCTTCTCACGCACTGGCGGTTGAGGTTTGTTGTTGTTATGCTCTTGATCCCCGGGAAGGCGGGGGTTTTAAACTTAATTTAATTTGATTTTTTTTTTGAAAGTTCAGGCACACACAAACAAAACGCGTTCATCTCTTTTAATCAAATGAAGCTCCTTCTAAGCTTTTAGTCGCCTTTACCCTTCTTTCTGTTCAAAATCTGCATCAAATTCAAATCTAAGTTCATGTCTTCCATTGAAGCAGTGGAGCACTTGCGGATTCCTCTACAAGAATTATCCGATGCAAGTAGCGGATTTTCCGATCAAAATCTCATTGCTAAAGGTGGGTTTGGGAGGGTATATAAAGGCGAATCCGTGAAACATGGCAAGATCGCCTTAAAGATGTTGGATCCTGGGCTAGGCCAAGGAGACCATCAATTTAGAACAGAGATTGCTGTGATGTCAGTTCATAAACATGAAAACATCGCCTCACTTATCGGATTTTGCGATGAAGATCAGAAGAAGATACTTGTTTACAGGTATGAAGGCAATGGGAGTCTGGACAAGCATTTAAGCAACAAAGATCTAACCTGGATCCAAAGACTTCAGATTTGCCTAGATGCTGCACGTGGGTTACAGTATCTTCATGATGATGTTGGTGCTGAACATAGAATTCTCCACCGTGACGTCAAGAGTGGAAACATTCTTTTGGATGAGAACTGGAAAGCTAAAATATCTGATTTTGGATTTTGTAGAGAAATAGGCACTGCGAATGAGAAGACTTCATTTATTATCTCCAGTGTGTGTGGCACAACTGGATATACTGATCCAGAATACTATACTTCAGGTTATCTAACACAAAGAACTGATGTTTACTCATTTGGGGTTGTATTGTTTGAAGTCCTGTGCGGAAGGCCAACAATTGTTAGGAAGCACAAGGACAATCGTGATTTCTTAACCAATTTGATCAAAACACATTGGAGAAAGAAAACATTAGATGACATCATTTATTCAGATCTACAAAATCAAATAAAGACATCTTCCTTGCTTACGTTTACAACCATTGCCTACCAATGTTTGATGAGCGGAAATGAACGTCCAACAATGAAGAAGGTCGTGGAACAACTGCAGAAAGCTCTTAACAATCAACTAGTAAGTTGTAGTTGCATAAGGGTTTACCTTTTTTATCGATTTCAGCATTAATCCCCTTCTATTTCAATTATTTACATCATCAGTTTTTCCTTAAATTTACTAGTTGGTGATGCAAAATGAAAGATAACAAAACAAGACATTATGACAACGTAGTCTTGAAGCCAAAAATATCGTCATCAATTTGTGGCTAAAACTAACTTGAAACTATTAAATTAAACTATTCCTTATCTTTGGTTTTAATAATAAAATAAAATAGAGTGTACATACCCACTTATTGCGGGGAGAACTCTTTGGTAATGTTTTTTTTCACTTTGATAGGTTGTTATAGTGCTTCGTCTAAAAAGCACAAGAATAATAATAATAATTGGTAATGTTTTTTTTCACTTTGATAGGTTGTTATGGTGCTCCGCCTAAAAAGCATAATAGCAATAACAATAGGCATAACAACAATAACAATTACAATTACAATTACAACAAAATGATACGTGAATATTAAACAATACACATAATTTTGTATGATGATCGTCATGTTTTCTTATGAAGTAATATGCATGTTATTGCAAAAGTTCAATCAACAAAATTTACTCATGTGCTCCTTCAAAAATTACTACTTCACAAAGAAAAAATAAGTATTTCTTTCACATGCTCAAAACCTATGTGAACAAACCCAAACAAAGAAAAAAACAACTATTCCTTTCACATGTCGTTAACACACACACATATATAATTAATATACATAACATTATTACACCTTAAATTAGCAACGATTCTTTTTAGAATTTGAAAAGTTACATTCGATCTGATTTTTCTATATTTCTTTTTCTTTGACTAAATTTGTAACATCAAAAAACAAAAAAGTATCGAACCAATATTTAAAAAAAATATATATTTGTAACACCATGTAACACATACGTAACATTGCGCCCATATGTTATGTATGTGTTAGATAGTGTTACAAAATAATTTTAAAAAAATATATTTCGGCGCTTTTTTTTTATTTTTTTTATAAAAATAAGCCAAATAATGTTAAAAACCTGTAAAAAATTAAAAAAAAATGACATGGTTTTTTTCATTGTTTTCATATTTTTTATAACTTAGGGTGAGTTTCAATTTATGAATTTCCTATGTATGTACGTATGTACGTAGGCACGTATGTATGTATGAATAATGTTAAAAAAACCTATAAAAAATATAAAAAAAATCTACATGCATGGTTTTGTTTTACTTTTTTTATGGTTTTGACAGCTTAGAATGAATTTCAATTTATGAATTTCCTAATAATTGATATGTATTTTATTTAACTCGTGTAATATATAAGTTTCTAATTTAATTATATTTTCTTTAACTAGATGGCATGGTTTGGTGTTATTTTGTGGTTATTTATTGCTTTATTTAACCTGTCTTGTAACAAAAATTTGTGGATGCATGATTAATAGACACCAAGTGTTTCACATGATAGTGGCTTTGCTACTCATCTCCAAGGACAATCAGGGTATGTTTTTCTTAAACTTATTTTTTTTCAGTTTCTTTTCAGGTTTAAATATTTATTAAAATACAGAATTTTTTTATCTACAACTTACAAATTGTAAATAAAAATACAGTTTTGCTAAAAGATGATATTTAAAAAAGAAAAACTATACAATTAAGACCATGTTTGAGATTCTATTTAAAACTGACATATCAACTAATTGTTTTCTTTTAATAAGTCAAGAACAATCACTTAACAAAATTGGAGTTTACTTACCACAACCAGTGTTTAGTCTTGGACAACTATATGTTGCCTTCTCAAGAGCAACCTCACCCGAGGCACTAAAAGTTCTCATTATACCTAAAGATAACGAGGACAAAAACTCAACAAAAAACATTGTTTACTTATACTTTCTAGATGAGATTAAAATACTATAAAGGTTTGTTTCTTTACTCTTATCTTTACTTTACAAAATTTGGTTAATTTTCAAATAAACATTACTATTGTTTCCTATATATTAAATTATTTTATACAATTTTGACAGCATAACCAAAACGCATCAAAAACAAATATATGATATTAAGCCTGGTGACACATCTACACCGCTTGATGTTAGAGTAATTAGGAAGTGGAGGCCACATAGCAAAAACAACGAAATATGTTACCTTTTTGTGGATATCCATGTGAGTTTCTAACATTTATTTAATTATCATTCTTTATGTTCGTATAATTAATACATTATAAAATTTATAGGGTGATGCAATTGAGGCTATTATTGACTCAAATGAAGAAAACTACTTTGACATCATCATCACGGTCCATTCATGTTATACAATATCCAAATATTTATGTATTCCTTCAAGGACATATATGGCTGTTGTTCCTCGTACAACATCCCTCAAAATTGGAAAAAGAGCAACCTTTGAAGAACTCCTTCACAGTGACATTCCTACATATTATTTTAACTTCACATCTTACAATGGTTTAAAGAGTCATATGAATAATCACAAGCTTTTAACCGGTAACAAATTGAAATATATGCTACTTATACTATGATTTTACCAATAACTCATTATATCTACTATCATCAGATTATATTGGTCGTGTGGAGAAAATTAGGACTGTGATAACCAAGTCAAGAAAACAATTGACAAAAATATTGATTGAAGATGAAAGGTAAACACGGCCAACATATAATTATTTTATTTCTTTAAATATTTATTGATACATTATTTTTGTATTGAATTGTCAACAGGAAGAATTTGATAGAACTAACTTTGTGGGAAAATACAATCTTCCAACATGATGCATCAAAAACATATGGTCAAATCATGGCAGTAACATCCACTATAGTTACTGAGTATAAAGGTTAGATATCTTCTTTAACCCACTTAATATTAATTATGATGGCTGATTTTTAATATTTAATAATAGGAACCCTTCAACTTGAGTCAACATCAGCAACAACTATCACCATAAATCCACCGATTCATGATATCAACGTGTTCGCTAATAAGTATTAAAATTCATTCAATATCCATTCATTGTTACACAAAAACTAATCTTTGTTAAAATATTTTTATGTTTCCTCAGGTTCAAACATTTGCAAACACCAACAATTCATTCACAGGAAAAAAGAATTACAATTGAAGAACTTTTGAACATTACACTCGAAAAGGTAAGGTATAAATTGCCTTTTTTTATCAACATAATATATCATATCTTTTAATGCTAATGCATTCCTATATGCAGCACACTCAATTCACATGTATGGCAAGCATCACAAATATATTAAACTATGGAACATGGTATTATGCATTATGCTCTTATTGCACAAAGAAGGTGTATCCTGAGGAACACAACCTGGTGTGTGAAGATCATGGCACAATCATTGAACCAAAATACATGTAAATCATTTTTTTATGCATTTTAACAATCAAAATATTATCATTAGGAAAAAGTTATATCACTTACATTATTTATAATTTAAAGAAATGTCAACTGAGATATTTTTGTAACTTTTAATGCTAGGTACCGTGTTAATGCAACAGTGACAGATGAAACGTCAACTACTAGCATGGTTTTCTTCAATGAGGCAATGACATCCATTTTAAACATAAGCTGTGCTGACATGGTTATTATACATGGTCATAGCGATCCGAAAATTATACCAACACCATTACTTTCCATGAGAGGTATCCCCATGATATTGCAAATCACATTAAAGAAAGATGGTACCATAAGTGTTCATAAAGCCGTTCAAACAATTGGTATTGCTAAGACATCAACAACACTTGAAATGGATGCACCAACTACTACAATGACAATTACAAAATCAAAAAGACAAGTCCAACATCAAAAAGGTACTGTTTTCTATTTACACAATTCCATATTAACATAATAACTAATATATCTATATTATATTCAGGTGCTTTAAACCAAAAACCATGCAAAAAGAAGATCAAGCGTTAACACTCATCTAAAGTTTCTTTCCTTGTAGCAATCAGTGGCGTTTGTATATGTAATAGTTCTAAACATTTACAACAATCCGAAGTGTTTACATTAAATATACTAATTGTAAGTGATAACAACTAACATGTAAGCATGCCTGTAATTGTAAATGTGGGATTTTTATATGACATATTTTCATACGAGAAAAAAATATATATGAATTAATTTGCAAAAGACAGAGACTTTTAAAGAGATTATAATTAATACATCTCTACGTTAAGATGTTCTATTTAATACGTCTCTATTTAAATCAAACTAAAGCCTTATCTCCATTAACTAAAACTTTAGGAATTTTCCCAGGACAAAAGACTGTTCACACAATAGTTTACCATATTGCTGTATTAAAATTAACCCAATTAAAGTACCTTAATATGTGTATACCAATGATCCCCACATCTAAGTGTTTAATGCAACTATCACATATATAATTTTATTTTATGGACAATACATTTTTCCTAATATGGGTTTAACAATGTTGCTTTACTAAAAATAACATATTTAAACAAACATAAAATAATAAAGTTAGAACTTAATCTACTTTACATACCTAGAATTTAGCATTTCAAATCACAAAGCAAGGAACTCGCTGCATCGCGTGGACATATTTACTAGTTACTTCCTAATAATTGATATCTATTTTATTTAACTCGTGTAATATATATAATTCTAATTTAATTATATTTTCTTTAACTAGATGGCATAGTTTGGTGTTATTTTGTGGTTATTTATTGTTTTCTTTAACCTGTCCTGTAACAAAAAATTGTGGATGTATGATTAATAGACACCAAGTGTTTCAGATGATAGTGGCTTTGCTACTCATCTCCAAGGACAATCAGGGTATGTTTTTCTTAAACTGATTTTTTTCAGTTTCTTTTCAGGCTTAATTATTTATTAAAATGCAGAATTTTTTAATTTACAACTTATAAATTGCAAATAAAAATACGGCTTTGCTAAAAGAGATGATATTTAAAAAAGAAAAATTATACAATTAAGGCCATGTATGAGATTCTATTTAAAATTAACTTATCAACTAATTTGTTTTCTTTTAACAAGTCGATTAGTTAAAATAATGTTTGTTAATGTTAGAAGGACTTTATATTTTAACTTTTTGGGTAATGATAAAAAATTGTTTTCAAGAAACTAAAATTTCTAAATTTAAGAAAAAACTTTTTAACTTTTTGATATGAGTTAAAATAATGACAACTTTTTAACTTATTAACTTAATTATTTTTCATATATTCAAAGCTAACACAAATACATTTTCATAAACTTTATTTCAAAAATATATAAATTAATAAGTATTTGTTTTTAAGCTTATGAAGGTAACTTACATAGACATACTTTCCACCAACTAATTCCAAGCAACTCAACAGGTCATCTCCTCAATCCACTCACGTCTCTTCTTCTCGGTCGTGGGAGAATGATGTCTTTATTAGTTTTAGACGAGAAGATACCGGCCATGTGAACTTTATAGGTCAACTCTGTTCAGGTCTTGGAAGTCGAGATATCAAGACTTACAGGGACGATGACACAATTAGCAAGGAAGGATCCATTACTTCATCGCTCATCAAGAGTATTCAAAAATCACGGATAGCCATCATCTTATTCTCAAAAAATTATGCTGCTTCTTCTTGTTGCTTGGATGAACTTGTATATATCATTGAAAACAGCAAGGGGCGAGGGCAAATTGTTTTTCCTATATTCTATGATGTGAAACCCTCTGAAGTGAAAGAACAAACAGCGCATTATAGGGAAGCTCTTGACAATCATAAATTAAAACACAACAACAACAAAGTTCAATCCTGGAGAGATGCACTTTCATGTGCAGGTGGCCTTACTGGATGGGACTGTTGCGAGAGGTAATTAATTTTATTTCTTATGCTAAAAATCTGACATTATGTTCCTACATACATGGCGATCATTATAAAGTGAAATCTAGCTAGGATAATGCACTTTGTTTTTAAGGAAAGGTACTTTACACATTTGAGGGACAGTGGCTCTCAAGTGTTTGTTAAGTACTTCATGCCATACATGCCAGGCAAAATGGGTGGGTTGGGTAACGAGTCAGAACGGGTTCGGGTCAGGATGAGTGCGGGTCAGAACGAGTTTTAAGCAAAAACAATTCGGGTCTAAATGGATTGTTCTTAAAAACATATATTTAATTTAACTTTTGATGTGTTATAAGTACACATATAGTCCATTTGGATAACTTTTAGTGATTTTCTCATTAAATATATTTTTAATCATTCTTAAATGTTTGAATCCATTGCATTTACATACTTTTTTGGTTACCCATCTTGATCCGTACTATATTTACGTGCTACCCATCTCAACTCATTATACTACAATTGTTTACCCAAACCAACCCATTTCCTTTGACATGGGGAAACATTGCCACCTCTAATGCCATATATGCTAGCTAGGTAGCTCAACTATTTTTGAGGCCCTGTATGAAATAAAAATCCAGGCCCCTAGTTAATTTTTTTTCTTTATTGAATGATATGGTTAGTACTTTTTATTTTTATTTGGTCCACTGAACCCACCTGTGACGAGATTTAATTATCCTACTGTTTTGATGCTCTAGGTCAGACTCAAACAAAAGCATATATTATTTGGCCTTATATTCATCCCTAACATGTCAAAATATATAATAGCTTAACAAGGATTGGAGGTTGAATCCAAATGAGTGAATGACAAACTATTAAAGTTAAGAAACACATTTAAAGGAACAGATTAAATAACCACTTATTCATTGTCAAAGAAATATATTTCATATGAATTTAAAGTATACTCATCATCTTATGTTTCTTTGTCTATCATAATGCCATAGGATTAGACCAACCAATGAACCAAACTGCACATTCTATACTACTAAGATATAAATAAAATATTTAACTCTGGGTAAACATTTAGAATTTAAAGTATAAAAAAGTTTATTCTACTAATAAACATGAAGTTTGCAAAAAAAATTATTGTGACACCTACCAGAACATTAAGAACAAAAACCAAACTAGAAAGTCAATCTCTAACTCTTATAAACAACTTAAACAAAACCAACTAAGTTGCAATCGCTAAAAAATTAAGTCTTTATCTTTATATGCTCAACTAAAAGAGGAATTGGATTGAAACCATAATGTTCGAATATTCGAATTGGATTTTTGAGCAATTGATTTTCGGTCTTATAGGAAAGAATAAAAAAAATGCATTTAAGCATAACCAACTATACAATTTATGCGTATAAATTTGAACTCAATTATGCATATATGTTGGGTAAATTTTGATGGGTCAATGGGTGTTGATTTATTAGAATGGGTCAAATAGTTTTTATTTTCTGTTTAGTATTTTGTTTAAATTAGTCACATGTTTGTTTGATTACTAAGTCATAGATATTGGGTCTAGATCAAGCCATCAAGGGCATTTGTTTGCGGGCTTGAGTTCTTACATTTTAGGAGGTCATTTATGTGGGTTGTGGCTGCAAATTTAAATAGTTTGTTTATTTGCATTTGTAATGTGTGGTTCTTGATATCAAAAGTGTCGATCACTATTGATCAAAAACTTGCTGCACTTTCTTTTGGTTGTGTTTTTTTGGGGCCTGGTATCAGAGCACCCATGCGTGGTGAAGACCTATTGCAATAGTAGAGGAGAACGACGCTAGAGAACTTCAAGACAAGGTGGTGGAGGTAAGAAGGTGCAATGATAGGATATTGCTGCTAAGAATGGTGCTAGGGGAGGAAGCATTAGCAATCATCAGTGCATACGCACCACACACTGGTTTAGGAGAAAACGAGAAACATGAGTTTTGGGATCGTATGGATGAAGTCATAAGAACCATCCCGGGAGATGACAAACTATTTATAGGAGGAGATTTTAATGGTCACATCGGGAAAGAGAACGATAGTTATTCATTGATACACGGCGGACGAGGTTTCGGGACCAGAAACGACAGTGGCAACAATCTCTTGGATTTGCGATGGCGCCTGACCTAGGAATCATAAACTCCATCCACAAGAGAGATTCACATTTGATCACGTTCAGCAGCGGAGGGCGTGACACACAGATTGATTATCTGTTGATGCGACGAGAAGATCGTAGCAGATGGCTGGACTGCAAGGTTGTACCAGGGGAGGCAGCGGTGTCGCAACATAGACTTTTGGTGGCTGATATTGCAATGCGCAAGAAGTTGGTGGAGGAGAAGAAGCATAAACCAAGGATTAGATGAGGATGTCTAAAGGGAGAAAAGATAGCGGAATTCAAAGACAAGGTCCTCGCAGGGAAGAATAGCAGAATATATGGGGACACAAACAGTATGTGGGAAGCAATGTCGGACAATGTGACAAAAGTCGCACAAGAGACATTAGGGATGACAACAGGAAAGACAAGTGGGCAGAGAGAATCGTGGTGGTGGAACGACGAGGTGCGCTGCAAGGTTAGAACAAAACAAGAGAGGTTTAGGGAGTTAATCAAGTGTTCAGAGGAGGCACAAAGAGAAAGATTGAAGAATACCTACAAGGACGCGAAACGAGAAGCAAAGAGGACAGTTGCAGAAGCTAAAGACAAGGCATACAGAGAGATGTACAAACGCCTTGAAACCAAAGAAGGAGAGCGCGACATGTTCAGGATTGCCAAGGCTAGGGAGAGAAAGAGACAAGACATAGGGCTAGTGAGATTCATAAAGGAAGAGGATGGACGTGTCCTAGTAAAGGAGAAAGACATTAAAGTGAGGTGGCAAACATACTTTAATGAGTTATTCAACAACAGAGACATCATAGAAGATAGTGAGCATCTCACTGACAGAGAAACACAACGGAAAAATTGCTATTGTAGACGCGTTACCAAAGAAGAGATGCAGAGAGCGCTTAGGAAAATGGGAAAAGCGAAAGCGGTGGGACCGGACAATATCCTTATTGAAGTATGGCTATGTTTACAGGATGAAGGAGTTAGCTGGTTGACAACTTTGTTCAACGCCACAATCAAGACAGGCAAGATGCCAGATCAGTGGAGGAGTAGTGTCCTAGTTCCCCTATATAAGAACAAGGGAGACGCACAATGTTGCGCTAACTATAGGGGAATTAAACTGCTTGGTCATACTATGAAACTATGGGAAAGAGTGATAGAGACAAGATTGAGGAGACTTAAGTGACGAAAAATCAATTTGGATTTATGCCAGGGAGGTCAACCACAGAGGCAATACACATTCTAAGGAGGCTGATGGAGAGATATAGGGAGAAGAAGAGAGATTTACACATGGTGTTCATTGATTTAGAGAAGGCATATGATAGTGTGCCACGCCAGGTGATTTGGGATAGTCTGGAGAGAAGAAGTATCCCTTGGAAGTATATAGAGTTGATAAGAGATACGTATGAAGGTGCTAAAACTACTGTTAGAGCACCAGTGGGGGAGACAGATTCCTTCCCGGTGGAGGTGGGACTGCACCAAGGTTCGGCACTTAGCCCGTTCCTTTTTGCAGTTATTATGGATGAGTTGTCGAGGTCTATTCAACAAGACATCCCATGGTGCATGCTCTTTGCGGATGATATAGTGCTGGTGGCAGAAAACAAGGAGGACCTAAATGCGAGGCTAGAAGAGTGGCGATTGGCCTTAGAGTGTAAAGGCTTGCGCATCAGTAGGTCAAAGACCGAGTATCTATGTTGTAACTTTAGCGGTACCATTGATGTCACACCCCCACCTCTCGTCACCTGAGATGTTGTCATAAGTCTCATTCTATCGGTTGCGGAAGCATAGTGGTGATGTCTCAGAGATGAGGGGTGACTTACTTGAACCAATATCACAGCACACAGATTCACTTAAAATAAGAATAATACATTACAAAGGTTTTGTCAATACAGTAACATGACAACTTAGTTTACTACCCAAACTAAACTCCTTAATTACATAAGTGTGACGTGCATCCTCACCGTGTTATCACCGTTGACCTGCAAAAATGTTAAGTTTGAAACGTCAGCACAAAGCTGGTGAGTTCGACAGTTTAATTTAGAACAATATGATATGATAAGTATATTCTCAAAGTTTCAGTTCATGATAACCATGGGACCCGTATCTAGTTCCTTTCGGACAGTTGTTCGTTCACGAAGATACTACCCGTCGGTAAATATCTTAATGCCTCATTATCTTAATGTCTATCACAAACATTAAGAAGTTGTAATGGAAACAGGTACCAAACATTCACACCAGGGGAGATGCAATCCTCCCAGCAAATGGGTTGTCAGCCAATAGTACTATCAATGATTCCTGTTCGGCCGCACATGGGTTCACTAGATACAGTTCACGAATGAGGACTTTTGATACTGTGATAGTTGTTACTAACGGCAAAATCCCATGAAATCACACAAAAAGTCACATGAAATCACACAGATATCAGTGATACATATCATATGTTCAGAAAATAGTTTGCAGAGTTACCCCGATGTTTATAAAACAATAAAGAGAAAAGGGGTTGTACGAAACTCACCTGATAATTCAGTAGTAGCAGAATATCACACAAACTGGTAATGATATGATGATTCTGCATTTAGGTTATGTTTAAAGAGTTATTAATGTTCCAACTCGCTGATTAAATCCTTTTGAACGTCCAATGTCAAAGACATTGCCTTAACAGTCATCAACACGATGTTTAGTATTTATTTACATATTTTAATGTAATATCATACAATGTATGATAATGTAGGAACCTATACTGATTCAGGTTCCTAATACTAAGTTGATGACTCACTTGATTAATCAGTATGATCTCAGATTAACCAAATAGTTAATGTTATTGATTTTAATTGCTAAGATAGACTCTAGCCAGTTTAATGGCTTAGGAATGATTAATCCTTGTTATTGATTACCCAAATATCATGGAATATCACAATGTAGTATTAAAATAGGTTTAATAACCGTGTTTAACATACTAATCTGACTGTTATCAGAAACATCAGATAATTGTTCCAATGAGTATGTTAATGATTGTGATTAGTTTAAAACACTCAACTTTCACGTTGCATGTTACAGATTAATCAAACTAATCACATACATAGTCACAACCAAATGGTTTAAACCATTATAACCATTGTTATAATTCCATGCAAACCGGGCATTACAACGGCTCAAAACAAGGATTTACCCGTTAACAGTTCGAGTTTGTCATTCAAAATCAATCCTAGCCATCATCTGAGCAATAATCAACAATCCTAACTATATCATTACGTTCAAAAATAAGATTTAATCAATAAAAATCAAACCAGAAGGTTTAAAATGAACCATTACCTAATCTGATGGATTTCTGCGAATGAAATGATGATCAAAGCTCGTTTTAGCACCTCCGGATGCGATCTTGATGATCCAAACGCTTTGAAATTGAGATTTGAAGGTTTGGAATATGGTTTTTGCGTTTAAGAGGCTGGAACCGTCGAGATGTAGATAGATTTTTGAGTTCTGGATAGAAATTTGACTTTTGAAGCCCAATCTGCGCTCTGCTGACGTCAGGCGTATCGCCTGGGCACCCGCAGCCACGCCAGGCGTACCGCGCGGATAACAGGTGTCTAGATATTTTCGCAATAACCCGCGCGCATCGCCTAGTGTCTTCACTTGACCTTAGGCGTACCGCCTAAGGGCTATTTCTTCCATTTTTCGACAGAAACTTCGTTTCGCGATTCCGGGCAATCCGTAACTCCGTTTCGCGCACGGTTTTCGCCTACGTTCATCATTTTCCGCATACTATCATCCCATATCAATTTCGGCAACCAATTCCACTTGGATTTTAAACACGATCAAACGTGCTCAATTCGTTGCTGACGTAGTTCTCGTACACAGTTATCACAGTCTCCTCCTGTTAGAGAAATTTCGTCCCGAAATTTAGGGAAGACTTGTTTATTAATAGTTGATCATGAGAATAGGTGTGGGTATTTCTGTTTCATCTGATCTTCGCGTTCCCACGTATATTCTGGTCCACGCTTTGAGTTCCATCGAATCTTGACGATAGGTATTCGACTGCGTTTAAGTACCTTCACTTCTCGATCCATTACTTCAACTGGTTCTTCCTTGAACTGAAGTTTCTCATCAATTTGGATTTCTTTCATAGATACGATCAATGATTCATCAGCTAGACATTTCTTCAGATTTGATACATGGAAAACATCATGAATGTTACCGAGTTCCGGAGGTAGTTCAAGTCTGTAGGCTACTGATCCAATTCGTTCAAGAATTTTAAATGGTCCTACAAATCTTGGTGAAAGTTTACCTCTCTTCCCAAATCTGAATATACCCTTCCACGGTGAAACTTTCAACATTACTAGATCACCGATTTGAAATTCCAACGGTCTACGACGATTATCAGCATAACTCTTTTGTCGATCGCGAGCAGCTTTAATTCGTTCTTGAATAAGTGCGATCTTATCAGTTGTCTCTTGAATAAGTTCTGGGCCTATAATTCGATTCTCACCCACCTCTGACCAACAGACAGGTGATCTGCACTTGCGTCCATAGAGTGCTTCAAATGGAGCGCATTGAATACTGGTATGATAGCTATTGTTATAAGAGAATTCAACAAGTGGAAGATGAACATCCCAGCTACCACCAAAATCAATAACACAGCTTCTCAGCATATCTTCCAGAGTTTGATTAGTTCTCTCAGTTTGCCCGTCAGTTTGAGGATGATAAGCTGTGCTCATATTGATTTGCGTGCCCAGAGCATTCTGAAGAGTTTGCCAAAATCGTGATGTAAATCTACTATCTCTATCCGAAATTATAGAAATGGGTACTCCATGTCGAGACACAATCTCATTAACATAGATTTTTGCAAGTCGATCCATAGAGTAATCTTCTCGGATGGGAATGAAATGCGCCGATTTAGTAAGGCGATCAACGATAACCCATATAGAGTCATGATTATGCGATGTTCTGGGTAGTTTAGTGATAAAATCCATAGAGATCTGATCCCATTTCCACATGGGAATCTCCGGTTGTTGTAATAACCCAGAAGGACGTTGATGTTCAGCCTTAACTTTTAGACATGTTAGGCATCGACCCACGTATTCTGCTATGTGTTTCTTCATTCCAGGCCACCAGTAAAAATCTTTAAGATCTTTATACATTTTATCAGCGCCCGGATGGACAGAATACCTGGATTTGTGCGCCTCATCCAAGATGATTAGTCTTGAGTTACCGAATAAAGGAATCCACATTCGGCTTTTGAAATATAGTACCCCATCATCTTTGGTCTCAAGTTGCTTGTCTAATCCTCTTAGTTCCTCAGCAGAGTAGTTCGGTGTTTGTAAAGCTTGTTGCTGAGCTTCCTTGATTTGAGGAATTAAACTGGTTTGAATAGTCATACCTAGTGCTTTCACACGTAACGGTTTGACTCGTTCCTTGCGACTTAAGGCATCGGCCACAACATTTGCCTTGCCTGGGTGATAACGAATTTCACAGTCATAGTCGTTCAACAGTTCCACCCACCGCCTTTGTCGCATATTAAGCATCTTCTGATCTAGAATGTGTTGAAGACTTTTGTGATCAGTGTATATAATACACTTAGTTCCATACAAATAGTGTCTCCAAATCTTGAGTGCGAACACCACTGCCCCCAGTTCTAGATCATGAGTGGTATAGTTCTTCTCATGTACTTTCAACTGTCGAGAAGCGTAAGCAATCACTTTATCGTTCTGCATTAAAACACACCCCAGCCCTTGGCGGGAAGCATCACAGTACGCTGTGAAGTTATCAATACCTTCTGGTAATGCCAAAATAGGTGCGTTGCAGAGTTTGTGTTTCAACAATTGGAACGCCTCCTCCTGTTGAGAACCCCATACAAACTGTTGATTTTTCTGTGTCAATGTAGTTAATGGCAGGGCTATCTTTGAGAAGTTCTTGATGAATCGACGATAATAACCTGCCAGCCCTAAAAATTGACGTATTTTTGTTGGGGTTCGCGGGGTTTCCCATTGTTCTACCGCTTTAATCTTACTGGGATCCACCTGAATGCCATCTTGATTCACTACGTGCCCAAGAAATTGCACTTCCCGTAACCAAAACTCACACTTAGAGAACTTGGCATATAATTTTTCGCGTGCCAAAAGTTCTAAGATCAATTTCAAGTGTTGAGCATGTTCTTGTTGGCTTCGAGAATAAATAAGAATGTCATCAATAAATACAATCACAAACTTATCCAAGTAAGGCCTACATACCCGATTCATCAGATCCATGAAAACTGCAGGTGCATTTGTTAATCCAAACGGCATTACTAGAAATTCATAATGCCCGTATCGAGTTCTGAATGCAGTTTTGGGAACATCATCTTCATACACTCGTAACTGATGATATCCGGATCTCAAATCAATCTTTGAAAAGTAAGTAGCGCCCTGAAGCTGATCAAACAGATCATCTATACGTGGCAATGGATAACGGTTTTTGATTGTTAATTTATTGAGCTCCCGGTAGTCAATACACATCCTGAATGATCCATCCTTCTTTTTCACAAAAAGGACTGGTGCTCCCCAGGGTGAGAAACTAGGTCTAATAAAACCCTTGTCTAACAGTTCCTGCAGTTGACCTGAAAGCTCTTGCATCTCTGAAGGTGCTAAACGATAAGGGGCTTTAGCCACAGGTGCTGCACCTGGAATCAAGTCAATACGAAATTCAACTTGTCTCACTGGGGGTAATCCTGATATATCGTCAGGAAAAACTTCAGGAAAATCTTTGACTACTGAAATATCTTCGATATGCTTTTGTGAAGAGCTGTTATTGATCACATAAGCTAGAAAGGCCGGACACCCTTTCCGTAAGCATTTCTGAGTTTGCATACATGAAATGATACCCAGTTTTCTACCAGCTTGTTCACCTTGAACTATCAGTGTATTACCCTCAGGTAACGGAATACGGATCATCTTAGTTTGACATATTACTTCAGCTTGGTTAATGGAAAGCCAATCCATGCCGACAACGACATCAAAACTCCCAAGCTCAATAGGAAGTAATTCAATATTGAAAAGATGATCATTCAGATTCAAGGAACATCCTTGAATGACACTGTTAGTTTTGATTAACTTGCCATTAGCAAGTTCAATAACGTAAGGAGTTTCTAATTCTACCGCAGGCAATGACAGTAAGGATGCAAATTCAGGAGAGATAAAACTCTTATCTGCCCCCGTATCAAAGAGAACTGATGCATATAAGTTATTGAGTAAGAACGTACCAGTAACAATGTTAGCATCGTGTCTCGCCTCGGTAGCACCAATCTGGAAAGCTCTACCTCTAGCTTCATTCCCCGGATTGGTGTTGTTATTGTTTGGACAGTTTCTAATCAAGTGGTCAGGACTCCCACACTTGTAACACGACCTGTTTGTTTGAGTGGTTTGTTGTGGTGCTTGATTTGGTTGGCGAGCAGGTAAATTACAATACTTGGTGTAGTGCCCAACTCTATTACAGTTGGCACAAGTAGGACACTGTCCCGTATGATGAAATGAACACCGAGTACATTTAGGTGCTTGCCCAACATAGTTTCTCCTCTCAGGAGTAACAGCAGCATAGTTTTTCACAGTTTGTTTGCTCTGGTTGATCTCAGCCGGAGCTCTCGCCTTAGCTTTGCCAAACCACTTTCGTTTGGTACCTTTAGAAACAGTTGAGGTACCGACATCACTACGGCCCACGGCCGTCTGAGTTTTTGTTACCAACATACCACTCCTTACCGCCTCATCGGTAAGCTTAGTGGTCAACAGAATTGCACGTTTGAGGGTTGTGGGTTCTGCTGCAGTTACCATTCCCCGAATCTGGGGAACCAAACCCTTAATATACTTCTCGATTAATGCAGCTTCAGTAGGAAACATATCGGGAAGTAAACATGTGAGTTCATGAAAACGATGAGTATACGCTAAACAGTCAGCTCCAATCATCGAGTGATTCCAGAATTCCTCCTGGAGCTTTTGTATTTCGGTGAGTGGGCAGTACTCTGATCTAATCAGAGTTTTAAACTCATTCCAGCCCATTGAGTCGACTGTAGCTGAGCCCAACGTTTTTGCCTGGGTATTCCACCAGGTTAAAGCTGATTCTTTGAAAGAACAGGCAGCATAAGACACTTTATGCTCCTCTAGACACTGGCTGATTTTCAGTTTCGTTTCCATTTCCTCGATCCACCTTAGCAATCCGGCCGCTCCCTCTTTACCAGTGAAAGTAGGAGGGTTACAGGAAGCAAAATACTTATAAGTGCATCCCTGTCGTGGTGGATCAGGAACAGTTGTAGTTGTACCAGTGGTATGATGAGTTTCGGCATGACCACCGGTAGCATTGTGTTCTGTGTGAGTATGATCCCCACCAGAACCCGAAGCGATATGAGGTTGATGTGGTATCAAAACACCACAAGCCGATAGCTGTTCACGCACAATCCGTGCTATCATTGCTTCGTTTGATTCAGATCCGCCTGCACCAGCAGGTGGAACAGGGTTTGCTCCCGGGTTCACAGGTGGACCAGTACTTGTTTCCAGATTAACTTGCGGATCTGGATTTGATTCAGTATTTACTGGTGGAACTTGATTTGACCCCGGGTTAGTAATGTTCTTCATAGATCTCTTGGTCGGTCGGCCTCGTTTCGGAGCCATTTTTCTGCTCACATGCAGACAACACAGATCAGTTCAAGAACATTAGATATATATAACCCGTTAAATCACATAAATTCAATCATGTTCAGTTATACTGACTTTATGAAATTGAAAATGTGATTATAATAAATACAGTATAAGTCCAGATAGATGATCAATACACAGTGATCATACAAATGTTTGTAGTTATACTTAGTCCTAATAATTCAAAACATGTCAAAATATTTCACAACTCACATCATTGTGACATCAATACGTTAATATTTACATGTTTTTGATATAGGATCACTTAGGACTTGAAACGTTGCCACACAGGACTTTGATATGTTTGTCACACAGACAATTGAAATGTTGCCACACAGGACTTTGTTATGTTGCCACACAGGACTTTGTTATGTTGCCACACAGGACTTTGATATGTTTGTCACACAGACAACTGAAATGTTGCCACACAGGACTTTGTTATGTTGCCACACAGGACTTTGTTATGTTGCCACACAGGACTTTGATATGTTGTCACACAGACTTTGAAATGTTGCCACACAGGACTTTGTTATGCCTACACATGCAACACAATAGATACTAACAAATGTACGTAAACCACCATTTCATTACACTAAATCAACTTTGATACACCCAAAAAGTTTTGTACATTAACTACCAACACACCAAACATCAAAACCAACTAAAGGGAGATCTATTTCACAACCAAAAATTTCCCTATGCATCATACACTAGCAACCTATCCGTCAGTACATATGATAACCCAAAAGAAAACCGCCTCATCATACTTATCGTAGAAAATACGATAAACAAGAAAACAACATGGCTACAGCTGCCATAAACACTCCCACCACTAACATCCTGGTCTCAAAACTCGCCATCCCAAGCCAAACCACGAACTCTCTCACCCTTTCTACTCCCGCACTCCACACCGCAACCTGCTGCCAGAATGTAACAACAAGCCTCTGCACCCAGGTTCTCTGCAGTCGCTCCTCCATCGTTGCTCTCCACGCCTGAGTATTAGCACCTAAAACATTCACCTGCTCCATAAGGGTCAGGTGAGAAGTGAGAATATCCAGAACAGTAGTGCGGGTATCCTCCAGAAGTGTATGGTGCTGAGATACATCATGTCTCAAGGCCTGTAGATCCTGAGAGATCTGCTGCACTTGCGCCCGCAACTCGGCTTGGTGGGAGGATTCTCCCACCTCGTGAACAGCCTGTGGCTCATCCCGCTGAGCCATCTGATGTCTGGGAGGTAATCCAGTGGTCTTGCGGGCCTGTCCCCGCATCCTCCTAAGTCCATCCCATGCTGGGGCTCTCGGTGGAGATGGCATAGGTGCTGGTTCATGTGCTGGTGCTGGTGGTGGCGGCGTAACTGGTCTAGGAGCTGACGGTGTACGTGGTGCTGCAGGTGTCGCCTGTGAGGCTACCGACAAAGCCTCGTCAGGATCTGAGTCTGCTCCCGAACTGTCACTCGGAGTATCATCCAACACCACATAGGGGAATCTCTGATAAATATACCTCTCACCCTGATCATCCATTGCTGTACAATCAAAATCTTTAATCAGTATCATGAAGTAAATATTACACAACAATATTCAACATGTACATGATATGATGCTTCTCCCTATCTTAACGCAACTATTCGTCTATACTGTTGTTAGTGTTCTGCTTGAATTAAATCAAACTAGAATGCACACGTGTTGCGAATTTCAGTTATGCTGGCCACTCATAACTGAGATACGTACCACACGATTATCCTGGCTTAATTCAAAACAAGTTTTGTTCGTTAAACACGTTCGGTGCTCTCTGTGTCACTATACGATCCTATGGTTATAGTCTAGGTCTCTAAGTCCACCTAAATTCTATAACCTGTGTCTCTGATACCACCCTGTCACACCCCCACCTCTCGTCACCTGAGATGTTGTCATAAGTCTCATTCTATCGGTTGCGGAAGCATAGTGGTGATGTCTCAGAGATGAGGGGTGACTTACTTGAACCAATATCACAGCACACAGATTCACTTAAAATAAGAATAATACATTACAAAGGTTTTGTCAATACAGTAACATGACAACTTAGTTTACTACCCAAACTAAACTCCTTAATTACATAAGTGTGACGTGCATCCTCACCGTGTTATCACCGTTGACCTGCAAAAATGTTAAGTTTGAAACGTCAGCACAAAGCTGGTGAGTTCGACAGTTTAATTTAGAACAATATGATATGATAAGTATATTCTCAAAGTTTCAGTTCATGATAACCATGGGACCCGTATCTAGTTCCTTTCGGACAGTTGTTCGTTCACGAAGATACTACCCGTCGGTAAATATCTTAATGCCTCATTATCTTAATGTCTATCACAAACATTAAGAAGTTGTAATGGAAACAGGTACCAAACATTCACACCAGGGGAGATGCAATCCTCCCAGCAAATGGGTTGTCAGCCAATAGTACTATCAATGATTCCTGTTCGGCCGCACATGGGTTCACTAGATACAGTTCACGAATGAGGACTTTTGATACTGTGATAGTTGTTACTAACGGCAAAATCCCATGAAATCACACAAAAAGTCACATGAAATCACACAGATATCAGTGATACATATCATATGTTCAGAAAATAGTTTGCAGAGTTACCCCGATGTTTATAAAACAATAAAGAGAAAAGGGGTTGTACGAAACTCACCTGATAATTCAGTAGTAGCAGAATATCACACAAACTGGTAATGATATGATGATTCTGCATTTAGGTTATGTTTAAAGAGTTATTAATGTTCCAACTCGCTGATTAAATCCTTTTGAACGTCCAATGTCAAAGACATTGCCTTAACAGTCATCAACACGATGTTTAGTATTTATTTACATATTTTAATGTAATATCATACAATGTATGATAATGTAGGAACCTATACTGATTCAGGTTCCTAATACTAAGTTGATGACTCACTTGATTAATCAGTATGATCTCAGATTAACCAAATAGTTAATGTTATTGATTTTAATTGCTAAGATAGACTCTAGCCAGTTTAATGGCTTAGGAATGATTAATCCTTGTTATTGATTACCCAAATATCATGGAATATCACAATGTAGTATTAAAATAGGTTTAATAACCATGTTTAACATACTAATCTGACTGTTATCAGAAACATCAGATAATTGTTCCAATGAGTATGTTAATGATTGTGATTAGTTTAAAACACTCAACTTTCACGTTGCATGTTAAAGATTAATCAAACTAATCACATACATAGTCACAACCAAATGGTTTAAACCATTATAACCATTGTTATAATTCCATGCAAACCGGGCATTACAACGGCTCAAAACAAGGATTTACCCGTTAACAGTTCGAGTTTGTCATTCAAAATCAATCCTAGCCATCATCTGAGCAATAATCAACAATCCTAACTATATCATTACGTTCAAAACTAAGATTTAATCAATAAAAATCAAACCAGAAGGTTTAAAATGAACCATTACCTAATCTGATGGATTTCTGCGAATGAAATGATGATCAAAGCTCGTTTTAGCACCTCCGGATGCGATCTTGATGATCCAAACGCTTTGAAATTGAGATTTGAAGGTTTGGAATATGGTTTTTGCGTTTAAGAGGCTGGAACCGTCGAGATGTAGATAGATTTTTGAGTTCTGGATAGAAATTTGACTTTTGAAGCCCAATCTGCGCTCTGCTGACGTCAGGCGTATCGCCTGGGCACCCGCAGCCACGCCAGGCGTACCGCGCGGATAACAGGTGTCTAGATATTTTCGCAATAACCCGCGCGCATCGCCTAGTGTCTTCACTTGACCTTAGGCGTACCGCCTAAGGGCTATTTCTTCCATTTTTCGACAGAAACTTCGTTTCGCGATTCCGGGCAATCCGTAACTCCGTTTCGCGCACGGTTTTCGCCTACGTTCATCATTTTCCGCATACTATCATCCCATATCAATTTCGGCAACCAATTCCACTTGGATTTTAAACACGATCAAACGTGCTCAATTCGTTGCTGACGTAGTTCTCGTACACAGTTATCACAGTCTCCTCCTGTTAGAGAAATTTCGTCCCGAAATTTAGGGAAGACTTGTTTATTAATAGTTGATCATGAGAATAGGTGTGGGTATTTCTGTTTCATCTGATCTTCGCGTTCCCACGTATATTCTGGTCCACGCTTTGAGTTCCATCGAATCTTGACGATAGGTATTCGACTGCGTTTAAGTACCTTCACTTCTCGATCCATTACTTCAACTGGTTCTTCCTTGAACTGAAGTTTCTCATCAATTTGGATTTCTTTCATAGATACGATCAATGATTCATCAGCTAGACATTTCTTCAGATTTGATACATGGAAAACATCATGAATGTTACCGAGTTCAGGAGGTAGTTCAAGTCTGTAGGCTACTGATCCAATTCGTTCAAGAATTTTAAATGGTCCTACAAATCTTGGTGAAAGTTTACCTCTCTTCCCAAATCTGAATATACCCTTCCACGGTGAAACTTTCAACATTACTAGATCACCGATTTGAAATTCCAACGGTCTACGACGATTATCAGCATAACTCTTTTGTCGATCGCGAGCAGCTTTAATTCGTTCTTGAATAAGTGCGATCTTATCAGTTGTTTCTTGAATAAGTTCTGGGCCTATAATTCGATTCTCACCCACCTCTGACCAACAGACAGGTGATCTGCACTTGCGTCCATAGAGTGCTTCAAATGGAGCGCATTGAATACTGGTATGATAGCTATTGTTATAAGAGAATTCAACAAGTGGAAGATGAACATCCCAGCTACCACCAAAATCAATAACACAGCTTCTCAGCATATCTTCCAGAGTTTGATTAGTTCTCTCAGTTTGCCCGTCAGTTTGAGGATGATAAGCTGTGCTCATATTGATTTGCGTGCCCAGAGCATTCTGAAGAGTTTGCCAAAATCGTGATGTAAATCTACTATCTCTATCCGAAATTATAGAAATGGGTACTCCATGTCGAGACACAATCTCATTAACATAGATTTTTGCAAGTCGATCCATAGAGTAATCTTCTCGGATGGGAATGAAATGCGCCGATTTAGTAAGGCGATCAACGATAACCCATATAGAGTCATGATTATGCGATGTTCTGGGTAGTTTAGTGATAAAATCCATAGAGATCTGATCCCATTTCCACATGGGAATCTCCGGTTGTTGTAATAACCCAGAAGGACGTTGATGTTCAGCCTTAACTTTAGACATGTTAAGCATCGACCCACGTATTCTGCTATGTGTTTCTTCATTCCAGGCCACCAGTAAAAATCTTTAAGATCTTTATACATTTTATCAGCGCCCGGATGGACAGAATACCTGGATTTGTGCGCCTCATCCAAGATGATTAGTCTTGAGTTACCGAATAAAGGAACCCACATTCGGCTTTTGAAATATAGTACCCCATCATCTTTGGTCTCAAGTTGCTTGTCTAATCCTCTTAGTTCCTCAGCAGAGTAGTTCGGTGTTTGTAAAGCTTGTTGCTGAGCTTCCTTGATTTGAGGAATTAAACTGGTTTGAATAGTCATACCTAGTGCTTTCACACGTAACGGTTTGACTCGTTCCTTGCGACTTAAGGCATCGGCCACAACATTTGCCTTGCCTGGGTGATAACGAATTTCACAGTCATAGTCGTTCAACAGTTCCACCCACCGCCTTTGTCGCATATTAAGCATCTTCTGATCTAGAATGTGTTGAAGACTTTTGTGATCAGTGTATATAATACACTTAGTTCCATACAAATAGTGTCTCCAAATCTTGAGTGCGAACACCACTGCCCCCAGTTCTAGATCATGAGTGGTATAGTTCTTCTCATGTACTTTCAACTGTCGAGAAGCGTAAGCAATCACTTTATCGTTCTGCATTAAAACACACCCCAGCCCTTGGCGGGAAGCATCACAGTACGCTGTGAAGTTATCAATACCTTCTGGTAATGCCAAAATAGGTGCGTTGCAGAGTTTGTGTTTCAACAATTGGAACGCCTCCTCCTGTTGAGAACCCCATACAAACTGTTGATTTTTCTGTGTCAATGTAGTTAATGGCAGGGCTATCTTTGAGAAGTTCTTGATGAATCGACGATAATAACCTGCCAGCCCTAAAAATTGACGTATTTTTGTTGGGGTTCGCGGGTTTCCCATTGTTCTACCGCTTTAATCTTACTGGGATCCACCTGAATGCCATCTTGATTCACTACGTGCCCAAGAAATTGCACTTCCCGTAACCAAAACTCACACTTAGAGAACTTGGCATATAATTTTTCGCGTGCCAAAAGTTCTAAGATCAATTTCAAGTGTTGAGCATGTTCTTGTTGGCTTCGAGAATAAATAAGAATGTCATCAATAAATACAATCACAAACTTATCCAAGTAAGGCCTACATACCCGATTCATCAGATCCATGAAAACTGCAGGTGCATTTGTTAATCCAAACGGCATTACTAGAAATTCATAATGCCCGTATCGAGTTCTGAATGCAGTTTTGGGAACATCATCTTCATACACTCGTAACTGATGATATCCGGATCTCAAATCAATCTTTGAAAAGTAAGTAGCGCCCTGAAGCTGATCAAACAGATCATCTATACGTGGCAATGGATAACGGTTTTTGATTGTTAATTTATTGAGCTCCCGGTAGTCAATACACATCCTGAATGATCCATCCTTCTTTTTCACAAAAAGGACTGGTGCTCCCCAGGGTGAGAAACTAGGTCTAATAAAACCCTTGTCTAACAGTTCCTGCAGTTGACCTGAAAGCTCTTGCATCTCTGAAGGTGCTAAACGATAAGGGGCTTTAGCCACAGGTGCTGCACCTGGAATCAAGTCAATACGAAATTCAACTTGTCTCACTGGGGGTAATCCTGATATATCGTCAGGAAAAACTTCAGGAAAATCTTTGACTACTGAAATATCTTCGATATGCTTTTGTGAAGAGCTGTTATTGATCACATAAGCTAGAAAGGCCGGACACCCTTTCCGTAAGCATTTCTGAGTTTGCATACATGAAATGATACCCAGTTTTCTACCAGCTTGTTCACCTTGAACTATCAGTGTATTACCCTCAGGTAACGGAATACGGATCATCTTAGTTTGACATATTACTTCAGCTTGGTTAATGGAAAGCCAGTCCATGCCGACAACGACATCAAAACTCCCAAGCTCAATAGGAAGTAATTCAATATTGAAAAGATGATCATTCAGATTCAAGGAACATCCTTGAATGACACTGTTAGTTTTGATTAACTTGCCATTAGCAAGTTCAATAACGTAAGGAGTTTCTAATTCTACCGCAGGCAATGACAGTAAGGATGCAAATTCAGGAGAGATAAAACTCTTATCTGCCCCCGTATCAAAGAGAACTGATGCATATAAGTTATTGAGTAAGAACGTACCAGTAACAATGTTAGCATCGTGTCTCGCCTCGGTAGCACCAATCTGGAAAGCTCTACCTCTAGCTTCATTCCCCGGATTGGTGTTGTTATTGTTTGGACAGTTTCTAATCAAGTGGTCAGGACTCCCACACTTGTAACACGACCTGTTTGTTTGAGTGGTTTGTTGTGGTGCTTGATTTGGTTGGCGAGCAGGTAAATTACAATACTTGGTGTAGTGCCCAACTCTATTACAGTTGGCACAAGTAGGACACTGTCCCGTATGATGAAATGAACACCGAGTACATTTAGGTGCTTGCCCAACATAGTTTCTCCTCTCAGGAGTAACAGCAGCATAGTTTTTCACAGTTTGTTTGCTCTGGTTGATCTCAGCCGGAGCTCTCGCCTTAGCTTTGCCAAACCACTTTCGTTTGGTACCTTTAGAAACAGTTGAGGTACCGACATCACTACGGCCCACGGCCGTCTGAGTTTTTGTTACCAACATACCACTCCTTACCGCCTCATCGGTAAGCTTAGTGGTCAACAGAATTGCACGTTTGAGGGTTGTGGGTTCTGCTGCAGTTACCATTCCCCGAATCTGGGGAACCAAACCCTTAATATACTTCTCGATTAATGCAGCTTCAGTAGGAAACATATCGGGAAGTAAACATGTGAGTTCATGAAAACGATGAGTATACGCTAAACAGTCAGCTCCAATCATCGAGTGATTCCAGAATTCCTCCTGGAGCTTTTGTATTTCGGTGAGTGGGCAGTACTCTGATCTAATCAGAGTTTTAAACTCATTCCAGCCCATTGAGTCGACTGTAGCTGAGCCCAACGTTTTTGCCTGGGTATTCCACCAGGTTAAAGCTGATTCTTTGAAAGAACAGGCAGCATAAGACACTTTATGCTCCTCTAGACACTGGCTGATTTTCAGTTTCGTTTCCATTTCCTCGATCCACCTTAGCAATCCGGCCGCTCCCTCTTTACCAGTGAAAGTAGGAGGGTTACAGGAAGCAAAATACTTATAAGTGCATCCCTGTCGTGGTGGATCAGGAACAGTTGTAGTTGTACCAGTGGTATGATGAGTTTCGGCATGACCACCGGTAGCATTGTGTTCTGTGTGAGTATGATCCCCACCAGAACCCGAAGCGATATGAGGTTGATGTGGTATCAAAACACCACAAGCCGATAGCTGTTCACGCACAATCCGTGCTATCATTGCTTCGTTTGATTCAGATCCGCCTGCACCAGCAGGTGGAACAGGGTTTGCTCCCGGGTTCACAGGTGGACCAGTACTTGTTTCCAGATTAACTTGCGGATCTGGATTTGATTCAGTATTTACTGGTGGAACTTGATTTGACCCCGGGTTAGTAATGTTCTTCATAGATCTCTTGGTCGGTCGGCCTCGTTTCGGAGCCATTTTTCTGCTCACATGCAGACAACACAGATCAGTTCAAGAACATTAGATATATATAACCCGTTAAATCACATAAATTCAATCATGTTCAGTTATACTGACTTTATGAAATTGAAAATGTGATTATAATAAATACAGTATAAGTCCAGATAGATGATCAATACACAGTGATCATACAAATGTTTGTAGTTATACTTAGTCCTAATAATTCAAAACATGTCAAAATATTTCACAACTCACATCATTGTGACATCAATACGTTAATATTTACATGTTTTTGATATAGGATCACTTAGGACTTGAAACGTTGCCACACAGGACTTTGATATGTTTGTCACACAGACAATTGAAATGTTGCCACACAGGACTTTGTTATGTTGCCACACAGGACTTTGTTATGTTGCCACACAGGACTTTGATATGTTTGTCACACAGACAACTGAAATGTTGCCACACAGGACTTTGTTATGTTGCCACACAGGACTTTGTTATGTTGCCACACAGGACTTTGATATGTTTGTCACACAGACTTTTGAAATGTTGCCACACAGGACTTTGTTATGCCTACACATGCAACACAATAGATACTAACAAATGTACGTAAACCACCATTTCATTACACTAAATCAACTTTGATACACCCAAAAAGTTTTGTACATTAACTACCAACACACCAAACATCAAAACCAACTAAAGGGAGATCTATTTCACAACCAAAAATTTCCCTATGCATCATACACTAGCAACCTATCCGTCAGTACATATGATAACCCAAAAGAAAACCGCCTCATCATACTTATCGTAGAAAATACGATAAACAAGAAAACAACATGGCTACAGCTGCCATAAACACTCCCACCACTAACATCCTGGTCTCAAAACTCGCCATCCCAAGCCAAACCACGAACTCTCTCACCCTTTCTACTCCCGCACTCCACACCGCAACCTGCTGCCAGAATGTAACAACAAGCCTCTGCACCCAGGTTCTCTGCAGTCGCTCCTCCATCGTTGCTCTCCACGCCTGAGTATTAGCACCTAAAACATTCACCTGCTCCATAAGGGTCAGGTGAGAAGTGAGAATATCCAGAACAGTAGTGCGGGTATCCTCCAGAAGTGTATGGTGCTGAGATACATCATGTCTCAAGGCCTGTAGATCCTGAGAGATCTGCTGCACTTGCGCCCGCAACTCGGCTTGGTGGGAGGATTCTCCCACCTCGTGAACAGCCTGTGGCTCATCCCGCTGAGCCATCTGATGTCTGGGAGGTAATCCAGTGGTCTTGCGGGCCTGTCCCCGCATCCTCCTAAGTCCATCCCATGCTGGGGCTCTCGGTGGAGATGGCATAGGTGCTGGTTCATGTGCTGGTGCTGGTGGTGGCGGCGTAACTGGTCTAGGAGCTGACGGTGTACGTGGTGCTGCAGGTGTCGCCTGTGAGGCTACCGACAAAGCCTCGTCAGGATCTGAGTCTGCTCCCGAACTGTCACTCGGAGTATCATCCAACACCACATAGGGGAATCTCTGATAAATATACCTCTCACCCTGATCATCCATTGCTGTACAATCAAAATCTTTAATCAGTATCATGAAGTAAATATTACACAACAATATTCAACATGTACATGATATGATGCTTCTCCCTATCTTAACGCAACTGTTAGTCTATACTGTTGTTAGTGTTCTGCTTGAATTAAATCAAACTAGAATGCACACGTGTTGCGAATTTCAGTTATGCTGGCCACTCATAACTGAGATACGTACCACACGATTATCCTGGCTTAATTCAAAACAAGTTTTGTTCGTTAAACATGTTCGGTGCTCTCTGTGTCACTATACGAGCCTATGGTTATAGTCTAGGTCTCTAAGTCCACCTAAATTCTATAACCTGTGTCTCTGATACCACCCTGTCACACCCCCACCTCTCGTCACCTGAGATGTTGTCATAAGTCTCATTCTATCGGTTGCGGAAGCATAGTGTTGATGTCTCAGAGATGAGGGGTGACTTACTTGAACCAATATCACAGCACACAGATTCACTTAAAATAAGAATAATACATTACAAAGGTTTTGTCAATACAGTAACATGACAACTTAGTTTACTACCCAAACTAAACTCCTTAATTACATAAGTGTGACGTGCATCCTCACCGTGTTATCACCGTTGACCTGCAAAAATGTTAAGTTTGAAACGTCAGCACAAAGCTGGTGAGTTCGACAGTTTAATTTAGAACAATATGATATGATAAGTATATTCTCAAAGTTTCAGTTCATGATAACCATGGGACCCGTATCTAGTTCCTTTCGGACAGTTGTTCGTTCACGAAGATACTACCCGTCGGTAACTATCTTAATGCCTCATTATCTTAATGTCTATCACAAACATTAAGAAGTTGTAATGGAAACAGGTACCAAACATTCACACCAGGGGAGATGCAATCCTCCCAGCAAATGGGTTGTCAGCCAATAGTACTATCAATGATTCCTGTTCGGCCGCACATGGGTTCACTAGATACAGTTCACGAATGAGGACTTTTGATACTGTGATAGTTGTTACTAACGGCAAAATCCCATGAAATCACACAAAAAGTCACATGAAATCACACAGATATCAGTGATACATATCATATGTTCAGAAAATAGTTTGCAGAGTTACCCCGATGTTTATAAAACAATAAAGAGAAAAGGGGTTGTACGAAACTCACCTGATAATTCAGTAGTAGCAGAATATCACACAAACTGGTAATGATATGATGATTCTGCATTTAGGTTATGTTTAAAGAGTTATTAATGTTCCAACTCGCTGATTAAATCCTTTTGAACGTCCAATGTCAAAGACATTGCCTTAACAGTCATCAACACGATGTTTAGTATTTATTTACATATTTTAATGTAATATCATACAATGTATGATAATGTAGGAACCTATACTGATTCAGGTTCCTAATACTAAGTTGATGACTCACTTGATTAATCAGTATGATCTCAGATTAACCAAATAGTTAATGTTATTGATTTTAATTGCTAAGATAGACTCTAGCCAGTTTAATGGCTTAGGAATGATTAATCCTTGTTATTGATTACCCAAATATCATGGAATATCACAATGTAGTATTAAAATAGGTTTAATAACCATGTTTAACATACTAATCTGACTGTTATCAGAAACATCAGATAATTGTTCCAATGAGTATGTTAATGATTGTGATTAGTTTAAAACACTCAACTTTCACGTTGCATGTTACAGATTAATCAAACTAATCACATACATAGTCACAACCAAATGGTTTAAACCATTATAACCATTGTTATAATTCCATGCAAACCGGGCATTACAACGGCTCAAAACAAGGATTTACCCGTTAACAGTTCGAGTTTGTCATTCAAAATCAATCCTAGCCATCATCTGAGCAATAATCAACAATCCTAACTATATCATTACGTTCAAAACTAAGATTTAATCAATAAAAATCAAACCAGAAGGTTTAAAATGAACCATTACCTAATCTGATGGATTTCTGCGAATGAAATGATGATCAAAGCTCGTTTTAGCACCTCCGGATGCGATCTTGATGATCCAAACGCTTTGAAATTGAGATTTGAAGGTTTGGAATATGGTTTTTGCGTTTAAGAGGCTGGAACCGTCGAGATGTAGATAGATTTTTGAGTTCTGGATAGAAATTTGACTTTTGAAGCCCAATCTGCGCTCTGCTGACGTCAGGCGTATCGCCTGGGCACCCGCAGCCACGCCAGGCGTACCGCGCGGATAACAGGTGTCCAGATATTTTCGCAATAACCCGCGCGCATCGCCTAGTGTCTTCACTTGACCTTAGGCGTACCGCCTAAGGGCTATTTCTTCCATTTTTCGACAGAAACTTCGTTTCGCGATTCCGGGCAATCCGTAACTCCGTTTCGCGCACGGTTTTCGCCTACGTTCATCATTTTCCGCATACTATCATCCCATATCAATTTCGGCAACCAATTCCACTTGGATTTTAAACATGATCAAACGTGCTCAATTCGTTGCTGACGTAGTTCTCGTACACAGTTATCACAATTGATGAGGGGAACCATGTGATAATTGGAGACCAGCAGGTGCCAAAGACAACAAAGTTTAAATATCTGGGATCGTTCGTCCAAAGTGACGGAGACATAGATTGTGATGTAGCACACCATGTCCAGGCAGGTTGGAACCGGTGGAGAGCAGCTACAACCATCCTATGCGATAAGAGATTCCCAGAAAAACTAAAAGGCAAATTCTATAAGGTCGCAGTTAGAACGTCAATGACTTATGGAAGTGATTGTTGGCCAATAAAGAAAATTCAGGCTAGGAAGTTGGAGACGACAGAGATGAGAATGTTAAGATGGATGTGTGGGCACACACGGATTGACCGAATAAGGAACGAAGTCATCAGAGAAAGACCGAGAGTAACATGCATCTCTGACAAAGTAAGGAAGGAAGATTGAGATGGTTCGGACATGTGAGGAGAAGAGACATGATGGCGCCTGTCCGAAGAGTAGAGAACCTTATTGTGGTGGGGAAGAGGTACAGGGGACAACCTAGGCTGACATGGGAGGAACATATTCGTCAGGATTTAGTAGAATTGCACCTTTCTGAGGACATGATTAATGATAGGTGTTCATGGAGACGTAGGATAAAAGCAAGAGAAGTTTAGTTTGGGTAGGAGATAGTATAGGGATCCTTGTTTGCATGTGTACGTTTATGCTTGTCCTAAACCTGATTCTTTTTTAGATAACTTAGTGTGCTTTGTTTTATTGTTTTGTTGCATCCTTGTGTCCTAAACCTGATTCTTTATATATATATATATAAAATAAAATTAAAAAAATTAAAATAAAAAATTAAAATTAAAAATTAAAAAAAAATAAAAAAATAATAATAATAATAATAAAATTAAAAAAAAAACTTTTTGAGCCGGGGGTCTCGCACGGAGCAGCCTCTCTACCTTTTGGGTAGGGGTAAGGTATGTCTTCATCTCTCCCCCCAGACCCCACATAGTGGGATTACACTGGGTATGTTGTTGTAACGACGCTAGAGAAGAAGACCGTTGCCGGAAAGTAAGTATCGGTGGGAGATAGCGACGACCGATTCTAGCTAGCTGCAAAAGACCGGTAGCTTCAATACAAAATAGACTGACGACCGAAGGAGGAAATCAAGACCGTGTTTTGCCCGGAGAGACAGAGTAGAAGAAGTGAAAATTCCAGACGGAAGCTTTGACTGCAGAAGACCGAGAAGGAAAGTTTGAGACCGAGAAGGGAAGTTGAAAGTTTGAAACCGAAAGAAAAGGAATCTTCTTAACCAAAACATAATTTGTTTTATTGTTTTTAATTTTTTTGACCAAAGAAAGTGTGGTTCATGATCAAGGTAATAATGTGCCATTTCAATGCCCGAATTAACTAAGACTAATTACACTACTTGGTCTATTATGCTTGAAACTGTGTGAAGGGCATATGGGCATTGGGATGCTATAACCAAAGACGAGGTTGATGAGAAAAAGAATTACACCCCTAAAGGTATAATATATCAAACCCTACCGGATAATGTTTTGTTGCAAGTTGCTAAACACAAGAATGTGAATGGAGTTTGGGAATCAATCCGGATTCGGTATCTAGGAGCTGATAAGGTGCAAAAGGCAAAGATGCAAATTTTAAGAAATAAATTGGAGATGCTAAATATGAAAGACGAAGAATCAATCAATGATTTTTCGGGTAAGATAAGTGGTATTATTGCTAAATTCAAAAGCGTTGGTTCATGTCTTGAAGAGGTGATTGTAAGAAAATTCCACAATTCGGTTCCAAAGAAGTATTTCCCAATTGTAGCTCCTATTGAACAATATTCAGATCTTGTAACTGTGCCATTTTAGGAAGCGCTTGGGAGAGTGAAAACATATGAAGAAGAACTTCAAAGTCCTGAAGCAAAGAATGGTGAGCAAGGACAACTTTTGTTGTCTAGTGAACAAAAGTATGGTGAAAGTAGTGGATGAGGAAGAGGCAATGGGAGGCACAATGAGAGAGGCGATAGAGGCCGAGGAAAAGGATTGGGTCGAGGTGACAAGAGTGGGTTTCGTTGTTATGATTGTGGGACATTTGGGCATTTTAGCTACGAGTGCAACAAATGGAAAGGAAAAGACAGAGACAGTGAAGCTAACATGCATGACATGAAGAACCGGCATTGCTTTGAAGAAATGAGTCAAGATGTTAAGATTAAGGGGGTGAATGTTGGGTTAATCTTGACCGGTCAATGGGTGTTGGTGTATCAGAATGGGTCAAATGGTTCTTATTTTTAGTAATTTGTTTAAATTAGTCACATGTTTGTTAAGTCATAGATAGTGGGTCTAGATTATGGGCATGCTTATTTGTTTGTGGGCTTGATTCCCTTCATTTTAGGAGGTCATTTACGTGGGTTGTGGCGGCAAGTTTAGGATTCTAAATAGTTTGTTTATTTACTTTTGTAATTTGTGGTTGTTAATATCAAAAGTGCCTATCATTGTTATATCAAAACCTGCTGCACTTTCTTTTGTTTGTGTTTTTTTGGGGCCTGATTAACCTTTAATATATACTTTACTTGTCCCAACAGTGAGCGACAAGCAAGTTGTCGGTGAAGGCCAAGACCAATGGTGTCAAGATTGAATTCTGTTGCGAAAAACACTAAATGTATAACAATCTGATCAACTAGCATTTCGTTGCTGCTTTCTTCCGTCTTTCTCTCTGTGTAAATAAAAAACAGATAAAACCCTAAAAAAAAGTTGGGCCCTTTATGTATTGGAGGCCTAGACAGCTGTCTATATTTTTCTACACTAAGGCCACCCCTGAATGCTAGCTTGTTTATTTTGCATATGAGCTCATTATCCCATTTATCCAATATGCAGGCGTGATGACAACATGATTGAAGAAATTTGTGACCTTCTTGCGGGCCGACTGACTTTTGACTTTTCAATATTTAAAGCAACTTGGGAAACAAGTGCCAACACACACCTTATTGGCATGGAGACCCGCATGCAAGAGCTGAAATCACTTCTAGAAGTTGGGTCAGGTAATGTTTGTATGGTTGAAATATATGGGATGTGGGGTAGTGGTAAGTCTACTCTCGTGTCTTCTGTTTATGACGAAATAAGTGATAAGTTCGATGGTTCCTGCTTTGTCAAAAATGTTGGAGACAGATCAAGAATGCATGGATTGGTAACCTTACAAGAAGAGATTCTCACAAATGTTTTCAAATCAAGAGTGACGTTCACGAAAATTGAACAAGGAACATACATGATGAAGCAAAGATTGAGTCAAATCAGTGTTCTAATTGTCCTTGATGATGTACACCACACTGACCACCTTAAGATGTTAGCTGGATCCCCAGACTGGTTTGGTAAGGGGAGTCGAATTATATTCACCACAGATAACCATCACTTGTTGTATGATCACATTGTTTCAAGACATAATGTGAGGATGTTAGATGATACAGAGGCTATTGAAGTCTTTAGTTGGCATGCATTTGGGAAACGTGAACCATTACAAGGTTTCAAGAAGTATTCGCTATCTATGGTTTCTAAATGTGGTGGGCATCCCTTGGTACTTCAAAGTTTTGGTTCTTTTCTACATGGCAAAGACCAGAGTGTGTGGATGAGAATCTTGGGTACTCTAGAACGTATCCGAGTTGATGAAATTCTGAAAAGGTGCAAAAAATGTGACGGAGTCGTTAGAAATTTTTTTGATTGCTTTCGTGATTGAGATTCTTCTACGTTCTACCTATATGGTGTAGGTTCTACCTATATGGTGTAGGGTTCAGTGAGCAAGAGAATAATGTACAAACAATGCTTAATTGTAAAGTGTGATCCTTTCCATTCAAATATCTTGGATTACAAAAGGAGCTAATACTAATAGGAAATTGTATAAAATTAAAAGATGATCCTTGACACCTTATAAAACGGTTGTCACACCTCGACCGACGGTAGAATACGTCGGGGCGTGATATCGATTGTTCATTAGCTCCTGAGCTATTGATAAGTTCGAGTAATTAATGCATCATTGTTACAAAACAAGTACAACATTCATTAAAATATAATCAAATATTACAGGAATTGAATGTACAAAGTATTACAATTTAAAAAACTAAATATTGGTTACAATTAAGTAGGTCCATTAACTTATTTATTGTCTTCATTATGTTTTCATTTTAACTTGTTACATATGTGAGATGGTTTTGGATCAACTATAAGAATAGTTTGTGAGTATAACATACAGTTTAAGTAAATGTTTTAAAATTAAATGATGCATAATAATTAAACTATCTAAAATCAGAATAGAAGCGATTGTAGGTTACATGTTTGAATATAAAATGAATATATTGGCAATAATGTTCTCTCAAACAAGTGTGACACATATACTTAGTCAAGACAGATCAAGTCTTAATTAAGACATGCAAAACACAAGTTTGCAATAGAGAAATGTATCTCAAACCAGTTTCAGTAATAGCATAATATCTATTATTTCAACAAAGTATGCAATAGATGATTGTCTCTCAAACAAATTTCAATACTAGCATAACATCTAATATGTCATCTTGTTTGTAATGGATAACATAAGAATATGAATCATAGATTTCACAAAGCAAGCATTCACATAAAAAGGATTCTAACTAAAATAAACTAAATGCTTGCATCGAATGGTTTTGATTTGTAAACATTGTTTTTGAATAGAGCATATGTAACATACCAAAATAATAAAAGTAAAAGTGGGAATATGACTATACTCACCTGATTGCTTAATTGATTCCTAGTGTTCTTGATTTTTGGCTTGAGTCGAAGGATCACACTTCATCTAAAGTTATATATAGTTCAAGTTTCATGTTCTAAGTCTATGACATTCTAATATTCTATGGAATTTCTAAAGCATATGTCTAAGTTTAAATGATAAGTTTTGGAACATTTGTTTTTTTACGTCAATTTGGATCACTGATGGGTCATAGACCCAATCGATCATAAACACATCCTATAGGAGAAAATCCAACATAAGGGAGAGAAAACCTCTAGTTCAACATGAAACCCCTATTTTATCCATACTAGGACTTGAACCCGTGAACTACTCAATATTAAAGCCATATTTTACCCTCTCTCAACCACTTGAGCTGAGGATGATTGGTGAAATATTTGATTATTTAAATAGATGAATATTCCAAAGTTTGTTAAACATTTAAATTAATTAATGATACTCAATCTATTTATTTGAGTTGCATTCTGTATGGTTTTTAGAATAAAGATATGTAATTGTGTATTTGAGAATAATAACTATAAAATATATTTTATAAATATGTTAATGATTATCTTGAATATTTATAAAATGATTTAAAAGTATACTATGTATTATTTATAAAACATTATATACTTTTTTAGATTTTAACATAAGACTTTTAGAATTTTTATTTAAATCATTTGTTTAAATGATTTATTTGTACTAGAATATGCATGTTGCTTATTTTTACAAAATAATTGTAAATAAACATTCTGAATTTTTTATATAATAATAATAAGTAATTTAATTTATTAATCATGTATATAATTTTTTTAAGTTGGATATGGAATATACAAATAGATATTCCTTTTAGTTTCTAAATAAAATAGAGATTTTATTTTTCTGAATAAAATAAATTTTTAAAACAATTTATACAGCTCTTTTAATTATTTATAATTTAGTTTTTATATACTAAACAGTTTTTAGAAAATAAAAAAATAAGTAAAACATTTTTCTAATTTTATTAAAAGTTCACAAAATGTTTAAATTGATAATTTATGATTTTTAAAATTTTTTATATAAAAATATTGGCTGAAAAGGGATTAAAAAGAAAACGGGGGGAAAACCAGCTTTAGCCGGTCGCGAACCCATGCAAATCAACTGCCAATCTTTTCACTCGTTGTCTAAAGCCATCCGCTCTAGGTTGCGTATTTACTTAACATTCGCCCCTTTTGAATAAAACAGAATGGTTTAGCCAATTTCATTCAAGAACTCAATGAATCGTATAAATTGGTTCGTTCTAATTCGTCTAATAGGATAATTATGAGACCTGGAAACATTGGGGCTTTTGTTCTCTAGATTGTAACGAGTAGGATATAACTTATAATTACCTGGTATTTTTTCGATTTGATAGTGCTCCATGGATCAGTAGGCTCACGATTTGTTCTTGGATTCAATCCAGAGAATGAGGAAGCCCAGTGCATGTTCTTGGTATGTTTAAGGTCAGAGTGATGTCGTGAATGTGTTGGAATGTTTCATTCTTTTGATATATCATTTTCTTTAAGTTAATGAAGTGTTTATTGATTGACAGGTATGGAAAAAGACAGTATATGTTGATCGACTCCTCCAACTTTTCAAATATGTTCCTCGTGAGCAACTAACCATTCCTGACTTCGTGTTCTAGTTGAGTCTTAATCCCTCTCACCTTCTATTTCCACTTTTTTTTTTATTTCTTAATTTTTAAAAATTTATATCCTTGAATCAAACCCTTGCATTTTCTGCTGTTTTTTAAATATAGGCATGATTTGGAAGTAAAAAGGGAGGAAAAGGACTTATCGTCAATCCAAAAACAAAATATGTATATCATAGACCTTAGGATATCACATTGTTCCCGCATGCCCGGACATAGTTCACCAACTCTTTGTTTTACAAGGTCCAGACACTGAAGCCTTATGTAAAGAAGCGGTGACGACTAAAACCCAAGTTGCTCCAACATCCGCACAAACGATTGTGATATCTTTGTTGCATTTAGATACTTCAAAGAAATGTAACCAACTTCTGAAATTGTTTCAATCAAGTCACTCAATCTTTTTTTTTTCTTAATTAAGTCACTTAACTTAGTTTTAGTGTTCTAATCCCAAGTTTTTTTTATCTAAACAGCAGATTACAAGGTTATATGTGTTTTTTAAAACTTTTTTTTCTTATAAATGGTTGTACGTAATGTTAGAAAATGGTTAACTTGAATACCATGTTTATTATTTTAAATTAATATTAACTTTTAAAATCTAATATCACTTAAAAGAAATTTATTATTAATGTTTACGTAACATTATATTAACTTTTATAATCTAAAATCACTTAAAATACGTTTATTATTAACTTTTACGCGTCAATTTATTACTGATTTAAAATCACTTAAAATCACTTAAAATCAAGTGATTAATCAATTTATGTATCAACTTATTGATTAACTTACTATTAATCTAAAATCCACTTAAAATCAAGTTAGGAGTAAAGAAACCCACCCAAAATCATGTCAGTTATTAACAACAGAACATCAATTATTGTTATCATCATCATCAAAATAAAATTTCAACCTCCTCATCATAAAAAAGTTGCGACATATAAAAAAACAAAAAATTTGTTACAACATATTAACTAAAAAAAATTCCAAACAAAGACCAAACTAATATTCCAAACTAGCCAAAAGTCTCATCGTCGGTAATACTTTTTGAAACGACCTTTCTAAGTCTACCGTTTGGTCTTGGCTCTTTTGGTTGTGGGTCCTTTTTATCATTCTTGCAAGATTTGATATTGTGCCTAACTTCTTGACAATTTTGACATGTCATTTTTCTCCTAATTTTAATCTTCGTGTTCTTCTTATCTTTCTCTAAAGAGCCTCTTTTCCTTTTTACTGTTGGCCTACCGGGCATTCGCCTTTTTTTTGGAGGTGAGGGTTTGATATCATTCGTTTTCGGCCAATGCATACTTCCCTTCAACGGGTTGATACAATGTTTATATGCTTCCGAAAACTTATATTTTTAAACCAGTTACTAACATACGTTTCTGTACGTTTCTGGGTCTTTGTTGATGAACACTAAAGTTGCTACTGTATGAGCACACGGTATGTCTTACATTTGCAAGATTCACAAGTGCAAGTTTGTTCCTCAACCTTTACTACATATCACAAATGTTCTAATATCTTCTACTTTTTTTTTTTCTGATTCTAGGACATACTTCATGTTCAAAGCCCTTAGATTTTGTCGACATTAAGAACATTCTACGCATCACAAATGTTCTAATTTCTTCCAACATACTGATTATAGGCTTCCTTCTTGCGACTCGAAGGCGTGAATTAAAGCTTTCATTCATTCCATTCTCAAATGCATCATATGCCCTACCAACTTCAAAAAAAGCTCTTGACCAAGTAATTGGACTTTTTTCCACAAGACAACAGTACACATTTTTGCTAGTGGTTTTCAGCTCTTCCATTTTTTGTTCATACCATTTCTTAGATGTAGAACGTGCTCCAGCCCAAAACAAATTCTTAAATTGAACACCGTGAAATTTCTTCACAAAGTTGGCATAAATATGTCGTGTACATTATCTGCGCTCTGCATCTGGAAACTCATCCTTCACGGCCTCTATAATTTCCTAGTGAATAACAAACATATAACATATATGTTAATAAATAACAAATAGAAAGGTATGTAACAAGTAGAAAGTGCCTGTTGATCGGAAATTAAAGTTAGTCTAAGTCCATCATTCATATCAATGTCATTTCTTAATAGATTAAGAAACCATTTCCAGTTTTGCTTATTCTCAACGGACACAACAACTCATGCTAAAGGAAAAATAGGATTAGTTATGCAGGACTCTCGAATTTCATTGCTTCTATGGGCTTCACCAATTTCCAATCCATATAAGGATTATAGCAATGATACATAACACCTTCATCCTCATAATCATCATCCTCAACATCCTTCTCATAATCTTGTTCATTTTCACTCCAATCTTCAACAAAACTAACATCAACTTCATTGTTAGTATCATTGTCAAAACAAAGTAAGTTCAGAAAAGGATCATTCACACTAAAATTTTCATCATCTAAATTCATGTGACAAAATCCAAAAAATAATATTAACATAATCATGTAAAGAAAATAACATAGCATTGAAATCGTATAAAAAGTAGACGAAACATACATGTAGCTCAATTGGTACCGAAAAAAGATCGTCTTCTTGTGCATGATTCACCATCGAAGGTTGTTCTTATGCATCGTTCACCATAGAAGGTTGTTCTTGTTGCTATACATGATAATGCCAAAAAATAATGTCACTGTAGTAAAAAAAGAATTAAACCACAAATGTGAAGTTATGAATTTTAACGTAATCAGATCCACCATTCAAACATTAACATCACAAAGTACTAAGTAGTTACTAGCTAACTATCAATATTGCAATCAAAACCAAAATAAAATAATAGTTTCATAAAAATAATCATAAGATCATAATGCAATCAATTTGATATCATGAGATTGAAATAAGGAGAATTTCCACGATCACTTTTATGGTTCATGAATGATGTTGCAAATCAAAATCAAAATGAAATAATAGTTCTACTATCATAATCACAGGACTAGAATGCAGTCATTTTATCTTACAAGATTGAAAATAACCATTATTTTACTCTTGTTTGATGTGTAAAAAGCAGCCAAAGGGTGTGTCGATGGTGTATTGGTAGGGTTGCTTCCAGGGTTGTCGATCATCGGAGGATGGAATAGGGAACAACATGTTTTTCTTTTTTATTATTTGAAGAATAAAAATCTATGTATTACCTGCTGGTTAGGTAAAAAATCTAGGATTAGAACACCAAAACTAAGTTGAGTCATTTAATTGGGACAAAAAAAAAAGATTGAGTGACTTGATTGGAACAATTTCAGAAGTTGGTTACATTTTTGTGGAGTTTTCCTATAATGTTACTAGGTTAAAAACATGTATATTACAGTAAGTTAGGACACTGTATTGATATGTGCTATGAACTGGTTGGTTACCCACCTAATTCAAAGTAAAACTAGACCATCAAACACATATTCTTTTCCATTTACTCAAGAGCAGATATTAAATCTAATTGGTTTGGTCAGTAGCAAACCTGGATTTGACCAAACCTGGTGTTGGAGGTAATATGATTAGTCAGCCAAGTAGTTTTATATCTAAATTGGTCTCTTTAATTGCTTTGTCATGTTTGAATCAATGTTTGATCTTGGTTAGGTTGCTGATTCTAAGGCTAATCAACATATGGTTAAGTCAATAAAATTATATTTGATTGAATCTATATATCTTTAAGAATTGCAATGGGTCGAGTTCGGGTAGGGTATTACTAATCTTAGTTCATACCCAATTATAAAAGCATTTTATGATTTTCCGAGTACATGCATTTGTGTAAAATTAATTTTGTATAATGTTATTGTTTAATTACAAAAATAAATTATTATTTATTAATTAAATACAAATTAACACCATAAAAAATAAACCAAAAAAATGTAAATATCTTGACATATAGATCCTTAAAGATTGCTGTCATAAATTGTTTATACTGAAACTACATATTTTGAAACAACAAGATTAGTTTTTAAATAATAAGCTTATACTTGAATTCATATCTAGTAAAATAAAAGTTACAACTTGTTCTCATCTTTGATAAATACAAATACGTTTTAGAAAAGGAAATTAAAAAATATTACTCCCTCCGTCCTATTAAAAGTGTCCAGATTCCCTTTTTTATTTGTCCCATTTCAAATGTCCCCTTTCAAAATTTATTAGCCAATTTCCAAGTTTACCCTTAAGTGGGCCCACCAGAAATTTGTTTACATCTTTTATGTAATTAATATTTTCATATATGTCAAGGGCATTACTGTCATTTGACAAGGAAAAAAACAATTATTCAATCTACCTTAATATTCGTGTTTTTCAAACCATGACACTTGAAGAGGGACGGAGGGAGTAACAAAATACTATGGGTATTACTTTGGGTAAGTGGGTCGGGTTTTCCTTAATATCATACCCACACCCGAACCCGATTTTTTTATATCTCAAACCCGGTTTCAGACTTTAATATTCGGGCCAACCCGACCCTAAGGTTTCACGTATTCCCATAATCCCGTTGGGTTCGTTTTAATCGGTTCGGTTTCACGTGTTCATCGGTTCGGTTGACGGTTTGTTCGGTTCGTTTTAATCGGTTTTCAAAAATTTTTCCTCCTAACCGTTAGCCGAACCGAACGGAATTCAGGAAATGGTTATCCAAACCGAATTCAATTCGGTTCGGTGTTGGTTATAACCAAACAAACTGAATTCAACTGAATATACCGATTAAAAATCAAATAAACCGAATTCAACCTTATATTATTAATAAAAATAATAAATTTAATTATGAATTCGGTTTAATCGGTTAACCGAGTAAACCGAATTCAAAAAAAAACTAAAACCGTTAACCGAACAAAAAACCGAATTCAGAATTCGGTTCGGTTTTTTTGGTTACCGATACAGTTTGGTTATCGGTTTTAAACGGATTTCGGTTTTTTCAAAAACACCTACTTGTAATTTGTAACCCACTCAAATGCTACTTGTGCAAAAGTAATAAAAATTAAAAAATTTAAACTTAGAAAGTTTAACATTATTGTCGTTGTGTTCCTGATTATTGTGTTAAGTTGTTGTCAATACATAAGCCGACAAAAAACAATAAATGAGAAGCCTATTTAACGAAACTAACTAGTAAATTGCCCTGGCGCGTTGTGCCAGAAAGGATTGCTAAAGCTAACACCTGTTAAGTTAAGATGATTTGTTTTTACAATGTTTAGCAAAGACCAAAATTAGCATGACAATATGAAACATCAGTGAACTTAGCACAACACCAAAAAACAAAAATAAATTGCTTTAACGTATTAAAAGGATGCTTCAACTTTAATGCATGTTTAAACTTGATAAATAAAACGTACGATCCATTGCTAGTTACTCATAGACACCCTACTCCTTGCATTACCAGTCTAAACAACAAAACATAATTAACACACAAAAGAACTAAAGAAGATAATAAATGAATTCCAAGTAATAGTTAACACGTAACAAACAGATAAATAGTTACCTTTTCTCTTAGGGGAGCTAGACACAAACAAAAAATGCCCGTAATGAGTGACATCCATCAGAAATTGAAACATAACGATGTTTAATTAGTTTAGGATACAAAATGTCAAAATAAATGGCATCTAGCAACATCCTATTTAGTAGTTAAGTACTCATGTTATGTGGCCTTTTTTTTTTCTTTTGTCTCCTAAATTCATTGGACAACAGATAGTCAGATAGACTCTCTTCTTGTTCCTTTGACCAGTCATCCATGTAGCTGCATCAATCACATGGAATTCAAAACATACAACTCATCATGTCGAGGCATAGCACACGTAATATTCCAAAATCAACTTATATTGGATTTCTTAAGCCTCACAATCAAACAATGTTAGCGTACCTGATTTTTTCCTCTTAACTTTTATAACTAATCATCTATACAGTCATACTTATTCAGCAAAATTTGCCTAAAAAAAGAGGCCGTTGTATGCAAACAAACCAAGTATCCTAACATGTGAATAACACATAATTAAAGTTTTTGAGCAATGTGTTTGCATATGTAGGCAAAGGTTTCAAGTAGTCACTAAACATATAACATGAATCTATGAGTTTATTTTAACCTTGAAAAACACCTGGGTGAAATCAATTTATGGAACATGTTTAAATTAAAATGAATTAGCAAGCCATGTACAAAATATTAGTTCTCTTCCAAGACTATCAATCAAAGGAAATGACCAAATAATATGTGCTAAAATTTCAACTTTGTTGATTAATAAACTAACATCCAAATTTAAACAATAACAGATGCACATCAAAAACTGAATGAACCTAACACTAATTTGCATTCATCACAAAAACATCAATATTCAAATGTTTTTTTTTTCTAAAACCACAGATGACACAAAGTTTGTTGAGACAAAAAGTTGAAAAAAACAAACTTATACGAACCTTGATCAATAAGAATCCACCTATAGTTCCAAATTTATGAATGAAGATGGCATACTCCATGATGAAAACACCCCTTTTTACGCTGAGTATAATACATTGGGTAAGGGAAGTAATAAAGAAACAAATATATATTTAAATTCAGTGCGGGAAATACCAGAACCACGAATCATCAAATGGCAAGTAAATAAGTTCACAAATGGCATGTATTTGTGGATTCTCAGGCAATCAACGCATAAGCATAAATCATCAAATAATTTTAAGAGAAATTTAAAAAAAAAATTCAAAATATAACCTAGATAGGACTTAGCATTTGATTGGTTTATTTTGTCACCTGTGTATGGCAATATTCCTATCTTAAACCCTAAATATGAATTAAAACTTGCAAAATGAAATCACCCTGCGTATGAATCTTTGCAACTGTAGTTACATACAGTTGACCAAAAAAATAATTTATCCTTATATGAACAAATTTGTTCCAGCTGGTATGAACCTCAACCATTCAACATCTAACTCTCTAAATAATCTAGGTAGGACCTAGCATTTGGTTGGTATGTTTTATCAGCTGTGTATGGCATTATACCTATCTTAAACCCTAAATTGTATACCAACCAAAAAAAAGGCAAAAGAGGCAAAAATTTTGGGTGAATCAAAAGTAAATCAAGAGGACATAACTTCCAAATTGAAGCAATCCACAGACACTGTTCACATAGCAGATATGGAAAGAAGGAAAAAAGAGGCAGATGACACCAAATCTCTCCTCACAAAGCAAATCACAAAATTCTGCCTAACACACGTACAAAGGTGTCATAAGAAAGCATTATAAAAAAACGAAGGAAATTGCAAAAAAGCAAGGCAAAAGAAATACAAATCGGAAGCACCAACTAAAAAAGGGTTGAAGTTGCAAGAAATTAGGGCAAATCAGATGCCAATCGAAAGAATCAACAAAGAATTAGACGAAGCTGCAAAATATGAAGCAAAATCAGATGTAAATCGATGGGAACATACCTTCCAAAGTCGAAGTAATTCACCGAGAGCCTGTGTAAGTAACAACCAAAAGAAAAAGGCAAGGAGTAGAGCATCCATGGAAGACACGCAATCAACCCTAGCGAGCTAGGAATTACGCAAACACGTGCGATCATAGCGGGTTAATGGAGTGTGGATCGGGCAACGAAATGAAGCAAGTATACCCACTCCTATTTCTCCGATGGGTTTTAAAAGAGGGTAATTTCTATATTTTAGATTTAAAGTAAAAAAAAAAAAAGTCTTGCCGCGTGGTAGTTAATATGATGGCATTTATATCTTTGAAAAGGAAGGACATCATTCCGATAATGCCCTTTAACGTCTTAAAAATTGAAATCAAAAAAGAAACCAAACCATGTGAAGTATGGCATAACGCTAAACATAGGGTTCCATTTCCTCTAAGTAAAAATGTCTCAACATATGTAGGTGAAGTTGTTTATTTGGACGTGTGAGGACGATATAAAATAACCAATAAAAAAGGTTTTAAATATTTTCTAACTATTGTTGATAACTTTTCACTGATTGTTTGGGTTTACTTAATTAATTCTAAAGATTGAAGTTTTTGAATGCGTTATAAAGTTTTATGGGTTAATCAAAAACCAATATGAGAAAACCATTAAAACTTTTTTGTAGTGATGATGGAACGAAATTTGTCAAAAAAAAAAAAATCAAATGAAAACCTTTTTCGAAACAAAAGGGATTATATATGTAATTAAAATGCATGAAAATGAATAATAAAATATATTTTATTATATTAAATAGTAAATTATATATATATGATGAAAAAAATGTTGTTATAAAAATGAATATTAAACATAGTGGACCACCATAAGTGTTTTTTTATTTAACTTTGAGAAAGTTCAAAGTAGTAAACATGGATGAGAACATTAAATTTGAGAGATTTAACTAAAGATTTGAGTTTTTGTTTTAATTCAACCGATTGGTTGCTGGTGAGAAAGATTTCACTACAAAAAAAATTATGTTTTCCTAGATAGATATTCGTAAGAAATTTGTCAGAAACACATATTACAGACAAATTTCCTACAAAAAAATATTTGTAGGAAAAAACCACGTAGGAAAATATTTTCTGACGTAATACCTACAATTATTCCTACGATTTACCTATAAAACAATTTGGTCGGAAATTTCCGACAACTTTCCTACAAAACTAATTTCAAAAGTTTCCTACAATATAAAGACGAACTTCTCATAATAATCTTTTTTATTATTTAATTGTATTATTTATTAGCAAGTAATATTATTATTAATTACTTTATTTTCCAACGAACTTCCGACAACACTATTTTTTTATTTGTTATTATTTTTTAATTTACCGACAATTTTCCCTCAAAAAGTTATATTTAATTTTAATATATACGGACAACTTTCCTATAAAAGTTATTTTTATTTTATTTTAAATGTTTAATATATACCAACAACTTTCCTACAAAATTTAATTTTCATCTTACTATATACCAACAACTTTCCTACAAAGTTTAATTTAATTTTACTTTAAATGTTAAACATAGCGACAAATTTACTACTAAATTTACTTTTCATTTTATTTTAAATATTAACTCTGCCAATTCCACCAACTATATTTACATTTTCAGACAAATGTACAGCTATAAATTTGCAAAAAAATAAATTAACATTTAAGGATACAAATTTCTTTTACAAAAGAATCCATAAACCTACTTTAATAGGTAACAATCTTTCAACAATTACAAAAGATGTGAAACACATAATAAACAAGAAAATAGTTTTGAGCTAATTTTTTTATAATTTCCATCATTTGTTATTTTAAAGGTTTCTCGTTCTGCCCGCTCTTGTTCTCGTTCTACCCGCTCTTGTTCTCGTTCTATTTCCATTTGCTCCAAGTGGTTTTCCAAGTTTTGTAGCTTGTTGTTCTTTACCCAACTCGGATTGAATATGTTGTACCTATTATATGTTAAAAGATATATACTTAATTAATACATGTTTACATCCTTATAAAATTATATCTACGAACTTTCAATTCAAAAGGTTCAAAATGACCCCGAACCCACTTTATGAAACTAAAACAATTAACTTAAACTTTAAACATATAATAATCACATATATGCTAGTATGGATACCAGTCAAGATGGCCCAAACCTATTTTATAAAATTATAATTATGAACTTTTAGTTCAAACGGGTAAATGACCCAAATCTACTTTATAAAATTATAACTATCAACTTCAATTCAAAAATGTTAAAATGACTTGAACCTATTCTATAACTAAAACAATTAATTTACCTTTCAAACACATAATATTCACAAATATTATCATATGGACATGGATCAAGATGATATAATCCTACTTTATAAAATTATAACCATCAGCGTTCAATTCAAATGATTCAAAATAACATGAAACTGCTTTATAAAACTAAATCAATCAACTTACAATTCAAACGGGTCAAAATGACTTGACAACAACAACAATAATAATGATGCATACCTCATCCGATATCAGGAAATGATGTATAACAATAATAGTTCAAAATTCAACAAGATTACATTGCCTACTCCTCATATGCTCAAACTCCATGAATAAAGAATCCATGGAGTTCATGGGGAATAGCTCTCAAGACTACATTGAAGCACACCCTCACTGTGACATCCAGTACCTGATCGTCCGGCAAGTCCGTAGGGTATGTGTACTTTCATTATTTACTGTGTGTAAATACAATACATGAACAGTGTTGCAATAACATAACTCAGAAAAACAAGAAACAGTTGTATGTGTTTAAGTGAAAACTTAAATACCGTAAGTACAACAACTCACGATAAACAATAGTTGTATGTATTTAGGTGAAAACCTAAGTACAATTAATACAACGAATCAAGAGAAACAACAGTGCACGAGTAAACAACAATAACATGTCGGTTGCGATCTGATATCCATAGATGACAGGAATCAGATGGCCGATAAATCAGTACGAAAACAATGTGAAAGCAGGATGTTTAGTTGAGTCCGTCAGTGAGGAAACACAAACCAAACAAAATTGCAGTTTTATTTCAGAATAACGAACTGACAGTGTGTTTGCGTGGGTGACGATTCACACAAACATATCTGTGAGTGTAATATTTTGAAATGATGACTAAAAAGTGGAAAAAAAGTCAGAAAGCCAAACCATCGTCGTGTTCGATCGGGTGACGATTCGAACGAATACGCGCGAAGGCGACGCGATCTGACAAAACGAAAACGAAAACGACACGAATGATAATAAAGTTAAGAAAATAAAATATTTTACGTTTTACAATTTTGAAACTCATCAAAATAATCAATATTTAATCCTTTTTATTTTAATTACGTAAACACGCGCGTACGTTCCGGAAACACAACGAAACCGAGAACCGAGCAATAAAAACGAACCCGAACACCCCCGGGGTATATAAAGCCAAAATGAGGGCATTTCCCTCATTTCCTCTCCTCCTTTCTCTCTCTAAAACCCTCCAACCGGAGTTTTCTCTCTCTAAGAACTCACCACCTTCAAACCTCCATATCTTAGTCATCTCTCAACCAAATCACTCCATTCTTGAACCTAAACGAAGCTCTCATCGTCCTCTACGCGAAAGTACAAAGGATCCGTTCCAAAACCCACTGAAATTTGAGGTAATAAGATGCAAACATGTCGAAAATTAGGGTTTTCTAAACCCTTAGGTAGCGTTTGGTATGCATGAATGAATGGTGGAATGGAATGAGTCATTACGTTGGAATGAAAAGAAGCGTGTTTGGTTATCACATAGGAATGGAATGCACTATTCCATAAGGAATGTGATTCCTTCACTTTTGATGATTTTCATTCCTTGGAGTAAGGATGTTTTTTTTTCATTCCTTCTCTTGAAGGAATGATTCGACCAATGACTCGACCCATGTCCAAACATTACCCGACCCATGTCCAAAACTATGACCCGACCTATGACAAGGCCCTTGACCCGGCCCTTGACCCGACCCATGACCCGAACCATGACCCGACCGATGACGTGAACCATGATTCGAACCATAACTCGACCCATGACCTGAACCATAATGTGAACTATGATTCGAACTATGACCCGACCCATAACAAAACCCATGACCCAAACCATGACTCGAAGATGGCCGAACCTTGATCTGATCCATGACTCAAACAATTACCCGACTCATGACTCAAACAATGGCCCGACCCATGACCCAAACCATGATATGAACTATGATTAGTCTCATGACCATGACCCGATCCATGAATTGCCCCGTGGCACGACCCATGATCGAACCATGGGCAAAACAAAAACCGACCAATGAACCGACTGGCGGTCTGAACCATGTCTCGACCCATGACACATGAACCGATCCACGACCCAACCCATGATTCGAACAATGATTAGAACCACGAATCAACCTATAAATTGTATTTCATTTCTTCATCTTCTCATTCTAACAAACAACATGAAGTAATGAATCTTTTCATTACCATAGGTAACCAAACATGAAAATGGAATGGTAATGATCCATTTCATTCCTTTGTTCATTCCATTCTCTCGTTCATTCCATTCCTCTGTCCATTCCATTCCTTCATACCAAACAGACCCTTAGTCTATCTTGAACCCTAATCGGTCAAAAACCCATTTTCCGCAACCCTTACACTCTCGAACCAATGTTCACATATCACCACCACTGAAAACCACCACTTAGCTTTGGGATGGGGTGGTTCTATGCTGGACATCTACTGCGGCCGAATGAAAAGCCACACAGCTCGGCGAAAGGCCTAGGGCCGAATGAAATGGATGTGTCGGCCGAATGAAGGGTTTAGCCGCCTGGTTCATTCGTTGGAGCCTCCTTCGCCTACATGGAGCCATTCGGTCGGGCACACCCATTCGACAGTCATTCGGAAACCATTCTATTCGACCGACTTAGGGACTCAGTCAGCCAAATACCTTCGGCCTAAGACACTCATTCGGTAGCCATGCTATTCGACCACCTCAAATTAATTCGACCATCTTATTCCTGCCGAAGCACTTCATACGGCCAGGATCAACTGATTTGGCTAGTTGGTTGGCCCAAGGCCTGGTTCGGCCCACTGGCAAGTGGTTCGTCCCAACATAACCTTTTCGGTCCAATAGCCTTAGACGGCCCAGCAGGGTTTAACCTGGTAAAATTACTCAGCCCATCTCACTGTTCAGCCCATGGTTTATTGGTTGGGCCCATGTCACTAGTTGGCCCACATATCATTTGAACTATGACCACTATATTCGGCCCAATTGGTCTCGGCCCACAGAATTATCGAACTAATCTAGCACCTTAAACCAATTTGATTATGATAGTGTGCATGGGATTGCTAACCTAAATTACTAAAAAGGTGACAAGATTTTGAGGGTTTGGTTTTCTAAAGCCTAAAACAATCTATTTTGATTATGTTAACAAATGGGTTAAGTGTGGAGACGAATGGAACCTTTATGACACCAAGCTAAGTGACAAAATACTAAGGACCAATAACAACTAATCTAAAACCTAAGTGTTACACTTAGAACTCTTTGGCCACGATAATGATTTAATCGGAACACAAAGCCAATAACAAAGTGTGTAAACCTTAACCTAGATGGGTTAAGGGTTATAAAAACATATGATGATTGAACAAGGGCCGAATGAAGACGGAGACCGAGACTCACGAGTGTTAGCCAACCTAGGGCTAACACATACACATACACGAATCTTTACAACACATACTTACAAATTACAAACACCATGAAATCAATACAGGATCGTGAACACAACATCAAGTACAATCAAGAGCGCGTGCATTTCTTGTTAGACTAAGTCAACTACAACAACTACAAGGTGAGTTCATATGCCCCTTTTCTTTAATCTTAACTGATTTTAAACTCACGGGGCTGAGAAACATGCTTAACTTTTACTTATCCAAAAATTTTGTTTAACATATTGCTTATACTTTGATTTAGATAATATTGAATTGCTTATTATTGTTTATCATTGTATGCATGCTTGTATGATCATGATATGACAGGGATAACTAAGATGAACATGAAAATATAATTTCATACCTCATCAACATAATTGAATAACATAGTTGTAAGATTACATCTCACAACACTTAGTTATTCTTACAAGAACAAACATGGGAAAATCACAGGTGAACACGATGACAACAACAAGATCAAACAGGAATGATAATAGGATAATATATCTTAATAAAATCATTCATCACCTGAGTTAGCTAAGTGTAATAGGACAAGTTCCTACAAGACACAGCTTGTAACTCAGAGCAGAATACAAGATAACATGGAACAAGTATCATCCACCACCTGAGTCGACTAAGTGTAGTAAGACTAGTTCTTACCACACCTTAGTGACAACATGGTGACTATATGGAACAACAAAGAATGATAATCATGATAACGTAACTTCATGATAACAACATCACTCACACAACAATTAACATAGTATAATAAGACAAGATCTTATATAACTTTCTTAACAACAACGAGAACACAACACTGAGAACAAACATCATGGTGAACACAACTACAATTAATTACTAATGAACTGTCTGCATTATATCATTTTAATCATGTGCCATGTATTCAAGTTATGATCATTGTAAGTCCCTTTCACAAATTGCTGACCAGTTAATTTGACGTGACTAAACCGACGATAGCATAGTGGTACCATAGGTTTGACAAACATCTAGCTTGTAGGGCTAGTATGTTGATCATATTGATTCAATGGCCGGTAACGTATGACCGGTGACAGGGCGACGAACAGTCAGGGTCTGGAAAGCGACACATGGTGATATTAATCTGCAGTGATATTGTAATTAATCCAGCGGAATCCTATTGACTAGTAGACTGAGGAATTGATTTTCTCTCATGTCATATTACTGGTAATAGCTCCGTTGAGGCCTATGTAAATCCAACGTGGTACAGGTAAATTGGATGCATTGTGATCTGATTACGTGAGGATCACAATGGACTCCCATTTATGTGACATTTCGTTCTTTACTACAAGGTAATTTCTTATATTCATGAATTAACGTATTAATTAATTACATAATGATTGAATATGTATATACATGTGAATCTGTGTATATATGTAAGGAAATTACAAGATGAAACAAATCACAAATGACGTTGCGTAGAATTGCCGAATTACGCGAAATTTCTATAATAATGACCAAAAACCATATTTAAGGGTCTAAAACTAAATTAATATCAATTACATGTTGAATTGAAGTGAAATAAGTGATAAGATAACGAAATCAAAGAATCTCTAAGTTCGATAAGTCAAATTGCGAAAATCTGTGAAAAGGCAATTCGGCATGCGTAATTGGCAAATTCATGACAACTTGAACTTCATAATCAAATTATAATCATAATGAGATGTAATTGGAAGCATGACGATGATAATTGATCATTATTAGCAATTCCTAAAATTATACGCGAAAAGCCGAACGAACAATTGCGAAAACAGCAAAATCACACAAAAACCCTTGATTTCTTTCATATTTATCCTATATTTTTGTCTATCATATCTCATCTGATTAAAATCAGATAAATATGAAATAAATAAACTGTCTAAACTTGGAGAACAAGGATCTTGGCCATAAAAATCCAAAAATCTTGACTTTGGTCAAGATTTCTACACTTTTCTTTCTTCCTAATCCTCTCAAACTCGACCAGGAACTCCTATACAACTTCTGGAACCTTAAACACCCTTCAAACATCAGTTCTAACCAATTCCAAGTGATATCCAAGCCCAAGATTAAGTGGAACCAAGAATCAAGCTCCAAAAGTTGGATTTTTGGTGATTTTCAAGCCAATCCTTGCCAAGTAAGTTTCTAACTCAATACTTGATTCAAATAGCTTCACATGACTTAAATAAACATGTTTGAATGATTGGTGAAGTTTGAAAATCATCAGATCTTGAAAACCCATGAAAAAGGGCATTTTGGTCCAAAAAGTGGATTTTTCAAAGTTGTCCAAATTGAGATTTTTCTTCACAAAACATTAGATATATGTTAAAAACTAGGATCTGGAGTGTTTGGCCCAGAAAAAGTGCTATTAAATTTGAGTTGGCTCACAAAAACCTTGAATGGCTCACTGTTGGCCGCTGCGGCCAGGACGCGGCCCATGCGCGGCCCCAACGAGGCACGGGACGCGGCCCCTATTCCCGGCCATTCTCGGCCATTGCCGAGTAAATCCAAGTCGCGACCAACAAAGTGTCGGCCAAGGCCAAGGCCGAGGCCATGCGGCCAAGGCCACCGGCCCGGGCCACCGAGCCACCACCTCAGGCCACCGAGCCACCACTGAGCCATCGCCTCCAACCACCAGTCGAGCCGCCGCCGCACCGCCGCCGCCGGCCACGGCTACTGCCGGATTCCGGCCAATTTCCGGCCAATAATTCCGGCAAGGGTTGCAGCTGGCGGAATATTCAGGCGAAAAGGAATATTCACGCAGAAACCCTGATTTTATCCATTTTGCGTTCTGAACTGCGTTTCGCGCTCCAGTTCGCAATCTGATGATCCGTTTTCGATAAAAAGGACATATTTTGAATCGATTTCGCGTTCTGGACTCGATTTCGCGAACCGTTTTGCAATCCGGTAACCTGATTTTTATCTGATTTCTGATTAACACTCCGGTTTCAATACAGGACTTAGTTCAATCTTTGAAATTCAATACGAAAACATATTCTCAATCGATTTCGCATTCCGAACTTGATTTTGCAATCCATTTCATAATCCAGAAACCCGATTTTCGATCTAAATGTCGATTAAGATTCTGGTTTTAACGACGGGATGCAATTATCATTAATTTACAAACAAATGAGTATAAGAACTCAATTACTAAACAGAATTAGTGATTTTGACATTACAAGTTATCTAATAACCTTATTACATTGATTCTGAATAAATAAGTGATTCCGAATCAGTTTGATGAATCGAATTACATTATCCTTGATATTTAATATCTAGGAATGTTCTGGTAATCCAAATTGGATACAAAGAACTTATAAAACCTTAATGATATGCAGAATTCAATTGAAGCTGTGTGTAACATTGCGACAACACCGGTGAGTTTCATAGACCCCCTTTTAAATGTTTTGTTTTCCAAAACTCGGGGATTTAACTACAATAACAATATGATTACATATTTCAATTACAGTGGTATACTTATATGATTTCATTACCCCTTTTTAAATCTTCAGATTTCTAAAACTCAGGGTTTGCATTACAATTACATTATGGTTACATGATTCAATTACAATGACATGATTATATGTTGCTTGTGCATTTCAACTCTTGTTGATGATTACATGAAAATTGTGCCATGCTATCGTAAAAGTCCTCACATAACAACTGTAACCAATAGACTCATGGATGAGCCGGATGATAACAATGATAGTACTATCGGGCTGACAACCCCATTCACGGGTAGATAGCGTCTACCCTTGTGTGAATGCATGTTACCATTTATTACATTACAAGATAACAGCTTAATGCAACGATAGGCAGTAAGAGTGAGGCTAAGGTCTTACCTTCGGGTATTACCGCCAATTACATTACAGTCACATAGGCTTTGGTTATGGGTTTTCATGGTGAATCATATTAATAAAGTTGTGTGTGCCTACATATTTAACATGCCATAGCATATCATATCACGTTATCATATCTATGAACTCACCAGCATCTTTGCTGATCTTTTATATTACAAAACCTTTTTCAGGGAGAAGGTAACAACTGCGAGAGTGAGGATGCACGATTACAAGATATGTTTAGTAACTTATAACTGGTTAATGTTGTTTAAGAATGTTGAAACTCAATGTATAATATTATAGTTATGATGTAATATATAGTGTGTATGGTTTGCCATGGATGTATGATACCAAAGTAACAATCAGTCACACCCATCTCTGCGACCTCACCATCAAGTTTCCGCGACACGATACAACATTTACCGACTTCATACATCATTCAGTGACTATATAAGGTAAAATGAGAGATGGGGGTGTGACAGGTTGGTATCAGAGCCATGGTTATAAGGAATTAGGTTAATTGGAAACCTAGTCTATAACCTTACGCTCATATGAACACACATAGAGTGCCAGGAGACACGCAATTTAGTTATACGCATAAGGTATGATGTCACATTTGCTGGTACTGTTACTTAACGCTTGCAGTTTGTGAACATTGTTCAAAACTTGTTACAGCTATGTCGAAACCATTAAAGGATTATATTGTGGAAGTTATACTGGATGATACCCCTTCCGGATCAAGCTCTTCTGATGATGATCCTTACCCAATAACCACATACCTGTAGCCATCCAGGGTTTTATCGTATATCCCTTCTCGTTCTCCTGCTAGGACCCCACCAATGCTTGAGGACATTGGATGGCAGAATTTCCACCCTAAGAAATTTTTTTTTCAGTTCTGTAAATTCCCTTACCCCTGAACTAAGTATTAGGAAGATATAGGCTCACATGAGAATAGGATGGCTTCCTACTGGACAACTTGCATCTCGAGACCTATCCCCTCCTAACTTTGCAAGACACTCGTGAACAACTGATGGGGACACACAGGCGACTAGATGGGGCATATGAAACCATTCAACTGAATCGTTTCTCTTTGGAAACAGGCAAATGCAGCTTGACAGGGCTTGATGGAACATTTCGTACCTTGGAATATGATTCCGTGTCATGGAGTAGGACGTTAACAGACCAGATACAGGGGTCGTTAGAGCATATGGATACTGTGGAAGCAAGTGCTGCAGCTTGGCGCCGTCTCTTTGAGGATCGTATTTAGGGTTCAGCGAATACGATCGGGAGGTATCATGAAGAGTCATTAACTCAATTGACAGGGTTGAACCAGTTATTGTTGGGTATAGCGATGGTGACAGCTTTTGTTTATTTCCTTTCGTTCCCACTATTCATGAGTATGGGATATGGGAAATAGGGAAGATAGTTTTCCCAAAATTTTGTTAACCAGGTAATGGGAATTGGATAGGTTATTGATGGGTGTGGTGCGTGTAAGGATGTGTAGGAGGTGAGTGTGTGGGAGGTGTAAATGTCGGGTCTACTAACCAATAGGACCAATCGAATTATTTAATTACATATATACAAAACAATAATTAAAATGAGATGAGTTAGAATGATCAAGGAAAATAATTTGCAAATATGACTGGCCAGCATAATTGGAAATTACGACCATGAGCATTCTAATAAATCTTAAAAATTAGGATAGAAAAAAAAACTAAAACGAATTAAGACAAAGTAAATAATTAGAAATCAAATGAAAGTAACAATTTCAGATGACGGACTACATGACAAGCACGTGAGATTACAATACATATTAATAACAGATTACGAGTGTATCAATTTCAAGTTTCAAAAACAACACATTATGTATGACTACATGTATGGTTGTTTCAATTACTTAATAAGATGGATGTGATGTGTAAGCGCAAGGACACGATCGTGGTATATCGAAAGGGTGGTGGGTTGGTGGCCGGGCATTATGCTCTACATATACCCTATACATAAACTACTTTTGATATATCGGGAAAGTGTCAGTGTGCGAAGGATTGTGAATACATGTGTTATGTATCAATTTCATGAATTCAATGACACCATGAACAAAATATCAAATCAATTTCTTGATATTACTATGCTGAAAATTCTTATATGAAATAAGATAGCAAGTAATAATTCCATATCTTGATATGTATTACAGTTGATTTTAACTATATTCATGTTATTCATTTAGACTATGCCTCCTAGACGCGGACGACCACGTCGGAATGACACTAAAACAGAAAACAATAACAATCCCCCACTAGAAACAGTTAATGTTAATACAACTACTGGTGGAAGTGGAAACAATGGCAATCTTCCACCAGAGACAACAAATGCCAACACAAATGTTTGGGGGTCAAAATTTTACAGAAGCTGAAATGGTTAGGATTTTTCGGGAGGAAGTGACTGCTGCAATTCCTAATTTTATAACTCAGTTTCAACAACGCATGTCTTCAACCTCGAGTAGAAATAATAATATTGTTAATAACAATATTGGTGGTAACACCGAAGTACATGCTTCTGGATTTGATCGTACTAATCCTGAACCACCTCAACAAGGATGCACGTATAAGTACTTTGCATCCTGTAATCCACCCACTTTCTTTGGAAAAGAAGGAGCGTCTGGACTCCTAAAATGGGTGGAAGAAATGGAAACAACACTAAAAATTAGTCAATGCTTAGAGAAACATCAAGTTCTATATGCAACATGTTCATTAAAAAGCCAAGCCCTCACTTGGTGGAACACACAAGTGAGAACATTGGGAACATCAGTTGTTGATCAGATGACCTGGAATGAGTTCAAAACATTGATTACAGCTGAATACTGTCCCATGAATGAAATACAAAAACTGGAAGAAGAATTTTGGAATCACTCCATGGTGGGAGCAGAACATCAAAGGTACACTGACCGGTTTCATGAACTCACAGGTTTGTTACCCCACATGTTTCCAACTGAGATTAAGCTTGTGGAAAAGTACATTAAAGGCCTAGTTCCACAAATTCGAAACACGGTAATGGCTGCAGAGCATATTAATCTGAAGAAAACTATTATTTTAGGAGCTAAGCTTACCGATGAGGCGGTAAGGAGTGGAACTTTGGTTGAGAAAGGAAAAGCAAGTGACATTAATCTCAATAAATCCACAAGTGTCAGCAAATTCACTTCTGGTAACACTGGAAATGCTACCACCAGGAAACGTAAATGGCAGGATAAAGGAAAGAAGAAGATGCAGGAGGAAGGCAGTAAGGCTCCAACAGTCAAAAACTATGGAGCAATTGTGCAAGAGAAGAAAACGTACCAAGGACCAGCACCAAAATGCACCAAATGTCCATTCCATCACCTAGGACCATGCCCTGTGTGCGGAAATTGTAAGCAAACTGGGCACTTTACAAGTTATTGTAAAGCACCAGCAAGACCACTCCATCAGGTGCCTTATCAAGCTACATTACAACAACGTCAACCAAACACTCGGGCCTGTTATAAATGTGGGAGTATGGAGCATTTTATGAAGAATTGTCCTACCAATACTAAACCCACAGATAATAAAGTACCACTTGAACAGGTCAGAGGACGAGCTTTTCAGATTGAGGCAGGTGAAACTAAGAACAATCTGGATGTTGTTACGGGTACGTTCCTTCTCAATGATCATTATGCATCTATTCTGTTTGATACTGGGGCTGATAGAAGTTTTATTTCACATAAGTTCGCATTGTTACTTTCTCTACCTAAGATTAGTATAGGGCAAGCATATAATGTTGAACTTGCAAATAGAAAATCTATTCAAGCCACACATGTCATTCAAGACTGTGCCTTATATCTTAATGATCATATCTTTAAAATAAACCTTCTTCCAATAGAATTGGGTAGTTTTGATGTTGTCATCGGCATGGATTGGATTTCAAAACAAAAGGCGGAAGTAGTGTGCCATGACAAAACTATCCGTATACCTATAAACACAGTTGAAATATTAGTGGTCCAAGGTGAACGAACAAATAGAGCGCTAGGGCTTATTTCTTGTATGAAAGCTCAGAAGTGTCTCAGGAAAGGCTATGAAACTTTTCTAGCCTATATTATCAATAGAGATCATGAGGAAAAGCGCATTGAAGATATTCCAGTAGTTAGAGATTTTCCTGAAGTCTTTCCTGAATAATTGACTGGATTGCCTCATGTGCGACAAGTTGAATTTTGTATTGACTTGATTCCGGGAACAGGCCCCGTGGCTAAGGCTCCATACCGTCTGGCACCTTCGGAAATGCATGAATTATCAAGTCAACTTCAAGAACTACTCGACAGAGGATTCATTAGACCCAGCTCGTCACCGTGGGGAGCACCGATACTGTTTGTCAAAAAGAAGGACGGGTCCTTCAGAATGTGCATCGATTATCGAGAACTTAATAAACTTACAATTAAGAATCGTTATCCGTTGCCACGTATTGATGATCTTTTTGACCAACTTCAGGGAGCCACTTATTTTTCAAAAATCGATCTTAGATCGGGATACCATCAAGTACGAGTCCGTGAAGAAGATATTTCTAAAACTGCTTTTCGAACCCGATACGGACATTATGAATTCTTAGTAATGTCATTCGGGGTAACAAATGCACCTGCAATCTTCATGGACTTAATGAACCGGTATGCAGACCCTATTTGGATAAATTCGTAATTGTGTTCATTGATGATATCCTTACCTATTCCAAAAGTCCAAAGGATCATGAACAACATTTAACTCAAATTCTCGCTTTACTGAAACATGAAAAACTCTATGCCAAATTCTCTAAATGTGAATTTTGGCTGCGGGAAGTCCCATTCTTAGGACATATAATCAGTGAGAAAGGCATACAAGTTGATCCAAGCAAGATAGAGGCTATCAAGTGATGGGAAACACCTACCACTCCAACGGAAATCAGGCAATTCCTGGGATTGGCTGGATACTACCGTCGGTTCATAAGAAATTTTTCAAAAATAGCCTTACCTTTAACAATGTTAACCCAGAAGGATAGAAAGTTCGACTGGGATGAGCCACAGGGGGAAGCATTTCAATTATTAAAACAAAGACTTTGCAAGGCACCCATTCTTAGTCTACCTGAAGGCATAGAAGACTTTGTGGTATATTGTGATGCTTCTAGACAAGGATTGGGAGATGTACTCATGCAAAGGGATAAAGTAATTGCATATGCTCCCCGACAATTAAAGATACATGAAAAGAATTATACAACTCATGATCTAGAATTAGTAGCGGTAGTGTTCGCACTAAAAATCTGGAGACATTATCTTTATGGTACAAAGTGGACGATATACACAGACCGTAAGAGTCTTCAGCATATTCTAGATCAGAAAATGCTTAACATGCGACAAAGGCGATGGGTGGAACTCCTTAATGATTATGATTGTGAAATTCGATATCACCCAGGCAAAGCAAATGTAGTTGCTGATGCCTTAAGTCGAAAAGAGCAGGTAAAACCGAATCGCGCTCAAAGTTTTAGTATAACCATTCAAACCAGTTTGATTCCCCAGATACGTGAAGCTCAACAACAGGCCTTGCAAGAATCAAATCCGGAAGAGGAAGGATTACAGGGATTTGTCAAACGATTAGAGAGACAATCTGATAATGTATTCTATTTCATGAATCGAGTGTGGGTTCCTTATTTTGGCAATTTGCGACAAACAATTTTGAATGAAGCACATAAGTCCAAATACTCTATTCATCCAGGAGCTGATAAAATGTATTATGATATTCGTGATTATTATTGGTGGCCTGGTATGAAGAAAGACATTGCATTGTACGTGAACAAATGCCTGACCTGTCTGAAGGTAAAGGCAGAGCATCAAAAACCTTCCGGCTTACTACAACAACCCGAAATTCCCATGTGGAAATGGGAACAAATTTCTATGGATTTCATTACGAAGTTACCAAGAACTTCACGAAATCATGATTCCATATGGGTTATTGTAGACAGGTTAACAAAGTCTGCTCATTTCTTACCTATTCGTGAGGATTATACTATGGATAGACTTGCTAAACTATACATAGATGAAGTAGTAATGCGGCATGGAGTACCTATCTCAATCATTTCTGATAGGGATAGTCGTTTCACGTCTAGGTTCTGGCAAACACTCCAGAATGCTTTGGGTACAAAAATTTACATGAGCACGGCTTACCATCCTCAAACAGATGGGCAAACGGAGCGTACTAACCAAACCTTGGAAGATATGCTTAGAAGCTGTGTCATTGACTTTGGTGGTAGCTGGGACATTCATCTTCCGCTGATTGAATTCTCATACAACAATAGCTACCATACGAGTATCAAGTGTGCCCCTTTTGAAGCATTGTACGGACGAAATACAGATCTCCTGTCTGTTGGTCTGAGATCGGGGAAAGTCAAATAATAGGCCCCGAATATATTCAAGAACTCACAGACAAAATTATGTTTATACGTAAATGAATGAAGACTGCTCAAGATCGGCAAAAGAATTATGCCGACAATAGGAGAAAACCTCTGGAATTCCAAGTTGGTGACCGAGTTATGTTGAAAGTCTCTCCTTGGAAGGGTATTTGTCAGATTTGGTAAACGAGGAAAGCTTGCACCATGATATGTGGGACCTTTTAAAATCCTTGAAAGGATAGGATCGGTAGCATATCGACTTGAGCTACCTCCCGAGCTTAACAATATTCATGATGTATTTCATGTCTCGAGTCTTAAGAAATGCTTACTCGAGGAATCACTAGCTGTACCTCTTGAGGAAATACAAATTGATGAAAAGCTGCAATTTACAGAGGAACCAGTGGAAGTTATGGATCGTACTGTTAAGAAACTCAAACGAAGTCGAATACCGATTGTGAAAGTCAGGTGGAACTCCAAGCGCGGACCTGAGTTTACTTGGGAGCGTGAGGATCGCATGATGGAAAAATATCCCATCTATTTTCACACAAAAGCTGATTCCAAATGAGTTCCACAAGAATTTCGGGACGAAATTTCTTTAACGGGGGGAGAATGTGACATTTCGTTCTTTACTACAAGGTAATTTCTTATATTCATGAATTAACGTGTTAATTAATTACATCATGATTGAATATGTATATACATGTGAATCTGTGTATATATGTAAGGAAATTACAAGATGAAACAAATCACAAATGACGTTGCTGTAGAATTGCCGAATTACGCGAAATTTGTATAATAATGACCAAAAACCATATTTAAGGGTCTAAAACTAAATTAATATCAATTACATGATGAATTGAAGTGAAATAAGTGATAATATAACGAAATCAAAGAATCTCTAAGTTCGATAAGTCAAATTGCGAAAATCTGCGAAAAGACAATTCGGCATGCGTAATTGGCAAATTCATGACAACTTGAACTTCATAATCAAATTATAATCATAATGAGATGTAATTGGAAGCATGACGATGATAATTGATCATTATTAGCAATTCCTAAAATTATACGCGAAAAGTCGAACGAACAATTGCGAAAACGACAAAATCAAACAAAAACCCTTGATTTCTTTCATATTTATCCTATATTTTTGTCTATTATATCTCATCTGATTAAAATCAGATAAATATGAAATAAATAAACTATCTAAACTTGGAGAACAAGGATCTTGGCCATAAAAATCCAAAAATCTTGACTTTGGTTAAGATTTCTACACTTTTCTTTCTTCCTCATCCTCTCAAACTCGACCAGGAAATCCTATACAACTTCTGGAACCTCAAACACCCTTCAAACATCAGTTCTAACCAATTCCAAGTGATATCCAAGCCCAAGATTAAGTGGAACCAAGAATCAAGCTCCAAAAGTTGGATTTTTGGTGATTTTCAAGCCAATCCTTGGCCAAGTAAGTTTCTAACTTAATACTTGATTCTAATAGCTTCACATGACTTAAATAAACATGTTTGAATGATTGGTGAAGTTTGAAAATCATCAGATCTTGAAAACCCATGAAAAAGGGCATTTTGGTCCAAAAAGTGGATTTTTCAAAGTTATCCAAATTGAGATTTTTCTTCACAAAACATTAGATATATGTTAAAAACTAGGATCTGGAGAGTTTAGCCCGGAAAAAGTGCTATTAAATTTGATTTGGCTCACAAAAACCTTGAATGGCTCACTGTTGGCCGTTGCGGCCAGGACGCGGCCCATGCGCGGCCCCAACGAGGCACGGGACGCGGCCCCTATTCCCGGCCTTTCTAGGCCATTGCCGAGTAAATCCAAGTCGCGACCAACAAAGTGCCGGCCAAGGCCTCCGGCCCGGGCCACCGAGCCACCACCTCAGGCCACCAAGCCACCACTGAGCCAACGCCTCCAACCACCAGTCGAGCCGCCGCCGCACCGCCGCCGCCGGCCACGGCTAGTGCCGGATTCCGGCCAATTTCCGGCCAATAATTCCGGCAAGGGTTGAAGCTGGCGGAATATTCTGGCGAAAAGGAATATTCCGGCAGAAACCCTGATTTTATCCATTTTGCGTTCTGAACTGCGTTTCGCGCTCCGGTTCGCAATCTGATGATCCGTTTTCGATAAAAAGGACATATTTTGAATCGATTTCGCGTTCTGGACTCGATTTCGCGAACCGTTTTGCAATCCGGTAACCTGATTTTTATCTGATTTCTGATTAACACTCCGGTTTCAATACAGGACTTAGTTCAATCTTTGAAATTCAATACGAAAACATATTCTCAATCGATTTCGCATTCCGAACTTGATTTTGCAATCCACTTCATAATCCAGAAACCCGATTTTCGATCTAAATGTCGATTAAGATTCTGGTTTTAACGACGGGATGCAATTATCATTAATTTACAAACAAATGAGTATAAGAACTCAATTACTAAACAGAATTAGTGATTTTGACATTACAAGTTAACTAATAACCTTATTACATTGATTCTGAATAAATAAGTGATTCCGAATCAGTTTGATGAATCGAATTACATTATCCTTGATATTTAATATCTAGGAATGTTCTAGTAATCCAAATTGGATACAAAGAACTTATAAAACCTTAATGATATGCAGAATTCAATTGAAGCTGTGTGTAACATTGCGACAACACCGGTGAGTTTCATAGACCCCCTTTAAATGTTTTGTTTTCCAAAACTCGGGGATTTAACTACAATAACAATATGATTACATATTTCAGTTACAGTGGTATACTTATATGATTTCATTACCCCTTTTTAAATCTTCAGATTTCTAAAACTCGGGGTTTGCATTACAATTACATTATGGTTACATGATTCAATTACAATGACATGATTATATGTTGCTTGTGCATTTCAACTCTTGTTGATGATTACATGAAAATTGTGCCATGCTATCGTAAAAGTCCTCACATAACAACTGTAACCAATAGACTCATGGATGAGCCGGATGATAACAATGATAGTACTATCGGGCTGACAACCCCATTCACGGGTAGATAGCGTCTACCCTTGTGTGAATGCATGTTACCATTTATTACATTACAAGATAACAGCTTAATGCAACGATAGGCATTAAGAGTGAGGCTAAGGTCTTACCTTCGGGTATTACCGCCAATTACATTACAGTCACATAGGCTTTGGTTATGGGTTTTCATGGTGAATCATATTAATAAAGTTGTGTGTGCCTACATATTTAACATGTCATAGCATATCATATCACGTTATCATATCTATGAACTCACCAGCATCCTTGCTAATCTTTTATATTACAAAACCTTTTTCAGGGAGAAGGTAACAACTGCGAGAGTGAGGATGCACGATTACAAGACATGTTTAGTAACTTATAACTGGTTAATGTTGTTTAAGAATGTTAAAACTCAATGTATAATATTATAGTTATGATGTAATATATAGTGTGTATGGTTTGCCATGGATGTATGATACCAAAGTAACAATCAGTCACACCCATCTCTGCGACCTCACCATCAAGTTTCCGCGACACGATACAACATTTACCGACTTCATATATCATTCAGTGACTATATCATGTAAAATGAGAGATGGGGGTGTGACAATTTTGGCTCTATGCACTACAAGATGAGATCAAGTATACACAAGTTAACTAACATTTTTATTAATAGTAATGTATTACAGTTAACACCACAAGCATGAGAATAACAACAAGGATAAGATTAAAATAATCTATCATTCCTTAAAACATTGAGGGTTATCAATACTTCGGTTTGATAAACTAAACCCTCATATTATATTGTTCTACATATAACACTTTGGGCGATGAATACAAACACAAGGGTGAACATTTAACAATTTGAACATACGGGAAATGGAAATGGGTATCCTTAGTTGTATTACAAGTGGTGTTGAACTCGAGTGAGCATGTGGTGGGATGGCGTCTGGGCGGGTTGTAGGCTCGACCCTTTCGTATGCCCTATATATAAGCATGCTTGATTGGGCGAAATACTACTTGTACATACAACTAGGGAGAGGCCATTGGGAGGAACAGGTGAATCAAACACTACAAGAATCATGTAAGACATTGTGACTGTGCTTGTGAACATTTCAAGGTTTTCAATTATCAAACTTATGAACTCACCAACCTAGTGTTGACTTTGTTTAAATGCATGTTTTCTCAGGTGACGAACAGGTTTAGTCACCATTATTCAAGAACATAGCTAGTGGACTTTTAGAAGACCTAGCTACATTTTGTGTTGAACATATTTTGGATGACAAAACTATGAATCATCTTTTGTATATCTTGTACAGTTACAAGATAGAAACTCATTGATTCTTTTGGTTAGATTTACTTAGTTAAATTATGAGAAAACAATGTAATTTAACTTTGTAATTCTATATCAGTGTCATGATTATCATTTCTCATTTATATCTCATGTGCTATGTAAACAATCTGATCATTTCGATTATCACAACAATATCGTGCCCTGGGAACCTTCCGCCCGGCGGGAAAGTCGATCCAGCCCGCCGGCTCGGGGTGTGACACTCACACACTCTCTTGTCTGTGTTATTTTTTTACAAATAAGAATAATCTTTATTTATAGTGTCACATAACCTAAAAACCTAAAAACAACAAATACAAAAAAATGATAATAAATAATAAATATTAAATTAAGCTCTATCATTTGTTGTGGTCTTCCGGTCTTTTGGTCATCAAATGTCTTCGTACTCTTGAGTCTATAGTGCCTCGTGCGGTGACTTATTGCTCGCTAATCAACAAATACATAATACTTCTTGTTTACATTTCATCTATCCAAATTAACCATTGGTCTTGAATTTTTAAGACACAACATTAAGTATGTTTAACGAACGACCGTGCTTGCTTGGTTCATTTACAAACTTAGTTATATCTTGAAGGTATATATTTAACCATATTAATTTGTTTTATATATTGCTAAGAACATATTAATTCGAAACTCAGATATATGAAACATTAATTTACGATAATTTTAATGACAATTATTATTTCTAACTTATGCTTTGTTTTAAGGTAATATTTTTTTGATTTTATATCAAGTGTTTATTTATATTCATATAAGATTATTATGCCTGATGTTTGAGATAAAGAATATTGATTTTTATTTTAAGTTCAATTCTGTAATCAACGAACACGAATAAGAATTTTTGTTCGGTTAGTGTCTATGAACCGTTCTTAAATAAGTTAAATATTACACGAATTAACACATATACATACATACAAACAACACACACTTTTTGTAATTATTTAAATAACTAAGTTACCTTGTCTAATAAAAAAATAACGAAGTATAATTTTTGTGGGAAACTTGTGGGAAATCTAATAATTTCCTACAATTTTCCAACAATATGTAAAAAAAAATTGTTGTTTTCTACTTACTTTGCTAGAAACCTAGATATTTTTCTACAATTTCTATACAAAACTTGAGAAAATTTCAAAGTTGCCTAAATTAATGAAAATAAATAAATGACCTAAAAAATGAAAATTGGTTTCGTAGGAAATTTGTAGGAAGTCCAAATAGTTTTTTGCAATTTTTCAACTATACTTAAAAATTCCTGAATTAAAAAAAAATTAAAATTGGTCGTGTGGGAAATTTGTAAGAAGCCTTGATATTTTCCTACAATTTTCCAACAATATATAAAAACATCTTTCTTTATTTGTTTTTTAATTAAATAAGTTATCTTAATTAGTTGATTATATAAACTAAATAAAAAATAAAAATTAGTTTTGTGGGAAATTTGTCGAAAATATAGATGTTTTCCTACAAATTTCCGACAAAAGATGAAAAGAGAATACTTGTATTGTTTGGTGGGAATGCTTATATTTTGCTACAAAATAGCGACAATTTTTTTTTTGCCACTATTTTGTCGGAAAGACGTAGGAAAATTTAGGGTTTTCTTTTGTTCTTTTTTTTTTGTAGGAAATTCGTTGCTAACTTGCAAGAAACTTGTTTTATTGCTGTTTTGTAGGAAATATTTCAATGTTTTATATTATTTTTATAACATATTTGTGTAAATTTTGTAAGATATTATGTTTTTATGAAAAATTTGTATGCAATTCGTGATGGAAGATTTGATTTTGCTATGTAAATTATGCTTTTCTGAAGAGTGTACTGTGATAACACGCCACACACGCGGAAGGAAACATTAAACTTCATGTATGTATCCCACAACAAAATGGAATAGCTTTAAGAAAACATAGACATTTAAGGAATGTGGCTAGGTTTCTACTTTACCAAATAATGTTCCTCTCCATTTTTTTGTCTCTAACTGCTATATATTTGATTAATAGGACCCTTTGATAGTTTAATTAGGAAAAATCCCTTATAAAGTTATGTTTGGTTTCAAACCTTCTCTAAGACGCTTAAAGAGCTTTCGTTGTCTTTGTTTCAGCAATGTTTAAAATAACACAAATAAATTTTTCAACCGAGTTTATATATGTGTTTTAATTGGATATTCTAATAATAAAGGGGAAAGTTATAAAATCTTGATAATAAACTCATTTCCTTCTCAAGATATGTAAGATTTTAAGATGTCTTCCCTTTTTAAACAACATAATCCTAAAACTAAATTTTGATAACATATTTGATAACATATTAATATGGAACTAAATGACTCTTCAAGTGTTGGTTCAGGCCCTAGAAAATACACACGAAAAAACTCACACGAACTGTGATATCATGAATAATTGATAAGATTAATTTCAAATACAAACAAGTCCTAATCTATTCTATTTAATGAAAAACACAAACATGAAGAAGCCCCACGTGATATTGTGCTCCATGATCTCTATCCCGCTCACAATTCCCACGTACTCTCCAATATACTCGGTCAACATATTGACTAATTCAAACATTAATTAAGCCTCTAATTAAACAATAAAATAAACGTTACTGATAGGAAATTATTCCTGTTTTGCAGCTAAATCTAAACCACGACCCGTTTGATTGTACCCGTGACCCGTAAACGAACTCGATTAACCTAACAATCACCCCTATAATCGGTTTGTTCACACTTCCACTCATGACACCAAACCGTGTTCTTTTGAACCATCTCGACCTATTCCAGATATATCATGACCTCAACCGGTCACATCCAAAGTCTCCCCAGTTCAACCCGAAACAATCCACCACACTTGCAATATGTAACATGGCTATCCTGCAGAACCCACTCATTAACATCAATACTTTTCACGGATCAACGACCTCTTCCCCGGCCACATCCAAAGTCTCCCAATTTGAACTTCCACCACCATAATATTGTCAAACGTTTTATTTCTCCATTCGGGTAACATAAAAACAGCAAGCACCTTTGCCATTGTTGTTGCCAAATCATGAATAATCCATTACAAACAAACCCACCAATAGAGGGGAGTCAACCCAACAATATGACTAACTCCTTCATCTCGTCCTTCATATCTCGTGCACTCCTAAATAGATTTTCAAGTCAACATAAGAAACCCCATACCTTTACCGATCACCTTGTTCAAAGAGGTTTCTTCAACCGACAAAGAAAACAAAGCCACCACCTTCTACCGTTTTCTTTCACCCACCAATGAACCGAATCCAAAGCCGCCTGCTTTGACGGATCCTTACTGCTCGCTTTTCACGCGCGTACGCCGGTCTCCTCTTATCACGAAACAAGCTGATCATGGGTACTTTGATCACCGCAAACAACCATGGAACACCAAGGTTTATCACCGGTCACCCGTCATCCCAAATGACACTTCCACCATGACACCAGTTGAACCAAATCCCTTTTCCGTCTCCGTGATATCAAATTGACTGCATTCTGATCTTATGAATCCCGTGATATCAAATTGACTGCATTCTAATCTTATCATTATTTTTATGAAACTATTATTTTATTCTGATTTTGATTGCAATTATTGAAAGTTGGCTAGTAACTACTTTTGATTCTAGTTATTCTACTTTGTGATGTTAAATGTTTTAGTGGTGGATCTGATTACATTAGAATTCATAACTTCATATTTGTGGTTTAATTCTTTTTTACTACAATGACATTATTTTTTGGCATTATCATGTATAGCAACAAGAACAACCTTCTATGGTTTAATTTTTTTCATCAACTTTTTATACGATTTTAGTGCTATGTTATCTTCTTTACATGATTATGTTTATATTATTTTTTGGTTCTTTGTCAGATGAATTTAGGTGATAATTATTTTAGTGTGAATGATCCTTTTCTGAACTTAATTACTTTGTTTTGACAACGATGCTGACAATGAAGTTGATGTCAGTTCTGTTGAAGATTAGAGTGAAAATGAACAAGATTATGAGAAGGATGTTGAGGATGATGATTATGAGGATGAAGGTGTTGTGTATCCTTGTTATAATCCTAATATGGATTGGAAATTTGTAAAGACCATAGAAGCAATGAAATTCGAGAGTCCTGCACAACTAATCATATATATTTTTCCTTTAGTATGGGATGTTGTGTTTGTTGAGAATAAGTAAAACTGGAAATGGTTTCTTAATCTATTAAGGAATGACATTAATATGAATGGTGGACTTGGACTAACTTTAATTTCCGATCAACATAAGGTACTTTCTAATTGTTACATACCGACCTATTTGATATTTATTAACATATATGTTATATTGATGTGTTTGATCAATGCCGAAGTACCAGTAAAAAATAAGATTTTTCACTTAAGTCCTACGACCCAATTTAGCTAGGGAAGTCGGGTATCGATCCACGAGAAGTGAAATGGAAATCACTTTCAACACAAGTCACTTAACTAATTGCAATGAAAAAATAAACCTTGAATTGTTGGGTTTTGAGCGTAATAAGAGTTTTCACTCAAGTCCTATGACCCAATTTAGCTAGGGAAGTCGAGTATCTATCCACGAGAAGTGAAATGGAAATCACTTTCAACACAAGTCACTTAACTAATTGCAATGAAAAAATAAACCTTGAATTTTTGGGTTTTGAGCGTAATAAGAGTTTTCACTCAAGTCCTATGACCCAATTTAGCTAGGGAACTCGAGTATCTATCCATGAGAAGTGAAATGGAAATCACTTTCAACACAAGTCACTTAACTAATTGCAATGAAAAAATAAACTTTGAATTGTTGGGTTTTGAACGTAAAACACTTAATTAAAAGATTTATAAACAATAACTGAAAAGGTGATCACTCTGGATTTCAAGTTAGTAAAATAACTAGGTCTTGTATACTTGTTAATTGGAAATCACATAGACATGATTCATGCTTAGATTATTAAACAATTATGATTTGGAACCAAGTTAATGACTTTGTTGACAACCGATAACTAGACCGATGTTGTTGACTAAGTTAATTACTTGTTTCACAAAATGTAGGATTTCAAGAATACTTTAAAAACCAATAACATTAAACTTGACAATAGATGAAAACAAGCAATGAGATTGAATTCAAAATTGTAAAATAAACCGGAAATCATTTATCATCTCACAATCAAGCAATATTGAACTTGTAAATCTATGAAAACAAATCCAATACCAATGTTTAACAAATCAAAATAAAACCTAGTTATCAAACCTAACCATTCAACCGGAGATGACCACGAACGGATTAGCCGGACATTACAAAGGTTGAATCTTCAAAATTCTTGATGAATTGCATGATTAGATCTTCAATTCCCTCTTTGGATTGATGATTTGGGGCTTTAGAATGCTCCAAAATGCTCCAAAATCGTCCAAGAGTTCTCCCCAAAGTGATGATCTGCGACTAGGGTTGATTTGGACCTTAAATACCCCAAAAAACGCATAATTAGGTGTTTTCCGGAAGCACCCGACGTAACTTACGCCCCCTCAGGCATAACTTATGCCCATGCCCCCATCTTACGCCTCCTACCCTCTGTTTTACGCTTCCAGTTACGGTGAAAAGGTACCGGCGTAAGTTACGCCCCCTTAGGCGTAAGTTACGGTTGATCAGTTAACATTTTCAGCTCCGTCTCGTCGAGAAACACGATTTTCATATATTATGGGTCCCGTAACTAATCTCCTAGCCTAAGATACGCCTCTTCAAAATTCCCGACTTCCACTTCGCACCTTCGGATGTTTGGATGTGCTCGTCCTTGCTCCCCGTTGCTCATTTTCCATCTAAAAATACTTTCTTGCCTCCTTCAACCTACAAACACACAAGAACACAAGGTAGCTTCTATTGCAAAACACATCTGTTTTTCCATTTGTTTTTGTCAGTTTCTATACAGTTTTGTTTAGTTTTGTAATCGATTTTAGCTGGTGCTTCACAGTCTTGTAATTCAATGCTTGCAGGTCATAAACATGTGTATTTGGCACAAAAGTAAAAAGAAACAAGCTCCCGGTTGAGGGAGGACGAACCCGAAAACAACAAAAGTTAAAAACTGGATTCTGGCATCCCTCGCGTAGCGCGACACACATAGGAAAACCTGTCGCGTAGCTCGACAAGGGAAAATGACCAAATTTCCCTTCATTAATCATTGCGGTTTGACCCGACTGTTTTGTCGGTATTCGGACCCCTCGTGTAGCGCGAAGGGTTGTCAAGGAGCTGTCGCGTTAGGCGACAAGAGGAAAAAATCAGAAATTCGAGTTTGATTGATTAAAAACGGCCGGAGGCTTGATTTTTAGGGTGACAGACGGTTTCTGGACGATATTGGAGGCGACCAAGAGACTGGAACAGGCAAGTAAGACCAAGATTCATCATCCAGAAGCCCTAGGATTGCGATTCGAATGGTGTAACACGATCGGTTCTTGTTCTTTTATTGTTTCTTCCATTCGAATGATGTTTCACTTTTTTATACATTAGATTTTACTGTTTGTTCAGTATGGTTGTTGGCTAAACTATTAGAAATACCTAGGGTTTGACAATTATGCATGTTTAATGTTTGAATCGATTGATTGTGGAACAAGCTTGTGAATTTGAAATGACAGAACGATTAGGTTTTGATTCTTGGATGTGTATGAATGTTTGAATTGTTTATTGGTTTGATTAATCGATTCCTCATGTGCTTTGATGAATGTTTTTCATATAATAGGTGCATGTTAGATCAATTACTTTGTGTTTTTGATTTGTAAATGAATTGCTAGACGTAGTGGTTTATAGAAATGTTAATTAGGTCATGAATGATCTAAATGTTTAACCAAATTCAAAAGCCATGAGGTGAGAGTTTGTTAGTTTGTCTTGGGTGTTTAGTTGCTAGTTAAAGTCTTTGTGAAAAGACTAAGACTAGTTTAATTGGACATTTCCTTGCCTACTATTCTACTAAGTCCAAGTTGATTTTCTTTATTATCCCGTGCATGTGTTTGTGCATTGAGACTCTCGTTTCCGTGAGGTAGATGGTCTTTAGGATATGTCATTGATGGGTTGGGTAACTTGTGAAAGTAACTCAGTTAAATCGGTAATTTAGCAACTTGTAGACATCTTAGTTGATATCTTTGAGAAGGGTTGAAGATACTTTAAGGTGTTTACTAGTTTATAATTCAAGATCATGGTTTCACAATGGTTCCATAATCAATCTAAAAAGCATTGAACATGTATAGAGTAAACCCTAGGTAGTCATCTCATCATTTGTCACTTCTTGCTTCATTTCTGTTATTTAGTCTTAATCCGGTTTTTAAGTCATTAAATTATTTTAGTTAATTAGTAAAAACCCCCTCTTTAAAATAATTCTTTTAATTAAGTAAATTTGTATATATAAGTCTTTGAGTCTAATTTGCATTTTCTATAGAGTCCGTGGGTTCAATATCCGGACTTACTTTTCTTTACTATTTTTGATAGGTTTACTTGCCTGTTAATAGTTTAGAAGATATTAGTTGTGATTTTTGTTATTTTTAATTAAACTACTTCGCACACATCATATATGTTTGTTATTCACTAGGGATTATAGAGGATGTGAAGGATGAGTTTCCAGATCCTGAGCATAGACAATGTACACGGCATATTTACACCAACTTTGTGAAGAAATTTCGCGGTGTTCAATTTAAGAATTTGTTTTGGGCTGTAGCACGTTCTACATTTAAGAAATGGTATGAACAAAAAATGGAAGAGCTGAAAACCACTAGCAAATATGCGTAAGATTATCTTGTGGAAAAAAATTCAATTACTTGGTCAAGAGCTTTTTTTGAAGTTGGTAGGCATGTGATGCATTTGAGAATGGAACGAGTGAAAGCTTTAATTCACGCCTTCGAGTCGCAAGAAGGAAGCCTATAATCAGTATGTTGGAAGAAATTAGAACATTTGTGATGCATGGAATGTTCTTAATGGCGACAAAATCTAAAGGCTTTGAACATGAAGTATGTCCTAGAATTAGAAAAAAAGTAGAAGATATTAGAAAGGAACAAGTATACGATCCGAATGCAAACGTGGTTCAACCTAGTCAAACGAATGCAACAAGGATGGGTAAACATTATGCTAAGCATAAATAAATGAACGGGCAACATGAGACGTACTTGTTGGGTCTAACGAGCCTCTACAAGGCTACACCAACCCTAAAGGCGGCCAAAACAAGGCAACCTAAGCGAGTCTAATTCCCGACAACTAATAACCTAAACTCAACTACTTAGACTAAGAAAGCAATAAATAAATGAACAACAACAAGAAGAAGGGGAGAAAGAAAATTACCTCAAAGAAGGTTTACAGACGAGACGATATCTTAGGACAACACCTCTTCGTCAAGAGCATAAATTAAAACTACTACATTCAACATCACAATGGGTGTTGCACTTGTAAAACCACCAAAATTTAGTTATTCCACTTTTTTATGCTCAACTAGGAGTTGAAAACTAAAAAAACCAATCAATGATATTTATAGGTCTTCAAAAGGTAGTTGAAAACTATAAAATACCAAACAAGGATATTTATAGGAGTTCAAAGGGGAAAAATATTGGTTTCTTGGGCGATGTGGGATGGTTTTTAAAGAGAATTCACGTCTTGCAATCATCAACAAACATCAAACTTGTTTTCGCGATTCCCGCTTCGTTATAACTTCGTTTCACGTGTGGTTTTCGCCCACGTTTATCATTTATAGAGTACTATCATATGAAATAGAGTAAAATAAAATTTATGGTGTCGATAATTGAGTTTAAACTTTGGATCTTGGTGTGAGTCAAGGGTTACGTTTTTAAACTTTTGTTTGTGATTCTTGCTTCATTTAGTCTTGATTTATGCACTGTTTGAACTTATTTGCTACTTAGTATAATAGTATATTTAGAAGATTTGGGTGGTCCAAAATGTTAGTTCGAGGATGGGGAAATTTTGGCTGAATAGTCACCCGAAAGTTATCTTATGTCAAAACTAAGAATCCAACATGCAGAGATTCTTACTTGCTATCCTTTACATCTAAGCCTTAAAATACACAATGTCCTATCTTAGGATATGCATATAATGTAAGTTGGATGATAAGATGGCAAGGATATGAGTTTTAGGTGTGTTAATGAAGTTTCTAATGATTTTGATCAACCTAAGTCTTAGTGCTTAAAAGATGGATGGTTGGTTCAGTATAGATGAACCATAGACCAAATGAGAATGAGAAAAGACTATGAAATTTGGTAGGATTAATCCCTATGGTTATGGATTTCTCTCAAATCTAATCCAAAGATTTTTAGGTTATGTTTACGTTTAGGTCTCGAAAATTGTAAGATTGACACGTTAAATTTTGTAGTTTAACTTTTTAAGGTAAAACCATTTATAAAAACTTATTATATTTAACATTAAACTTACATTTTATAAAACTTAATTAATTTCAATTAATTAAATTTTCTATTCATTTTTTTAATAAAACGCACATATAAAAATATTTATGAGTTGTAACATAGTTAGATTGAGAAAAATTTCACGTAATTATTCTTATTTTGAGATGCGTCAAAATTTGCGTGTCGAAATCCGTCATCGGAATTTCTCAAATGTTACAGCTCATACATTAGCAACATTAGGGTTCATCAACAAAGACCCAGAAACATATGTTAGTAACTGGTTTAAAAAAGATAAGTTTTCGGAAGCATATAAACATTGTATCAACCCGTTGAAGGGAAGTATGCATTGACCGAAAACGAATGATATAAAACCCCTACCTCCACAAGAAAGGGGAATACCCGGTAGGCCAACAGTCAAAAGGAAAAAATGCTCTTTGGGGAAAGAAAAGAATAACACGAAGATAAAAATTGGGCGAAAAATGACATGTTAAAATTTTCAAGGAGTTGGGCACAATATCAAATGCTGCAATAATGATAAAAAAGGACCCACAACCAAAAGAGCCAAGACCAAAAGACAGACTTAGAAAGGTCGTTTCAAAAAGTATTGCCGGCGATGAGATGTTGGCTAGTTTGGTCTTTGTTTCGAATTTTTTAGTTGACATGTCGTAGCAGATTTGTTGTTTTTCTTTTTGGATATGTCGTAAACTTTTTCATGATGAGGAGGTTGAAATTTTATTTTCAAGATGATGATACCAATAATTGATGTTCTGTTGTTAATAAATGACACGATTTTGGGTGATTTTTTCACACCTAACTTGATTTTAAGTGTTTTTAGATCTATACTACCTAATAAAAGAATAACAATTTGGCCACATGGCATCATTTTAAGCTATACACATCATATGTGTGCCACATGGCATCATTTTATGTTATCAATGTCATATGTGTGACACATGTCAATACTATATTAATTCTAGACATTTTAAAAATTAACTTTCACTTAATAAATATAATTAAATCATACTATAAATGAGATAGTTAATTAAGTTAAATAATTTTGAAATTCAAAATTTTCAAATCTCTTATTCAAATATTCAATTAATTTTAATCAATGAATAATAATTTAACTAAATTGAATTATCAACATACATAATTCAAAAGTTTTAAATTCTAACTAAAAAAATAAGAATGATAATAATTGATATTTATGGATATATATAGGTTTTAATAATTTAATTTCGTTAAATGATAAATATGCAATATGTCAAATAATAATGAATATATTGTTTTGTTTTTTTTAAAAAAACTAAGTTTTAGTTCTTAATTTTTATACGTATTTATTATGTAAATAGATATAGTTTTTGATATGTGGTTCGTATGATTATTAAACCTATAATCATCACACTTTATTAATTAAGATTTTTGAAGCATTTGTTATCAATATTTAGTTTATACTATCATATTTAATACACTTTAGTGATTTTTTATTTCTTTTTTCTTAGATAAAATTAATCAACATCTAAATGAAAACTTTAATTTGTTATCTTTTATTATTAGATGTAATACATAATTTTCATCATGTCAAATATTTATTACATTATTGTTTTTATATATACAATCTTGTATATAAAGAAGTGTTTAAATATTTGTAAAATATACTATTTTTTGGAAAATGTTAATAAGTTTACTTTATCTATATTGGTTTTTTATAAGTGATCAATTTAACAAATGCTTATTTTTTATACAACTTCGTATTTTACACGGGTCAATTACCTAGTTAATAATAAATTGATTAACAATAAGTTGATACATAAATTGATTAATCACTTGATTTTAAGTGATTTTAAATTAGTAATAAATTGATACGTAAACATTAATAATAAACGTATTTTAGGTGATTTTAGATTTTAAAAGTTAATATAATGTTACGTAAACATTAATAATAAATTGATTTTAAGTGATTTTAGATTTTAAAAGTTAATATAAATTTAAAATATTAAACATAGTATTCAAGTCAACCATTTTCTAACGTTACGTACAACCATTTATAAGAAAAAATAAAAAATAAAAAAAGCACATATTATCTTGTAACATGTTGTTTAGGTAAAAAACCTAGTGTTAGAACACTAAAACTAAGTTGAGTATTGTGAGATAAAAAAAGATTGAGTGACTTGATTGGAACAATTTCAAAAGTTGTTTACATTTGTGTGAAGTTTTCCTTAACATTATATATCATGAGCTGATAACTTTCAGTTAGTATAACTGCATAAATATGCAAGTTATAACATTTGCAATTCCTTCGTAATTATTAGTCTTGGTTTTAGTTGCTACTTAAGGTGAATTCTTTTTTCTGAATTACAACGATCGATTGGTTGATACGTATAATGAGGGATTCTTATATTTTTTTAGTGAATTCATTATTTTCAGACGTTTCAATTAAATGGAACCAGACATAAAAATTTCCAGCTTAGGTTGACGGTTCGAGTCTTGTAATGTTCACCACGTAATAACAGTGCGATATATTAAGTGAATAATTAAAAAACATCATCTTTAAAGAGTTCGAAGGGGCGAGCCACAAACTCGTTTAATATTTCTGAACGTCGGACAAAGTGGGAATCAACGGGGACATACCCCCTTGCGAGATCTTAGGGCAGAGCCCCTGTTTGCGGTCCTGCTAGCCAGTTAGTAGACATGGGTTAAGTGGGCAGAGCTACAAAACCTAAACAGAATTTGTTAAGTTTATATGATTGGAATTAAGTTAACCCAAGGGTTTAACCGCCAATACCTATCATTTCTCTTGCTAATATATCATAGAGTGAAAATCAACATATGAATATATCTAATCACAAAGAGAGTTCACCCTTTAAAATATTTGTGGGTTTAACCTAACTTTTAAACCTTTCATAAACAAAAAAAAGTTATGCTAAATCTTTGTAACAAGGTGGGTTTCCATGAACCCATACATCAAGATGTAGATCCGTCAGTGGACCCGTTTTTAAAGAAAAGCTCGTAAGTCAGTCACGTCATCTATATGTCACCAAATCTAGTAACTTACCACTTCGGTGAAACTTCTATGTCTGCAAATTCTGTTGAATTTAGTACTTTTTTCTGTGAAATGGTCCAATTGCTCAAAGAAGACCATCCGTCCTTCGTAGATTATTTCATTGGCATAGTGAAGCCCTAAACGTATGAAGATTTATTGACGGCTTGGTCACTCGCTTCTTGTGGTCGGAACATCCCTCAAGGTTTCCGGAGTTAGCGGCGGACCCATAATTTTTTCATTGGGGACGAAATTTTTTTATGATAATTGACTTTTTTATTTTTTTTGAGGATCGTTATATAATAATTTTTTTCTTTTGTTAAGATTATTTTAGGATGAAACAGGTCGGGTCATTTTTTTAAAAAAAAAATCAAACTAAATTTATATATGAAAGCATAATAAAAATATAATGCATCTAAAGTTGTTTTTATGTCAGGCAAAATAACTTGTTGGGTTGTGTTAGGTAACGGGCCAGGTACGGGTAGGGATGGGTGCATGCTAGAATGAGTTTTAAGCAAAATCAGTTTAATTTTAAATGAATCATTTTAAAAGCATCAATTTTGTTCAAGTTAAATTGAATTGTAACTGAACAGATAGTTTTGATTGAATAACTTTTAGTGATTTTCTCATCAAATATATAATTGATCATTTTTATCCGTTTGAATCAATTATATTCACATAATTTTTACGTTATTCATCATGACCCGTATTGTGTTAAGTTGTTACTCATTTTAACACATTCTATGCTATAATGTTACTTATTTCAACCCAAAATACAATAATTGTTATCCAATCTACGCGTTTATCTTAGTTACGAGTTAAAATTGTCTGGTCTAGTTGTTATCTACTGAGTTTATATTTAAAATTTATCGAAAACAATATATATATATATATATAGGGGAAGGTTCCCATAAAAAGTCTTTTTTGCCTAAGAAGGCTAAGAAAGATTTTTAAAAACTCGAAAACCGATCCAAACAAACTCCGATTGAATTCATTTTTACATCATTAGAACCGGCTTGTAATTCTCTAAAACGTAAACCTTAAATCATAAACAATAAACCTTAATAATAAAACCAAAATTATAAAAACAAGCCATAAACCTAAATATAAAATTTAAAAGCTAAAAAAGCATGCCCTAAAATTCAAATTTTAAAACTAGTTGTTAAAGCTAATACCAAAAAGCAAATATTGTAGGGTTTGATGAGACGGTTCCAATGTCATCGAAATGAGTTCAATCGGAGTTCGTTTGAGTCGGTTTTAGAGATTTTTAAAATCCTTTTTAGCATTCTTAGGTAAAATAAACTTTTTATTTGATCCTTACCCTATATATATATATATATATGTAGATTTTTTTAAGCAACTCTTTTCCAAATAACAAATATAACTACCACTTTATTTTTTATCACAAGTCCAATTATGTAAGTTTAAGGGGGGGTGGGGGCGATTGTAAAATATTAAGGAGATCGGTCAGGATTTTAGTGGAATGCAACTTACTGGAGTTCGTTATGCTTCTGAGTTTATTAAAGGAAAAAGTGAGAGGAAAAGAATAGAGAGAGAAGGAAAAAAAATAATGAAATTGTTTCCTTTTAATTCCTTCTAGATCAAAAGGAAAGAAAAAGTAAATAAATTTGAATAATTTTCTTCCATTTAACTCTCTTTCCATCCTTAAAAGAAACTCGGGAACACAACATGTATTATTTCCTTTCTCTTTTTAAGGAGATCGGTCAGGATTTTAGTGGAATGCAACTTACTGGAGTTCGTTATGCTTCTGAGTTTATTAAAGGAAAAAGTGAGAGGAAAAGAATAGAGAGAGAAGGAAAAAAAATAATGAAATTGTTTCCTTTTAATTCCTTCTAGATCAAAAGAAAAAAGCGATTGTAAAATATTAAGGAGATCGGTCAGGATTTTAGTGGAATGCAACTTACTGGAGTTCGTTATGCTTTTGAGTTTATTAAAGGAAAAAGTGAGAGGAAAAGAATAGAGAGAGAAGGAAAAAAAATAATGAAATTGTTTCCTTTTAATTCCTTCTAGATCAAAAGAAAAAAGCTATTGTAAAATATTAAGAAGATCGGTCAGGATTTTAGTAGAATGCAACTTACTGGAGTTCGTTATGCTTCTGAGTTTATTAAAGGAAAAAGTGAGAGGAAAAGAATAGAGAGAGAAGGAAAAAAAAAAGAATGAAATTGTTTCCTTTTAATTCCTTCTAGATTAAAAGGAAAGAAAAACTAAATAAATTTGAATAGTTTTCTTCCATTTAACTCTCTTTCCATCCTTAAAAGAAACTCGGGACACAACATGTATTATTTCCTTTCTCTTTTTTCATAAAATGAAACTCATGAACACAAATATATTTCTTTCTTTTTATTTCTTTTTTATATTTTATTAATTTTCTCTTAAATTAACTAAAAAACAGAGTGTAATAGTCGCAAAGCAGGGATACAACTTATTGGTTTTTTAATTCGTCAGTCTTATTTGGGGATTTAATTTTTCTTCTGTACAGGTTTCATCATCAAGATTTCTTTATTTCCTTTGATTTACTTGTTTTTATAGTTGATTGATCATTAAAAAACTGATATTGCATATTTACATGTTCTGGTTCGATAAAAAAAATAAACAGAACAAGCATATCCATTATATTCTCATTGTTCAGTAAGGTTTGGGGGAAAGATGGACACAAACCTTACATCTATCCCAGTTGAGATAGAGATGCTGCTTTAAAGGTGTCACCCGTTCAAAGTTGTCGTTTGAAGTTAGTCATTCCAACATTTTTCACGTTATTTTCGCAAAATAAGTAAAATTACATGAAAATTTGTAATATTTTACATTGGTTTTGGAGGACCTACACATATCTATACTACTATATAATACATATAGAATAGATAAAATAGTCTTTTACCAAAAACTCTTAAAATTAAGAGTTTTACAACTCTTAGAACATGAAGTACAACAAATAAAGTTTTAAGACCCATAAACTAAATGGTTTTCTTTTACCTTTTAATTTTTCTCACATTGATACATTTAAAAAATAAAGTGTCATATAATATCTATAAAAGAAAACTCTCTCAAATCAAATAAATTAGTTATTCACACTTTTGTCATATCATATTTGTCATTTTAAATTATGAATTTTATCATAATATTTTTTTTAGTCAAAAGAGTTGATTTGACAAAAATTAGGTGGTTTAAGATTTTTACGAGCCAAAATCCGTAGCCTTATTGTTTAGTTTTTCGCCGTATCACGCGGGCACCTAACTAGTATACATTATATATGTGTACCGCAAATGACACATGTTCTGATTCAATGAACTTAAAAAATATACTTTTTTTCTATCGTAGTTGCAGCAAAGGCACTCGTCCAAAGTCTGGAGTTCTATCTTTTCGCTAAATTAGTTGCATTCGTTCTTGATAAATTTGATGGTCGCGGTGGCTCCTCCTTCTGATCAGGCACTGACGGTTGAGATTTATCGTTGTTCTGCTATTGATCTCCAGGAAGACTGGTTTTTTTCCTTTAATTTAATTTAATTTTTTATAGTTCATATGAAACTACGAGTATGTTTTTGAGTTTATTTAAAAAGGGAAGTAAAAGAAAAAGAATAAAAAAATGAGAATAAAAAGATGTAAAAGAATGGAATTATTTTTTTTCAAAATTACTTCAAAAAATTGAAAGTAATGAAAAACTAAATAATTGTGGTAGTTTTTCTTTCATTTTCATCTTTTTTCATCCTTAAATAAAACTTGAAAACATAAATATGTAATTTTCTTTTTCTTTATTTTGTTAAATTAAACTCAAAAATACAAACATATCTCTCTTTTCTTTACATTTATTTTCTTACTAGGTAGTCACCCGTGTAATACACGGGCTGGATCAAAAAAATATATTAAATAATACAAATTACTAACTAAGATTAAATAATTGTAAAATGATTATGTGAGATTAATTTATGTTTGTTAAGTTATAAAATGAAGTTAATTGAGATAACACAGTTAATTTTATTGATATTAAATAAAGAAGTTAATAAATTTGATCTAAATACCAAAATAATTATTTTCATGTAAAAGTGGAAATACACGTACACATTAGGTATTTGGATAGAAAAATATAATCGTAAAAATAGAAAAAATAATTTAAAATTTGAGACTATCTAATAATTAAACAACTATTTAATTAAGTGAATAAAATAACATAAAATTAAATAAAATAGAAAATTTTAAAATTTGCTTTTTGTATTGAGGAACGAAATGATATCCATAGAAAAAAAAGGTGATTCTTATTGTAGTTATAAAAGTAAATAGAAATGAAACTTTCAAAATTTATATGAAACATATAATCATTAATTTGAATTGATGATAAAAAAGGAAAATCATTGATAGAATTTAAAGAAAGAATAACTACACAAAATTGATTAATATCACCTTACTTGAAATGAGAAAAAATTTAGGCGGGAAAATATTACATCACAGGAGTACACGTGTACAAAATTATTTTGATTTATTATATTAGATAGATTTTCTTTTCTTAAATAGTTGTTTTGGGTTAAAAGTACTAGATTACCCTCGTGTGTTTGCACACACGCAAACAAAACGCGTTCATCTCTTTTAAGCAAAATCAGCTCCTTCTAAGGCCACTCGGAGTGGAGGCCGGGGAAGTCTCGGGGAAGGCTTTTGCCGGCCGGGAGAAAATGGGAACACCACCCCCCCGGAAGTGGGGTGGGGTGATTCGGGGACATCACACCGTTTCTCGCCGAATGGGAACCATATCCAACCGTTTGACAACGGTTAGTTTTTAAAAAAAAAAAAAAAAAAAACCAATTTTTTTCTATTTAAACAACTCAAAAACCAACCAAAATCTCACTTTTTTCTCTCATCTTCTACAATCTATACACTAAAATTTATAAAATTTTCAACTAAAATGGTAGGAGGTTCATCACGTGGTGGGTCGTCAACCAAGAAATTTAGAAAACCACGACAAAAAAATGTTCAAACGCCTCAAATGAACCCGTTCAACACACCCGGGTATCATCCACAATTTTTTAGGTTTTTAATTTAATTTTTTAGGTTTTTAATTTAATTTTTTAGGTTGTACTCTTTTTTTTTTGTTGTATTTTTTTTTGGTTGTATTTTTTTTTTGAATTCTTTTTTTATTTTAAATTTAATGAATCTTTTTTTATTTTATTAATATTATTATTATTATTTATTGTTAAAATAATTAATTAAAAATAAGATTTGAAAAATGGGGAAAAGTGAGGAAAAGTGGGACGACACCGTGTAAAATGGGGAAAAGTGGGGAAAGCTGATGTGGCGCTGATGTGGCAACGGGGAAAAGTGGGGAGTTCCTAGACGACTCCTTGTGCTCTAAGCTTTTAGTCGCCTATATCCTTCTTTCTGTTCAAGTTCTACATCAAACTCAAATCTAAGTTCATGTCTTCCATTGAAGCAGTGAATGACTTGCAGATTCCTCTACAAGAATTATCCGATGCAACTAACGAATTTTCTGAGGCAAATCTTGTTGGAAAGGGTGCGTTTGGGAACGTATATAAAGGCGAAACCATAAAACATGGCAAGATCGCCATAAAGATGTTGGATCCTCGGCTAGGCCAAGGAGATCATGAATTTAGAACAGAGATTGCTTTGCTGTCGCTTTATAAACATGAAAACATTGTCTCCCTTATCGGATTTTGCGATGAAGACGGGAAGAAGATACTTGTTTACAGGTATGAAGGCAATGGGAGTCTGGACAAGCATTTAATCAACAAAGATCTAACCTGGATCCAAAGACTTCAGATTTGCCTAGATGCTGCTCGTGGGTTACAGTATCTTCATGATGATGTTGGAGCTGACCAAAGAATTCTCCACCGCGACGTCAAGAGTGCAAACATTCTTTTGGATGAGAACTGGAAAGCTAAAATATCTGATTTTGGATTGTGTAAAGTAGGCCCTGCGAATAAGCAGGCTACATTTCTTATCTCCAGTGCGTGTGGCACATTTGGATATATTGATCCAGACTACTTGAATACAGGTTAAAACAATTTCTTAACACAAATATCTTACGTTTCATTTTTAAACCTCATCTTATCTTTGCTAACGAAGAGATATACTGAGTATTGATGATGACTTCTTGAATACAGGTTATCTCACACAAAGATCTGATGTTTACTCTTTTGGGGTTGTATTGTTTGAAGTCATGTGCGGAAGGCCAACAATTGTTAGTAAGCACAAGGACAATCGTGATTTCTTAACCAATTTGATCAAAACACATTGGAGAAGGAAAACATTAGATGACATCATTTTTTCAGATCTACAAAAACAGATAAAGAAAGCTTCCATGCTTACGTTTACAAACATTGCCTACCAATGTTTGATGAGCGGAAATGAACGTCCAACAATGAAGAAGGTCGTGGAACAACTACAGAAAGCACTTAATAATCAACTAGTAAGTTGTAGTTGCAGAAGGGTTTTTTTTTTTTTTAATTTTATTTCAGCATTAATCCCCATTTATTTCAATTATTTACATCATCAGTTTTTCCTTTAATTTACTAGTTGGGGATGCAAAATGAAAGATCATAAAACAAGACGTTAAGACAACGTAGTCTTGAAGCCAAAAATATCATTCATCAATTTGTGGCTAAAACTAACTTGAAACTGTTAAATTTAATTATTCCTTCTCTTTGGTTTTAATAATAAAATAAGGGTGGTGTTATTCTCACACCCCTTTTTTTAAAAATACACCCATGAGACGGCCCGTACTGCCCAGTACGGCCCGTCTCAGTCCTCGGTCAAACATTCAGTCTGACAACCTGCGCCAATGATTGGGAGCAAGACGGGCCGTACTGACCAGGACGACCCGTCTCAATCATCGTACAGACATTCCTCTGCAACATAGTACAATGATTTGACAGCAAGACGGCCCGTACTGGCCAGTACGGGCCGTCTTGTTTTTTCAATTATGACAAAAGGACACTGATTTGATCAAGTACTGGCCGTATAGGCGGTACGGGCCGTATTGAACATTTTCAAATTTGTATATAAGGTTGAATCGTATCAAACGAACGCATAACTTTCGAATTCGAATAGATTTCAAGATAATTCATATCTGTAACGATGTCGTTCTGGGATGGGAGTTTTTTTCAACTATTCAGTTCCATATTTGAACGAAGAGCCTCCTGTCGAGTATTCATACAGCACGATAGATCTGAATGTTGAACCTAACGCTGATGTCGGTTTTGACAGTCAAGCATCGTATGGGTTCGTGTATGACGACAGTAAACAAAGTAACCCGAAGGAGGGTTATGAAGAAAAGCCGGGGGCTTTAAATGTTAACTGAGAAACAAAAGTAATGAAACGTAAATGTTAATGATTGTATATTATTGCTATCCATTTACGATATTTATTATTGTTTTTATATGTCAGGAATTTATTTATGAGGAAGCGCTGGTAGGGTGGGTGAAAAGTAGAGCACTAGACAATAGTTACATTGTAGTCAGAAGAACGGAAAAATCAAAGACAACAGGCAGTGTAATCAAAGTATGGCTGATGTGTGACCGTGGTGGCGAGCACAATAGCATCGCAATCCTTAGACGGTCAGGCAGCAAGAAAATCGGTTGTCCGTTTCAACTGATAGGGTTATACAACGAAGTTCGTGAATTATAGAAATTACAGGTGATTAACGACAATCACAATCACGAACCTGCTCAGAATCTAGAGGGTCATCCATATGTTAGAAGATTCACTCAGGAGGAGGAAGAAGATCTGGTTGAGAATCTAACCGAGCGACACATGGATCCTCGTAACATACTTTCGAGCATAAAGAAACATAACCCTGCAAATGTATCCGTCCCTAGGGATGTATACAATTTACAGCAGAAGCTAAAAAAAAGAAGAAATTCGGTGATACTCCGATTCAGGTCCTGGAAAACGTGCTTCACAGTCAGCGGTACGTTTACTATACCCGGGAGGATCCTAAAACAAACGTCGTGAAAGACATTTTCTTCTGTCATCCAAAATCGTATTGTTGGTGGCGTGCATTTCCGCACGTACTGATGATGGACGCGACGTACAAAACGAACCAGTACAGGCTTCCATTTATTCAAATTGTTGGCGTGACTTCCACACACCAGACGTTTAGTATTGCTCACGCATTTGTAACCAAAGAGCGTGAGGAGAACTTCGTCTGGGTCTTGGAAATGGCTAAGAATATGTTGAATAAGTGTATGGAGCCACGTGTGATCATAACATATCGAGACCTTGCTGTTATGAATGCCTGCCATAAAGTGTTTCTAGAAGCTGCAAAATATCTCTGCAGATGACACATAGACGAAAATATTGCCAAACATTGCAAGGCAAGCTTTTCGGACGCAGTACGGGCCGTCTTGGTAATTCAAAATGTTAGTTAGTCAAGAACAAGACGGGCCGTCTTGACCAGTACGGGCCGTCTTGTTCATCCAAATCAAGAAGATGACCTTTGGGCCGGTATGGCCAAGACGGGCCGTCTTGGTCAGACGGCCTGGTTTTGGCCTGGTGTGTCCAAGACGGGCCGTCTTGGTCAGACGGCCTGGTTTTGGCCTGGTATGACCAAGACGGGTGTAAAAACGGTTGCGGAATAGGACTACCCGATTTGTGAAGATTAAGCAGTTGAATAACAGAGAAAGTCTTGAAGATGGGTGAAGATGTTGAATGTGATAATCCCGTAAGAAGAATTACGTCACCAATGAATTGAGCACATTTGATCGTGTTTAAAATCCGTGTTGAATTGGTCGCTGAAATTAATATGGGATGGTAGGATGAGAAAAATGATGAACGTAAGCGAAAACCGTGCGCGAAACGGAGTTACGGATTGTCCGGAATCGCGAAACGAAGTTTCCGTCGAAAAACGGAAGAAATTTCCCTTAGGCGGTACGCCTAAGGTCAGGTGAAGACCTTAGGCGATGCGCGCGGGTGTCGAAAGTTTCTAGAAGGCCGGGTTGACGCGCGCGGTACGCCTAGGTTGGGCGTCGGGCGTTAGGCGATGCGCCTGGGGTCAATTTGCTCGGCAAGTGGATTAAAAGATCAGATTTTCATCATTATACTCATTCTTATCTTCCTCTCGACGAAATCAGCCATCACCTTCGAAAATTCACTTCCAAACCATCAAGAACTCAAGTTTGAAGGCCTCTTGAAGTATAAATCGCATCCAGGAACGTTTAAACAAGTCCAGATCATCTTTCTACCATCAGAAATCCTTCAGATCAGGTAATGGTTTATTTTAAACCTTCTAGTTTGATTATGAATGATTAAATCTTAGTTTTGAGCGTAATGATATAGTTAGGGTTGTTGATTATTGCTTAGATGATGGCTAGGATTGATTTTGGATGATAAACTTGAACTGTTAACGGGTAAATCCTTGTTTTGAGCCGTTGTAATGGCCGGTTTGCATGGAATCATAACAATGGTTATAATGGTTTAAACCATATGGTTGTGACTATGTATGTTATTAGTTTGATTAATCTTTAACATGCAACGTGGAAGTTGGGTGTTTTAAACTAATCACAATCATTAACATACTCATTAGAACGATTATCTAATGTTTCTGATAACAGTCAGATTAGTATGTTAAACATGGTTATTAAACCTATTCTAATACTACATTGTGATATTCCATGATATTTGGGTAGTCAATAACAAGGATTAATCATTTCTAAGCCATTAAATTGTCTAGAGACTATCTTAGCAATTATAATCAACAACGTTAGCTATTTGGTTAGTCTGAGATTATACTGATTAACCGAGGGAGTCATCAGCTTAGTATTAGGAATCTGAGTCAGTATAGGTTCCTATATTAACATACATTGTATGATATTACATTAAAATATGTAATTAAATACTAAGCATCAATTTGATGACTTTCAAAGCAATGTCCTTGACATTGTACGTTCAGAGAGATTTAATCAGCGAGTTGGAACATTAATAACTCCTTAAACATAACCTAAATGCAGAATCATCATATTATCATCGATTTGTGTGATATTCTGCTACTACTGAATTATCAGGTGAGTTTCGTACAACCCCTTTTTCTTTTATTGTTTTATAAACATCGGGGTAACTCTGCAAACTGTTTTCTGAACATATGATATGCATCACTGATATCCGTGTGATTTCATGTGACTTTTTGTGTGATTTCATGGGATTTTGCCGTTAGTAACAACTATCACAGTATCAAAAGTCCTCATTCGTGAACTGTATCTAGTGAACCCATGTGCGGCCGAACAGGAACCATTGATAGTACTATTGGCTGACAACCCATTTGCTGGGAGGATTGCATCTCCCCTGGTGTGAATGTTTGGTACCTGTTTCCATTACAACTTCTTAATGTTTGTGATAGACATTAAGATAATGAGGCGTTAAGATATTTACCGACGGGTAGTATCTTCGTGAACGAACAACTGTCCGAAAGGAACTAGATACGGGTCCCATGGTTATCATGAACTGAGCATTTTGAGAACATACTTAGCATATCATATTGTTTTAAATTGAACTGTCGAACTCACCAGCTTTGTGCTGACGTTTCCAACTTAACATTTTTGCAGGACAACAGTGATGCCACGGTGAGGATGCACTTCACATAGTTGAACCCTAATGTAACATATTGTGTAATAAACTAAGTTGTTATATTACTGTATTGACGAAACCTTTGTACTATATTTATTCTAAGTGAATCTGTGTGCTTTGATATCGGTTCAAGTAAGTCACCCCTCATCTTTGAGACATCACCACTATGCTTCCGCAACCGATAAAATGAGACTTGTGACATCATCTCAGGTGACGAGAGGTGGGGGTGTGACAGGGTGGTATCAGAGCCACAGGTTATAGAATTTAGGTGGACTTAGAGACCTAGACTATAATCATAGGCTCGTATAGTGACACAGAGAGCACCGAACATGTTTAACGAACAAAAACTTGTTTTGAATTAAGCCAGGATAATCGTGTGGTACGTATCTCAGTTATGAGTGGCCAGCATAACTGAAATTCGCAACACGTGTGCATTCTAGTTTGATTTAATTCAAGCAGAACATTAACAACAGTATAGACGAATAGTTGCGTTAAGATAGGGAGAAGCATCATATCATGTACATGTTGAATATTGTTGTTTAATATTTACTTCATGATACTGATTAAAGATTTTGATTGTACAGCAATGGATGATCAGGGTGAGAGGTATATTTATCAGAGATTCCCCTATGTGGTGTTGGATGATACTCCGAGTGACAGTTCGGGAGCAGACTCAGATCCTGACGAGGCTTTGTCGGTAGCCTCACAGGCGACACCTGCAGCACCACGTACACCGTCAGCTCCTAGACCAGTTACGCCGCCATCACCAGCACCAGCACATGCACCAGCACCTATGCCATCTCCACCGAGAGTCCCAGCATGGGATGGATTTAGGAGGATGCGGGGACAGGCCCGCAAGACCACTGGATTACCTCCCAGACATCAGATGGCTCAGCGGGATGAGCCACAGGCTGTTCACGAGGTGGGAGAATCCTCCCACCAAGCCGAGTTGCGGGCGCAAGTGCAGCAGATCTCTCAGGATCTACAGGCCTTGAGACATGATGTATCTCAGCACCATACACTTCTGGAGGATACCCGCACTACTGTTCTGGATATTCTCACTTCTCACCTGACCCTTATGGAGCAGGTGAATGTTTTAGGTGCTAATACTCAGGCGTGGAGAGCAACGATGGAGGAGCGACTGCAGAGGACCTGGGTGCAGAGGCTTGTTGTTACATTCTGGCAGCAGGTTGCGGTGTGGAGTGCGGGAGTAGAAAGGGTGAGAGAGTTCGTGGTTTGGCTTGGGATGGCGAGTTTTGAGACCAGGATGTTAGTGGTGGGAGTGTTTATGGCAGCTGTAGCCATGTTGTTTTCTTGTTTATCGTATTTTCTGCGATAAGTATGACGAGGCGGTTTTCTTTTCGGTTATCATATGTACTGACGGATAGGTTGCTAGTGTATGATGCATAGGGAAATTTTTGGTTGTGAAATAGATCTTCCTTTAGTTGGTTTTGATGTTTGGTGTGTTGGTAGTGAATGTACAAAACTTTTTGGGTGTATCAAAGTTGATTTAGTGTAATGAAATGGTGGTTTATGTACATTTGTTAGTATCTATTGTGTTGCATGTGTAGGTATAACAAAGTCCTGTGTGGCAACATAACAAAGTCCTGTGTGGCAACATAACAAAGTCCTGTGTGGCAACATAACAAAGTCCTGTGTGGCAACATAACAAAGTCCTGTGTGGCAACATAACAAAGTCCTGTGTGGCAACATAACAAAGTCCTGTGTGGCAACATAACAAAGTCCTGTGTGGCAACATAACAAAGTCCTGTGTGGCAACATAACAAAGTCCTGTGTGGCAACATAACAAAGTCCTGTGTGGCAACATAACAAAGTCCTGTGTGGCAACATAACAAAGTCCTGTGTGGCAACATAACAAAGTCCTGTGTGGCAACATTTTAATTGTCTGTGTGACAACATTTCAAAGTCCTGTGTGGCAACGTTTCAAGTCCTAAGTGATCCTATATCAAAAACATGTAAATATTAACGTATTGATGTCACAATGATGTGAGTTGTGAAATATTTTGACATGTTTTGAATTATTAGGACTAAGTATAACTACAAACATTTGTATGATCACTGTGTATTGATCATCTATCTGGACTGTGCCAGGTAGTTATACTGTATTTATTATAATCACATTTTCAATTTCATAAAGTTTCAGTATAACTGAACATGATTGAATTTATGTGATTTAACGGGTTATATATATCTAATGTTCTTGAACTGATCTGTGTTGTCTGCATGTGAGCAGAAAAATGGCTCCGAAACGAGGTCGACCGACCAAGAGATCTATGAAGAACATTACTAACCCGGGGTCAAATCAAGTTCCACGAGTAAATACTGAATCAAATCCAGATCCGCAAGTTAATCTGGAAACAAGTACTGGTCCACCTGTGAACCCGGGAGCAAACCCTGTTCCACCTGCTGGTGCAGGCGGATCTGAATCAAACGAAGCAATGATAGCACGGATTGTGCGTGAACAGCTATCGGCTTGTGGTGTTTTGATACCACATCAACCTCATATCGCTTCGGGTTCTGGTGGGGATCATACTCACACAGAACACAATGCTACCGGTGGTCATGCTGAAACTCATCATACCACTGGTACAACTACAACTGTTCCTGATCCACCACGACAGGGATGCACTTATAAGTATTTCGCTTCCTGTAACCCTCCTACTTTCACTGGTAAAGAGGGAGCGGCCGGATTGCTAAGGTGGATCGAGGAAATGGAAACGAAACTGAAAATCAGCCAGTGTCTAGAGGAGCATAAAGTGTCTTATGCTGCCTGTTCTTTCAAAGAATCAGCTTTAACCTGGTGGAATACCCAGGCAAAAACGTTGGGCTCAGCTACAGTCGACTCAATGGGCTGGAATGAGTTTAAAACTCTGATTAGATCAGAGTACTGCCCACTCACCGAAATACAAAAGCTCCAGGAGGAATTCTGGAATCACTCGATGATTGGAGCTGACTGTTTAGCGTATACTCATCGTTTTCATGAACTCACATGTTTACTTCCCGATATGTTTCCTACTGAAGCTGCATTAATCGAGAAGTATATTAAGGGTTTGGTTCCCCAGATTCGGGGAATGGTAACTGCAGCAGAACCCACAACCCTCAAACGTGCAATTCTATTGACCACTAAGCTTACCGATGAGGCGGTAAGGAGTGGTATGTTGGTAATAAAAACTCAGACGGCCGTGAGCCGTAGTGATGTCGGTACCTCAACTGTTTCTAAAGGTACCAAACGAAAGTGGTTTGGCAAAGCTAAGGCGAGAGCTCCGGCTGAGATCAACCAGAGCAAACAAACTGTGAAAAACTATGCTGCTGTTACTCCTGAGAGGAGAAACTATGTTGGGCAAGCACCTAAATGTACTCGGTGTTCATTTCATCATACGGGACAGTGTCCTACTTGTGCCAACTGTAATAGAGTTGGGCACTACACCAAGTATTGTAATTTACCTGCTCGCCAACCAAATCAAGCACCACAACAAACCACTCAAACAAACAGGTCGTGTTACAAGTGTGGGAGTCCTGACCACTTGATTAGAAACTGTCCAAACAATAACAACACCAATCCGGGGAATGAAGCTAGAGGTAGAGCTTTCCAGATTGGTGCTACCGAGGCGAGACACGATGCTAACATTGTTACTGGTACGTTCTTACTCAATAACTTATATGCATCAGTTCTCTTTGATACGGGGGCAGATAAGAGTTTTATCTCTCCTGAATTTGCATCCTTACTGTCATTGCCTGCGGTAGAATTAGAAACTCCTTACGTTATTGAACTTGCTAATGGCAAGTTAATCAAAACTAACAGTGTCATTCAAGGATGTTCCTTGAATCTGAATGATCATCTTTTCAATATTGAATTACTTCCTATTGAGCTTGGGAGTTTTGATGTCGTTGTCGGCATGGACTGGCTTTCCATTAACCAAGCTGAAGTAATATGTCAAACTAAGATGATTCGTATTCCGTTACCTGAGGGTAATACACTGATAGTTCAAGGTGAACAAGCTGGTAGAAAACTGGGTATCATTTCATGTATGCAAACTCAGAAATGCTTAAGGAAAGGGTGTCCGACCTTTCTAGCTTATGTGATCAATAACAGCTCTTCACAAAAGCATATCGAAGATATTCCAGTAGTCAAAGATTTTCCTGAAGTCTTTCCTGACGATATATCAGGATTACCCCCAGTGAGGCAAGTTGAATTTCGAATTGATCTGATTCCAGGTGCAGCACCTGTGGCTAAAGCCCCTTATCGTTTAGCACCCTCAGAGATGCAAGAGCTTTCAGGTCAACTGCAGGAACTGTTAGACAAGGGTTTTATTAGACCTAGTTTCTCACCCTGGGGAGCACCAGTCCTTTTTGTGAAAAAGAAGGATGGATCATTCAGGATGTGTATTGACTACCGGGAGCTCAATAAATTAACAATCAAAAACCGTTATCCATTGCCACGTATAGATGATTTGTTCGATCAACTTCAAGGCGCTACCTACTTTTCAAAGATTGATTTGAGATCCGGATATCATCAGTTACGAGTGCATGAAGATGATGTTCCTAAAACTGCATTCCGAACACGATACGGGCATTATGAATTTCTAGTAATGCCGTTTGGCTTAACAAATGCACCTGCAGTTTTTATGGATCTGATGAATCGGGTATGTAGGCCTTACTTGGATAAGTTTGTGATTGTATTTATTGATGATATTCTTATTTATTCTCGAAGCCAACAAGAACATGCTCAACACTTGAAACTGATCTTAGAACTGTTGGCACGCGAAAAATTATATGCCAAGTTCTCCAAGTGTGAGTTTTGGTTGCGGGAAGTGCAATTTCTTGGACACGTAGTGAATCAAGATGGCATTCAGGTGGATCCCAGTAAGATTAAAGCTGTAGAACAATGGGAAACACCGCGAACCCCAACTGAAATACGTCAATTCTTAGGGCTAGCAGGTTATTACCGTCGATTCATCAAGAACTTTTCAAAGATAGCCCTGCCACTAACTATATTGACGCAGAAAAACCAACCATTTATATGGGGTTCTCAACAGGAGGAGGCGTTCCAACTGTTGAAACACAAACTCTGCAATGCACCTATCTTGGCATTACCGGAAGGCATCGATAATTTCACAGTATACTGTGATGCTTCTCGCCAAGGTCTGGGATGTGTTTTAATGCAGAACGCTAAAGTGATTGCTTACGCATCTCGACAGTTGAAAGTACACGAGAAGAACTATACCACTCATGATCTAGAACTTGGTGCAGTGGTGTTTGCACTCAAGATTTGGAGACACTATTTGTATGGTACTAAGTGTACTATATACACTGATCACAAAAGTCTTCAACACATTTTAGATCAGAAGATGCTTAATATGCGACAAAGGCGGTGGGTGGAACTGTTGAACGACTATGACTGTGAAATTCGTTATCATCCAGGGAAAGCGAATGTCGTAGCCGATGCCTTGAGTCGCAAGGAACGAGTCAAACCTTTACGTGTAAAAGCGTTAGGAATGACTGTTCAAACCAGTCTAATTTCTCAGATTAAAGAAGCTCAGCAACAAGCTTTACAAGCAACAAACTATTCTGCTGAGGGATTGAGGGGATTAGACAAGAAACTCGATATTAAAAATGATGAAGTGTTGTATTTCAAGAACCGAATTTGGGTTCCTTATTTCGGTAACTCAAGAACAATCATCTTGGATGAGGCGCACAAATCCAGGTATTCTATTCATCCAGGTGCTGACAAAATGTATAAAGATCTTAAAGACTTTTACTGGTGGCCTGGAATGAAGAAACACATAGCAGAATACGTGGGTCGATGTTTAACGTGTTTAAAGGTTAAGGCAGAACATCAACGTCCTTCTGGGTTATTACAACAACCGGAGATTCCCATGTGGAAATGGGATCAGATCTCTATGGATTTTATCACTAAACTACCCAGAACATCGCATAATCATGACTCTATATGGGTTATCGTTGATCGCCTTACTAAATCGGCGCATTTCATTCCCATCCGAGAAGATTACTCTATGGATCGACTTGCTAAACTCTATATTAACGAGATTGTATCTCGTCATGGAGTACCAATCTCTATTATTTCTGACAGAGATAGTCGATTCACATCACGATTTTGGCAAACTCTTCAGAATGCTCTGGGCACGCAAATCAATATGAGCACAGCTTATCATCCGCAAACTGACGGGCAAACCGAACGAACTAATCAAACCCTTGAGGACATGCTCAGAAGCTGTGTGATTGATTTTGGTGGTAGCTGGGATGTTCATCTTCCACTTGTTGAGTTCTCATATAATAACAGCTACCATACCAGTATTAAATGTGCTCCATTTGAAGCACTTTACGGGCGCAAATGTAGATCACCTATCTGTTGGTCCGAGGTAGGCGAAAGTCAGGTCATAGGCCCAGAACTTATTCAAGAAACAACTGATAAGATCGCACTTATTCAAGAACGAATTAAAGCTGCTCGCGATCGACAGAAGAGTTATGCTGATAATCGTCGTAGACCGTTGGAATTTCAAATCGGTGATCTAGTGATGTTGAAAGTTTCGCCGTGGAAGGGTATATTCAGATTTGGGAAGAGAGGTAAACTTTCACCAAGATTTGTAGGACCATTTAAAATTCTTGAACGAATTGGATCAGTAGCCTACAGACTTGAATTACCTCCTGAACTCGGTAACATTCATGATGTTTTTCATGTCTCAAACCTGAAGAAGTGTTTAGCTGATGAATCTTTGATCGTACCTTTGAAAGAAATCCAAATTGATGAGAAACTTCAATTCAGGGAAGAACCAGTTGAAGTAATGGATCGAGAGGTGAAGGTACTGAAACGCAGTCGCATACCGATTGTCAAAATTCGGTGGAATTCACAGCGGGGACCCGAATATACGTGGGAACGTGAAGATCAGATGAAACAGAAATACCCACATTTATTCTCATGATCAATTGTTATCCAGTAAGTCTTTCTTAAATTTCGGGACGAAATTTTTCTAACAGGAGGAGACTGTGATAATCCCGTAAGAAGAATTACGTCACCAATGAATTGAGCACATTTGATCGTGTTTAAAATCCGTGTTGAATTGGTCGCTGAAATTAATATGGGATGGTAGGATGAGAAAAATGATGAACGTAAGCGAAAACCGTGCGCGAAACGGAGTTACGGATTGTCCGGAATCGCGAAACGAAGTTTCCGTCGAAAAACGGAAGAAATTTCCCTTAGGCGGTACGCCTAAGGTCAGGTGAAGACCTTAGGCGATGCGCGCGGGTGTCGAAAGTTTCTAGAAGGCCGGGTTGACGCGCGCGGTACGCCTAGGTTGGGCGTCGGGCGTTAGGCGATGCGCCTGGGGTCAATTTGCTCGGCAAGTGGATTAAAAGATCAGATTTTCATCATTATACTCATTCTTATCTTCCTCTCGACGAAATCAGCCATCACCTTCGAAAATTCACTTCCAAACCATCAAGAACTCAAGTTTGAAGGCCTCTTGAAGTATAAATCGCATCCAGGAACGTTTAAACAAGTCCAGATCATCTTTCTACCCGCAGAAATCCTTCAGATCAGGTAATGGTTTATTTTAAACCTTCTAGTTTGATTATGAATGATTAAATCTTAGTTTTGAGCGTAATGATATAGTTAGGGTTGTTGATTATTGCTTAGAAGATGGCTAGGATTGATTTTGGATGATAAACTTGAACTGTTAACGGGTAAATCCTTGTTTTGAGCCGTTGTAATGGCCGGTTTGCATGGAATCATAACAATGGTTATAATGGTTTAAACCATATGGTTGTGACTATGTATGTGATTAGTTTGATTAATCTTTAACATGCAACGTGGAAGTTGGGTGTTTTAAACTAATCACAATCATTAACATACTCATTAGAACGATTATCTAATGTTTCTGATAACAGTCAGATTAGTATGTTAAACATGGTTATTAAACCTATTCTAATACTACATTGTGATATTCCATGATATTTGGGTAGTCAATAACAAGGATTAATCATTTCTAAGCCATTAAATTGTCTAGAGACTATCTTAGCAATTATAATCAACAACGTTAGCTACTTGGTTAGTCTGAGATTATACTGATTAACCGAGGGAGTCATCAGCTTAGTATTAGGAATCTGAGTCAGTATAGGTTCCTATATTAACATACATTGTATGATATTACATTAAAATATGTAATTAAATACTAAGCATCAATTTGATGACTTTCAAAGCAATGTCCTTGACATTGTACGTTCAGAGAGATTTAATCAGCGAGTTGGAACATTAATAACTCCTTAAACATAACCTAAATGCAGAATCATCATATTATCATCGATTTGTGTGATATTCTGCTACTACTGAATTATCAGGTGAGTTTCGTACAACCCCTTTTCTCTTTATTGTTTTATAAACATCGGGGTAACTCTGCAAACTGTTTTCTGAACATATGATATGCATCACTGATATCCGTGTGATTTCATGTGACTTTTTGTGTGATTTCATGGGATTTTGCCGTTAGTAACAACTATCACAGTATCAAAAGTCCTCATTCGTGAACTGTATCTAGTGAACCCATGTGCGGCCGAACAGGAACCATTGATAGTACTATTGGCTGACAACCCATTTGCTGGGAGGATTGCATCTCCCCTGGTGTGAATGTTTGGTACCTGTTTCCATTACAACTTCTTAATGTTTGTGATAGACATTAAGATAATGAGGCGTTAAGATATTTACCGACGGGTAGTATCTTCGTGAACGAACAACTGTCCGAAAGGAACTAGATACGGGTCCCATGGTTATCATGAACTGAGCATTTTGAGAACATACTTATCATATCATATTGTTTTAAATTGAACTGTCGAACTCACCAGCTTTGTGCTGACGTTTCCAACTTAACATTTTTGCAGGACAACAGTGATGCCACGGTGAGGATGCACTTCACATAGTTGAACCCTAATGTAACATATTGTGTAATAAACTAAGTTGTTATATTACTGTATTGACGAAACCTTTGTACTATATTTATTCTAAGTGAATCTGTGTGCTTTGATATCGGTTCAAGTAAGTCACCCCTCATCTTTGAGACATCACCACTATGCTTCCGCAACCGATAAAATGAGACTTGTGACATCATCTCAGGTGACGAGAGGTGGGGGTGTGACATTGAAGAACACAACCAAGAACGAATCTGAGATGTAATGTAACGACTAACAATGTAAAGAAATAAGATTCATTAGTCAACAAGATTACATTACCTACCCCTCACATGCTCTCAAACTCCATGGATAAAGAATCCATGGAGTTCATGGGGGAGAGCTCTCTCAAGATTACATTGAAGCACATCCTCACACACTCTCTTGTCTGTGCTATTTGCTACAAATGAGAATAATCTCTATTTATAGTGTCACATGACCTAAAACCCTAAAAACAACAAATACAACAAAATGATAATAAATAATAAATAATAAATAATAAATAATAAATTAAGTTCTATCATTTGTTGTGGTCTTCGGGTATTTTGGTCATCAAGTGTCTTCGTAATCTTGAGTCTTTAGTGGCTTGTGCGGTGACTCGTTGCTCCCTAATCAACAAATACATAATACTTCATGTTTACATTTCATCTATCCAAATTAACCGTTGGTCTTGACTTTTCTAGACCCAACAACGGGCCGTCTTAACCAAGACGGGTCAGTACGGCCCGTCTTGAGTTAAAAAAACTGGTTGACACCCAAAATGACTTGGAAAAATAAGCTTGGTTCAAGACAGGCCGTACTGACCAGTACGGACCGTCCCACAGAATGTTTCACTGATTCCAAGGAATTCTATGGAATGTTTGTATGTACTCAAGACGGGTCGTACTGGCCAGTACGACCCGTCTTGACCCGCTGGGGTGTAAAAATATAAAAGTGGGGTGTCTAAATAAAACAGCCCTAAAATAAAATAGAGTGTACGACGCTGCTGCAAGTACGTTGGATTAAAACAAGAATCTAATTTTTTAAACAGATCTTTCAAATTTAATGCTTTAATCTTTATTTACTACTTTTTAAAATTGAAAAATTCTAACGGTGTAAGATATTTATTATTCAATTTTATGGAACATGTTTTTTTCACTATACACACACACAAATATATATACATACATATTATTTATTATTCAATATAATGATATATATATTTAGTATTCATTTTTACTATACAATATAATACATACATACATACATATTACTCTTTATTTTTATGCATTTTAATAAATATATAATAGTAATAATAATATAACTAGTATAGAAATTCGTGTACTACACCATATGAATAAATAAATCGATATATATATAATGAATTTAAAATTAAACATTTCCAAAGGTTACCGCATTTCATATAATTATAAAAATTTATAGTCAATCAAACAAACATAACCAGAGTCTCATGTTACAATTAATAATAGAAAAATGAGTACAAAAACATAACATTAACAATTGTCACATAAACCCACATTATTAAAACTTAAATTAGCAACGATTCTTTATAGAATTTTGAAAAGTTACATTCGATCTGATTTTCCTATATATCTTTTTCTTTGCCTAAATTTGTAACATCATTTTGTCATCTATTATAAAAAACAAAAAAGTATCGAACCAATTCTTAAAAAAAAATTATTTGTAACACCATGTAACACATATGTAACATTGAACCCATTTGTTACATATGTGTTACATTATGTTACAAAAGAATTTTTAACAAAAAATTTTTGGCGCTTTTTTATTTTTTTATAAAAATCAATGTTGTCAAAGTCGGCATTCAAGGCTGAGTACTCGCTCTAAAGAGTTGTTCTGAGGCTGCGTAATTTCTGAGTATTGCCCTGGTACTCCAGCCTAGGGCCGAGTACTCGTCCTAAGGAACTATTTCGACCTAAGAGCGCTTAGCGTCTTTTGCAACCTTAATAAAATAAGTCAAATAATGTTAAAACCTGCAAAAAAATTAAAAAAATGACATGGTTTTTTTCATTGTTTTCATATTTTTTATAACTTAGAGTGAGTTTCAATTTATGAATTTCCTATATATATGTATGTGTATATATATATATATGTGTATAAATAATGTTGCAAACCTATAAAAGGATATAAATTTTTTTACATGGCTTTGTTACTGTTTTTATGGTTTTTACAACTTAGAATGAATTTCAATTTATGAATTTCTTATATATATATATAAAAAACTAGATTATTACCTCGTGTAATACACGGACTAAATATAAAATATTTAAAGGTTACTATAAAAATTTACAAATTATTAAAATAATATTATAATATAAATATATTAAATTACGTATTACTAAGTATTTTTAGTAATACACAATAATTACAATTTTCAATAACTAAACAAATGACACTTAACCTATTTGATATGTAAAAAAAAGATGTTTAAACTAATTGATGTTAAAACTTCAATTGTTTTCTATTAAAACCTAATTGTTAAGCAGATCAAGAAAATAATGTATAATTTCTATAATTATTAAAGTTAAATGACTTAATTTAAAATATCATGAAACATAAAGAACTAAAACTATATTTTTTTCTATTTTATTTATAACTCTTGGTTTTATTAAATAATTGTTTTTTGAACATTTCGTTTTAAGAAACGCCATTTGTTATAAGAATTCCATTATTTAAAAACTTTAATTTATAGTAAATTTTACTTTAAATTGTTTATCAAGAAAATTTGTTTTTATAAAACCTTATTTTCCAAAATACCATTTTAAAATATTTCTTTTTTTTAAAAAAACGATTTTTAGAAAATTTCAAATTTTATAAAATGTTTTTAAAGTGTGTTTTTTAATAAAAGTATTTGATTTTTAAATTATCAAAAACTATTTTTCTAGTATAAAAAGGTAAAAGACTTTATATAATTATGAATATGAGAGCTAATATAATTATTTAATTGAAAAGATAATTAAATATGATTATAAGAAAGTGACAAGTGAAAATAAAAAAAATAAGAATATGACAAGTGACAAAAATATTTTTGTTTATTATAATAGAAAAAAAAGATTAGATTTACCATTCAAACCTTTTTATTTGACATGCTTGAGTTTTAAATAAAGGCAGAGTTTGTGTACATAGTCGTGATCTCCTATGCTATTAAATATCATTTATAAAAAATAATTTGTAAGTATATTAATCTATATACTTAATAAATAAGTAAAAGGATAACTCTATACAAATATAACCAACTTTTCTAACTGTCATAATTAAGTTTATGTAACTTTTTTTGTCATAATTAGGTCATTCAAATTAATATGTATGTTTTAATCCAATAGAAATAACCTGAATATCAGGTTATTGCTAATTTTCTAGATGTTTAACTTATTTAATATGTTAAATGGTGATATAATCATTTTATAAAACAAATAATAAATTAATTTTTTTCAAATTATTTAAAATCATCCACATTTACGCATTATATTTGAAAAAAAAAGTTTTCAAACAATGTGTGTCAATATTTAACGTTTGAAACTTATTTTTTTTTCAAATATCATGCGTAAATGTGGATGATTTTATAAAAAAATTTAATTTATTATTTTCTTTATAAAATGATTATATCATCACTTAACATATTAAATAAGTTAAATATGTAAAAAATTAGCAATAACTTACTATCCAAGTCATTTTATATAAGATCATAACACACATAATAAGTTGAATAACCTAATTGAGAAAAAAAAGTTTCATTGACTTAATTGATACAGTTAGAATAATTGGTTATATTTGTGTGCAGTTATCTCATAAGTAAATGATTGTGTCACGGTCATAATTTTGTGAACACAAGATTTCTTTATTCTTTCCTCACATTGTTATTTCATCTCTTCATAAGTTATTTATTGTCATATATTATTTAACTCGATTATATCCCGTATATTACATGGATTTTAATATAAAATGTTAAAAAGTTACAAATAAAACTATAGAAATTATAAATCAATATTTTCATATAAAATTACTAAATTACTTCCTAATAATTGATATCTATTTTATTTAACTCATGTAATATATAAGTTTCTAATTTAATTATATTTTCTTTAACTAGATGGCATGGTTTGGTGTTATTTTGTGGTTATTTATTGTTTTCTAACTTGTCTTGTAACAAAAATTTGTGGATGCATGATTAATAGACACCAAGTGTTTCAGATTATAGCGGCTTTGCTACTCATCTCCAAGGACAATCAGGGTATGTTTTTCTTAAACTGATTTTGTTCAGTTTCTTTTCAGGCTTAAATATTTTTAATCTACAACTTGCAAATTGCAAATAAAAATACGGCTTTGCTAAAAGATGGTATTTAAAAAGAAAAATTATACAATTAAGGCCATGTTTGAGATTTTATTTAAAATTAACTTATCAAGATAAAATAATGTTTGTTAATGTTAAAAAGACTTTATATTTTAACTTTTTTGGTAATGATAAAAAATTGTTTTTAAGAAACTAAAATATCTAACTTTAAGACAAAACTTTTTAACGGGTAATTTTGTAAAAACATAACCAAGTTTCAATTTTGTTTCAATTAAGTCACTCAAACTTTTTTTTGTTCCAATTAGATAACTTAAGTTTATTTTATGTTTCAATCATAGATATGTGACCTATATAACTTGTAACCATAATTTTTTATTTTCATTTTATATTTTTATTGCATGATGATATAAAAATAAAATGGATTTTGAAAAATAATTTTAATTTTTTTTAGAAATTGCTAAAAAAGTTTTAAAAAAAATCAGATGTAAAGTTATTTAAAATCAGGGGCGGAGGATTAGAAGGGCCCGGGGGTGCCCCGGCCCCCCTGTTTTTTCGCTCAGAAATGTCGATATAATAGTATTTCGTCCGAAAATCCTTCTGTTCCCTTCGTTTTCTTCCTATAAATCCTTCGGTCCCCTACGTTTTCATACTAAAAATCCTTTGGCCCCCTCCGTTTTCTTCCTAAAAATCCTTCGGCCCCCTCCGAACTTTTTTTCAAGCTCCGCCATTGTTTAAAATCTACCAATGGCAAGAATGTAAAGTTATTTAAAATATGGGTGTTAGAAATTAACTCATGAAAATACACAGTAGCAAGAATGTAAAATTCTTTAAAATCTGATGGTTGGGTGTTAATATTCATTTGATTTCAATACCCTTTCAATTCTTTTACACGTATCTTTCATTCACAGCTAGAATTTACGTAATCAATACACGTAATTCCCACAAACTAGAACTCGCCGGAACTGTCATGCGTTTTTGGTAGAAGATGAGCAGAACAGGCATAACCGTCGTGCGTTTCCGGTAGAAGATGAACAAAATAGTCATTACCGACGTGCGATTCTGTCCATACGTTTCTGGCTGTGTTTCCGGTCGCTACTTTTCCGGCGGTGTCGGCGAAGAAGATGTGTGTTTCTGGTGGCTGTGTTTTCAGTCGCTACTTTTCCGGCTGTGTCGGCGAAGAAGATGAGTTTTGGTGGTGGCTATGGTTAGTTCGATGAAGAATAACCGGGAAAACTTTGTTTTTCAATTAGGTTTTAAACTTTTAATTGGTTGAGGTTTGAGGGTGTCGAATATCGTAGCATATGAGCATCTCTTCGTTTCTTACACCTAGCTAAATTAAAGAGAGATAATTATAAAATTTGACCTTTTATGTAGGTTTTTTATTTAGGATTAGAACATAAATCAATCTTAAGTTATTTAATTAGAACAAAAAAAAGTTTAAATGACTTAATTGAAACAAAATCTAAAGTTGGTTATGTTTTTATAACATTTTCCCTTAGGCATATGGAAACTTGGAAAGTTAACACAAACACATTTTAAAAATATGTAAATTAATAAGTATTTGATTTTTTAAGTTAAATAATGAATCAGAAACAAGGCCTAACTCCACCTACCCTTTCCATGTTATGAAGGTAACTTACGTAGACATACTTTCCACCAACTAATTCCAAGCAACTCAACAGGTCATCGGAATCCTCTCCTCAATCCACTCATGTCTCTTCTTCTCAGTCATGGAACTATGATGTCTTTATTAGTTTTAGAGGAGCAGATACCCGTAAAACCATTGTGAAACATCTTTATACAGCTCTTGTGTATCAACAAATCAACACTTACAGGAACGATGAAGTAACCACTCCTTCATTGGTCATCAAGAGTATTCAAAAATCACGGATAGCCATCATCTTATTCTCAAAAAATTATGCTGCTTCTTCTCGTTGCTTGGATGAACTTGCATTTATCATGAAAACCAGGGATGAACAAGGGCAAATTGTTATACCTATATTCTATGATGTGGAACCCTCTGAAGTCAGAGAACAAACAGGGCTTTATGGGGCAGCTCTTCGCAATAATGAATTTGGTTACAACAAAAACAAAGTTCAATCCTGGAGAGAAGCACTTACATGGGCAGGTGGCCTTGCTGGATGGGAGTGTAACAACAGGTAATTAAATTTCTTTCTTGTGCTAAAAATCTACATTATTTTCCTACATACATAACGATCATTATAAAGTGAAATCTAGCTAGGATAATGCAAATTGTTTTTATGGAAATGTACTTTACACATTAATTGAGGGGCAGTGGCACTCGCCTCACAAGGTGGGACTACACTGGATACGTGCTGGCTCAATAGGCCAATCAACCCAAGCATTGGATTAGGTTCCCAAAAATATAGGGCCTTTATTTTTTTAATTTTTTTTTCAATGTAGTGGGTTTTTTTTTGGCAAGTGGGCTTTTTTTTTACATGTGCGCTGTGAAAAGAATGTAAAATTCAACAAAGTCCAACATAAAAGTCTTTTACTATTCAAATAAAAAATTCCAAAAAAAATTAATTATAAATATTTTATAAAAAAATTGTATTTAAAAAACTAGAAAAATAATGTTAATCTAAATATTTTATACATGTAAATATAAACAAAATTCCTTTTTTAACTCCATTAAATACAAACTTTTAGTTTGTTATTGTCAGTTCCAATCCCGGGTAAAAGGAGGAGGGTTTTAATATACATTTGAACACTCGGAATAGAAAAAGAAATAACTCAATTATGCATATATACTTTTGCCTCAACAGTGAGTGACAAGCAAGTTGTCGGTGAAGCCCTTGACCACTTAGTGTAACAATCTGATCAACTAGTATTTCTATGCCACGCAAAATGAGCGGGTCGGGTCAAGTTGGGTAACAGGTTAGAACGGCCTTCGGTCAATATGGGTTGGGTCAGAACGAGTTTTAAGCAAAATCAGTTTGGGTCTAAATGGACTACTATTTAAAAACATCAACTTAATTAGTCTTTGTTAAAAGGTGTTATAACTAAGCAAATAGTTCATTAGGATAATTTTTTGTTATTTTTTCATCAAATATGTTATTAATTATTATTCGAATATTTAAATTCATTCCATTCACATAATTTTTAAGTTACCATTTTGACCCTTATTGTGTTTAAGTCTCATCTCAACCATTTCCATGTTATGATATTATCCATTTCAACCCCTTATACAAAAATTATTTACCCAAACCAACTCATTTCTTTTGATTGGGTAAAAATTGACACCTCTATGTATCACTTTCTTCCGTCTTTCTCAGTGTGATAAAACCCTAAAAAAAGTTGGGCCCTTTACGTATTGGAGGCCTAGACATCTGCCTATAATTTTCTACACTTGAGCCACCCATGTATGATAGCTTCTCCTTTTTGTGCACATGAGCTCATTATATCATTTATCCAATATGCAGGCGTGATGATGTCAACATCAGGAGAAAAGTTTGTGACCATATTTTGGCCATACTGAGTTCTGACTTGTCAATATTTGAAGAAAGTTGTGAAACAAGTACCAACACACACCTTATTGGCATGGAGACCCGCATGCAAGAGCTGAAATCACTTCTAGAAGTTGGGTCAGGTGGTGTTTATATGGTTGGAATATGTGGAATGTGGGGTAGTGGTAAGTCTACTCTCGCTTCTTTTGTTTATGACAAAATAAGTCATGAGTTCGAAGGTTACTGCTTTGTCAAAAATGTTAGAGACAGATCAAGAATGCATGGATTGAAAACCTTACAAGAAGAGATTCTCTTAAATGTTTTGAAATCAAAAGTGACGTTCACGAACCTTGAAGAAGTAACATACATGATGGAGACAAGCTTTCGTGAAAACAGTGTTCTAATTGTCCTTGATGACGTAGACCACACTGACCACCTTAAGATGTTAGCTGGATCCAAAAACTGGTTTGGTGAGGGGAGTCGAGTTATAGTCACCACAAGAAACCGGGATTTGTTGAATGATCGCAAGGTTCGAAAATATAATGTGAGGATGTTAGATGATACAGAGGCTATTGAAGTCTTTAGTTGGCATGCATTTGGGAAACGGGAACCCTTACAAGGTTTCGAGAAGCATTCGCTATCTATGGTTTCTAAATGTGGTGGGCATCCCTCGGCACTTAAAAGTTTAGGTTCTTTTCTACATGGCGGATGCGGGAGTGAGTGGATGAGAATCTTGGATAGATTAGAAGGTATCCCAGTTAATGAAATTCTGAAAAAGTTCAAAATACGTGATGATGGAGTCGATAGAAAATCTCCAGTTGATAAAATTCTGAAAAAAATTCAAAATACGTGATGATGGAAAATATTTTTGATTGGGGTCTTGGAGTTGGGTACCCGTGATACTTGTGCCTTGTGGTATTAAGTCATGTAATTAGATGTTTCGATATCCCAAAAATATGTTTGAAAATCAAGCTTATGATGAAAATAAAGATATGATTCTATTGCGGGAAGCTCAATGTAATTTGTATAAGGATACTTACTCAGACCCTCCGGTGTGCCCCCTTGCTGGGCGTGGAGGGGCGTGGCACACCGCCCCCCCTAGGGCGTGATCAAGGCGTGAGTGTGTCTTGTGGCTGGAACAACGGCGTGGGTTGGGAGGGCAACGGGAGAAATAGCCGTTGGGCTTTGGGAAGGCAAAGAAAAAAAAAAAAAAATTTTTTACCTATTTAAACCCACCATTCACATATCAAACCCAAAAAAATATTTCCCATTTCTAACATTCAACACAAAAAAATACTCACTCTTCCCATTTCAAACTTTCTTAACCAAAAAAATAATTTTCATGGATCCCAACCAAAACCCAAATTACTATAACCCAAACACTCCACCAAACCGAAACCCTAACACGCCACCTCCGAATTGGGTCTTTACCCCTTCTCCAACACCGAACACTTAACCGGGCTCGACCGCGAAATTGCCGAGCGGGAGAAGGATAAAATTCGTAATAAATATAGAGATAATTAATTTGTATTTTTTTTATTAGTTTGTAATTTTTTTATTAATTTTTTTTATTAGTTTGTATTTTTTTTATTAATTTTTTTATTAGTTTGTAATTTTTTTTTTAATTTGTAATTTGTTTTTATTAATTATATCTCAATTTAAATTAAAAGGGAATGATGACGTGGAGTGAGTGGGTAATGGGGCATTTCCACCAAAATGGTGGGGTGAGTGGTTGTGGTGAGTGCTTATGTGGCGCCTACGTGGCGCACACGTGGAGTGAGTGGGTGCCTTGGCACACCCACTAGTCTCACCAAAGGGCATTTGTCCCAATGGTACCAATGTGTGTTAAAGGTGTTCTCCCTAAAATAAGTTGAGGGTTATAGTCACATAGTGGACAAGAAGGTGGAAAAAAAATTTGCTGTTAAAAAAAAAAAGGATACTTACTCAATGTAAATATGGATGGCTCACTGTTTCATTCGTTGCAATGTCAAATTTATAAATTATATAAAATATCATATCTTAAATATTGAAAAAGAGAATCAAAAGAAACCAGATGTAAAATAAAACTGTTAAGCAACTTTGATGACTTGTATGTTTGTGTTTTCATGATTTTATACCAAATCACAGATAAAAAAAAGTTCGTTATAATAGTAAATCAATATTTTATAAAAAATATTTTTTTAAATGTTATAAGAGAAAAACAAAAGATATATGACAAACCCACATGTAGGGGTCTTCACGAACCAAACCGAGCGAGTGTATGCTCGTGCTCGTCTCGTTTTCAAACTAAGCGGCTCGTCTTGGTTCGGATTTGCAGAATCGAGCCACATGTTGTGCTCGTTGCTCGGCTCGTTTTAAAACCGAGCGACTTGGCTTGGTTCGGTTTTTGCTTGGTTTAAAAAATAAATTTTAATGCAGCAAATAACTACCAACTGCCATCTAGTTGGTTATTATAGTTAAATATCAACACTCACATTAGTATCTAACAATCCCAAACCACAACAATCAAATTTGAGATTAAAAGAAACCATGCTCAATAGCAATAATCTCAAACAATGACAAGATTTTTTCAAAACATAATCTAAAGAGTCTAAACCTCTAAAAATACATCCAAACATCCATACTAGTCTAAGCAAAAAGATCGCAACCAGGAGTAAACGAGCGGCTGAGTATTGAGTATTTGAGAATTAGGCTTTAACGTGAAACAAATGGTTCTGGGAATCAATTTTAAATTTTTGGGTATTGAGTATTTGCTTATTAATTGCATGGGGTTTGCTACGACAACCTCAATCATGAGTTCGATTATCTGATCTTTGGCGTACACCTCAATGAGTTTCTGGATTTGTCCTCCTTAGTTCTTGTCTCTGTGTGCTATCAAGAAGAAGGGGATGTGGTGCTATGAAGAATACAGGAGCTTAAAAGGGTTGAGAATTGTACCACATGCTAAAAGTGTTGTACCTATATATAAATGGTCCAATTGCTCAAAGAAGAGGATCCGCCCTTCGTCGTTTATTTCATTGGCATAGTGTAACAAACCCTAAACGTACGGAGATATATTGATGGCTTCGGAACATCCATCAAGGTCACCGGAGTGTTCGTTCTTGAAAATTTGATGGTTGCGGTGGCGCGTCCTTCTCACGCACTGGCGGTTGAGGTTTATCGTTGTTCTGCTCTTGATCCCCGGGAAGACGGGGGTTTAAATTTAATTTAATTTAATTTTTTTTTGAAAGTTCATATGAAGCTACATAAATAATTAAATAGTTCTTTTGGGTTAAAAGGAACAAAACGCGTTCATCCCTTTTAAGCAAAAGCAGCTCCTTCTAAGCTTTTAGTTGCCTTTACCCTTCTTTCAGTTCAAAATTTACATCAAATTCAAATCTAAGTTCATGTCTTCCATTGAAGCAGTGGAGCACTTGCGGATTCCTCTACAAGAATTATCCGATGCAAGTAACGGATTTTCCGATCAGAATCTCATTGCAAAAGGTGGTTTTGGGAGGGTATATAAAGGCGAATCTGTAAAACATGGCAAGATCGCTGTAAAGATGTTGGATCCCCGGCTAGGCCAAGGAGACCATGAATTTACAACAGAGATTTCTTTGCTATCACTTTATAAACATGAAAACATTGCCTCACTTATCGGATTTTGTGATGAAATAGGGCAGAAGATACTTGTTTACATGTATGAAGGCAATGGGAGTCTGGACAAGCATTTAAGCAACAAAGATCTAACCTGGATCCAAAGACTTCAGATTTGCCTAGATGCTGCCCGTGGGTTACAGTATCTTCATGATGATGTTGGAGCTGACCAAAGAATTCTCCACCGCGACGTCAAGAGTGCAAACATTCTTTTGGATGAGAACTGGAAAGCTAAAATATCTGATTTTGGATTGTGTAAAGTAGGCCCTGCGAATAAGCAGACAACATTTCTTATCTCCAATGCGTGTGGCACACCTGGATATATTGATCCAGACTACTTACTTACAGGTTATCTCACACAAAGATCTGATGTTTACTCTTTTGGGGTTGTATTGTTTGAAGTCTTGTGCGGAAGGCCAGTAATTGTTAGCAAGGACAAACGTGATTTGTTAACCAATTTGATCAAAACACATTGGAGAAGGAAAACATTAGATGAAATCATTATTTCAGATCTACAAAAACAGATAGAGCCAGCTTCCTTTCTCACGTTTACAAAAATTGCGTACCAATGTTTGAAGAGCGGAAATGAACGTCCAACAATGAAGAAGGTCGTGAAACAACTGCAGAAAGCTCTTAATAATCAACTAGTAAGTTGTAGTTGCATAAGGGTTTACCTTTTTTTCTTTTTCTTTTCCTTTTTTTTTTTTTTTTTTTTTTTTTTTGATTTCAGCATTTTAGTCCCCTGTTATTTCAATTATTTACATCATCAGTTTTTCTTTTAATTTACTAGTTGGTGATGCAAAATGAAAGACCACAAAACAAGACAACGTAGTCTTGAAGCTAAAAATAGGATTTATATATAATAATTAGATTTACCATTCAAACCTTTTTATTTGACGCACTAGAGTTTTTAACAGAAATAACTCTACATAAATGTAACAAACTTTTATAACTGTTCTACTGGAACTTTTTTTTTTTGTCTTAATTGGGTCATTTAACTTAGTATGGTGTTCTAATCCTATATAAATAACCTGAAGAGCATGTTATTGTTAATTATCTACATATTTAACTTATTTATATTTAAAATTATCCACATTTACGCAATATATTTGAAAAAAATAAGTTTTTCAAACAATGTGTGTCAATATTTAACGTTTGAAACTTAATTTTTTTCAAATATCATGCGTAAATGTGGATGATTTTAAATAATTTTTAATTTATTAATTACTTTATAAAATGATTATATCACCGCTTAACATATTAAATAAGTTAAATATGTAGAAAATTAGTTGGCCCTTAAGGGCCACAAGTAAAGTTGTACTAATTTTAACGTTATTTTACTTTAGTTTTGTGAAAATAACGTTAATAGTAGAAAACTAGTAATAACCTGCTATTCAGGTTATTTATATAAGATTAGAATACCCACACTAAGTTAAATGACCTAATCATGACAAAAAAAAGTTTCAGTGACTTAGTTGGGACAATATGAAAAGTTGGTTACATTTATGTAAAGTTATCTCTTTTAAATATCGCAAGAGTTTGTTTACGTACTTGACGTAATCTCCTATGCTATTAAATATCTTTTATAAATAATAATTTGTCAGTATTAATAATAAATAAGTAAATGATTGTGTCATGATCATAATTTCGTGAACACAGGATTTCCTTCTTTTTTCATCACATTTTTACTTCATCTCTTCATAAGTTATTAAATGTCGTATATTGTTTAACTAGGTTATTAACCCGTGTATCACACGAATTTTGATATAAAATATTAAATAGTTAGTAATGAAAATTTAGCAATTATAAAACGATATTTTTATATAAAATGATTAATTTACATATTAATAAATATTTTAAGTAATAAAAAAATAATTAAAAACTTTAATCATTATACAAATAATATGTGACCTTTTAATGTGTAATAATTGATATCTTTGAAATAACTAATATTAAAAACTTCAGTTTCTATTATATTAAAAACTAAATTTTATAAATCAATAATATAAAATATAATTTTTGTAATTATTAAAGTTCAACGACTCAATTTAAATTAGCGTTAAACATAACGGAACAAAAATGTAACTTTTTCTGTCATTTTTATTACTTCTGATTTTAAATAAATTAAAAAACGTCATTAGATGATAAAAATCTCATTGCTTAAAAACTCCTTTTATAATATATTTTATTTAAAAAACATTTTTTAAGATACCTTGCTTTTTACATAAATTTCGTTTTTTGAAAATAAAATATTTCTTACTTTAAAAATTTTGATTTTAGAATTTAATTGTGCTTTGTAATAAAAAGATAAATAAGATATTAGTTATTAAATTTTATATTATTTAATAAGAGAGAAAATATAATTATTTAATAAGAGAGAGAATTAAGTGGGGTGATAAAGAGTTGACATGTGGCAATATTAGTGTAAGAATGTGGCATGTGACATTAGTGATGTAAGAGGGTGACAAGTGGCAAAATTGTTACTCTTTTATTACAGAGTATATATATAGATACTTCTTTTATTCGACATTCTAATTCTTATTTCACAATAATTGATATCTTTTTTATTTAACTCGTTTAATACGTAAATTTCTAATTTAATTATATTTTATTTAACTAGATGGCATGGTTTGGTGTTATTTTGTGGTTATTTATTGTTTTCTTTAACCTGTCTTGTAACAAAAATTTGTGGATGCATGATTAATAGAAACCAAGTGTTTCAGATGATAGTGGCTTTGCTACTCATCTCCAAGGACAATCAGGGTATGTTTTTCTTAAACTGATTTAATTCAGTTTCTTTTCAGGCTTAAATGTTTATTAAAATGCAGAATTTTTTAATCTACAACTTACAAATTGCAAATAAAAATACGGCTTTGCTAAAAGATGATATTTAAAAAAGAAAAATTATACAATTAAGGCCATGTTTGAGATTCTATTAAAAATTAACATATCAACTAATTTGTTTTCTTTTAATAAGTCAATAAGTTAAAATAATGTTTGTTAATGTTAAAAGGACTTTATATTTTAACGTTTTGGGTAATGATAAAATATTGTTTTTAAGAAACTAAAATTTCTAACTTTAAGACAAAACTTTGTACTTTTTGATATGAGTTAAAGTAATGATATTTTTTAACTTATTAACTTAACTATTTTTCATATATTGAAAGCTGACACAAACACATTTTCATAAACTTTATTTCAAAAAATTATAAATTAATAATTATTTGTTTTTAAGTTAAATAATGAATTAGAAACAAGGCCCAACTCCACCTACCCTTTCCATGTTGTGAAGGTAACTTACATAGACATACTTTACACCAACTAATTCCAAGCAACTCAACAGGTTATCGGCATCCTCTCTTCAATCCACTCAGGTCTCTTCTTCTCAGTCGTGGGAGTATGATGTCTTTATTAGTTTTAGAGGAGAAGATACACATAAAACCTTTACAGTTTATCTTTATTCAGCTCTTGTGTATCGACAAATCAACACTTACAGGGACGATGAAACACTTACTAGGGAAGTATCCATTCGTTCAACGCTCATCAAGGGTATTCAAAAATCACGGATTGCCATCATCATATTGTCAAAAAATTATGCTGATTCTTCTTGGTGCTTGGATGAACTTGCATTTATCATGAAAAACAGGGATGAGCGAGGGCAGATTGTTATACCTATATTCTATGATGTGGAACCCTCTGAAGTCAGAGAACAAACAGGGCATTATAGGGAAGCACTTCGCAATCATGAATTACTATACGACGACAACAAAGTTCAATCCTGGAGAGAAGCACTTACATGGGCAGGTGGCCTTTCTGGATGGGAGTGTAGCAATAGGTAATTAAATTTCTTTCTTGTGCTAAAAATCTTATCATTATTTTCCTACATACATGGCGATCATTATAAAGTGAAATCTAGCTAGGATAATGCAATTTGTTTTTTATGGAAAGGTACTTTACATATTGTAAATAACGTTACAAATCATTGGGATGATCAACTTCAAACGATAACTTTAAGCCATGGACTCTTTCGGAGCAGCCTCTCTATCCTAATTGGGATAGGGGTAATGTTTGTATCTATCATCCCCCAGACTCTACTGAAAGTGAGAATATACTGAGTAAGGTTGTTGTTGTTGTTGTACATTACACATCGAGGGACAGTGGCACTCGCCTCACGATTACACTGGCCACTGGGTACGTGCAGCGCTGGCTCATTGGGCCAAGCAACCTAAGCACGGGATTAGGGCCTCCATTTTCTAAAAGTTTTTCAATGTAATGGGTTTTTTATTTGGCAAGTGGGCTTTTTTTTTTACATGTGGGCTCTGAAAAGAATAGAAAATTCAACAAAGTCCAACATAAAAGTCTTTTATTATTCAAATGAAAAAAAAACTTCCTAAAAAAAAAATTAATTATGAATATTTTATCAAAACAATTGTATTTAAAAAACTAGAAAAATAAAGTTAATCTAAATATTTTATACATGTAAATATAAACAAAATCCCTTTTTTAACTCCATTAAATATAAAATTATAGTTTGTTATTGTCGATCCCAAGCCCGGATAAAAGGAGGAGAGTTTTTAATGTAACCGTCAGTGAAGGCCCCAACTTGTTATCCCGCTTAGGGCCTCCAAAATGGTTAAGCTGGCCTTGGGTACGTGTTGTTGTTGTATATGAAATTAAAATTGAGGCCTCTAGTTAATATTTTTTTCTTTATTGAATAATATGGTTAGTACTTTTTATTTTATTAACGGCGTTTGGTCCACTACAATTATTCAAGTTCGATCCCACCTGTGACGGTATTTCAACCAACTATTTTGATGCTCTAGGCCAGACTCAAGCTCAAACATATATTGATCGGCCATATATTCATCTCTAACATGTCAAATATATATTAGCTTAACAAGGATAGGAGGTTAAGTTCAAATGACAAAACTATTAAAGTTAAGATATTACTAGCCTTAAGTTTCTTTGTCTATCATAATGCCATCGATTAGACCAACCAATGAACAAACTACACATTCTATATATATTACTAAGATATAAACCAAATATTTAACTATGGGTAAACATTTAGAATTTAAAGTATAAAAAGAATTAATCCTATTCTAATTCAATCAACATGGAGTTTGCCGAAAAATTATAGTAACACCTATCAATTCATTAAATATCTTTAAACATAAAGAACAAAAACCAAACTAGAAAGTCAATCTCTAACTCTTATAAACAACTTAAACAAAAGAGGAATTGGCCGGATTAAAACCATAATGTTCGAATATTCAAATTAGATTTTTGAGCTATTGATTTTCGGTCTTATAGGAAAGAATAAAAATGCATTTAAGCACAACCAACTATACAATTTATGCATATAAATTTGAACACTCGGAATAGAAAAGAAATAACTCAATTATGCATATATACTTGCCTCAACAGTGAGTGACAAGCAAGTTGTCGGTGAAGGCCTTGACCACTTAGTGTAACAATCTGATCAACTAGTATTTCTATGCCAGGCAAAATGAGCGTTTAGGAACATGTTAGAACAATAGAACGCACTCGGGTCAAGATGAGTATGGGTCAGAACGAGTATTAAGCAAAATCAGTTTGGGTCTAAATGGATTGTTCTTAAAAAACATCAACTTAATTAGTCTAAGTTAAAAGGTGTTATAACTAAACAAATAGTCCATTAGGATAATTTTTAATTATTTTCTAATCAAATATGTTATTAATGATTCTTTAAATGTTTGAATTCATTGCATTCACATAGTTTTTAAGTTACCCATTTTGACCCTTATTGTGTTAAAATCTCATCTCAACTATTTGCATATTATGATATTACCCATTTCAACCCCTTATACAAAAATTATATATCCAAACCAATTCATTTCTTTTGATTTGGGTAAAAATTGACACTTCTAAGTATTTTGTTGGTGCTTTCTTCCGTCTCTCTGTGTGATAAAACCCGGCCCAAAAAAAGTTGGGCCCTTTACGTATTGGAGGCCGAGACATCTGCCTATATTTTTCTACACTTGAGCCACCCCTGTATGCTAGCTTCTGTTTTTGTGCATATGAGCTCATCATCCCATTTATCCAACACGCAGGCTTGAAGTCGACTTAATTAGACAAATTTGTGACGACATTTCATACAAACTGGGTTATAACTTGCCAAGTTTTGAAGCAAGTGGTGAAACAAGTGCCAACACATACCTTGTTGGCATGGAGACCCGCATGCAAGAGCTGAAATCACTTCTAGAAGCTAGGCCAGGTGGTGTTTCTATGGTTGGAATATGTGGAATGTGGGGCAGTGGTAAGTCTACTCTTGCGTCTTTTGTTTATGACGAAATAAGTCGTGAGTTCGAAGGTTCCTGCTTTGTCATAAATGTTAAAGCAAGATCAAGAATGCTTGGCTTTAAAACCTTACAAGAAGAGATTCTCTCAAATGTTTTGAAATTAGAAGTGACGTTCACGAACCTTGAACAAGGAAGATACATGATGGAGACAAGATTGCGTCAAAAAAGTGTTCTAATTGTCCTTGATGATGTACCCCACCCTAACCACCTTAAGATGTTAGCTGGATCCCCAAACTGGTTTGGTAAGGGGAGTCGAGTTATATTCACCACAAGAAACCAGAATTTGTTGAATGATTACAATGTTCGAACACATAATGTGAGGATGTTAGATGATACAGAGGCTATTGAGGTCTTTAGTTGGCATGCGTTTGGGAAACGTGAACCTGTACAAGGTTTCGAGAAGGAATCGCTATCTATGGTTTCTAGATGTGGTGGGCATCCCTCGGTACTTAAAAATTTAGGTTCTTTTCTACAAGGCAGACGCCGGAGTGAGTGGTTGAGAATCTTGGTAAGACTAGAAGGTATCCCAGTTGATGAAATTCTGAAAAATTTCAAAATACGTGATGATGGGGTCGGTGAAAATATTTTTGATCAGCTTCTTGATTGAGGGTCCTGGAGTCGTGTCCCCTTGATGCTTGTGGTATTAAGTCATTTAATTAGATGTTTGTGATATCCCAAAAATATGTTTGAAAATCAAGTTTATGATGAAAATAAAGATGATTCTATTGCGGCAAACTCAATGTAATTTGTATAAGGATACTTACTCATGTAAATATGGATGGCTTAAAAGAGAAACAAAAGAAATTAGATGTATAATGAAACTCTTAAGCAACTTTGATGAATTGTATGTTCGTGTTTTGATGAATTTTTAGTTCATGAGATTAATGCCATTGTGAAAGAACTAGGTTACTCTATAAAGGAAATAATGTTTTACCACTAGAAGGTTATGATGGATTTGAACTTTGGTCTAAGAGTTCTAGGCAACGATGATGACTACATTTTTTCTTCTTCTTTTATTTAAATTTGCTAATCTCTTGTTTCTCTTCACACCTTGTAGAGAGATACCCATTAAGCACAATACAATACATTAGGTATGAGTAAAGATGTTGGCGCCTATTTTTTTAACTCACCAATACAATACAATACAATTGGTGTTATAATTATGTTTTCTTCGCATATGTACATAGCTTGTGCTTAATCGCTGAGTCACTTTTTGAATATAATTGAAAGTTCCTCCTTTCAAAAGAGAATATATACATCGGGTGGTAAGGTTTGGTTGTTAACCCATCAACCATCACCCATCACCAAGATCAAGTTAAATCTTTGCATTTTTTTCATTATCTTTATTTTATATGTTTAAGAATATCTTCTTTTATGTGTTTCTGAAAATTCATCACTATTTCAGATTTAAAGCAAAGGTAAGTTTGTGTTACATTGTAAATATATATTTGTTGTTACGACAACTTACACTGTCGTAAGATCCTAAACGTTCATGAATTAACATAAGCACATAAAAGAAGATAGTACATGTATAATAAAAATCGTGAAAAAAATCAATGATTTAGTCTATTCTTAGCGATGAGTAATGGGTTTTCACTAAACGTTCATGAATTAACATAAGCACATAAAAGAAGATATTCCCGTACATGTATAATAAAAATTGTGAAAAAAAATCAATGATTTAGTATATTCTTAGCTACTAGTGGGTTATATTTGATTCATGTCCTCTCTTTCTCTATGTGTGTATGTGTGCATATACATATATATTGTGTGTGTAATTGGGATTAAAATATAACTCACTATTATTTACTAACCTAAATACCTCTGACAAGATCATTCCAAATCTTTGGATTTTTTTCGAACATTATTGTAATACATGTAGAATACTTTCTTCCTTTATATGCATGTGTAAATTTATTATCGTTTAAGAGTTAACATCATTGTAAGTTTTTATATGTTAAAAGTTACAATGATGTAAGTCAAAAACTTAAAACGAAGAAAAATTTTAAACGGTGATGAATTTGCACATACACATAAAACAACAAAATGTTTTACATGTGTTACAATGACATTTGGAAAAAAATTCAAAGATTTTACTTAATCTTAGCAAAGTTATTTGGGTTGATAAAATAAGAGTAAATTATAAAAGTTTCCAAGATATATATATTTGTGTGTGTACACACCATGAAATCTCAAGTCTCAACAACCTCAAGGAAAATAGGCGCTTTCTTGGTGTTCCGAAATTTATCACTCAAGTACCTACTATAAGATCATCTTTAATACCTACCCCACTGAAATCTCCCTCATCAAAATTTTCTATCACGTCATCACCCCACTAAAAACCTTAAAACCCCACAATGGTCAACCCACCGGAAAACCTTCCCCATTGTGAGAGAAGAGAAAGCGAGGTGTGAGAGGGGGGAGAATGGGGAGCGGGGCCGCTGGCCGTTGCGAACTGAAGCCGCTGGGGGAGGGGCGGTGTTCCCACCTTGGCACGTGTCACCGTCGGACCCCGCGTGAAGGGCGGGGAGTGCATTACGAACGGTCTAATAGTAATCATCCATCCCTACGAAGATAACCAACTATCTTCATGTTTCGCTTTCAACTGCACAAGGTAACCACAAAAACATCAAACCAATGATTGATTCTTTACTTCTCAAATATACAAGCATACATTTAAATAAAATATAGAGTTAATTATGATGATGGTCCATGTGTTTTGCCTAGAATGCACTTGTAATGCCTAACTTCAAGAAATTATATTGGTGACCGAACAGTTTGTAAAAAATGTAAGACAGATGATCCCTGAAATGGATGTCGGTTAACTTTCTCTGTTAAGTGGGATATAAAATTACCAAAATACCCTCTATTATTTTAAAAAAACAACACACCACCCCTATTTCCTTCCCCACCACCACCGCCTCCGGCGGCCACACTACCACCACCTCTGGTTCCATAATCGTCAATCCTTTTCCACTCAATACCGTCTAGCCTTTTGACTTTGATTTTGTTTTCCGGTGACATTTCCAAGCTTTCTTCGGTGTTTCTACGGCCATGGTGGACCATAAGCTGCTTAATTAGCATCAGAAAACCGCTAAAAACATTCAAAACAAAGTAGGAATTAAAGAGGCTGTGAAAATGAAATCAAAATTGTTGGAAAAATCAAACAAGGTTACCTAACTACAGATTTGGAGTTTCTATGGATCACCGGAGGAACCATCGAGGATGCACCGTCGGTGACTGTCTTGTGGTAGTCAACAGAGGAGGAGCCGCACCTAACTTTAGAGTTTCTATGGATCATTGGAGGAGCAGAGGAGGAGTTTTCGGGGCCCTCACTTCTGATCACCGCTGTAAAAACTTTTGCGGAATAGGACATACCCAATTTTTGATGATTAAGTAGAACAAGAACAAAGAAAGTCTTAAAGATGGGTGAAGATTTTGAAGAACACAAACAAGAACAAATCTGATATGTAATGTGACGACTAACAATGTAAAGCAAATAAGATTCATTAGTCAACAAGATTACATTACCTGCCCCTCACATGCTCTGAAACTCCATGGATAAAGAATCCATAGAGTTCATGGGGGAGAACTCTCAAGACTACATTGAAGCACACTCTCACACACTCTCTTGTCTAGTTATTGTTTTACAAATGAGAATAATCTCTATCTATAGTGTCACATGACCTAAAACTCTAAAAACAACAAATACAACAAATGATAATAAATAATAAATATTAAATTAAGCTCTAACATTTGTTGTGGTCTTTAGGTCTTTTGGTCATCAAGTGTATTCGTAATCTTGAGTCTTCAGTGGCTCGTGCGGTGATTCGTTGCTTTCTAATCAACGTTTATAATATTTCATGTTTACATCACATCTATCCAAATTAACCTTTGGTCTTGACTTTTCTAGACCCAAAAACTGCCCTTAAAGACCAGACGAGAAACAACGATGAGTGTTTCACGGAGTTGTAGTGGTGGTTGGCGGGAATGGATGGTGTCGACAGTGCCGGAGCAGACGATTTTGGTGGTTTTGTTGGAGAGTAAGATGAAGATGATGAGGCAACCTCTGTATCCAAATTGGGTATACATTCTTAGATCCATATGATGGATCAGTCAGGTATCCGCAACCACAGATCCACCATTCTGAGTGGATGGACCCATATCAACGTCAACAGGGACAAAGTAGTGGATCTTCCAATACTTTTAACTTCAGTGAGATGCAAGCTACGATGGAGTCTATCTTTGGACCGCAACAGTCATGTTACTACTGAGCACTCTCTGATTTTATCAGGTCCATATGCTTTACCCGTGCTTGTATTATGAATTTATTATGTTGTAAACTAAGGGTGGTGGGTGGTGCTAGGGAGAACAATTTTTATTTCTAGGGTGATCTTTTATGTTTTAGTTAATTTTATTATGTATGTTTTTTTGGTAGTAAATTAAGTAGTATCCAGCTGAGATGTTTACGAGGGGTAAGTAGAGACTAAGGTTGTAAAATAAGTGAATGGCTTGCACATCACCGCACATTGAGGACAATGTATCTCAAGTGTGGGGATGAGGGAAACGGAAAACTTTACAATTTTTTATAAATTTTTTTTCAAAATATGTTGTTTTTGAGCGAACTTGATTGGACATGAAAACTTAATTTTCAATGCACTAACGAATACCTACCAAGGCATAGGTTGTCCCTTTAAGTTTCATGAGAGTGTTGCTGACATATATTTTGAGAAAAATGGAAGGAGATGCCTAATTAAGAATAACATGTTTTAAGGTAAATGCATGTGTTGCATGTCGGTAGCCTGATTCCTCCATATATATTGTGAGATTTTGAGCCTTAGAGTGTTATATCTGTGAGATGAATTTCAATTGTTGATTGTGACTGGTATGTGATGAATGCGATAGAATTTGTGTGTTTTGATACATGCTGAAACCTTAAGTGAATAATTGCACTTAAATGATAAGGCATTAGGATTACACCAGTTTTTCCCTTTGACCAGTTTATAAATATGTTTATTTCCCCTAGTTAGACATTTTTGAGCCTATGTTTTGTTCCTAAACAAACTTCCTTTGTTCAATCCGATAGCCGAGAGTTAAAGTTAAAGTTTGTGAAAAGTGTTGATAAGAATCCAAGTATAAAAAAAGGAAAAAAGAAAAAAAAAAGAAGAAAAGAAAAGAAAAGAAAAAAAGAAGAAGAAAAGAATATCAAAAAGAGAGGTTCATGGTAGAATAAAAGATACGTGTTTAGTTGGATTCTTCATCATATTAACCCAATAAATAACCTATACCCTTCTCATAGCCAAAGCCAAAAAGACCAAAAAGACCTTTGATCGGTGCGTTGTTTAATATAGTGGTGGAGGCGTGATTGACATACAAGTTTATGCTCACACGAATCAATACTTGGTTTTGAGTGACAAAATTAATAGCACATCTTCTTCTATCATTAGTGAAACCGAGAGGAGTGATTAATTGTGAGGGGGTGTGTAGCATGTGTGAAAGTCTTGGAGCATGGTACCATTAATTAGGCAAATCTTTATTTGAGAAAAAATTGCACCATATGTTTGTTGGCTTGTCAATCTTGATGTGTAAGTCTATGGGAAACATATGACTTTGAACCTTGATCTACAAAGTGTTTGGAGGTGTGTTGTTAAAATGTATTGTGTTTAAAAGGGTTTGCTTGAGGACAAGCAAATGTGAGGTGTGGGGATGTGATAATGTGACACCTCGCAAATTCTAGGTCAGCAGCTATTTTATTTTAATAATAATGTATATTATTATTTAATACGTGGCACTAGAATAATTTATGATTAGAGTGACACGTGGCACAACAGTCCAAACGCACCGATAATTCGAAGAATTATCGCACGACACTCGCACGTGTCTTGAATAACGAACGTTGATGAACGGATCAAACCATGGTACACTTTCACTGCACTTAGGTTCTGGGGAACCTAGAATAGTTAGAACAATGCTCATATGTCGAGAAACGATGATCGTAACTGAGGAATTCGGGAAATTCGGTTCAAAACAATGAAATTGGGCTTATTGGGCTCAACTGGGACCCATCGCGGTATGCGATGGGCACCCAAATGGGCCTTCGCGGCACGCGAAGCCCAGGCGGGAGAATTTGAATTCTCCGAAATCCATCGCGGTAGGTGACGACCGATCATTTTCCATCAACGCGATACGCGGCGTGTTTCGGGAACCGAATGATTATTTTAATCATCGCGCTACGCGAAGGTGCTTTTTGCCAGATGTCGCGGTACTCGACGACACCTAACACGCAAAATCTTTATTTAACCAATGTTAATCATTTCTGCGACTTCTTCACTCAATCTTTCGACTGAACCAGTCCTATACGGCCATTAACGACCTGCAACCCCACCATCATCCATCTGAAGCCACTTTGAAGCTATTTGGGAGCCATTTTTGAAGACTTTGAAGGTTTGGAGCTCAAAGGAACACCAAGAACACCATACTCCTTCTTTGCTCGCGATTGAAGCCATCTCAGAAGACATTGAAGGTTTGGAGCTCAAAGGAACACCAAGAACACCATACTCCTTCTTTGCTCGCGATTGAAGCCATCTCAGCCCCTTCTAGAGCTGTTCTAGACCTGTTCAAGTTTTATTTCGACATTCCAAGGCCTTGTGAGGTAGTTTCCATGTTCCATCTAGCTTAAAAACACTTGAAATCACACATGCAAGCCATTTTGGCCACATGCATCACTAACACCACCTTAATCACGAAATTTGAGTTTATGAATTTGCTATTTGATGATTCTACCTACTGATTTGATGATTTAAAGATGATCAATGGTGATCTTGACTTGGTTTTATGGTTATTTAGTGATTTTAGTATAAAATGGGTACTTTTAATTACATGCATGTATGATCTAGCTAGATTCAAATGATTTTGAATATGAGTATGTGGATCTTGATGATGTGGGAAGTCATGTGGATGATCTATGATGTTATTGGTGGTCAAATTGTTGGTTTATAGCATTATTTCCATATTTAGAAACTTTAATATTATGAAATTGTGATTTATGATGAAATGGCCACATGCATGAGATTAGATCGATGGTTTATGCTTAAAATGATGTTTAGAAACTATTATGATGATTATTGATGAGCATGGGTAGTTAGAATGGTCAAAATGTCATTATTACTAAAAATAGAAACTTTTTGTCACAAGTTTGCTAATAGATGATGAGTTTGATAATGTTAAGTGTCTAGCATGCTTATTTGATGTTAATATGATGATATTGAAGGATTGATGTCGTTGAAAGCATGAATAATGTGTATCTTTCATATGCTACCATAAATAGTAACTTTATTTTACGAAATCGATAAATGATAGCATGTTAGTCGTAACGGTTATGATTAAATGATTATTTAGGACTAAGACGGTGATATTATGATGAGATTGGTATCTAGACTTTGTAACATATGCTTATTTTTGTGACTTTCTAAAAATAGTAACTTTTACGCGCAAAACATGCTAAACCGGCTAAGTGTAACTATGTGCTATGTGATAACATGCTCACCTAGGATAAATAAACATATTAGAATAATCGGAATATGATTTCTTGCATGACATGCCTAATTTGGAAACTTTCCCAAAATAGAAACTTACTATAAATAGTAAGTTTCCTCACGAAAGTGACTTTGGTATCCGCACACTTCACACGACACTAAACTGCACGATACACGAGCACTTGAACCAAAACCGTCACCAACGGTTCGTTAGGTCAAACACGGTCAACACGACCCACATAACAACTTGGAGTTGTAAGACACAAACACGGTCCTGTGAGACCCACATATGTGAGCACAAACTTATAATACCTATGTGATATAGGTAACTGCTAGCCGGTGAGCTACACTATTCTCACATGATTTCTCTACACAAACGCATGTGAGTTTACAGCCCCACTTTTACTCTTCAACTGATTTTACTTAACTATTGGGGTGAGAATACTATGAAACTGCTTTAGATGTATGACTGGTATGTTGTAAAAACCATTTTCGAGTGTAACTATTATCGCATTAAGTCCTCACTTATCCTTACAGTTAGTTGTATGACAAACGAGTCGTTATTACGTAGTACTACTGGGTTTGACTAGCCCCGCTCGGCACCAATGTTGACTGGAGGTCATAACGAGCGTAATATCGATGTTGATGTCGGGTTCAGCGATGACCCGCGGAGGCAAACGGAAACAGTCGAGTTTCGGTAAGATGAACTGACACACTCAACGGATCGTAGAATCCAACAACTAAACTTAACATACCCAGTATATGTCTGTTTACTATTTCTGTCTGTCTAAACTGTGAACTCACCAACTTTTTAGTTGACACTTTTCGCATGTATTCTCAGTTAACTAAATGGAGCACAAGCTAGGACGTGCACAAGGAAGCACTATGGAGTCTGTCATGCATATAGATTCTGTTCCTAGGCTTGTCTTGTTATTTCTTAAAACAATTATCATTTTGTACTGTTTGATACAATTTATGTTTTCCGCTGCAAATTTTTACTTACTTATGCTGTTTAAAACATTTCCCGCTGCATGTTAATGAAACTTGTATTATTTTACAAAACTGTGTGATTGTGTAAGTCATATAGAGTCGTTCTATATGACCGAGAGCTGTGATCCTGGCCACGTCACACCCGCGCGGTCTAACACCGCACGTGGGAATTTGGGGGTGTGACAGATAACAAGGGTTTGAATGGGTAATTTAACTGTATAATGGGATGTTCTTGAGTGTTTTGACATGATTATTCATTCGAATAGAAGCTACCATGTGTTCATGTCGGTTTGCAGGTTAGATGAAGCAAAATGATGATTTTAGAAGGTAGTCAGGCAACCGGAAGCAAGAACAAGCAATTTGGGATGCAAGAAAATGAAGTTATGAAAGCACAGGCCGTAACTTTTGGTTTACACGTCGTAGCTTATGGTCTGGGAGTTGTAATATCTGTGCATTTAGTCATGGTAGTCATAAACAATGTTAGAACAATGTGTATTTACATTCAGTATGTCAATGTGATTCATGAGTTCATGTTTGTGTTTGTGTGATAGGATCTTATTTAAATAGGAACAAGTATGTATTATTTATTTACAGTCAAATACGCTAGGCAATAACAGTATCGTATTATATCGAAACAGCGGTGGGATGGCGTCAGATAAGGCAGGTAGCCGGACTCTGAGGTATGCCCTATATATATACTGCGTTCGGTGTATTGGGATAGTGTTAGTGCGTAGTGTTCTGACAAATAGGACGACAAACAAACTAATAAAACAAAATCGTAATGCGTAAGCGAGACTGAGTATAGTTATGGGTGACGATCCATAATGATACGAATGTTGAACTTATAATTACGAGTAAACGTCAATAAATAAATAATACGATCAAAAAACGTACGCGATTGCGGGTATACACGTAATTGTGTTAGTTTAACGGTCCGGCAACGAACGAAACATAAAAATAAGTAAAATAAATTATTTTACATTTTTTACAATTTTGAAACTCATCAAAATGATGAGAATAATAACTATTTTGTTTAAAACGAGTAAAATGCGGGTTACGTTTCGAAAACGAGAACCGAGCAACCGAAACGAACCCAAATACCACTCGTAGTATAAAAGCCTTGAAGAAGGCTTTTCCCCTCATTTATGGCAGCCAAACCCTCTCTCTCTCTAAGATTTTCGGTTTCCACTTTCTCACACTAGAAAACATCACTAAAATCTTCATATCTCCTTCGTTTCTTGATGAAAATGGATGATTCTTGAACCTACGCGAAGCTCTCGACATTCTCTACAAGGGAGTACCACAGATCTGAAGTTTTACCCATGGAATCTCGAGGTATTTGAGCTTGAAAAACTCGAAAAATAGGGTTTTTGGATATAATCATAAATCTTATAATCATAAACATTCTTAAACATGAGAACAAGTATTCAAAAGTTAATCAAGTTCAAGATAACGCAAGTCAATCAATGAATCAAAGTCTAGATAATCATAAATCTTATATTCTATGTATGAATACAATGATATAGGAACCAGTTAGAAGTCTTGTTTGCTACTTGTTATAGTTCAGAGTCTACTGCAGACAGGTGAGAACTTTAGCCCCTCTTTTACTGTTTTACAACTGTTTTGGGGTGGAACACGTGACCAATTACTCTCATTACAATCATATTTCAATATTCAAGATTTATGCTATTATGCAAACATTACAGATTCACTGTACAAATTCAACGGATTCATCAACTGTTTTAAAGGATTTATCAATGGTCTTAAAAGAATTTATCAACTGATTAAACATTTTCTACTAAGAAGGTTTTATAAAGTTTCTTTAAACTGTTTTAGATCAATTCTATACAAATGGTTTTATAAATGTTAAAAACTTTTAAAGAATAAGTTTTATAAACTCTTTTACTAAAATCTTGTGTTTTCGATAAAACGATATTTATAAACCTTGTTATTATACAAGGACACTATTCGCTGTATTAAATCAACGGTTTCAAAACAAGGTTCAAATCAATAGTTTTCATGATGGGATTCAAACAAAGGATTTCAATTCATGGTATTCAAACAAGTTATTCAATCATTGGTATTCATGGAATTCACGGAAAGTTTTCAAATCATGGAAATCAAATAAGGCATTCAATCAAAGGGTTTTGTGACAATACGATATTTTCGGGTTAACACCGTTAACAAAAATTAACGGAAAATGTCGCGAAACGATACGAAATCTAATTAGAAGGATTTAAATTGGTCAAATAAGCCCAAACATATTTGAAATAGGGGAAATTGGCTTGTAATTAGTTAAATGAGTCAATTTTGACTATTAGAAGTCAAAATTCGAATTATGGATGCTATTAGGATTTGAAATTACTTTCAATAATCATCTATAGTTAAATTAAACTATCTTAGATTACTCCATTATAGTTATAAGCATCTAGTACATAAGGATTAATGTGGGAATCAAGTAAAAAAAACGAGATTTTGACTTTAAAAAGTCAAAATTCGGCCATATGATTGGGAAAAATTCGAATTTCATAATAGAGAGGCTTGTAACCGAAATTGAACTGTTCAAATCATGGCATTGATGATTTTTAACAGTTACCATATGTTATTAATCCAATTATCAGTCGAATTAAGGCGAAATGAACTCAAAAGTTGTAACCGTTCGAAATGGGTATCAATTTCTCATAGGCCGATCATAATTCATCAAATTATATTCTAACATACATCAGTCGGAGGTATTAGAGGAGTTTACAAACAACAATTTGATCGTAGGAGCAGTGGAAGACGAATTCGAATTAAGAGGCCGCCGAACCACAAGCTTGTAGTCGAGATATAGCAATTCGACATCAAACCAGGTAAGAACCCATCCTTACACAACCTAAAAGATCCGATTAAGGATAACCACATGTTAATTTTGGGTTTTAACATCGAATCGTAGGAGTTTTGATTTCTAGGGTTCTTCGTTTAAACGTTTTGGGGATTTCTAGTTAATTGAATTCAAAACTCAAATCAAACATCACAGAGAGTTTCGAAACTCTCTGTTGATTGAAAACAATGTATCAATTTCATAATATAACATCAAATTCTAAGAGTTCGATTGTTAGGGTTCTTGAGTCAAGCGGATTTGGGGGTTTCGTATCAAACGAGTTTCTTGATCAAATTAAACAACACAGACAACTTCGAAATTCATTCTAGATTGAAAACCATGTGTCAATTTTATGGAATAATCGCGAATTATAAGATTTCAATTCTAGGGTTTTTGGTGTGAAAACGTTTTGGGGATTTCTATGCAAATGCTTATAAAAACCAGATTAACATCCACAGATAGGTTAGAAAATACTTAATCAATGAAAACCCTATGATTTCGTGGACTCACGTTAACGAATCGAATGACTTTGGGTTGGGGTTTGAGAATTTGAGTTTGAAACTGTTACTGATCGATTAACTAAGTTATAATGGATGATAGTTCAAATTAAGATCATCTATAGAATCGGCTGAGTCCTAGAAACAAAAACCCTATGGTCTTGGGTTCGATTGAGTGTGAATTGGGGTTCAATTGGAACCATTTGGTTCGGGTTAGTAAAAACAATAGGGAACCCGATCTATTAAGGGTTAAAACAGTTTAGAATTGAATCTGTTAACAAAAACTAAGATAGACCAACTGGTCCGAGCATGTGTGTGTGTGTGGGAGGTCCCGGGTTCGAACCCGAGGGCTGCCATGTTTTTGTATTTAAACCAAACTTTGGTTTTTAGCCCGTAACTTCTTCGTTTCAAGTCCGATTCGAGTTGTTCAAGTTGCGTTGGAACCGTAACGAAGTCCCGAACGAAATATAATAATAGAATTTATATTTTAACCCGAAAACGAAATCGCGTATACTTACGTTTATTTAAATAAAATCATATACGGTTTTATTTAAATGATTTCAAAGTCACGCGCACCTACGTATGCATATTCTTAACACTCTAACATACGTGTGTTGACACGTATGTAATTTCAAGCACAAATCGACATTTCGAATAACACTAGGTTATTGTTAAAACACAGGTTCTTCGTAGGAGGACTTTCTACACGAGTTTAAGTGTGTTTGATCATTCTGCAACAATCAAAGGTGCGTACACGGCCCCTTTCTTATTTTAACTGTTTTGGGGGAGAAAACATGTGCAACAAACATTTTTGGATACATATCACTTGCATGAGTTAGCTGTTTACATTATGTGACAACATAGCATTTACAAGTCCTTACACTTCGAACCGTTTAGTTTGCCGTAGCGCAAAGCGTGGTAGTTGGAAATAGATCTATTAGGTTTGACAAACCTCACTTGGTAGATGGGATCTACGCAGGTGTTTGACTGACCAAACACTCATTACTATTGTTTGTGCTAGACAATAGTGGCAAGGCAAAACATGCGATAGCATGCAATCGTCAGCTTCGGTGTCGACCACTTATGTGAATAGTATAAATGGCTAGCTATCATGACTATGCATGTGTGATTATGTTATCTGCAAACTTTATATTCAAACTGTGGTTTCAACATTTGCGAATGCTTAAACCTGTGTAATGCACCAACCTTTGGTATCAGAGACATTGGTTATAGCGAACTAGGTTTGCATTAGTAGGCCTAGACTATAACTGTTAGACATTAGACACGCATACCTACACATATCACTTAGAAATTACATATGGCATTATGTAATAGACTTGCTTATACATTCCATGACACTGCACTTACATATGGTATTATGTAACAGACATGGCATCTTCATCATCAGCACCATACATACACATTGTTGATTTGGAGGATGAGGAGCCGGTAGCTCCAGTACCACCATCATCACCAGCACCACCTATCCCATCTCCTCCACCATCTGAGAGAGATGATTCAGACCTGGAGGAGGATCCGGAAGAGGATCCGGATGAGGATCCGGAGGAGGAGCCAGCTGAGGATTCAGATGAGGATTCGGAGGAGGAGCCAGCCGAGGGTACTCAGGATATTCCTGCTGAGGGACCTTCTACTCATCCACCACCTGCATTGGATGTTCTGGAGCCTAAGAGGCAACGGACTGATTCTGAGGAGATTGCCCAACTACGTGAGGACTTGTACTGGGCAAATGATAGGATTGAGTACAATGTTCGGGAACTCTGGGATGCGAATGAAAGACACGATAACCTTCACAACATGGTTAATGGGATGCGAGATGAGATCATCCAGTTGACTGGTCTTCTCCAAGCTTCTGAGAACCGAGCTGAGATTCTGGAAGGCAGACTTGTAGCCTTGGAAGATTTGGTGGTCTCGGAGAATGAAGAAGAGGATGAAGAGGAGGAAGGAGAGGAACCAACACCAGCTGTTGATTCTGATCCTGAATCCACTATTGATGACCCAGAGGACTGATCTAGTTAAACTTATTAGGGGCGGGTTGTGTCCCTACATTAGAAGTTTGAAAACTTTTGTTTTGATTTTGAAAGTATTGTACTCAAATCAGATTATTATCTATTGAAAGCTATTATTTATTGACAACAGTTGTGTTGATTTCTACATTACATGTTTGATGTTTGTTGTATTGTTTACATGTTTCACATTAGACTTTGATAACACTTTAACATTTCTTTTAACTAGGAAGATAATGGCCGGTGAGAACGTACAGATGACAGTTTCTGAGCTCAATGAGCTGATCAATAACAGGGTCGCGGAGGCAATCGCGAACTACGTTCAGACACACACTACAGGGCCACAGGGTCCAGCAGGGGGATTGGTGAATCCACCGGTGTGCACGTTCAAGATGTTCTTGGAGTACTGTAAGCCACATAACTTCAAAGGATCGGAGGGAGCCATTGGACTCATACAATGGATTGAAAAAGCCGAATCAGTTTTTGAGATGTGTAACTGTCCTGAGGAGAATAAGGTAAAGTATGCCACTGGAACGTTGGAGGGTCCAGCATTGACTTGGTGGAACTCGAATGTTCAGACTTTGGGATTGGGTGAGGCCAATGCCTTAACTTGGAATGGATTCAAAACCTTACTGCAGGAGGAGTACTGTCCTCGCAGTGAAATGCAGAAGCTAGAGGAGGAGTATTGGCACCTCAAGATGGAGGGCTCAAACATCGAGGAGTACACGACTCGATCACATGAACTGGCCAGACTTCTACCTCACATGGCTACTCCATCAAGCAAGTGGATAGAGAGGTACATCGGGGGATTGGTGCCTCAGATCCAGGGATTGGTTACATCTGCAAATCCCACAACGATTCAACAAGCTGTTCGTTTAGCACACCAACTAACTGATCAGACAGTATTACAGGGAACACTGCCTAAACGAACATCAGCTACTAAAGTAGGAGACCACAAGAGGAAGTGGGAAAGCAATAACTCCAAGAACTTCAACCAACAGCCTTTTCAGCAGAATCGGAAGCAGGATTCTAACAAGTCTTATCACAACTCGAACAGTGGTCAGCAGTCATCATCATCAGGGGGTTATATTGGTAAACACCCAAAGTGCAATAAGTGTGGATTTCATCATGCTGGGAATCAGTGTGATAAGTTCAAGTGTCAACGGTGTGGTAAAGTTGGGCTTGCAGCTAAGGATTGCCGCGGGGAGCTGCAAAACAATTCCAACAACCAGAATAACAATCAGAACAATGCACAGAAGGGTTTTTTCGAGTGTGGTAAGCTGGGGCACTTCAAGAAGGATTGCCCACAACTAAAGAAAGGCGGGACTAATGATGCAAATGGCAACGGCAATGGAAATGGCAATGGCACCAATAATAACAACAACAATAATAACAACAATGGTGCTAGGGGTAGGGCGTTTGTGATTGGAGGACGTCAAGCACGGGAGGATCCCAACATTGTTACGGGTACGTTTCTCTTAAATAATCACTATGCCTCTATGTTATTTGACACTGGTGCCGACCGGAGTTTTGTATCTAGTTCACTTGCTAAGTTGCTAAATGTTAGTCCCACTGCCTTAGAAAATCCATACACTGTAGAATTAGCTGATGGCAAGTTAATTGTAGTAGAACATATCCTTAAGGGATGTATCCTTGATTTAATGGGTCAAACATTAGAAATTGATCTTATGCCTATCACTTTAGGCAGTTTTGATGTAGTCATTGGCATGAACTGGTTGTCCAAAAACCAGGCTGAAATAGTGTGCCATGAAAAGATCGTTCGTATACCTCTTTCGCATGTAGAGACATTGTATGTACAAGGCGAAAAGACCAGGACGCCACTGCGTCTCATATCTTGTATGAAAGCACACAAATGTCTGCGTAAAGGTCATACGGTAGTTATAGCACTTATAAATGAAAAGCCAGTAGCTGAGAAGAAGATTGAAGACATCCCAGTGGTGTGTGAATTTCCTGAAGTATTTCCAGAAGACTTGCCGGGAAAAACCCAATAATTAATGACCTAGACTATAACCTAAGCTACCCCATAGGACTAAGTGCTATAGGCTTGAAGATACTTAGGACTTAAGTAAACTTAAGTGAGCATTAAGTCTACATCAAGCTTGAAAGATCTTAGGGATACTTTCTAAGATTAGATATCGAGTCAAGGAATTTGAATCGGAATTCTATAACTTTAGAAACCGAATTAAAATTCTCAACACATATTCATTAAAGGATTTTAGAGGCAAGGATCTGTATTCTTAGTATCCTTGATCTGAAATTCTCAATCAGAGTTCATCACAGAATTTCAGGTGCAAGGATCTGTATTCTTGGTATCCTTGATCTGAAATTCTCAATCAGAGTTCATCACAGAATTTCAGGTGCAAGGATCTGTATTCTTAGTATCCTTGATATGAAATTCTCAATCAGAGTTTATTAAAGGATTTCAGAGGCAAGGATCTGTATTCTTAGTATCCTTGATCTGAAATTCTCAATCAGAGTTCATTACAGAATTTTAGAGGCAAAGATCTGTATTCTTAGTATCTTTGATCTGAAATTCTAATCATGATATCATTATCATGTACTCATTATCATTAGGACTTCGTAACTTAGAATCTGTGTAACAGCATTCTTTGGTTGAAGTTCACACAAGGAGATCATTATACTCAATACTGTAAGTATTGAGAACCTAGGTTAATTAACCTAGGACACATATATTAAAACCTAAGGTCCTGATTTTTAGTAAATCAAGAATCTCGGTTTTAACAATCATAATCATATTCATAGTTCAGGAAACAATCATGAATCAATCATAATCAATCAAGAGTTGGAATCCTAGCTTCAAATACAAATGGCGGCCAAGCTCTGGCATACTGAAGTGGTGGTGGGATGTCGGCTGGGCAGGCAGTTTGCTTGACCCTACGTAAGCCCTATATATAAGCTATCTTCAGTATGACAGGGGGAATTCGGCATTTGTATTTGAAGTGAAGATTCGGGAGCAACTGGAATCATTGAACATTAGTCAAACATATGAGATACAATCATCTGAGATATAACCATAGTGTGAAACAATCATTGTGCTAATCAACCATAGATGAGACACCCATTGTGTGTGAATCAATCAAGTTGTGAACATTCATTAAATGTAAACCTTAAGTGAAATTCTTAAGTGATTACATGTTTAGTATTTACTAACATAGGTTAACAAGAATAATGTAGAGCACACAGATGATTTAGTTCTACATGTTAACCACTGTTGGTAAGTGCACACATAATTCAACCATAATTCAATCATAGACTCAATCACAGTTCAACTGAACAAAGATCATGGGATTCTTAATCAATGGAACATACATATAAATCAATACAATCGTATTGCCAAATGCTAGCAAGGGCATGATCGTGGTATATTGAGGCGGTGGTGGGCTGGCGATTGGGCTGGCAGTTTGCTTGACCCTTTTGTATGCTCTATATATAAGCTATCTTCGGTATATCGGGAAAGTGTCAGTGTGTAGGTTTGGTGGAGTGAAATCATGAGACATCGTACATATTCACATGAGAAGTATGCTAATAAGTTAATTGCTTATACGTGTATTTGCTCATATTACAATTGAATGATAATATTAGTAGTATGGAGATATTACTAACTTTATCATGTAAATTCAATTTTATTCTATCTCATTACTGAACCACTTGTGGCTTCTATTCGTAGAATGCCTCCGCAACGTGATCCCAATGGAGGGGGTTCAACAAGTGGCAACGATGATGAGATTAACAAAATTGCCCGGGCCATCGCTGTACACATGAGGGATTTCATTCCGGGTATGGTCACTGATATCACCCAGAATCTTCGGGGAAGTACCAGTGATTCAGCACACAACTCAAATGCCACTAACACCGGAACTGCTAACTTCACTTTCAAGCAGTTCAATGATGCTAAGCCTCCTAAGTATGTTGGTACTGAGGGAGACACCAGTCTACTGCAATGGCTGGAGAGCATTGAGGATATCCTTGACTTCACCGGATGTCCTGAAAATCTGAAGGTCAAGATGGCCTCAAGCGCTTTTCACAAAGGCGCACTCACCTGGTGGAATTCTGAGAAGAACACCAGAGGACGAGAGGTTGCTTTGGCCTTATCGTGGGAAGATTTCAAGAAGGTACTTGTGGAACAGTTTTGCCCATGTCATGAACTGAAGAAACTCGAGGTGGAGATGTGGAATTTAGTTCAGGACAGTGGCGAGAACGCGAAATATACAACTCGTTTCCATGAGTTGTGCATTCTAGTACCACATCTGGTTACTCCTCTATCCCGCAGGATAGAGAAGTACATTGAAGGATTACCCCTAGTCATCAGGGGAACTGTTATGGGGAGTAGCCCTACTACTCTGGAAGCGGCAATTCATCTTGGCGCTACCCTCACTGAAGAATATGTCAAGGCTGGCGTACTTACTCGAAAGGGATACAAACGGCCACAAACGGATGAAGGCAAGAAGCCTGAACAACATCAATCCAAAAAGAAGAAACAGAAACCAAAGACAATCAAGAATTTTGCAGCCATGACTGTAGCTGCACCTACTCAAGCCACTCCCATTACTGCTATTCCACAACCTGCAACGGCCAGAAAGCCCTATACTGGCTTGTTTCCACTTTGCACCAAATGTCAATACCATCACCTCCCCACTACCCCATGCAGAAAATGTCTCAAGTGTGGATGAATGGGACACTTGGCTGCAACATGTCGATCTGCTCATCTAGCTGCTGCTACAACTACCACCGCTAATCCTGCTACTACTGGTGGAAGGGCCTGTTACAACTATGGAGCATAAGGACACTTCAGAAACCAGTGCCCAAAACTCAACCCAGCCGCTACAACTGCTACAGCTCGTGCTTTTGTTATCAGAACATCCGAAGCACGCGAGGACTCGGCAGTCATCATGGGTACATTTCTCATTAATGATCACTACGTTTCTATCATATTTGACACTGGTGCTGATAAAAGTTTTGTCTCTGCTAATTCTGCTCCCATGTTTAATAAACAACCATCTATACTTGATGCTCCTTACACTGTAGAAGTAGCGGATGGTAAGACAATATTAGTGAATTCAATAATTCGTGATTGTGAATTAAGAATAAAAGATCATCTTTTCCTTATCGATCTCATTCCTATGACACTCGGAAGCTTCGAAGTCTTAGTAGGAATGGATTGGTTATCCAAAAACCACGCCGAGATGGTATGCTCGGAGAAATTTATTCGAATTCCTCTACCGTCCGGCGAAATGATGCAAGTTTACGGCGAGAAACCCTACCGCGGATTGAAGATTGTGTCGTGTATCAAGGCTAGAAAGTACGTGAAGAAGAAATATCTTGCGTTCCTGGCTCACGTGGTAGAGAAGAAACCTGAAAAGAAAGCAATTGGAGACGTTCCGGTCATCAAAGATTATTCGGATGTATTCCCAGAAGACTTGCCTGGACTACCACCGATCAGGTAAGTGGTGTTTAGAATCGATCTCGTCCCTGGAGCAAACCCAGTGGCGAAGTCACCATATCTATTAGCGCCGTCTGAGATGCAAGAACTGTCTAGTTAACTCCAAGAACTTCTAGACAAAGGTTTCATAAGACCGAGTTTCTCTCCTTGGGGAGCTCTGGTTCTCTTTGTCAAGAAGAAAGATGGTTCATTTCGTATGTGCATCGATTATCGTGAGCTAAACAAGTTAACAATCAAGAACATATATCCTCTACCTAGGATCGATGATCTATTTGATCAATTACAGGGAGCGACATGCTTTTCTAAAATTGATATACGATCCGGGTATCATCAGTTACGAGTAAATGATGAGGATATACCAAAGACTGCGTTTAGGACTCGATATGGACACTACGAGTTTGTGGTTATGCCATTTGGACTGACCAATGCACCGGCAGTGTTCATGGACTTGATGAATCAAGTCTGCAGGCCATACTTAGATCAGTTTGTTATCATCTTTATTGATGATATACTGATTTATTCAAAGACGGAGCAAGAACATGAGGATCATTTGAAGAAAGTCTTAGAGCTACTAAGAGCTGAACAACTTTATGCTAAATTCTCAAAGTGTGAATTTTGGCTAAAAGAAGTTCACTTCTTAGGGCATGTCATTAACAGGGATGGGATACACGTAGATCCAGTGAAGATTGAGGCAATTAAGAACTGGACTACCCCATCTACTCCAATAGAGATTCGTTCGTTTCTGGGTCTGGCAGGCTATTACCGGAGATTCATCGCGAAATTTTCAAAGATCGCCTTGCCACTTACCACACTGACCCAGAAAAATCAAGCTTTTATATGGGGACAGAAACAAGAAGATGCATTCCAACTTCTTAAGCAGAAGTTATGCAACTCCCCTATCCTTAGTCTTCCAGAAGGCAGTGATGATTTTATTGTCTACTGCGATGCTTCAAACCTTGGACTCGGTACTTATGCAACGGGACAAGGTGATCGCATATGCTTCAAGACAGCTTAAGGTTCACGAGAAGAATTATACTACTCATGACCTTGAGTTAGGAGCTATGGTCTTTGCCTTGAAGATTTGGAGGCACTACCTTTATGGTACTAAATGTGTCATCTACACGGACCATAAGAGCCTGCAACACATACTTAATCAGAAGGAACTCAACATGAGACAACGACGTTGGGTTGAGCTTCTAACTGATTATGACTGTGAGATTCGTTATCACCCGGGTAAAGCCAATGTGGTGGCGGATGCTCTTAGTCGTAAGGAACCAGTCAAACCAATTCGTGTAAGAGCCATGGAGATCAACACACAACCAAACTTGAAAGATCTGATTCGTATTGCCCAACAACAAGTAGTGATTGACAATCAACTGAAGACAGATTTAGACTGCGGAGTTGAGGGTAAACTAGAACCTCGAGCTGATGGGGTTTTATACTTCAACGGTCGCATGTGGATTCCAAAGTCAGAAGAATTGCGCACACTCATCTGTGATGAGGCTCATAAGTCGCGATACTCAGTTCATCCAGGAGCCAATAAGATGTATGAAGACCTGAAAACATCTTACTGGTGGCCGGGAATGAAGAAAGACATAGCACTGTATGTGGGGAAATGTCTAACATGTTCCAAAGTCAAAGCAGAACATCAAAAGCCTTCGGGACTTCTGCAGCAACCTGAAATTCCTCAATGGAAATGGGAGCAAATTTCCATGGATTTCATAACAAAGTTGTTGAGAACTCCACGAGGTTACGATTCGATTTGGGTGATCGTCGATCGACTCACCAAATCTGCTCATTTTCTCCCAATCCGAGAGGATTACAAAATGGAGAAGTTAGCTACACTGTACATCAACGAAATCATCGCTCGTCATGGTACTCCAACATCAATCATCTCTGATCGTGATAGCCGTTTTACTTCTCGCTTTTGGCAATCATTGCAAAAGGCTTTGGGAACCCGTGTTAATCTTAGCACGGCGTATCATCCCCAAACCGACGGTCAAAGCGAAAGAACTATTCAAACACTCGAGGACATGCTTCGTTCTTGTGTGATCGATTTTGGTGGGAGTTGGGATACTCATCTTCCACTCATTGAGTTTTCGTACAACAACAGCTACCATACAAGCATTCTATGTGCACCGTTCGAAGCTTTATATGGTAGGAAGTGCCGATCACCGGTCTGTTGGACCGAGGTTGGTGACTCACAGGTCGTTGGACCTGAACTTATTCAAGAAACAACAGACAAGATCAAAATCATTCAATCAAGGCTTAAGGCCACACGAGATCGGCAAAAGAGTTATACTGATCGACGTCGGAAACCACTTGAGTTTCAAGTTGGTGACCGGGTCTTACTTAAGGTTTCTCCCTGGAAAGGCGTCGTCCGATTTGGGAAGAAAGGGAAACTTGCACCAAGGTACGTTGGACCTTTTGAAATCCTGGAAAGGATTGGTCTCGTAGCCTACAAACTCAAACTTCTGGTGGAGCTAAGCAATGTTCATGATACGTTTCATGTATCGAATCTTAAGAAATGCTTGGCAGATCATGATGTTCAAATTCCACTGGAAGACATTCAGATTCAAAACAACATGCAGTTCATAGAACGTCCGGTCGAAATCATGGATCATGGAGTCAAGAAACTCAAACGTAGCCGTATTCCGATCGTAAAGATACGATGGGAGGGCAAACGTGGTGCTGAGTTCACCTGGGAACGTGAAGACCAGATGAAGCTTAAGTACCATCATCTTTTTACAGTACCTTCGGCTAGTTAATTTCGTGACGAAATTCCCTTAACTAGGGGAGACTGTAACATCTGTGCATTTAGTCATGGTAGTCATAAACAGTGTTAGAACAATGTGTATTTACATTCAATATGTCAATGTGATTCATGAGTTCATGTTTGTGTGATAGGATCTTATTTAAATAGGAACAAGTATGTATTATTTATTTACAGTCGAATACGCTAGGCAATAACAGTATCGTATTATATCGAAACAGCGGTGGGATGGCATCAGATAAGGCAGGTAGCCGGACTCTGAGGTATGCCCTATATATATACTGCGTTCGGTGTATTGGGATAGTGTTAGTGCGTAGTGTTCTGACGAATAGTACGACAAACAAACTAATAAAACAAAATCGTAATGCGTAAGCGAGACTGAGTATAGTTATGGGTGACGATCCATAATGATACGAATGTTGAACTTATAATTACGAGTAAACGTCAATAAATAAATAATACGATCGAAAAACGTACGCGATTGCGGGTATACACGTAATTGTGTTAGTTTAACGGTCCGGCAACGAACGAAACATAAAAATAAGTAAAATAAATTATTTTACATTTTTTTACAATTTTGAAACTCATCAAAATGATGAGAATAATAACTATTTTGTTTAAAACGAGTAAAATGCGCGTTATGTTTCGAAAACGCGAACCGAGCAACCGAAACGAACCCAAATACCACTCGTAGTATAAAAGCCTTGAAGAAGGCTTTTCCCCTCATTTATGGCAGCCAAACCCTCTCTCTCTCTAAGATTTTCGGTTTCCGCTTTCTCACACTAGAAAACATCACTAAAATCTTCATATCTCCTTCGTTTCTTGATGAAAATGGATGATTCTTGAACCTACGCGAAGCTCTCGACATTCTCTACAAGGGAGTACCACAGATCTGAAGTTTTACCCATGGAATCTCGAGGTATTTGAGCTTGAAAAACTCGAAAAATAGGGTTTTTGGTTATGTTGTTCGAACTTGATGTTTAGCCGGTTCCCAACCCATTTCAGTCGAGCCTCAACCTTCACGAGGACTTGTACACATGCAACAACACCATGGGAAAATTCAAACCGACGGTTCGAGCGGTTGAGGATGACGAGCACACATAGGTTCGTGTGTTGCAAGCTGGAGCCGAACCCTCATCCTCACTTAGCTGAACCTGCATGGGTTGTTGATCATCAGCCGAACCTTAGTAGAGCTCCACGAACCCATGATCTCGTGAATCTATGTCATGCCAACGAACCCTCGGCCTGTTAGCCTCATTAGGCGAACCTACACCATGGCCGCGAACCATGAGCAGGGACGAACCCAAAGGTGGCGAATCCCTCGGCCGAACCTTTCCATGCAACGAACCTTCCCTCTTGTGGCGAACCCTTCGTGATCGAGCGAACCTTTCAGCCCACCGAACCTCAGCCGAAGCTTCCATGTGAACGAACCATTCCAGTAGCCAGCGAACCTTCATGCAACCGACGAACCATCAGCGAACCTTCATGCAACCGACGAACCATCATGAGCTTGCTGAACCCCTGGGATGTAACCGAACCTTGCATGGCTCGTTGATCAATTTGCCGAACCCATGCAATATAGCCGCACCTGTAGCATCACACTTTGACCGAACCTTAATCAACTAAACCACTTAGGTTCGCTGGATGGGAGCCGAACCCATCGGGTTTCTTTCAGCCGCAACAGTTTCCGGCCCAACTCCACTTACTTAGCCCATTACATGTTATTTCGGCCCAATAGTGACCCAACATTGAGCCTCGTTTGGACTTTCGGCCTACATATACATGTTTGGCCCAATAACAAGTGTTTTGGTCCAACAAACAAATAAACCAACCCAGGGCCCAATCATCTTTCGGCCCAAGTCTAACCTAAGAGGCCCATGGTCTTTGTTTAAACCCACCATGGTTTCATGGGCTCAAGGCCCAATGTTTGGCTCACAACTTAAAGAAATTGTGACTTGATCTTATTCGGTTTAAGTGTATAACTTAACATAATTAAGAGATCAAGTCATAATCCCAAAGACTTGAAACAATTCGAACATCTTTCCAAACTACATGTTTAACAAGGTTTATCAAATTCACAAATACATGTTATTTTATGCATAACAAGTTTGTGCATAAAAGAACATGACACATTCTTTTTCATGAATCTAGTATCAATCAAGTGACTCAAATCATGATATTCAAATTCACACAACATTCTTAAACATGAGAACAAGTATTCAAAAGTTAATCAAGTTCAAGATAACGCAAGTCAATCAATGAATCAAAGTCTATATAATCATAAATCTTATATTCTATGTATGATTACAATGATATAGGAACCAGTTAGAAGTCTTGTTTGCTACTTGTTATAGTTCAGAGTCTACTGCAGACATGTGAGAACTTTAGCCCCTCTTTTACTGTTTTACAACTGTTTTGGGGTGGAACACGTGACCAATTACTCTCATTACAATCATATTTCAATATTCAAGATTTATGCTATTATGCAAACATTACAGATTCACTGTACAAATTCAACGGATTCATCAACTGTTTTAAAGGATTTATCAATGGTCTTAAAAGAATTTATCAACTGATTAAACATTTTCTACTAAAAAGGTTTTATAAAGTTTCTTTAAACTGTTTTAGATCAATTCTCTACAAATGGTTTTATAAATGTTAAAAACTTTTAAAGAATAAGTTTTATAACTCTTTTACTAAAATCTTGTGTTTTCGATAAAACGATATTTATAAACCTTGTTATTATACAAGGACACTATTCGCTGTATTAAATCAACGGTTTCAAAACAAGGTTCAAATCAATAGTTTTCATGATGGGATTCAAACAAAGGATTTCAATTCATGGTATTCAAACAAGTTATTCAATCATTGGTATTCATGGAATTCACGGAAAGTTTTCAAATCATGGAAATCAAATAAGGCATTCAATCAAAGGGTTTCAATGCAAGTTTTCAAAAGCATGGTGTTCATTGTTGTGAACAAACTTATATACACATCAAGTTACATATTCATTTAGCGTTAGTACCGGGTGATCACAACAAGGGAAAGCGGACACATTTTGGGCAGACCAAAGATGGAGTTAGCTTTTAAATTTGTTTTAAAAGCTAACTGCAGAATTGGTTACGTTATGGTTTTATCAATGTTGCTGACTAATTTTCTGACTCCAAACATAGTTTGGGACTTGATTATATGTTGGCTTTCTAGCAAACAGTCTGATGACTGTTTGGACACGTTTTACAGACTTGATGTTAGTTTGGGTTGCAACCATCCATGTATTTTATTCACTGTTTCATACATATGCCTTACAATGTTGATTCATATTTACAAATGTTAAACCTATTGTTCTCACCAACTACTTCTGTAGTTGACAGTTACTTTTCACGTGTTTCAGGTAATCAGGTTTAAGATATTCTAAGGGACAACTAAGGAGACCGTTTTAAGATAGAACAAGATGAAGAAACAAGCTAGGATGGACTAGAAACACACTAAATCCTGATTGTTTAATTGTCTTGTTTGATGTCTTATTTTGTAAACGATATTTTGGGTCTGTAGTTGTTATTCTTTTGGATAGATAGATAGAATGCATGTAACTAAACAATGGTCTAATCATTTTGAAACCTAGTAATGCATTGTGGTCGTTCTTATTCAATACTTGTGCATGATTCAACCATCGATCGTCACCGCGCCGTGGATTCCGCACGCGGCGCAGGGGGTGTGACAGGAGTGTACACCATAAATGGCACCGTAAACCCGAGGCTTTTGGGCATAAATGGAGTTTTGAAGTTCCCTGGTCGTAGCTTACGGTGGGGGTGAGATCAGCATACCAAAAAGTGTGTTTTTTGGGGTATTTAAGCCCCTGGTTAACCCTAGTCAAGGGGAATCACTTGGAAACAAAAAATTGGAGTATCTAGGAGCATTTTTGGGCATTCCTAAGCATCCAATCATCAATCCAATCCTAGGAATCAAGATCTAATCATGCAATTCATCAAGAACATTGAAGATTCAACCACAGGAATGTCCGGCTAAGCACTTCATGATCGTCCATGATCGTCTCCGGATAGATAGTTAGGTTTGATAGCTAGGGTTTCTTTTGAATTGTTAAACATTGGTATTTGATTAGTTTTTTCATTGATTTACTTTTCTAGTATTGCTTAATTGTGAAACCATAACGATTTGTAGTTTACTTTGCAATTTCAATTCAAGTTTGTTACTTTTTATTCATTCATGGTTTGAGTGGATTGGTAATTGCTGGAATTGAGTTTTCAAAGCTCTAATAATCATTGGTTTTGTGAAATCAATAATCAACCAAATCAACAACATCGGTCTAGCTATCGGTTGTCAATAAGGTCATTAATTGGTTTTCAAATCATAGGTGTGGATCAATTCAAGCATAAGCTATGTCTATGTGATTTCCAATTGACAATCCAAAGTATACCTAGTTATTTGATTAACTTGAAATCCGGAGTGATCAACTTTTTAATTATTGTTTACAAATCTTTTAATTAATTGTTTTAAGTTTTAGAAGTTTGTTTTTGTTTGCAAATCAAAAACTCAACCATTCAAAGTTTATTTTTTATTGCAATTAGTTAAGTGACTTGTGTTTGAAAGTAGTTTCCACTTTACTTCTCATGGATCGATACTTGACTGTGACACCCCGTAATTTCCAGGTCAGCATCTTATTTATTTAAATGTTTATTTAAATACATTATGTACACGTGGCACTAGAATTAGATTAATTTAGTGTGACACGTGGCACGACAGTACGAACACTGGTATATGACTAGATAATTCGTGGAATTATCGACAAACAGCACACACGTGTCAAAACACACGAACGTTGGTGAACGTCTAACACATTGTGTAGCACAACACTCGAAACTTCACGAAACACTGTCACAAGTCGATTATGGCTAATAATTGACCAATAGAGTCCAAACGACGCTCGAATGATGTTTTACAGTCGAGAAACGGGCAAGAATGGGCCAGAACAACAAAACAAGCTTATTGGGCTTGAAATCCAGGCCAGGCGGTACGCCTGACCCGGGATGCCCGCGACAGGCGATGCGCGCGGGTAGAATTTGAGCGCCTCGTCTGTACCGGATCCGCGCGTAACGACAGCGCAACTCCACCCACGTCAGGCGATACGCCTGACACCCAGATTCGCAGATTTTCTTTTTAAACTTCCAAGATCATCATTACACTCTATCCCCATCATTTCACTCGGCTTCACACTCAACCACCCGACCTATTCCCCTCCTAGAACACCTGCAACTCACCATTTGAACTTGTGGAAGCCATTGACACACCTTAGGGAGCTTGGGAGTGAAGAGTGAAGACTTGGAACAAGAAGGAGCACATTACCATCACCTCCTTCTCATCTTCTGTCGAATCCAGCAATCTCAGGAGGTTGAGGAGCTGTTCATCCACCATTCTAGTATCCAAGGAGCTCTAGAAGGTAACTCTATGCTTAAAACTCACTCTCACATCGTTTACACTCACATGCAATGGGTGAAACCCACATGCAAGCACTCATGGTCCATATGCACGAGAATAGGATCTGGGTTTGATGATTTTACTACGTTTCTTGATGATCTAAAGTGTTTAGATGATGATCTATGATGATCTAAGATGATGGGTATGAACCTTGATGCTTAAAATGATGTTTTGCGATGAGATATGGACATGCATGTATGATCTAAGGCATTTTAGATAGTTTTGATAATGTTGAAATGATTCATGATAATGTATAAGTGTCCTTGCAAGATTAGATTGTGATTATAATGATCAAAATGTGATTTAGAGGCAAACTTGCTATTTTTAGTAACTTTTTAGTTACAAAGTGATGATTTGATGTTTATGATGAACATGCATGTATATAGAATTGATGCTAGAATGATATCATGATGATTTGATGTGTTAGAAAGTGGTCTTGATGATATCTATGATCGTATTTAGTGTTATTTCTATTTTTAGAAACTTTTCTAGTTGAAATGTTGATAGATGATAAAATTGATTATGTTGACATGATCAAATGTTGCTAGAAGATATATTATGATGATTTGTAGCATAAACAATGGGTTAGAAATGTTAAAAGGTCATTTTCATGCAAAAACCACGAAGTTACTATTTTTAGTAACTTTATTTTTATAAAAACCGATTAGTCAACATGTTGAATGATTTGAGCATGCTAAATGATTTAATATGTTGTAATATGATGATTAGATGCTAAGTTAGATGGTTTCCGATGTCACGAATGCTAAAAATGGAAACTTTCCATTTTAGGAAACTTTTGTGCACTAACATGTTCTAAATGACTTATGTGAAACCGTATGATGACGTGCTATGTGTTAACATGACCCCGTATGACTATTGAACATGCTAGAACTATAAAACCGTCATGCTTTGTGAACTTTCTAAAAATGGAAACTTACTATAAATAGTAAGTTGTCCATAAACGCAACCTACGCGTTTTGCACACGACAAACACTTACACGATTGCTACACGAGTCACAAACCGTCACACGGTTCACCAACGGGTCGTTGACTTGACACGGTCAACTTTGGTCAAACACGGTCAACTTTGGTCAAACACGGTCAACTTCGGTCAAACATGGTCAAACACGGTCAATGTGGACCAACACGAGCAAACACGGTCATTGTGGACCGACACGGACAAACATGAACAACCAAGGGTTGTTGGACACAAACACGAGCACTAACAGTAGCACGGTCACTTACACGAACTCACGTACGATCTACGATATAGGTTGCCGGTGACCGACGTGCTACACGACAACTCGGGAGCTTACGCTTACATACATTCGTTTCACTAAGGTGAGTTTACGGCCCCTCTTTACTCTTTTCAAACGCTTTTAAATAGGGGGAGTCAAACATTATTGCTATTACAAACATTTTTGTGTATGCTGGTTTATTGGACAAACATTAAGTGTTGAACTCGTTACAAGCCCTCACAAAGTCTTACCGTTAATGTACGAACAACGTGGTAGGTTTGGATGGATCCATTAGGGAATGACTAACCCCACGGGGCACCATGTTGACTGAGTGTCATAACCCGTGCAAATTCTGACCTAACTTGCTATGTATACGAGGCATAGCGGAGGCAAGAGCAAACAAGTCTAGTTCGGTAGTGACGCACTGACACTTTGGGCCTAGGGCTCGGTACTAACATTGATAAACAGCATGACACACTTTTATTACTATATGTATATCAAAACCTGTGAACTCACCAACCATCGTGTTGACACTTGTTTTTTTTTAAACTTGTATTCTCAGGTAACTAGCATGACAGGCTCGTGGAGCAGGAAAGCACATAGGGGACATGAGCATAGGGCCCCACATGCATTTGTTTTCGTGTCTTTTGAAAACAATTTGACTTTATCTTATTTAAAACGTTGTTGTAATAAACTACTTACAATTTCCGCTGTGTAAACAATCATTTTCCGCTGCATGTTATGACTTATTTATTCCGCTGCAATACTACTTTATTTCCGCTGCAAACTATTTTATCAAGTGTATGTGTCAAACTTGGATTTGTAAACGCATATAGAGGTGTTCTATATGACCTTGAGCTGTGATTCTGGACACGTCACATCCACGTGGACATACGCCACGAGTGGGAAATTGGGGGTGTGACAGACTGGTATCAGAGCCTTGGTTATAGGGAACTAGGTTTGCATATAGTAAGCTTAGACTATAGCCATTGCTCAACTTTAGACACTACACGTAGAACTTGCACATTGATGATGTTTTTGCTTATATTGAACTATTGCTTACTAACTTAAAACTTACAGGATGGCCAACAATGACAGTACCGGCAGGAACGCAGACCGACACCCGACCACTGATGACATGGCCGCAGAGAGCCGACGCCGGGTCCACGATATAGTATCACAGGTTGACGCCGAGATGGACCGGCGGGCAAGGGACGCAGCACGGGCCAGATATTGGGGATGGCTTCCCACCATACTCCAGAGTTGGATCGTCGAGGAGAGAGTACCTCCATATCGATATCCCGGCGACACCACTCCAGGACACCGACTACCACCGTTCGGAGTGCCGATGGAGCAGGCCTTCGCGGCACATGTTGCTTGCACACGACGGGAAGTCTGGAGGGGTAGGGAGCTAACAGACGAGGTCCGAGTTCTTCACGAGAAGAACGAGCGACTAGAGAGACAAAATGACAGGCTGGAGGAACGCAACAACAGATTGGAAGCCCAGATGGAGGCCCTACGACTCCAAATGTCCCAACTACTGACCGAGCATGGACAGGTCGTCGATGTCGTGCAGGAACACGACGTGCGTATAACCGAGAATCGGACGGACATCACCGAGACTCAGGCCATGGTGCAGGCCAGTGATGCCATGCTTAATGCATGGGCTGCACAGTTTATTGAGGAACCACCTCAGGAGGATGGTCCCGAGTTCGAGGCCGAGGACCTCGAAGATGAGGACCTTGATGAGGATCCTAATGAGGATCCGGAGGAGGATGATGACGACGGAGACGCTGCTAGCGATATTTCGCATGTTTCCATGGATTCTGACTAGTGGACTGTTGTATTTTGTACTTTCTTTATTTTAGCCTAGACGAGCGGGATGTGCTCGAAGAACTTATTATGTATTTCCTTTTGAAATTATTGTACTTCCAACTTATTATTAATGAGAATTATGTTTTGTCTTACTTATTACATATTGACCATGATTGCTTTGACTTGACAACTAACATGACATATGATCTGACTTCCGACACAACATCTGACTAACATTCTGACTTACTAACATTCTATCCCTTCCGTATAGAAAATATCTATGGCGGGAAGAGGACCACATGCACGCCCTCCTAGACGAACACTGGACGCAGCCGTCATTAAGATGATGGTTGACAGACGGGTTAACAAGATACTGGCAGAGCACGAGGCACACCGCCTTGCTAGTGAAACCAGTGGCTCGAACAACGGTACTAACCCTCGCCTAACATGACTAACATAGTATAGCTAACACGCTCTGACCTACGACATTGGTTTCTGACTGACAGGATCACAAGGCAACAACAACAAAGGATGTTCTTTTAAATCCTTCCTGAACTGCCACCCACACAAATTCAAGGGGACTGAGGGAGCCGTGGGAATGCTCCGCTGGGTGGAGAAAGTGGAGTCTGTATTCGCCATGTGCGAATGTACTGAAGAGAACCGGGTGAAGTTCGCAACTGGTACACTGGAAGGACCAGCACTCACATGGTGGAATACCCATGTACAAACCCTGGGGTTGGACGGTGCCAACTCCATGCCATGGGCTGATTTCACCCGACTACTGCAAGAGGAATACTGTCCTCGTGATGAGATCAGAAAGCTAGAGGCTGAGTTCTGGGTACTGAAGATGGTGGGCTCTGAGATCGAGCAATACTGTACTCGATTCCATGAGCTGTGTAAGCTATGTCCGGCTATGGTGACGCCGGAGTACAAGAAAATCGAGCAGTTCATCAGTGGGCTGCCCGAACAAATTCAGAGCATGGTGACTGCGTCTGACCTCACCACTATCCAACCTCTGATCAGGCTGGCTCATAAACTGACTGACCAAGCTGTAGCTCAGGGCAAGCTACCAAAACGAGGCGAGCATGTGAAGCCTCAAGAAAGCCAGAAGAGGAAGTGGGAACCCAGCCACCACCAATCTCATCAACCTCAACAACAACAAAGATCTGCACCAGCCAGAGCCTTTACTGCCACCCAACCCGACGACAAGGGGAAGGGTGTGTACCAAGGGAAATACCCCTTGTGTAACCGATGCTCTTATCACCACTTCGGGCAATGCGAACGATATCGTTGCTTGAAGTGTGGACGACATGGCCACATGGCCAAAGACTGCAGATCCAAATTTCCCAGTAACAACAACCCTAACCACAACCAGAACAACAACCAGAACACCTCCAGAGGGTGTTATGAATGTGGAAAACCAGGCCACATGAGGAGGGATTGCCCTCAATTGAAGAAGGCCGGAGGAGGAGCGGCCAAAGGAAGAGCATTTGTGATTGGCTCGGGAGAAGCCAAGGATGACCCAAACATCGTAACCGGTACGTTTCTTTTAAATAATGTCTATGCTAGCATATTATTTGATACCGGTGCCGATAGGAGCTTTATATCTAGTGAGTTTAGCAAATTACTAGATATTACCCCAACGCCACTAGACTACAAGTATACTGTAGAGTTAGCTGACGGCAAACTGATTGAAACACAACACATCTTCCGAGGATGCGTCATGGTTTTGGCGAATCACGAACTCGAAATCGATTTGATGCCGGTGACTCTCGGAAGCTTTGATGTAGTCGTAGGAATGGATTGGTTATCCACTAACCAGGCCGAGATCGTATGCAACGAGAAGATCGTACGAGTGACGTTGCAGAACGGAGAACAGATCTCGATTCAGGGGGAAAGACGGGGAGTACCTCTGAACATCATGTCATGCATGAAGGCGAACAAGTACCTGCAAAAGGGATACACTGCCATACTAGCCCTCATCGCAGAACAACCGAAGAAGGAGAGGAAGATTGAGGACATCGCCGTAGTCTGCGATTTTCCCGAAGTGTTTCCCGAGGATCTACCTGGACTACCTCCGAAACGACAAGTCGAGTTTCAGATAGACCTTACACCTGGAGCAGCACCAATTGCCAAAGCTCCATACCGACTAGCACCAACGGAGATGCAGGAACTGTCTAACCAGTTACAAGAGCTGTTAGACAAGGGATTCATCAGACCAAGCTTCTCACCTTGGGGAGCACCGGTCTTGTTCGTAAAGAAGAAAGACGGATCATTCCGTATGTGTATCGACTACAGAGAACTGAACAAGGTGACGATCAAGAATCGATATCCCTTACCGCGAATAGACGATCTGTTTGACCAGTTGCAAGGGTCAAGCTACTATTCGAAGATCGATTTAAGATCGGGTTACCACCAACTAAGGATACAGGAAAACGATATCCCTAAGACTGCCTTTAGAACCCGATACGGACACTACGAATTCTTGGTTATGCCCTTTGGACTGACCAACGCACCAGCCGTATTCATGGATCTCATGAATAGAGTGTGTAAACCTTACCCGGACAAATTCGTGATAGTGTTCATCGACGACATCCTGATTTATTCAAAGGATCGGGAGGAGCATGCCGAACATCTAAGGTTAGTCTTGGAACTACTGAAGAAAGAGCAACTGTACGCGAAATTTTCAAAATGCGACTTTTGGATTCGCGAAGTCCAATTCCTTGGACACGTGGTTAATGAGCAGGGAATTCACGTAGACCCAGCTAAGATCGAAGCCATTAAGAACTGGGAAGCACCCAAGACTCCAACTGAGGTGCGACAATTCCTAGGTCTGGCCGGGTACTACCGAAGATTCATTGAAGGATTCTCGAAGATCGCTCAATCACTGACATCCCTGACCCATAAAGACAAAAAGTTCGATTGGGGAGACAAACAAGAAGCTGCTTTCAACCTGTTGAAGCAGAAACTATGCACTGCACCCATCCTATCCCTACCGGAAGGATGTGATGACTTCGTGGTGTATTGCGACGCTTCGAAACAAGGACTCGGTTGCGTGCTGATGCAACGCGAGAAAGTGATAGCATACGCTTCACGTCAACTGAAGGTGCATGAGAAGAACTACACGACTCATGACCTTGAGTTGGGAGCCGTGGTGTTTGCCTTGAAGATCTGGCGACACTACTTGTACGACACGAAATGTACAATCTTTACCGATCATAAGAGCCTACAACACATCTTCGACCAGAAAGAGTTGAACATGAGACAACGAAGATGGGTTGAACTCATAGGTGATTATGATTGCGCCATCAAGTATCATCCCGGTAAAGCCAACGTAGTGGCCGACGCGTTGAGCCGAAAAGAAACAACAAAACGCGTGCGCGCACTACAACTTACGATCCATTCCGAACTGCCGAATCAAATTCGGATAGCACAACAGGAAGCTCTGAAAACTGAAAACCTCACTCTTGAAGCCATGCGTGGCATGGATAAGCAAATAAAGGCAAAAGACGACGGAGCTTACTACTTAATGGATCGAATCTGGATTCCACGCTACGGAGGATTGAGAGAAGTAGTGATGGATGAAGCTCACAAGAGCCGGTATTCCGTACACCCAGGCTCTGATAAGATGTATCACGATTTGAAGACAACCTATTGGTGGCCAAACATGAAAGCTGAGATAGCAGCATACGTGAGTAAATGCCTAACGTGCTCAAAAGTCAAAGTTGAGTACCAGAAGCCATCAGGGTTACTTCAACAACCGGAATTACCAATGTGGAAATGGGAGCAAATTTCCATGGACTTCATAACTAAACTGCCTAAGACGGCAAGTGGTTGCGATACCATCTGGGTTATCGTAGACCGACTGACGAAGTCTGCTCATTTCCTACCCATTAAAGAGACTGACAAGCTAGACAAACTCACTCGGATTTATTTGAAGGAAGTGGTCACTCGACATGGAGTGCCAATCTCCATCATATCTGATCGCGACAGTCGATTCACGTCGCATTTCTGGAAGTCCTTGCATAAGGCCTTGGGCACGAGATTGGACATGAGTACTGCTTACCACCCGCAGACGGACGGGCAAAGTGAGCGAACGATACAGACACTGGAAGACATGCTCCGGGCATGTGTCATTGACTTTGGTAGTAGCTGGGAATCTCATCTACCGTTAGTGGAGTTCTCATATAACAATAGCTACCACACTAGCATTCAAGCTGCACCCTTCGAGGCACTTTACGGACGTAAGTGTCGATCACCCATCTGCTGGGCGGAAGTTGGAGACAGCCAACTGACTGGTCCAGAACTGGTGCACGAGACAACTGAGAAGATCGTGCAAATACGCAAACGAATGGCAGCAGCTCGGGACAGACAGAAAAGCTATGCTGACAAACGACGCAAACCGTTGGAATTCCAAGTGGGGGACAGAGTGTTACTCAAGGTCTCGCCCTGGAAAGGTGTTATTCGGTTTGGCAAACGAGGAAAGTTGAACCCTCGTTACATCGGACCTTTCGAGATTACAAAGCGAATAGGCCCTGTAGCCTACGAACTAAACCTGCCAGTTGAACTGAGCAGCGTACACAACGTATTCCACATCTCTAACCTCAAGAAGTGCCTATCAGATGAAACACTTGTTATTCCTCTCGAGGAAATACAAATCGACGAACAATTGAACTTTGTTGAGGAACCGGTGGAGATTATGGACCCGGAAACCAAGAAGCTCAAACTCAGTAAAATTCCGATTGTAAAAGTACGATGGAATTCGCGACGAGGACCGGAATTCACGTGGGAACGTGAGGACCAGATGAAACAAAAGTACCCACACCTGTTCGCGGAACAGACAAATACTAGCAACGCAAGTTGAATTTCGGGACGAAATTCTTTCTAACATGGGGAGGATGTGACACCCCGTAATTTCCAGGTCAGCATCTTATTTATTTAAATGTTTATTTAAATACATTATGTACACGTGGCACTAGAATTAGATTAATTTAGTGTGACACGTGGCACGACAGTACGAACACTGGTATATGACTAGATAATTCGTGGAATTATCGACAAACAGCACACACGTGTCAAAACACACGAACGTTGGTGAACGTCTAACACATTGTGTAGCACAACACTCGAAACTTCACGAAACACTGTCACAAGTCGATTATGGCTAATAATTGACCAATAGAGTCCAAACGACGCTCGAATGATGTTTTACAGTCGAGAAACGGGCAAGAATGGGCCAGAACAACAAAACAAGCTTATTGGGCTTGAAATCCAGGCCAGGCGGTACGCCTGACCCGGGATGCCCGCGACAGGCGATGCGCGCGGGTAGAATTTGAGCGCCTCGTCTGTACCGGATCCGCGCGTAACGACAGCGCAACTCCACCCACGTCAGGCGATACGCCTGACACCCAGATTCGCAGATTTTCTTTTTAAACTTCCAAGATCATCATTACACTCTATCCCCATCATTTCACTCGGCTTCACACTCAACCACCCGACCTATTCCCCTCCTAGAACACCTGCAACTCACCATTTGAACTTGTGGAAGCCATTGACACACCTTAGGGAGCTTGGGAGTGAAGAGTGAAGACTTGGAACAAGAAGGAGCACATTACCATCACCTCCTTCTCATCTTCTGTCGAATCCAGCAATCTCAGGAGGTTGAGGAGCTGTTCATCCACCATTCTAGTATCCAAGGAGCTCTAGAAGGTAACTCTATGCTTAAAACTCACTCTCACATCGTTTACACTCACATGCAATGGGTGAAACCCACATGCAAGCACTCATGGTCCATATGCACGAGAATAGGATCTGGGTTTGATGATTTTACTACGTTTCTTGATGATCTAAAGTGTTTAGATGATGATCTATGATGATCTAAGATGATGGGTATGAACCTTGATGCTTAAAATGATGTTTTGCGATGAGATATGGACATGCATGTATGATCTAAGGCATTTTAGATAGTTTTGATAATGTTGAAATGATTCATGATAATGTATAAGTGTCCTTGCAAGATTAGATTGTGATTATAATGATCAAAATGTGATTTAGAGGCAAACTTGCTATTTTTAGTAACTTTTTAGTTACAAAGTGATGATTTGATGTTTATGATGAACATGCATGTATATAGAATTGATGCTAGAATGATATCATGATGATTTGATGTGTTAGAAAGTGGTCTTGATGATATCTATGATCGTATTTAGTGTTATTTCTATTTTTAGAAACTTTTCTAGTTGAAATGTTGATAGATGATAAAATTGATTATGTTGACATGATCAAATGTTGCTAGAAGATATATTATGATGATTTGTAGCATAAACAATGGGTTAGAAATGTTAAAAGGTCATTTTCATGCAAAAACCACGAAGTTACTATTTTTAGTAACTTTATTTTTATAAAAACCGATTAGTCAACATGTTGAATGATTTGAGCATGCTAAATGATTTAATATGTTGTAATATGATGATTAGATGCTAAGTTAGATGGTTTCCGATGTCACGAATGCTAAAAATGGAAACTTTCCATTTTAGGAAACTTTTGTGCACTAACATGTTCTAAATGACTTATGTGAAACCGTATGATGACGTGCTATGTGTTAACATGACCCCGTATGACTATTGAACATGCTAGAACTATAAAACCGTCATGCTTTGTGAACTTTCTAAAAATGGAAACTTACTATAAATAGTAAGTTGTCCATAAACGCAACCTACGCGTTTTGCACACGACAAACACTTACACGATTGCTACACGAGTCACAAACCGTCACACGGTTCACCAACGGGTCGTTGACTTGACACGGTCAACTTTGGTCAAACACGGTCAACTTTGGTCAAACACGGTCAACTTCGGTCAAACATGGTCAAACACGGTCAATGTGGACCAACACGAGCAAACACGGTCATTGTGGACCGACACGGACAAACATGAACAACCAAGGGTTGTTGGACACAAACACGAGCACTAACAGTAGCACGGTCACTTACACGAACTCACGTACGATCTACGATATAGGTTGCCGGTGACCGACGTGCTACACGACAACTCGGGAGCTTACGCTTACATACATTCGTTTCACTAAGGTGAGTTTACGGCCCCTCTTTACTCTTTTCAAACGCTTTTAAATAGGGGGAGAATACTAGTTGCATCGAGTCAAACATTATTGCTATTACAAACATTTTTGTGTATGCTGGTTTATTGGACAAACATTAAGTGTTGAACTCGTTACAAGCCCTCACAAAGTCTTACCGTTAATGTACGAACAACGTGGTAGGTTTGGATGGATCCATTAGGGAATGACTAACCCCACGGGGCACCATGTTGACTGAGTGTCATAACCCGTGCAAATTCTGACCTAACTTGCTATGTATACGAGGCATAGCGGAGGCAAGAGCAAACAAGTCTAGTTCGGTAGTGACGCACTGACACTTTGGGCCTAGGGCTCGGTACTAACATTGATAAACAGCATGACACACTTTTATTACTATATGTATATCAAAACCTGTGAACTCACCAACCATCGTGTTGACACTTGTTTTTTTTTAAACTTGTATTCTCAGGTAACTAGCATGACAGGCTCGTGGAGCAGGAAAGCACATAGGGGACATGAGCATAGGGCCCCACATGCATTTGTTTTCGTGTCTTTTGAAAACAATTTGACTTTATCTTATTTAAAACGTTGTTGTAATAAACTACTTACAATTTCCGCTGTGTAAACAATCATTTTCCGCTGCATGTTATGACTTATTTATTCCGCTGCAATACTACTTTATTTCCGCTGCAAACTATTTTATCAAGTGTATGTGTCAAACTTGGATTTGTAAACGCATATAGAGGTGTTCTATATGACCTTGAGCTGTGATTCTGGACACGTCACATCCACGTGGACATACGCCACGAGTGGGAAATTGGGGGTGTGACATTGACTTCCCTATCTAATTGGGTAATAGGACTTGAGTGAAAAACTCTTATTTTTGATTGGTACTTCGACACCGATCAGATTGTAAACAAATAATAATCAATTTATTATTAATCTAAAATCACTTAAAATCAAGTTAGGAGTGAAAAAAACCACCCAAAATCATGTCATTTATTAACAACAGAACATCAAAATTATTGTTATTATCATCATCCAGTGGCGGATCCAGGAATTTTTTTCAATGGGTTCACCATTTTCCGCTGTTTTAATTAAATAGAATCGGACATAAAAATTTTCGGGTCGGGTTGACGGTTTAGGTCTTGTAATGTTCTTCACATAATAACAATGCGATATATTAAGTCAAGGATTAAAATTAAAAAACGTCGTCTTTAAAGAGTTCGAAGGTACAAAGTGCATTTTTGTTTAAGATTTCTGAGCTCCAGACCAAGCGGGAGTCAAGGGGGTTATGCGCCCTTGCGGGGTCCAAGGTGGCGGTCCCGCTGGCCATTCAGCAGGTATGGGTGAAAGGGGCAACACTCGTTGTAGTGTTCGGAGAAACGGTCCGAAACTTTAACGAAATTTGCTAAGTTTGTATGACCAAAATTAACTTGACCCGAGGGTTTAACCACTAATAACTACTGTTTTACTTGCTAAGTTTACATGACCGGAAAGCGATTTTAACACGATCATATAAATTCAAATCATTGATTATCGAGATTTTTCTAACAAAGATTTCAACAAAGATCACTACCCCAATTAAGCTGACAAATTGCTGTGAAAATTATATTAAATACTCACTCTTAAAAATGTTAATAGGTTCACCTCAGGATTTATCCTAATATATTAATAGGTTCACCCTATTGTTTAACTCTTTCGAAAAAGAATTTTCTCACTAACGTGTCGTAGCGCATTGGGTTCCTGTGAACCCACACCCCACTACCTACATCAACCTTTGTCATCATCAAAATAAAATTTCAACCTCCTCATCATGAAAAAGTTACGACATATAACAAAAAAACAAAAAGATTGTTACGACATATCAACTAAAAAATTCCAAAAAAAGACCAAACTAAAATTCCAAAGTAGCCAACGGTGTGATCGCCGGTAATACTTCTTGAAACAACCTTTCTAAGTCTACCTTTTGGTTTTTACTCATTTGGTTGTGGGTCCTTTTTATCATTCTTGCAAGATTTGATATTGTACCCGACTTCTTGACAATTTTGATATGTCATTTTTCGCCTAATTTTAATCTTCGTGTTGTTCTTATCTTTCTCTAAATAGCCTCTTTTCCTTTTTAGTGTTGGTTTACCAGGCATTCGCCTTTCTTTTGGAGGTAGGGATTTAAATAATAAACTTATACTTGCTTTCATATCTAGTTAAACAAAAGTCACAACTTGTTCTCATCTTTGATAAATATAATTATGTTTCAGAAAAGGAAGTTAAAAAATATTAACAAAATACTACGGGTATTACTCTGGGTAAGTGGGTCGGGTATTCCCATAATCCCATTGGGTATCTTTGTCTATAACATGCTTGTAAATATGGGTGTTCATCGGTTCAGTTAACAATTTGTTCGGTTCCGTTTAATCGGTTTTCAAATTTTTTTCCTTCTTACTGTTAACCGAACCGAATTCAGGAAATGGTTATCAAACCGTATTCAATTCGATTCGGTTTCGGTTATAACCGAACAAACCGAATTCAACCGAACAAGCCGATTAAAAACCAAATAAACCAAACCGAATAAACCGAACAAACCAAATTCAAAAAAATCTAAAACTGTTAACCGAACCGAAAATCGAACCCGAAAAATATATATTTTTTTGATCTCAAACCCGATTTCATAACTTAATATTTGGGCCAACCAGACCCTAAGGTTTCACGTATTCCCATAATTCCATTGGGTATCTTTGTCTATAATATGCTTGTACATATGGGTGTTTATTGGTTCAGTTAACGGTTTGTTCTGTTAAGTTTAATTGGTTTTAAAAATTTTTTCCTCCTAACCGTTAACCGAACCGAACCGAATTCGGGAAATGGTTATCCAAACCGAATTCAATTCGGTTCGGTTTCGGTTATAACCGAACAAACAGAATTCAACCGAACAAACCGATTAAAAACAAAATAAACTAGTTAAAAACCGAATTCAACCTTATATTATTAATAAAAATAATAAATTTAATTATGAATTCGGTTTAATCGGTTAACCGAATAAGCTGAACAAACCGAATTCAAAAAAATCTAAAACCGTTAACCTAACCGAAAACCGAATTCAGAATTTGGTTCGATTTTTTTCTGTTACGGATACGGTTTGGTTATCGGTTTTAAATGGTTTTTGGTTTTTTCGAACACCCCTACTTAGTAAATTGTAACCCACTCAAATGCTACTTGTGCAAAATAATAAAAATTAAAAAAATTTAAACTTAGGAAGTTCAACATTATTGTCGTTGTGTTCCTGATTATTGTGTTAAGTTGTTTTCAATACACAAGCTAACAAAAAAACAATAAATGAGAAGTCTATTTAATGAAACTAATTTCTATATTTCAGATTAAAAAAAAAAAAAAGCCTTGCCGCGTGGTAGTTAATACGATGGCATTTATATCTTTGAAAAGGAAGGACATAATTCCGATAATGCCCTTTAACGTCTTAAAAATTGAAATCATGCATAAAAGAAACCAAGCCATGTGAAGTATGACATAACGCTAAACATAGGGTCCCATTTCCTCCAAGTAAAAATGTCTCAACATATGTAGGTGAAGTTGTTTATTTGGACGTGTGAGGACGATATAAAATAACCAATGAAAAAGGTTTTAAATATTTTATAACTATTGTTGATAACTTTTCACTTAACTTTTCACTGATTGTTTTGGGTTTACTTAATTAATTCCAAAGATTGAAGTTTTTGAATGCGTTATAAAGTTTTATGAGTTAATCAAAAACCAATATGAGAAAACCATTAAAACTTTTTTGTAGTGATAATTGAACAAATTTGTAAAAAAATCAAATGAAAACCTTTTTCGAAACAAAAGGGCTTGTATATGTAATTAAAATGCATGAAAATGAATAGTAGAATATATATTATTATATTAAATAGTAAAAATAAATAGAAAATATATATATTATAATATTGAATAGTAAATTATATACATATGGTGAAAAAAATGTTGTTATAAAATTGAATATTAAATATATTGGACCACCATAAGTTTTTTTTTTAAACTTTGAGAAGTAGTGAGCCTGGGTGAGAACATTAAATTTTAGAGATTTACTTAAAGATTTGGATTTTTGTTTTAATTCAACCGACTGCTCGCTGGTGAGTAGGGGTGATTATCGGTCCGGAACCGGACCGAACCGAACCGGAACCGTTTTAACAAAAATTTAGGAACCGAGAACCGGACCGATTATTAGAAACCGGTTCCGGGTAATAAGGGTTTCACGGTTCGGTTTTCGCGGGTCTGGACCTGTTTAATGTAAAAGCAACCCGTTAAAACATAACATCAAAGACATGCATGAAAAAAATAAAGAAATGATTCGTGTACTTGGTGTTAATGTTTTGGAATGTGAATATAGCATAATTCCATACATGATAATATCACAAACATTTAAAAATATCTTTAAACATTGAAGTTGGTGTCTGATGATGATGAACTGAATTGAAAAATGAAAATCACATTTGAAAACTTGAAGTTGGATAGTTACTTTGGGTCGAATAAGTTGTCATCTAGGATTATGAAATCTCAATTCTCAATTAGAAATTAGCTTGTATAGGTAAGCATTTTTAATTTATCTAAAAAAACTAGGTTAAAAAAACCGGTCCGGGTTTCACGGGTAACCCGCGGGTTAAAACCCGGAACCGGACCGAAACCGATTAAACCCCATAAATAGAACCGAAACCCGAACCTTCTTTTATAAACGGGTACCCGAACCTGTTTTCACGGTTCGGGTCTTCGGTTCTCACGGTCCGGACCGTTTCATGCACACACTCCTACTGGTGAGAAAGATTTTATGAGCGATTTTTTTATATTATTCTTGTAACATATTTGTGTAAATTTTGTAAGATTTTATGTTTTTATGAAAAAATTGTATACAATTCGTGATGGAAGATTTGATTTTGTTATGTAAATTATGCTTTTGCAAATGATATATAATACATGTTCTCAAAAGTGTACTGTGATAACACGATGTACACGCGAAAGGAAACATTAAACTTCACGTATGCATCCCACAACAAAATGGAATAGCTTAAAGAAAACATAGACATTTAATGAATGTGGCTAGGTTTCTACTTTTCCAAATAATGTTCCTCTCAATTTTTTGTCTCTAACTGCTTTATATTTGATAAATAGGACCCCTTTAATAGTCTTGTTAGGAAAAAGCCCTTATAAAGTTATGTTTAGTTTCAAACCCTCTCTAACACGCTTAAAGAGCTTCTATTGTCTTTGTTTCAACATTGTTTTAAATAACACAAATATATTTTCCAGTCGAGTTGATATATGTGTTTTAATTGGATATTCTAATGATAAAGGGAAAAGTTATAAAATCTTGATAATAGACTCATTTCCTTCTCAAGATATGTAAAATTTTAAGAAGATGTCTTCCCTTTTTAAACAACATAATCCTGAAACTAAATTTGATCTACTTATGAACTTAAACTTCTTTGATAACATATTAATATGGAACTAAATGACTCTTCAAATGTTGGTTCAGGCCCTAGAAAATACACACGAAAAAACTCACCCGAACTATGATATCTTGAATAATTGATAAGATTAATTTCAAATACAAACAAGTCCTATTCTATTTAATGAAAAACACAAACATGAAGACGCCCACCTGATATTGTGCTCCATGATCTCTATCCCCCACACAATTCCCACGTATTCTCCAATATACTCGGTCAACATATTGACTAATTCAAACATTAATTAAACCTCTAATTAAACAATAAAATAAACGTTATTGATATGAAATTATTCCACTGTTTTGTAGCTAAATCTAAACCACGACCCGTTTGATTGTACCTGTGACCCGTGAACGAACCTGATTAACCCAACAATCACCCCTTTAATCGGTTTGTTCACATTTTCACACATGACACCGAACCGTCTTCTTTTGAACCATCTCTACCTATTCCGGACATATCACAACCTCAACCAGTCACATCCAAAGTCTCCCCGTTCAACCCGAAACAATCCACCACACTTGCAACATGTAACATGGCTATACTGCAGAAACCGCTCATTAACATCAAGACTTTTCACGGATCAACGACCTCTTCCCCGGCCACATCCAAAGTATCCCGATTTGAACTTCCACCGCCATAATATTGTCAAACGTGTTATTTCTCCATTCGGGTAACATAAAAACAACAAGCACCTTTGCCATTGTTGTTGCCAAATCATGAATAATCCATTACAAACAAACCCACCAATAGAGTGGAGTCAACCCAACAAGATGACCAACTCATTCATCTCGTCCTTCATCTCGTGCACTCCTAAATAGATTTTCAAGTCAACATAACAAATCCTATACCTTTACCGATCACCTTGTCCAAAGAGGTTTCTTCAACCGACAAACGAACCGTATCCAAAGACGCCTGCTTTGAGGGATCCCTACTGCTTGCTTTTCACACGCGTACGCCGGTCTCCTCTTATCACGAAACAAGCTGATCAAGGGTACTTTAATCACCGCAAACAGCCAGGGACACCAAGGTTTATCACCGGTCACCACCGTCATCCCAAACTACACTTCCACCACGACACCAGTTGAACCAAATCCCTTCATCGTCTCCGTGATATCAAATTGACTTCATTCTGATCTTATGAATCTCATGATATCAAATTGACTGCATTCTGATCGTATGATTGTTTTTATGAAACTATTATTTTATTTTGATTTTGATTGCAATATTGATGCTTGGCTAGTAACTACTTTTGATTCTAGTTATGCTACTTTGTGATGTTAAATGTTTGAACGGTGGATCGATTACATTAGAATTCATAACTTCACATTTGTGGTTTAATTCTTGTTTACTATAGTGACTGGTTTAATTCTTGTTCACTATAGTGACATTATTTTTTTGCAGTGACATTATTTTTTGGCATTATCATGTATAGTAACAAGAACAACCTTCAATGGTTTAATTTTTTTTATAAGTTTTTATACGATTTTAGTGCTATGTTATCTTCTTTACATGAATATGTTAATATTATTTTTTTGGTTCTTTGTCAGATGAATTTAGATGATGAATATTTTATTGTGAATGATCCTTTTCTGAACTTACTTTGTTTTGACAACGATGCTGACAATGAAGTTGATGTCAGTTCTGTTGAAGATTAGAGTGAAAATGAACAAGATTATGAGAAGGATGTTGAGGATGATGATTATGAGGATGAAGGTGTTGTGTATCCTTGTTATAATCCTAATATGGATTGGAAATTGGTAAAGCCCATACAAGCAATGAAATTTGAGAGTCCTGCACAATTAATCATATATATTTTTTCTTTAGCATGGAATGTTGTGTTTGTTGAGAATAAGCAAAACTAGAAATGGTTTCTTAATCTATTGATCACGTGGTAAATAGTTGCGTAAATCAATGTGTAAATACGTGATATTAGTGAATTTTGGCCCGAAACACGTTTACTTTGAGTATGTTTGTGAATTTCAGGTGTGAAGAGTTTAAGGACGTGTTCGGGAGCATATTGGAGGGTTAGAAGAGGCGTCGAGTGCTAAAGAGTGCAAGAACATGGTTTTCAGAAAGCTAAACTTCGGGGGCGCATAATTTTGAGTTAGGAGAAGAGTTATGGGGCACATAATATATGAAAACTGAGTTTCTCGACAAGACAAAGCCGTTGGTGAGGTCATTCTGGGCGTATGATACGCCCAGCATGGCGTATCATACCGCCAGCGTACTTGGCAGAATCTGGCATGCATAGGATAACACTTTGGGCGTACCATACGCCCAGGGCCAGTGTATGGTACGTCGGAGGCCGGAAAAACTGATTTTTCAGCAAATCTTTCTCATATTTAAGGCATTATCCTAGGGTTTCGAAAGGGACTCTTTTCTGGACGAATTGGGGGCGAAAAAGTGACGAATTTGGGTATCAAAACTCTTCTGAATCCATCCGTAATTGTGGAATCATCACCCGTATCAAGAATCAACGCGTGCTAATGAAGATGCGTGGCTAGTTTCCCTTCGTAATCGCTTCCGGGTAATTAGGGTTGTGAGTGAAACATTGTGTGAATGTTGAATCTAGGTTTTTGATTGTAAACTTGATATGATTTTTATTTGGTTTGGTTGATTTAAACAATAGATTTATGTTTTTGTATTGATACGTTACCATCAGTGATTCGGTTTTCTTGCATCGTTTACTCATTGGTAATTGTGTAATGCTTTGCGTATGTCTATTGATGATTGTGTGAATGAGCAAATCTTATAAAACGTTCGTTCCATTATCACCACTTCAAGCGAATTGATTAAGACAATCGATTTTTACATGACTTTGATTTAGGTTTAACTTACATTCATTGTGGAACTTGCAACCTAAAAACCGGAAGTGATTATCTTTTTCATTAATTGTTTCCAAATCAAATTTAAAGTTTGTTTCTTTTAAACCATTCCCTTAATTCAATTCAAATCAAAGTTTTCATTTTTCTTAGATTAATTAGTTTGTCGTGACAATTAGCACTTTCCACTGATTCCCTGTGGAGACGACCTTACTTACCCGTGCTATAGTCATAGGTAGCTAAGTCCCTAGTTTTATATTGTTTTTGATTTGTGACAATCCGATATTTTCGAATTAACCTCGTTAACTCTCGTAGGCCCAATTGTATCTTATGAGGCCCAATTGAATAGAAGTAGGCCCAATGAGGCCAAGGTAGGCCCAATGAGGCCAAGGTAGGCCCAATGAGGCCAAGGTAGGCCCAATGAGGCCAAGGTAGGCCCAATGAGGCCCAAGGTAGGCCCAATTGTATTTATGAGGCCCAAAAGGATTAATCTAGTCCAACAATATTCCAATTGGCCCAATTATTGACAATTCGGGAATTTGGTTTAACTTCGTTAATCAAAGGCTAAGGAAAATTTTAGGAAATCAAATTAGAAATATTAGAATTAATCTAAACAAGTTTAAGACATTAAAATTTCAAGTATTAAGCTTGTAATCATCTAAAAATGAGTAATTTTGACTTTTAAGTCAAAATTCGTTTATAGAATTTGGGGGAAATTCGAAATTCATCTTGAACCGTTACAATTAATCGAATTAAAGCTTCAATTAACTTGCAATGATGATGTTAATCGGTTATCAGGAGTTAATTAACCCATAATTGTCGAATTATGTGGATTAAATCGTTAATAATGTCGAGACCGTAACCCTTCCATATCAAATTGATATAATACGATCTCAATTCATCAAATTGAAGTTCCAGAAACCTAGATCGGCATTCTCAGAGTTTTCTTCATCTATCAATTTGATCCTATAAGGCACGAGATCAAGAAGTTGAGCAAGGGGCGGCCGAACATCAACCTAGAATTTGATCTCGTTCAATTGATCATCAAAACAAGTAAGTTCTTGTTCCTAAACCTTCTAAAACAGCCGACTAAGCATACCCCTATGCTAGTTGTGGCTTCTAATATCGAATTGTAAGATCTCGAATTCTAGGGTTTATCTTAGAACACGTTTTGGGGATTTCTATTTAATTGAATTCAAAACTTAGATTAAACCATACAAAGAGTTTCGTAACTCTCTGTGGTTTGATAAACCTTATTCAATTTCATAAAACCACCACGAATTGAAGGAGAACGAATACTAGGATTCTTAGGTTAAACCAATTTGAGGGTTTTTAGGTAAAGGAGTTCAAAAACCGAATCAAATCATATGAGTAACTTCTAAAGAGGCCGACTAATGAGAGCCATATGTTAATTGAATCAAAGAACACTGATTGGGTTGATAGCCGATTTCATGGTGATGAAGCATAAACGTTGGTGGGGTTTTGTTTTCAAAAGATTATGAAAAACAAATTAAATGATACTGAAAGATTCGCAAGAACATTTTTAGTGAAAACCCTATGAATATAGGATCTGGTATTAAAGAATTTCATCAAAATCAAAGTGTAGTGATTGAGGTTCGAGTTCGAACCTGTTTAAACCGAATTGGACTGGATTTTTATACAAAAATTCAAATTAAAAACACCTGTGAACTCGTTTGTATCAGTAGGAACAAAGCCCCATGGTCACAGGGTTGATCGAGTTCGAATTGTGGATTGATTTGGGCTTGATGGCTTCGGCTATGGTTAAACAAAGGAAACCGGATTTGTAAATGTTTAAAACAAATTAAATTGGGCCTTTGTTACAAATGTTGGGTGGGCTTAGATGGTAGGTTGTGGGTGTGTTGGAGTTGGAGGTCGCGGGTTCGAACCCGGCTCCAACTGTTTTTGAGGTTTAGACCAAAATTTTTTAGTATTTCGATCATAACTTCTTGGTTTGAACTCCGATTTAACTCGTTCAAATTGCGTTGGAACCGTAACGGAATCCCGAACGTATTAGAATAATAAAATTCATATTTTAGATCGGAAACGAAATCGCGTATAATTACGGTTATTTAAATAAAATCAGATATGATTTTATTTAAACGATTTCAAAGTCACACGTATTTACGTATGCACATTTCTAACACTCTAGCATACGTGTGTTGACACGTATGTGATTTCAAGCACAAAACGACATCTCGAATAACACAACGTTATTGTTTAAACACAGATCCTTCGTAAGAGGATTATCTACGCGAGTTCACGTATTTGATCATTCTGCAACAATCAAAGGTGCGTATGTCACACCCCCAAATTCCCACTCGTGGTGTCAGTCCACGTGGGTGTGACGTGGCCAGAATCATAGCTCATGGTCATATAGAACGATTCTATATGAGTTACACATTCACACAGTTTGTAAAACCAAACAAGTTTTATATAAGTATGCAGCGGAAAATGTTAAGCATCAGAATTACATATAATCGCAGCGGAAAGTAATTGTTTGAAAGAAACACTACAAATGATTAAATTGTTTTAAAAAAACGTAGCAAATGCACACAAGCCTAGGACATGAGTCTAAATGTAAGCTTGACTCCTTAGTGTGTCCTTGTGAGCGTCCTAGCGTGTGCTCCATTAGTTACCTGAGAATACATGCGAAAAGTGTCAACTAAAAAGTTGGTGAGTTCACAGGTTTAGACAGACATAAATAGTAAACAGATATATACTGGGCATGTTAAGTTTAGTTGTTGGATCCACGATCCGTGAGTGTGTCATGTCATCTTACCGAAACTAGACTGTTCTCGTTTGCCTCCGCAAGTCATCGCTGAACTCGCAATTCACATCGATATTACACTCGTTATGACCTCCAGTCAACGTTGTTGCCGAGTGGGGCTAGTCAAACCCAGTAGTACTACGTAATAACGACTCGTTTGTCATACAACTGACGGTAAGGATAAGTGAGGGCTTTATGCGATAAAGGTTACACTCAAAAATAGTTTTACAACATACCAGTCATACATCTAAAACAGTTGCATAGTATTCTCACCCCAAGATTGAGTAAAAGCAGTTAAAGAGTAAAAGTGGGGCCGTAAACTCACCTGAGTTTATGTTATGCGTTAGCTCAAAAAAGTGCAAGTGTAGCTCGCCGGCTAGTAGTCACCTATATCACATAGGTACTATGAGTTTGTGTTCACAAGTGTGGGTCTCACCGGACCGTGTTAGTGTTCAACAACACTAAGTGGTTACGTAGGTCGAGTTGACCGTGTTTGACCGTGTCGATCGTGTTTGACCTAACGACCCGTTGGTGACGGTTTGGATCAAGTGTTTGTGTATCGTGCGGTTTTTGTGTCGTGTGAAGTGTACGGATACCAAAATCATTCCGATAAAGAAACTTACTATTTATGGTAAGTTTCTATTTTAGGAAAGTTTCCATATTTGGCAAGTTATGCATAAAATCATATTCCGATTATTCTAACATGCATATTTATCCTAAATGAGCATGTTATCACATAGCACATAGTTATACATAGTCGGTTTAACATAGTTTGCGCGTAAAAGTTTCCATATTTGGAAAGTTTCTAAAATAAGCATATTTTCACAAATTTAACAATCAACATCATCTATTATCATCATGTTAGTCCTAAATAATCTATTAATCATGCTCGTTACAACTAACATGTGACAAATCGTAAACTTTATAAAATAAAGTTACTATATTTAGTAACTTACGAAAATAACACCAAATCAAGTTTCCAATGACATTTCCCTTCCAATATCATCATGAATCACTAAATGAATATGTTAGACTCAAGACATTACCATACATTTTACCCATTTGAAATCTTGTGACAAAAAGTTACTATTTATAGTAACGTTTACAAAAATCATCCTTTTGACTATTCTAGACATTCCTATGCATCAAATATCCATCACAATAGTTTCTAAACATCATTTTAAGCATAACATATAGATCTAATTACATGCATGTGATTATTTTATCAAGAATCACCACTATGTAACACAAAAGTTACTATTTTTAGTAATAATCATCAAATGACCATTTTTGACAAAATCAAACATCCTAAATCATGTAGAATATCATCAATATCATTACTAACAACATTTCAATATCACAAATTGTCAAACACATCATGGATCGTGCATGCATGTTGTTGAAAGTACCCATTTTATCATAAAATCAACATATGGCCATTTATTTCAATAAGAATCATCATAGATCCTAATCATTTCATCAAATCAGTGATATAAACATTTGATAACAGATTATTATCATTCAAAATTCGTGTCTAAAGTGATGGTGGTGATACATGTAGCCTACAAGGCTTGCATGTGTGATTGTGAGAGTTTTTAGACAAGATTGACCATAGGAACTACCTAACAACGCCTTAGATTGCAGAGATGAGGCTTTGAGCAGGTTGGACTGGTCTCCACAGTAGCCTTCAGTCGTTCGAAGTGCAAGATGGTGCTCTCTAGCTTGCTTTGAGTCCTCAAGGGCTTCAATGGTGCCTCTCTTGTGATGATAATGGCTCCTTCTGGTGTACAATGGTGGTAACAGAGTGATAATGGCCGCACAAGAAGATTTCAGTCGAGAGATTTGGTTTAGGGTAGCCAGGAATGATTAATCTTGATTTTATAAAGATTTCTGCGATTATAGGCCTGTCGCGTACCGCGACACCGTCCAAAAAAGCATCTCCGCGTACCGCGGTGATTAAAATAATCATTCTGTTCCCGAAACACGCCGCGTACCGCGATGGTGGCAGATGATCGGTCGTCGCGTACCGCGATTGTTTTCGGAGAATTCAAATTCCCCCGCTCAAGCTTCGCGTACCGCGAAAGCCCAATTGATTTCCCATCGCGTACCGCGATGGGTTTCGGCTGAGCCCAATAGGCCCAATTCATTGTTTTGAACCGATTCTTTCGTATTTCTCGAATACGATCATCGTTTCTCGTCATATTGGTCTTGTTCTAGCTAATTTAGGTTCACCGAACCTAAGTGCAGTGTTTTCGTGTTACCGCTTGATCCGTTCACCAACGTTCGTTATTCAAGACACGTGCGAGTGTTGTGCGATAATTCCTTGAATTATCGGTGTGTTCAGACTGTTGTGCCACGTGTCACACTAAATATATTTATTCTAGTGCCACGTATGAAATAATAATAAACATTATTATTAAAATAATAGAGTTGCTGACCTGGAAATTACGAGGTGTCACATCATCCCCTAGTTATTGGGAATTTCGTCCCGAAATTCAGTTCATGTGCCGGTGTTGGCTTGTTCGGCGAATAGATGAGGGTATTTCTTCTTCATCTGATCCTCCCGTTCCCAGGTGTATTACGGTCCTCGTCGTGAGTTCCATCGAACTTTTACAATGGGTATCTTACTATGTTTCAACTTCTTGAGTTCTCGATCCATAATTTCCACCGGTTCCTCTATGAAGTGTAGTTGTTCATCGATCTGGATTTCCTCTAAAGGAATTGTGAGAGTTTCGTCCGACAAACACTTCTTGAGGTTTGAAATGTGAAACACGTTGTGTACGCTACTTAGTTCCTGTGGTAGCTGTAGTTCGTAGGCCACGGGGCCTATCCGTTTAGTGATCTCGAATGGTCCTATATAGCGAGGGTTTAGCTTTCCCCGTTTCCCAAATCGTATCACTCCCTTCCAAGGCGAGACTTTAAGAAGTACTCGGTCTCCAACTTGGAATTCCAAAGGTTTGCGCCTCTTATCGGCATAGCTCTTCTGTCGATCCCGAGCTGCTGCCATTCTGTTACGAATTTGCACGATCTTTTCAGTTGTTTCGTGCACAAGCTCGGGTCCGGTCAGTTGGCTTTCCCCAACTTCCGCCCAACAGAGTGGTGATCTGCATTTACGCCCGTAAAGCGCTTCAAACGGTGCAGCTCCAATGCTGGTGTGGTAGCTACCAAGGGTAAGTGAGTCTCCCAGCTGTTACCAAAGTCAATCACACATGCTCGAAGCATGTCTTCCAAGGTCTGGATGGTTCGTTCACTCTGACCATCCGTTTGTGGGTGATAAGCAGTACTCATATCCAACCTCGTCCCGAGTGCCTTGTGCAAGGACTTCCAAAAGTGAGCCGTGAAACGGCTGTCTCGGTCTGATATTATGGAGATCGGGACTCCGTGTCTGGATATGATTTCCTTCAAGTAGATTCGGGTCAACTTTTCCAATTTATCCGTTTCTTTGATCGGCAGGAAGTGTGCCGATTTCGTAAGTCGGTCTACGATAACCCAGATGGTATCGCAACCACTCGTAGTCTTTGGTAGCTTTGTGATAAAATCCATGGAAATCTGCTCCCATTTCCATACTGGAATTTCCGGTTGTTGGAGTAGTCCGGATGGCTTCTGGTATTCAACCTTGACCTTTGAGCAAGTCAGGCACTTACTTACATACGTTGCGACTTCTGACTTCATGTTAGGCCACCAATAGGTTGTTTTTAAATCGTGGTACATCTTGTCAGAACCTGGATGGACTGAATATCGGCTCTTGTGAGCTTCATCCATCACTACTTCTCTCAAATCCCCGTAGCGTGGAATCCAAATTCGGTCCATTAGATAGTAAGTTCCGTCGTCCTTTTGTTTCATCTGTTTGTCCATCCCTCTCATGGCTTCGAGAGTGAGGTTTTCGGTTTTCAACGCTTCTTGTTGTGCTACTCGAATTTGGTTAGGCAATTCGGAGTGTATGGTGAGTTGTAGTGCACGTACGCGTTTGGTTGTTTCCTTCCGGCTTAGTGCGTCGGCTACTACATTGGCTTTACCGGGATGATACTTGATTGCACAGTCATAATCGCCTATTAGCTCGACCCATCTGAGTTGTCTCATGTTCAGCTCCTTTTGGTCGAAAATGTGCTGTAGGCTCTTATGATCAGTAAATATTGTGCACTTGGTGCCGTACAGATAGTGTCGCCAGATCTTTAGTGCGAACACTACGGCTCCCAACTCCAAATCGTGAGTTGTGTAGTTCTTTTCATGCACTTTCAATTGTCGTGACGCATAAGCTATAACTTTCTCGCGTTGCATCAATACACAACCGAGTCCTTGCTTCGATGCGTCGCAATAAACCACAAAGTCTTCGCACCCGTCTGGTAGCGATAAGATTGGTGCACTGCACAACTTCAGCTTCAACAGATTGAAAGCAGCTTCTTGTTTTTCTCCCCATTCAAACTTCTTGTCCTTGTGTGTGAGGGGAGTCAACGATTGTGCGATCTTTGAGAATCCTTCGATAAAACGCCTGTAGTACCCGGCCAATCCTAAGAACTGCCGCACTTCAGTTGGAGTCTTAGGTGCTGCCCAACTCTTGATTGCCTCGATTTTGGCTGGGTCTACATGTATCCCTTTTTCGTTTACCACATGTCCAAGGAACTGAACTTCGCGAATCCAAAAATCACATTTGGAGAATTTCGCGTATAGTTGTTCCTTCTTTAACAGTTCTAGGACACGTCTCAAGTGATTGGCATGTTCCTCCTGAGTCTTGGAATAGATCAGGATGTCATCTATGAATACGATTACGAACTTGTCGAGATACGGTTTACACACCCGATTCATGAGATCCATAAACACTGCCGGTGCGTTAGTCAATCCAAATGGCATGACCAGAAATTCGTAATGTCCGTACCGCGTCCTGAATGCGGTCTTTGGTATATCGTTCTCTTGTATCCTGAGTTGATGGTAACCCGATCTCAGATCGATTTTCGAATAGAAGCTTGATCCTTGCAATTGGTCAAACAAATCGTCTATTCGGGTAGAGGGTATCGGTTCTTGATCGTTACCTTGTTCAATTCTCGATAGTCTATGCACATACGGAATGAACCGTCTTTCTTTTCACAAACAAGACCGGAGCTCCCCACGGTGAAAAACTCGGTCTAATAAATCCCTTATCCAATAACTCTTGCAGTTGATTAGATAGTTCCTGCATTTCTGTAGGAGCCAGTCGATATGGTGCCTTGGCTATCGGTGCTGCTCCTGGCGCTAGATCTATCTGAAACTCCACTTGTCGTGCCGGTGGTAGTCCCGGTAGATCGTCAGGAAAGACCTCTGGATAATCGCGGACAACAGCAATGTCTTCAATCTTTCGTTCCTTCTTTGGTTGTTCGGAGATAAGAGCCAGAATAGCCGTGTATCCTTTCTTTAGGTATTTGCTAGCCTTCATGCAAGACATGATGTTTAGTGGTATCCCGCGTCGTTCCCCTTGAATTGAAATCTGCTCACCACTTGGCAACGTAACTCGTACGATCTTCTCGTTGCACACGATCTCAGCATGGTTTGCAGATAACCAATCCATTCCAATCACCACGTCGAAGCTTCCGAGAGTTACTGGCATCAGGTCGATCACCAACTGATGGTTCGCTAGTGTTAGAACGCATCCTTTGATGATGTGTTGTGTTTCGATGAGTTTTCTATCCGCTAACTCTACGGTATACTTATAATCTAGTGGTGTTGGTGTCATGTCAAGCAATTTGCTAAATTCACTAGAGATAAAACTCCTATCGGCACCGGTATCAAATAATATACTAGCGTAGACATTATTTAGAAGAAACGTACCGGTGACGACGTTTGGGTCATCCTTGGCTTCACCAGATCCGATTACGAATGCTCGTCCTCTAGCCGGGTTGCCTCCTGCGTTCTTGTTTTGTGGACAGTCTCGGCGCATATGTCCGGGCTTGCCACAAGTGAAGCACCCCTTTAGTGTGTTATCCTTGTTGAGGTTGGGGTTGGGGTTCGATCGGCATTCTTTGGCTAGATGCCCGTTCCTTCCACAGTTGGTGCACTTGGTCCTCTTGCATTGACCGAAGTGATGGAAGTTGCAGGTGTTGCATTTTGGGCTGTTACCCTGATATCCTCCTTTGCCTTGAGTGTTTGGTTGTGTGGCGGTGAAGACTTTGGCTGGTGCTGGTCGGTGTTGAGCTGGTGGTGGTGGTGAGAAAACACGGTTGTTGTTGTTGGGTTCCCACTTTCGCTTGGGCTCTTGGGGTTTTAGGTGTTCACCCCTTTTTGGCAGTTTCCCTTGGGCTACCGCCTGGTCAGTCAGCTTATGCGCCAAGCGAATCAGTGGTTGAATGGTGGTGTGATCGGCTGCTGTCACCGTGCTCTGTATTTGCTCGGGCAATCCACTAATGAATTGCTCTATCTTTTTGTACTCCGACGTCACCATTGCCGGGCACAACTTGCACAGTTCGTGAAATCGAGTACAGTATTTCTCGATCTCGGATCCCACCATTTTGTGCGTCCAGAATTCTTCTTCCAGCTTCCGAATTTCGTCCCGAGGACAATACTCCTCGTGGAGCATTCTCGTAAAGTTCTCCCATGGGATGGAGTTTGCAGTATCCAGTCCGAGTGTCTGGACATGAGTATTCCACCAGGTGAGGGCCGGTCCCTCCAGTACTCCTGTGGCATATTTCACTCGGTTCCCGTCAGAGCATTCGGCCATAGAGAAAACCGATTCCACCTTCTCTATCCATCGGAGCAGTCCCACTGCCCCTTCAGTGTCCTGAAACTTGTGAGGATGACAGCTCAGGAATGCCTTAAACGAGCATCCCTTTGCCGCTCCTCCCTGGGGTCCTGTGCATCGGTAGTTCAATACAACGTGTTAGTATCTAAGCTGTCTATTCTATGCTAGTTACGTTAGGCAAAAGCTAATACCGTTGTTAGTGCCACTCGTCTCACTGGTGTGACGGTTGGCTTCGTACTCCGCGAGTACCTTGTTAAATTTCCGCTCGACCATCATGTCGATCCGTGCCTTTTCGGCCTTGCGTTTGAGTCGTAGAGCGTTGTTTCCTCTTGCAGACATGTTTCTATATAGAGGGGTTAGAATGTTAGTCATCATATGTTAAGTGTTAGCCAAAGTTGGAATGGTTGTCATGTCAGATGTCAAGTTAGATATCATAGCAAGATTTCACTAACAGTGTTAACAATAATAAAGCAGATAAAATGAGGCATAACTTTCATTAATATCAAATTTGAAGTACAATAATTTGAAAGGAAAGTACAATGCAAATTTTCCGAGCACATCCCGCTCGTCTAGGCCAAAAGGAAATAAAATGAAACAAACAATACCAAAATAATAAAACCCACTAATCCGAGTCCATGGAGACATGGGAGATGTTGCTAGCTGCGTCCTCATCATCATCCTCGTCCTCTTCCGGGTCCTCGTCCGGATCTTCGTCGGGACCCTCGAGGTCCTAGGCCTCGAACTGTGGCTCATCGTCCTCGGCTGGTGGCTCCTCGATAAATTGCGCCGCCCATGCGTTAAGCATGGCGTCGCTCGCCTGCACCATCGCCTGCGTCTCGACGATGTCCGTCCGGTTCTCGGTAATACGCCCGTCGTGCTCCTGCACAACATCAACTATCTGCCCATGCTGGGACATGAGCTGAGCCACTTGGAGACGTAGTGTCTCCACCGTCTCCTCTAGACGATCCTTCTCCTCCTCCAGCCGGTCACTTCGCCTTTCCAGGCGATCGTTCTTCTCGCGAAGAACACGCACCTCGTCGGATAGCTCGGCACTCCTCCGAAACTCCCGCCGGGTTACGGCCACATGAGCCGCGAAGGCTCTCTCCATCGGCATCCCAAGTGCCGGTAGTCGCGGACCCTCAGAGGTATCACCTCTGTATCGCAGGGTAGGTACCCGCTCAGTCTCTATCCACCGTAATAAGAGGCTGGGCAGCCATCCCCAGTAACGCTCCTGCGCCAACATCTGGGTCCTCCTCTCCATTTCCGCGTCCACCTGTGCTACAATACTGTCGATCCTACGTCGACTGTCCTCGGTCAAGTCATCGATGGCTGGGCGTTTGCCCGGGTTCCTGCCAGCGTCTCTGTTGTTGTCGGCCATCCTGTAAATTCTCAGGTTAGTACATAATAGTTCAATAAAAGAATTAACATCGGCGTGCAAATTCTAGTGTAGTGTCTAATGTTGAGCTGTGGCTATAGTCTAAGTTTACTAAATGCAAACCTAGTTCCCTATAACCAAGGCTCTGATACCAGTCTGTCACACCCCCAAATTCCCACTCGTGGTGTCAGTCCACGTGGGTGTGACGTGGCCAGAATCATAGCTCATGGTCATATAGAACGACTCTATATGAGTTACACATTCACACAGTTTGTAAAACCAAACAAGTTTTATATAAGTATGCAGCGGAAAATGTTAAGCATCAGAATTACATATAATCGCAGCGGAAAGTAATTGTTTGAAAGAAACACTACAAATGATTAAATTGTTTTAAAAAAACGTAGCAAATGCACACAAGCCTAGGACATGAGTCTAAATGTAAGCTTGACTCCTTAGTGTGTCCTTGTGAGCGTCCTAGCGTGTGCTCCATTAGTTACCTGAGAATACATGCGAAAAGTGTCAACTAAAAAGTTGGTGAGTTCACAGGTTTAGACAGACATAAATAGTAAACAGATATATACTGGGCATGTTAAGTTTAGTTGTTGGATCCACGATCCGTGAGTGTGTCATGTCATCTTACCGAAACTAGACTGTTCTCGTTTGCCTCCGCGAGTCATCGCTGAACTCGCAATTCACATCGATATTACACTCGTTATGACCTCCAGTCAACGTTGTTGCCGAGTGGGGCTAGTCAAACCCAGTAGTACTACGTAATAACGACTCGTTTGTCATACAACTGACGGTAAGGATAAGTGAGGGCTTTATGCGATAAAGGTTACACTCAAAAATAGTTTTACAACATACCAGTCATACATCTAAAACAGTTGCATAGTATTCTCTGTCACACCCCCAAATTCCCACTCGTGGTGTCAGTCCACGTGGGTGTGACGTGGCCAGAATCATAGCTCATGGTCATATAGAACGACTCTATATGAGTTACACATTCACACAGTTTGTAAAACCAAACAAGTTTATATAAGTATGCAGCGGAAAATGTTAAGCATCAGAATTACATATAATCGCAGCGGAAAGTAATTGTTTGAAAGAAACACTACAAATGATTAAATTGTTTTAAAAAAACGTAGCAAATGCACACAAGCCTAGGACATGAGTCTAAATGTAAGCTTGACTCCTTAGTGTGTCCTTGTGAGCGTCCTAGCGTGTGCTCCATTAGTTACCTGAGAATACATGCGAAAAGTGTCAACTAAAAAGTTGGTGAGTTCACAGGTTTAGACAGACATAAATAGTAAACAGATATATACTGGGCATGTTAAGTTTAGTTGTTGGATCCACGATCCGTGAGTGTGTCATGTCATCTTACCGAAACTAGACTGTTCTCGTTTGCCTCCGCGAGTCATCGCTGAACTCGCAATTCACATCGATATTACACTCGTTATGACCTCCAGTCAACGTTGTTGCCGAGTGGGGCTAGTCAAACCCAGTAGTACTACGTAATAACGACTCGTTTGTCATACAACTGACGGTAAGGATAAGTGAGGGCTTTATGCGATAAAGGTTACACTCAAAAATAGTTTTACAACATACCAGTCATACATCTAAAACAGTTGCATAGTATTCTCACCCCAAGATTGAGTAAAAGCAGTTAAAGAGTAAAAGTGGGGCCGTAAACTCACCTGAGTTTATGTTATGCGTTAGCTCAAAAAAGTGCAAGTGTAGCTCGCCGGCTAGTAGTCACCTATATCATAGGTACTATGAGTTTGGTCACAAGTGTGGGTCTCACGGACCGTGTTAGTGTTCACACAACACTAAGTGGTTACGTAGGTCGAGTTGACCGTGTTTGACCGTGTCGATCGTGTTTGACCTAACGACCCGTTGGTGACGGTTTGGATCAAGTGTTGTGTATCGTGCGGTTTTTGTGTCGTGTGAAGTGTACGGATACCAAAATCATTCCGATAAAGAAACTTACTATTTATGGTAAGTTTCTATTTTAGGAAAGTTTCCATATTTGGCAAGTTATGCATAAAATCATATTCCGATTATTCTAACATGCATATTTATCCTAAATGAGCATGTTATCACATAGCACATAGTTATACATAGTCGGTTTAACATAGTTTGCGCGTAAAAGTTTCCATATTTGGAAAGTTTCTAAAATAAGCATATTTTCACAAATTTAACAATCAACATCATCTATTATCATCATGTTAGTCCTAAATAATCTATTAATCATGCTCGTTACAACTAACATGTGACAAATCGTAAACTTTATAAAATAAAGTTCTATATTTAGTAACTTACGAAAATAACACCAAATCAAGTTTCCAATGACATTTCCCTTCCAATATCATCATGTAATCACTAAATGAATATGTTAGACTCAAGACATTACCATACATTTTACCCATTTGAAATCTTGTGACTAAAGTTACTTATTTATAGTAACGTTTACAAAAATCATCCTTTGACTATTCTAGACATTCCTATGCATCAAATATCCATCACAATAGTTTCTAAACATCATTTTAAGCATAACATATAGATCTAATTACATGCATGTGATTATTTTATCAAGAATCACCACTATGTAACACAAAAGTTACTATTTTAGTAATAATCATCAAATGACCATTTTGACAAAATCAAACATCCTAAATCATGTAGAATATCATCAATATCATTACTAACAACAATTCAATATCACAAATTGTCAAACACATCATGGATCGTGCATGCATGTTGTTGAAAGTACCCATTTTATCATAAAATCAACATATGGCCATTTATTTCAATAAGAATCATCATAGATCCTAATCATTTCATCAAATCAGTGATATAAACATTTGATAACAGATTATTATCATTCAAAATTCGTGTGTAAAGTGATGGTGGTGATACATGTAGCCTACAAGCTTGCATGTGTGATTGTGAGAGTTTTTAGACAAGATTGACCATAGGAACTACCTAACAACGCCTTAGATTGCAGAGATGAGGCTTTGAGCAGGTTGGACTGGTCTCCACAGTAGCCTTCAGTCGTTCGAAGTGCAAGATGGTGCTCTCTAGCTTGCTTTGAGTCCTCAAGGGCTTCAATGGTGCCTCTCTTGTGATGATAATGGCTCCTTCTGGTGTACAATGGTGGTAAACAGAGTGATAAGGTGCCGCACAAGAAGATTTCAGTCGAGAGATTTGGTTTAGGGTAGCCAGGTGATTAATCTTGATTTTTATAAAGATTTATGCGATTATAGGCCTGTCGCGTACCGCGACACCGTCCAAAAAAAGCATCTCCG